>JAEOAD010000556.1:42500-642500 GCA_036365145.1 Orientallactaga sibirica | reverse complement strand
GCATGCAATCAAACATGCTATTCTCTGGAGTTTTAGGGCTAACCCAGAGTGCAGTGCTTAGCCTCGCAACCTGAGCAGAAAGAAGATTAACTTTTAGTTGTAGCCAGCCAGACTTAGGGGGACTGTGCAGCCTCTATGGCAGTAAAGGCTTGAATGATCATAGCTGCATCCCGTCATTGCGTGACCCTGATTTTACACAGACACCACAAGCAAACCAGAGAGACCAGTAACAGAAGGCCTGCTAAAGAGCACCCAAACCCGCCCATTCCTTCAGATGATTCATAGCGGAGATCAGCCAAGATGACAATCCAGAGGCAAAGGAGAGGTCCATGCAGGTAGAATTCACATTAACTACAGCCAGCCTCAATTCTTTTAAGGTATCTTCAAATTCAAGCGACCAATTCTGTAATAGAAAACTAGACAAAAATCTGGATAAATTTGCAGCCCTAGTATAATTTATATATTTTGAGTTAACTAAGCCACGGCGGCTGCGAGGCTAGCATTGGTCAAAACACTGGCAAGGGGAAACTGGTTATTATACCCATAAGCCCGCCCCCAACAATACTGCCTCCAGGACGTGTTAATTCCCAAATTGCCATACTCTGCCTCCAGAAGGTGTTAATTCCCAAATTGCCATACTCTGCCTCCAGGAGGTGTTAATTCCCAAATTGCCATCAGCTGGGAACCTAGCATTCAGAACACTTGAAGTTTATGGGGGACACCTGAATCAAACCACCACATTCTGTCCCTGGCCCCCGTAAACTGATAACCGTATATGATGTAAAATGTAATGCATTCATGCAAATTTAAAGGTCCCCATAGTTTTTATCCTGAGCCACCACACCCGGCTTTTTTTTTTTTTCCGGGATTCCCCCTCTCTCTCTTTTTCTCCCTTTTTCTTAATTTTGATCTTTCCATTTGTTCTATGAGAGCCTGCAGCTCCTCTTCAGAATCCGTAGACTCTGAATCTTCTAGCTCAAGTGTTGGATATAAGTTGTTCTTTGTTTTTGCCTCTTTTTCACTGTTTGCCTGTTCCGACCTTTCTTCCTATAACATCTCTAAGGCCGCCTGTCCATTTTCCACTGCCTCACTGCATTGTTAGTCCTCGAGGCAGTTCCTCACTAACCTCCAGATCGATCTTACCCCGCCCTTAAGCGTGCCTTGGTCTGCTGCAATTTTTCCCATGAAGGGATTGTAAGACTTCCAGAGCACGCAAACCAAGGGGCTATGGCATCACATTCCTCCAGGAACCTCTCCAGGGTACTCCCCTTTATCTTTAAGTTTTTTGAATGAAGCAGCTCATTCAGAGCCAAAAAAATTGGGTGCGAGTGAGAAGCGCCCATGGCTACACTTGCAAAAGATTCTTTTAAAACTTTTACTGCAGCTCATTCAGAGCCAAAAAAATTGGGTGAGAAGCGCCCATGGCTAAATTTGCAAAAATTCTTTTGAAACTTTTACTTTCGGTCCGCTACACCACGAACCCTTCCTGCTCCCTCTTTTTCTACCGAGAGGAGCAAAATCCCCGCTTTTCTCGTGGATTCCCACCTTACCTGGGAACTTACCAGTGCACTGCCCTGACTGCAGAAAGTTCTGAGTCACTCTTCGGACTCTTCTTTCAGCAGTTTATTCAGGAACCTTACTTTTTCTTTTAGATGTTTTACTCGAGCGCTCTTCTCTCACCTCCTCTAAAAATTTTTTTTTAACCGCTTCTGAATCATTCTCATTTGCCCTATGTAATATGACTAGACACACTACAATACAAATACACCACATGAGGTTAACCAACTTTTATACACTAATAAGACACACGAACAAATATACATTAATTGGCCGGCTATCATTCTTAAGAAATCTTCTCACTGCGTTTCCTCTAAGGAAACCTTATTGTGGCGCCTTTTAACCCTAATACTGGAAGATGTATTGCCCATTTTGCTATGGGACCTTATCGTCTCTCTACTGGAGAACTTGCCTTTACCCTTTTTGTCCACTTATCTGGAACTTACCAGCTAGCTGCCCTGCAAGTTCTGAGTTCCCCGTACGGGCCACCACTTGTCGCGTCCGCCTCGACCAGCAAGGAAGACGCAACGCTCGGACTCTTCTTTCAGCAGTTTATTCAGGAACCTTGAACAATCTTCTGACTGACTGACTGACTGACCCCGGGACAAGCCCGCCCAAAGCTTAAGAAGCCTTTGAACAGCCAACCCTGGTGTGCCACGTGGTGAATGCAGATAGGTCCACGTATGCGGAAGCAAGCCTAGATCACGGCCCAAGCCAAATAAGGACTTGTTTATCCAGGAGAGCACTCGCCATCGGGAAGGCGGAAGGAGGAAGTCAGTGCCATCTTTAAGGCGCGGCACCTCGCAGCTCTCTACAGGGTTTTTTTTATATGTAAGTATAGAAGTTGTCAATAAAAAAATGAACAACAAAAAAAAACATGGCTGGGCATGGTGGCGCATGCCTTTAATCCCAGCACTCGGGAGGCAGAGGTAGGAGGATCACTGACAGTTCGAGGCCACCCTGAGACTAATTCCAGGTCAGCCTGGACCAGAGAAAGACATTACCTCGCAAAACCAAAAAAAAAAAAAAAAAAAAAAAAAAATTAGTGAGGAAAGATAAAGAAGGTCATTTTATACTTACTAATGGAGTGTGTATATATATATATAGACACAAAGCAAACCTTAAAAAATACAGGAAAATTGAAATAATCCCTTGTACTCTATCTGACCCAACTGAGTAGGCTTTATCCCAGAGATGCAGGGATGGTTCAACATACAAAAATCAATAAATGTAATACACTATATAAATGGACTGAAGGACAAAAATAACAAGATCATTTCAATAGATATAGAAAAGGCATTTGACAAAATCCAACATCCCTTCATAGTAAAAGTCCTACAGAAAGTTGGAATAGAAGGAACATATCTCAACATAATAAAAGCTATTTATATGAAAAATCTACAGCCAACAAAATATTAAATGGGGAAAAACTTTAAGGTTTTAAATTCAGGAACTACACAAGGGTGTCCACTGTCCCCACTTTTATTTAATATAGTACTGGAAGTCTCAGCTACAGAAATAAGGCAAAAGACACATAAAAGGGATACAAATTGGAAAGGAAGAGATCAAAATATCATTATTTGCAGATAATATTATTCTATACACAAAGGACCCTAAAGACTCTACCATCAAACTTGTAGAGCTGATAAACACTTTTAGAAACATACCAGGATACAAAACAAACACACAGAAATCAGTAGCTTTCCTATATACTAACAACAAACATGTGGAGGATGAAATCAAGGAATCTCTCCCATTCATGATTGCCTCAAAATGAATAAATAAAGTACCTTGGAATAAACTTAACCAAGGAAGTGAAGGATCTCTACAATGCGAACTTTAAAACACTCAAGTGAGAAACTGCAGAAGACACAAGAAAATGGAAAGACATCCCATGTTCTTGGATTGCAAGAATAAATATTGTGAAAATGTTAGTCTTACCCAAAGCAATCTACACATTTAATGCAATCCCCATTAAAATTCCAATGGAATTCCTCACAGAAATAGAAAAACCAATCCTAAAATTGCCTTGGAAGCACAAAAAACCTTGAATAGCCAAAACAATTTTAAGCAACAAAAGTAAGGCTGGGGGTATCACCATATCCAATTTTAAGCTACATTACAAAGCCATAGTAATGAAAACAGCATGGTACTGGCACAAGGACAACCAAGTAGATCAATGGAATATGATAGAGGACCCAGATGTTAATCCAGGCAGCTACAGCCATCTGATTTTTGACAAAAATGCCAAAATTAGTCATTAGAGAAAAGACAGCCTCGTCAACAAGTGGTGTTGGGAAAACTGGATATCTATATGTAGTAGGATGAAAATAGATCCTTGTCTCTCTCCATGAACAAGAATCAAGTCCAAATGGATCAGGGACCTTAAGATCAGACCTGAAACTCTCAAATTGCTAGAGGAAAAGGTAGGGGAAACCCTTCAACATATTGGCATAGGCAATAACTTTCTGAATATAATCCCAATTGCTCAGGAAACAAAACCACTAATCAACCCCTGGGATCTCATGACATTACAAAGCTTTTGTATAGCAAAGGACACAGTGACTAGAGCAAAGTGACAACCTACAGAATGGGAGAAAATCTTTGCCAACTACACATCTGACAGAGGATTAATATCCAGAATATACAAAAAACAAAACCATACAAAATCAAAACACCAAATTAAAAAATGGACTATGGAACTAAATAGAGAGTTATCAAAGGAAGAAATACAGATGGTATATAAACAACTAAAAAAGTGTTCTACATCCTTAGCCATTAGGGAAATGCAAATTAAAACTACTTTGAGATTCCAACTCACTCCTGTTAGAATGGCTACCGTCAAGAAAACAAATGACAACAAGTGTTGGTGGGGATGCGGAAAAAGAGGGACCCTTCTACATTGTTGGTGGGAATGTAATCAGTGTATAGGTTCTTGAGACTGCTAAAAATGACTATATGATCCAGCTATACCACTCCTAGGCATATATCCAGAGGACTCTTCTCACTACCTTAGAGATACTTGTACAACCATGTTTATTGCTGCTCTATTCACAATAGCTAGGAAATGGAACCAGCCTAGATGTCCCTCAAGAGGTGAATGAATAATAAAGATGTGGTACATTTACACAATGGAGTTCTTTCCAACATTAAAGAAAAATGAAATAATGCAATTTGCAGGGAAATGGATGGATCTGGAAAGGATTATACTAAGTGAGGTAACCCAGGCCCAGAAAGCCAAACATCACATGTTCTCTCTCATATTTGGATCCTAGCTACAAATTTATAGACTTGTGTGGGAGCTGGATCCAAAAATCCATAGCAGAGGCCAGTGAGCTAGAAAAATGCTATAAGGAAGGGAGGAGAGTGAAGGACTTAAGGGGATGGTATTGTATATATGTAAGTAGAAGAACAGATTATAGGGAGTGGAAAGACTTAAGTAAGGCCAGGGGAAGAGATTGTGTAAAAGAAGGGTGGGGGAGGGTCAATCAAAAGTCAAGATATTCTGGGCTGGAGAGATGGCTCAGTGGTTAAGTGCTTGCCTATGAAGCCTAAGGACCCCCGTTCAAGGCTCCATTCTCCATTACCCGTGTAATTCAGACACACAAGGTGGCACATCCATCTGGAGTTCGTTTGCAGTGGCTGGAAGCTCTGGAGTGCCTATTCTCTCTCTCTCTCTCTCTCTCTCTCTCTCTCTCTCTCTCTCTCTCTCTCTCTCTCTCTCTCTCTCTCTGCCCCTTTCTCTCTCTATCTGTCTGTCACTCTCAAATAAATAAATAGGGCCGGGCGTGGTGGCGCACGCCTTTAATCCCAGCACTCGGGAGGCAGAGGTAGGAGGATCACCGAGAGTTCAAGGCCACCCTCAGACTACATAGTTAATTCCAGGTCAGCCTGGGCCAGAGTGAGACCCTACCTCGAAAAACTAAAATAAATAAATAAATAAATAAATAAATAAATAAATAAATAAATAAATAAAAAAAAGTTTTAAAAAAGTCAAGATATTCTGAATAAGACATATGAAAACCTACCTTTTTTTGGAGAGAGACACAGAGAGAGACAGAGAGGGAGGAAGAGGCAGAGAGAGAGAATGGGCATGCCAGCAGCCTCTCAGCCACTGAATGAACTCCAGATGCATGCACTCCCTTGTGGGCAAATGCAGCATCGTGCCCTTGCATCACTTTGCATCTGGCTAAATGTGGGACCTGGAGATTGGAACTGGCATTCTTAGGCTTAGCAGGCAGGTGCCTTAACCACTAAGCCATCTCTCCAGCCTGAAAACATACATTTTTTAATAATGGCATTTCCAGAAGCCATATATTGTTAGTAGAAAATTTTTCAGTGTCAGTGATGGGATACCTTCCAGTGAGTTGTTGTCCAGGGAGGTCCCTGTTGCCTCCAAAACATTACAGGCTATTGCCAAGGCCCGTGGTTTCCCATGAGAAACAGATGGTAAGACCCTATTGCTGAAGACTTCACATGCCTGGGTGGCAAGGTCACTGAGAAATCAAGCGGATGCTGAGGTGAAAATCTTCTCCCTGTAGACCAGCCAACTGAAAACTGGAAAAAGCTGCACTGCATGCAGTCCTATGGGAGACAGAAGTCATCAGCGGTGAAAACAGTGGGCACTGGAGGCCTCAAGTTTGACCAGACAGGCCAAATGACCAAACGAGTGCAATAATGGCATGTCTGCTCTGGAGGAAACCAACTGTTCTCTAATTGGACTGGAGACCTGCTCTATGGGAGGGAATACATGCCTGGACTGAAAACCAAATTAAAAGCCTATGGCAGGGGAGGTCATGAGCCTTAGGGGTATAAAGCCTGCTCTTGTCTGGCTAAATATATATGTTATTCTCACCAAACTGCCCTGAAAGCACTACACTTAATGTTCATATTCATATATTAATGCTACTCTCAGTTTTAATTAGAGAAGCTTCTCTTTTCTGATGGCTATGACTACTGGGATGACCCAAAAGGCAACATAGTGCTGAGAAGAAGGGACGGAGGAGTACCCAGCACTGAAACATCTCTGTCACACCCTCCAAGGCTGAGGGTCCATTGAGGAAGAAATGGCAGAAAGAATGTAAGAACCAAAGGAAGGGTACCACTTCTTACAATGCAACTTCCCAGACAGAAATTGGCCTTACAGTGCCTAGCAATACCTTCACAAGATCCTCATAATAGGAGAAAAGGATGATGACATAAAAAAGAGACTAACAGAGGGGAGATATGATGGAGAGTGGACTTGTGAAGGGGAAAGTGGGGAAGGGAAGGGAAATATCATTTCCTGTCATTTATTGTCTGTAAGTACAAAAGTTGTCAATAAATTTAAAAAAAAAGAGTTCTCTTGTGCCGGGCATGGTGGCACACACCTTTAATCCCAGCACTAGGGAGGCAGAAGTAGGAGGATTGCTGTGAGTTCAAGGCCACCCTGAGACTACATAGTGAATTCCAGGTCAGCCTGGGCTAGAGTGAGATTCTATCTTGAAAAAAAAAAAAAAAGTTATCTTGTGTGCTGAGGAAATGGATTAGAGGTTAAAGCATTTGCCTTCAAAGCCTGAGGACATCAGTTCAATTCTCCAGGACACACATAAGGCAGATGCACAAGGGAACGCATGTGTCTGGATTTCATTTGCAGCAGCTGGAGGCCCTGGAGCAACCGTTCTCTCTTTCTCTATCTGCCTCTTTCTCTCTCTCCCTCTTTCAAATAAACAAATAAATAAATAAATTTTTGTAATGCTCTCAAAGGCTGTAGAAATGGCTTAGCAGTTAAGGCACTTGCCTGCAAAGCCAAAGGACCTAGGTTTGATTCCCCAGAATCCATGTAAGCCAGATGGCGCATGTGTCTGGAATTCATTTGCAGTGGCCTTGGCATACCCACTCTTACTC
Source organism: Orientallactaga sibirica (assembly GCA_036365145.1). Lineage (NCBI taxonomy): Eukaryota > Metazoa > Chordata > Mammalia > Rodentia > Dipodidae > Orientallactaga > Orientallactaga sibirica. The sequence continues at coordinate 635,057 of JAEOAD010000556.1, read as the reverse complement.
TGTCTGTCTGTCTGTCTCTCTCTCTCTCTCTCTCTTCTTTTCTTTCTCTCTCAAATAAGCAAATAAATGAATTAATTTAATTAAAATAGAGTTAACATTAAAAAAAAAAAATTATCAAGCCAGGCATGGTGGTGCACACCTTTAGTCCCAGCACTTGGGATCAGAGATAGGAGAATCACCATGAGTTTGAGGCCATGCTGAGACTACATAGTGAACTCTGGAGGTCAGCCTGGACTAGAATGAAGCCCTACCTTGAAAAACAAACAAACAAATTAAAAAGTTCTCAAGGTTAAATCTATGTCATTGCTTTTTTGCAAATGTAACTGTGCTACCAGGACAATTTCCTTTAGTAATAATACTTGTCAAATAAAGATCACAGAGTGTGACTACTATGCCATAAAGAAATATATACGCTTTCTATTAAAGCTTTAAAATTGTGGAAGCTTTTAAATATCTCTTGAAAAGATAACCCAAGGAGGTCAGGCATGGTGGCACACACCTTTAGTCCCTGGGGAAGCAGAGGTAGGAGGATTGCTGTGAGTTCAGCCTAAGACTACATAGTGAATTCCAGGTCAGCTTGAGCTAGAGAAAGACCCTACTTCGAATAATAATAATAATAATAATAATAATAATAATAATAGTAATAATAATAAGTAACCCAAGAAGTCATCCTGAAAAAAAGCTACATACTCTAGGATTCCAACTATGTTCTAGAAGAAGCAAAATCATTACACTATTAAAGATCAGGGGTTAGGAAGAAGGAACAGAGTAACAGGTGAAATACAAAGGATCTTTAGACATTACATTGAAACCACACTGGGAGATACTATGATAATGAATGCCTATCAGTACACACTTATTGAACCCCATAAAATACACCTGAGGAATGTGAACTATGGACTTTGGTAGATCATGTCAATGTTCCAAGAAATGCTCCACTCTGGTAAGGGGTGCTGATAATGGGAGAGGCTGGGAAGTAAGCAGCTGTGATTTAAAACTGTACAAAAAGGGGCCTGGAGTGATGGCTTAGCAGTTAAACACTTGCCTGTGAAGCCCAAGGACCCTGGTTCGAGGCTCAATTCCCCAGGATCTACGTAAGCCAGATGCACAAGGTGGTGCATCTGGAGTTCATTTGCAGTGGCTGGAGGCCCTGGCACACCCATTCTCTATCTATCTGCCTCTTTCTCTCTCTGTCTGTCATTCTCAAATGAATAAATAAAAAATAGCAGGGCATGGTGGCGCACACCTTTAATCCCAGTACTTGGGAGGCAGAGGTAGGAGGATAACTGTGAGTTTGATGCCACCCTGGACTACATAGTGAATTCCAGGTTAGCCTGGGCTACAGTGAGGCCCTACCTTGAAAAGCCAAAAATAAAAATATAAATAAATAAATAAGTAAATTCAAACAGTTCTCTTTAAAAAAATTTTTTTTAAACTACACAAAAAGATGTCTTGAATCCCAGCACTCAGTTGGTAAAGGTAGGAGTTCAAGGCCAGCCTGAGACTACAGAGTGAGTTCCAGATCAGCCTGGACAAAAGTGAGACCCTACCTTGAAAAAAAGAAAAGATAAGCCTGTTTTTTTTTTTTAATTTATTTAAGTAATTTATTTGAGACAGAGAAAGAGGCAGCTAGAGAAAGAAAGAGACAATGGGTACATCACGACCTCTAGCTCCTACAAACAAACTCCAGAAGCATGTGCCATCTTGTACATCTGGCTTTACGTGGGTATTGAGGAATCAAACTCAGGTCCTTTGCAGCCATCTCTCTAGCATGATAAATCTGTTTTTTAATGTAGGGTTGGAAAGAAGACTCAGTAGATAAAATTCTTGCCACCTAAGTGTGAGTCTTGCCCCCCCCAGTACCCAGTAAGTGCCCAATGGGCATGGTGGCCCACCTATAATCCAAGTACTTGGGTGACAAAGACAGGGGATCTCTGAAGTGAGCTGGCTACCTATACTGACCAAATCAGATAACTCTGGGTTCAACAAGACAACCTGACTCAGTAGATGAAGCATAGAGTGATGGAAGACACCCAATGTCAGCCTTTGGCTTCCAGGTACATGCACACACACAAATGAACCCACATGCACATCCACATTCATACACACAAACACAACACACATGCACAAATATATATATATATATATAACTCAATTATTGGCCAAAGCTACCCAACTCATATTGACTATGCTTTAGGCAATGACAGAAGACAAGTTTCCCACAAGGCCTTCTGCAATACAGAAGCAGTATGTGAACAAAAATGTTGAGGCTCACATTCCTAAAATGATTTGTCTTTTCATCTGTCCATCTCTGCTACCAATAACCAGGCCCCAGTCCAACTTCCTCCAGGCAGCCTCTTCTCCCTCTCTGCAAAATCCAGCAGTTATCAAAGCCTAGAAGAGGTGCCTCTACAAAGACAATACCCAAAGGAAGCCTATTCTCCCAGGCCCAATCAAAAGACAAAGTTGTTTTAACAGATTAGAAAAGAAACTTGAAGAAGCAAAGTTGTAGCAGAAAAACCTGGGATCCCCAGGCACCCACTTGGGCTCTCTGCAGCTTTGCTTCGTACAGGACTTGGAGGCCCCTGAGAGTTAATTAGACAAGAAAGTCAGGGTGAAAGAGAGAAAAGTAATTCCAGCAACTGCCAATTAAAAGTTCATTGATCCCACAGCACTGAGGCAGAGACTCAAACAGTTACATCAGCCCAGTTGCAGTACCAACTCCCTGAACAAGAAGAGAAAGCAAAAAAGGAGGGTGAGAGCGGGACACAGAGGCAGCCCAGCTCTGGCAAGCTGCCACTTGCTACCACAAGAGAGTGAACACCTCATCATTAGGATTCAAGTGGTACTTCTTGATTGCTGTACAGAAAACCACACATGTCATGAAAGGGGCAAGACAGGAGAATTTGTCCTATAGTTAGCTGGGGAGCATCCAACACAGAAACCTCACTACAAGTCCAGAATCATTCTTATCAAACCAGATCATGTAAGATTTGTTCCTTGTGAGGAATAAGATCCTGTGACTACCCTCCCCCCATCCTGTATATGTACAATGGCTGATAATTTTCCAAGTATGTTCATGAACACTATTTGATTTTCATAAAAATAAATCACCATGGCTTTTGTCAGGTATACAGTGTATTTTCATCTAGAAATTTGAAGAACTTTAAGAAATTACTGTCAATGGTCACACAGGCAGTATTACTTATCTATTTTTAAGCAACATCGCCTATAATTCTATAAACATAGAAATCTCAGCCGGGTGTGGTGGCGCACGCCTTTAATCCCAGCACTTGGGAGGCAGAGGTAGGAGGATTGCCGTGAGTTCGAGGCCACCCTGAGACTACATAGTTAATTCCAGGTCAGCCTGGACCAGAGTGAAACTCTACCTCGAAAAACAAAAAAAACAAAAACAAACAAAAAAAAAACACAGAGAAATTTCTTGAAGAAAATGGAATAGCTACTCCAGTGAGAGAATTAGGGAGTTGGAAATGAAAATAAACCATTTTTCTATGTATACTTTTTGAAACATTTAATTTTTATACATATATGTAAATATATGTATATACATATATAACACTTTGTGAAATAAAATAAAAGTTATAACTATGGAACAGATAGCCACAATTCGTTTCTCTTTTTCATTTTTTTTAACTTTTTATTTTATTTTATTTTATTTTTTTGGAGAGAGACACAGAGTGAGAGACAGAGAGAGAGAGAGAGAGAGAGAAGACAGAGATGCGCGCGCCAGCAGTGTCTCAGCTGCTGCAAACGAAATCCAGATGTGTGCGCCCCTTTGCGGTCAAGTGCGGCATTGCGCCCTTGCGTCACTGCATCTGGCTAAACGTGGGACCTGGAGATTGGAACCGCTGGAGATTGGAACCAGTGTTCTTCGGCTTAGGAGGCAGGCGCCTTAACCCCTAAGCCATCTCTCCAGCCCTCTTTTTCATTTTATATCAGCTCCACTGTGAGATAAGAAACCAGTGCATGACTCACATCTGTAATCCCAGAATGCAGGAGACTCAGGCAGGAGGACTGCCATGAGTTCAAGGCCAGCTTGCACTACAAAGCAACAATTTATCTCAAAAAAACAAGAGGAGAGGATTATGACTAGGGTACATTGTGGATATGTATGGAGGTTGTCAATAGAAATTTTTGAGGTAGAAGGAAAAAGATAAATGAGAGTTTTCTTTCTCCTGTGTTATAAGGTCCAGTGTTGCACAAGTAAGTTCACCAACTCACAGAGTGTTGGGTAAGGGCTGATGCGTCAGAACTATGCCCTAGAAATCGGGGTCTCTGAGTACAGTCCTGGGCTGCTCAGGAAGTCAGCTTTTATTATAGAAAAACACAAGATGCTCATTGTGAAAACAGGATGGGAGTTAAATCACAAGTTAAACTACAAAATTATACAAGGTTACTTATTAAACAGAAGAAATCACAGGTATTCATTACATGAGTCACGTAGGCAGAACTGAGGCAAACAGGGGACATTCCTTATGGTGCAGATAGCAGGAAGCACCTGCATTTCACAATAAGGACTATGGTAACGATTCCTGAAACATATCCTTTATTTGTCAAGATCAGCTTGGGTAGGGACCTCCATTGTGTGTGCCTAGAGGCAAGGGCTGTACAGGAGAATGTTTAACCTGGCCTGTTGTGTCCCTTTACACCTGTAGCTTCCTACTTCATGTTCCATTCAATCAGCCCTACTCAAGTATACTTGCACAATCACTTGCCTGTGATTGTCTGGGAGAGGAACTAGGGTCCCAAATAGGTACTTTGAGACTCTCTGCACAAGCTCTGCAATGTTTTATTGTTCGTTGGTTTTGGTTTTTTTCCAAGGCAGATCTCACTCTAGTCCAGGCTGACCTGGAATTCACTATGTAATCCCAGGCTGGCCTCGAACTCAAAGTGATTCTCCTACCTCTGCCTCCTGAGTACCCAGCATTTTTCTTAATTTTTTTCTTATTTTTTTCTTAATTGTTTGTGTTCTATGTTTATTTTAAAATGAAAATATGTAAACCTGCACCATGGGTATCTGCCAAAAGCCAAGAATGTGCTAAAAAAAAAAAAAACAGTTTCATTTGGAAAATAAAAATAGCATCTTTGTCCAAATATATTAAGTAAATAGACACGTTAATATTTCAAGGCCAGGTGTGGTGGAACATGTCTTTAATCCAGTACTCAGGAGGCTGAGGTAAGAGGACCACCATGAGTTCGAGATCAGCCTGGACTAGAGTGAGTCCCTACCTCAAAAGAACCAGGAGGGGGCTGAAGAGACGGCTTAGCAGTTAAGGAGCCTGCCTACTAAGCCTAAGAACCCGGTTCCAATCTCCAGGTCCCACGTTTAGCCAGATGCAAAGTGACGCAAGGGCGCAATGCTGCACTTGCCCACAAGGGGGCGCACGCATCTGGATTTTGTTCACAGCAGCTGAGAGACTGCTGGTGCGCCCATTCTCTTTCTCCCTCTCCCTCTCCCTCTGTGTTTCTCTCCAAAAATAAAATAAAAAATAAAAAGAACCAGGAGGAAAGAAAGGAGAGAAGAGAGAAAATAAAAATTAATACTTCAACATAAAGGATCAAAACTTGAAAGAATGAAGGTCACAAACCTACCAATGGCACGCACTGTGGCTCTCACACATTCACTATACAGACAGAAGAGAAATGTCCATTCCTGGGTATCATTAAGAAGACAGCTTGAGCCAGGCATGGTGGTTCACACCTTTAATCCCAGCACTTGGGAGGCAGAGGTAGGAGGATTGCCATGAGTTTGAGGCCACCCTGAGAATATATAGTTAATTCCAGGTCAGCCTGGACCAGAGTGAAACCCTACCTTGAAAACCAACAAAAGAAAAAAAGAAAGAAAGAAAGAAAGAAAGAAAGAAAGAAAGAAAGAAAGAAAGAAAGAAAGAAAGAAGGAAGGAAGGAAGGAAGGAAGGAAGGAAGGAAGGAAGGAAGGAAGGAAGGAAGGGAGGGAAGGAGGGAAGGAGGGAAGGAGGGAAGGAGGGAAGGAGGGAAGGAGGGAGGGAGGGAGGAAAGAAGGAAAGATAGAAAGAAAACAAAAAGAAAAAGAAAGAAGACATCTTGGCTCCACAGAGGTAGAATGCACCCACAAGAGAAGCGAGAGTACATGTGACAATGGGAAGGGAGTTACATACAGCTATAAGAAACAATATTAATTGAAAGAATATCAGAACATGCCTCTCAATTTCAGTGCTGACACTGACCCTACAAATTATAAATGCATGTATATCAGAAAGCAGAAGTACTGGCAGAGACCTGACAGTATTGACTCAAATAGACTTCTATGTGGATAGCATAAATACTCTTCTTTCTTGTTTTCTTCAGGTGGGGTCTTGCTATACAGCCCAGGCTGGCTCAAACTCACAATCTTCCTGAATGCTGGGATTACAATCATGCCAGCATACCCAACTGCAAATTCTTTTTTTTTGTTTGTTTGTTGTGGTGTTTTTTTTGTTTTTTGTTTTTTTTTTTTGGTTTTTGGAAGTAGGGTCTCACTAGCTCAGGCTGACCTGGAACTCACTATGTAGTCTCAGGGTGGCCTTGAACTCATGGTGATCCTCCTACCTCTGCCTCCCAAGTGCTAGGATTAAAGGCATGCCTCACCACACCCAGCTCTCCAGCTGCAAATTCTTTTTGCTCTGTTTTGTTTTGTTTGTTTGTTTTTCAGGCTGACCTGGAATTCACTATGTTGCCTCAAGATGGCCTAAAACACAGTTATCCTCCTACATCTGCCTCCCCAGTGATAGGATTAAAGGCATATGCCACTACACTCAGCTGTTTTACATTTTTGAGGTATAGTCTCATAACCTAGGCAGGATTTGAACTCTTTTTTTTTTTTTTCTTTTCTTTAGAGAGAAAAAGAGAGTGAATTGGCATGCCAGGGCCTCAGCCACTGCAATCGAACTCTTGTGTCACCTAGTGGGCATGTACAAACTTGTGCTTGCCTCACCTTTGTGTGTCTGGCTTATGTGGGATCTGAAGAGTCAAACATGGGTCCTTAGGCTTCAAAGGCAAGCGCCTTAACTGCTAAGCCATCTCTCCAGTCTAGGACTTGAACTCTTGATCCTTCTGCTTTACCTCTGAATGCTAGGATGACAGGTGTGCACCACCAGGCTAGTTGAAATTCTCACTAAAGTTTACTCATTGATTCCATGTAAATTTCTTGAGCATTTTTGTCAGATGTTCACCAGAAGCCAGGAACTCAAAAGTGCCATAGCCACATCTGTGAGATGAACTTGACCCCCAGGCATTCTGAGTCTGGAGTTTATATTATTATACTAAGCTGCTCTTATGCTGTTTAAAAAGCAGGCTCGGAAGCTTGCAAAGCCTGCTGACTCAGGTTCAACTCCCAGAATACATGTAAAGCCAGATGCACTAAGGGGCACAAGCATCTGGAGTTCATTTGCATCAGCAACCGGTTTTGGCACACCTGTATTCTCTCTCTCAAATAAATAAAATAAAAATATTTTTAGAAAAGAAACCTGTAGCAGACAGCTTCAGGTTCACTGAGATGAACTTCCAGACTAGGCACAGTTATGGAGGAAGGGATATTTATTGAAGCTTACAGATCCAGGGGAAGTTCCATAATGGCAGAAGAAGCTGGTCTGCTTTCACAGGACCAAACATAGAAAGAGAAGCCACAAGCCAAAAGCCAAAAGCCACACAGCACAGCACACCTCAGGAACTCCAGCTAGGCACACTTTGCATATATTTAGATTGAAATCTCAAACCCACCACCACACCTTAAGATCCACCCAGAGACACTGCCTCCAGCAAGGTGGCTGCAGATGCAAACTACAACCTAATAAAACACTGAATATATTGGGGGCCATCTATTCAAACTACCACAAAACCTAATCCTAATTCTTTAAGACTGAACTCAAACATCTTTTCTAGTACCCTCTGAGCATATACCCCATGATCTACCCAAGGTAGACTGATGTGTCTGTCTCTATTGTCTGAAAGCATTTATGACATTATATCTTAGTTATGTGCCTGTCTCTGGTAGGTTGAGAGTTTGTTTTTTTATGTATGTGTACGTAAGTATGTGTGCATGCACACACACACACACACACACACACACACACACACACACACGCATACCAGGGTCTCTTGCCATTGCAAATGAGTGCCCATCTGGCTTTATGTGGGTAGCAAGCAAGCGTCTTCCACCGCTGAGCCAGCCTGCAGCCCTTGCCTGTGAGCTTTCTGAGGATTCTTGTCGCTGAACTTATAGTACCTGACTCAAGTGCTCAATTTTCATGAAACAAATCAGTAACTTTTAAAAGAAGTATCTGTTTTTCTGACAGCCATCTCCTGTTTTGACCCACTGACCTACATAGAGAAGTAATTTCCAGAGCAGGAACTCTAGCACAAAGTCACTTCAAACCAAGAGAATAATTTCAAAATCATTTTTATTCAGCATAGAAGGTATCAACATCCTCTGTATTAGTTTCATGTATCCTGTTTTCCAAACCCATAATCTAGCCAGCCATTAGTTACTGCATGAGGCAATGTCTAACCCAGATGTTATGACAATGCCTAGAACTCAAAGATGAAATTTTTTTTGCCCTTAAAAGATGGCAAACCATGCAATGAATTATAAAAGGTACTAAACATAATGTGCAAAGTGCTATATCATTTCCTAAACATTATCTCACTATTACTCTTTATACTCCACATCAAACTTGTAAGTTGCTAACAAGTATTTTATTAAAAAGATACTCCAAGCTGGGCGTGGTGGTGCACACCTTTAATTCCAGCACTCAGGAGGCAGAGGTTGAAGGATCACCGTGAGTGCAAGGCCATCCTGAGACTATATAGTAAATTCCAAACAAAAAAACAAACAAAAAAGACACTCAAAGTCACAAATACAGGAATGCAAACTTAAAACAAGGAAGAGTCATCCTACACTCTGGACAGAAAAACCCAGCTCAGGAAGAAACAGAAGTGAAAACATGTATCCTTTATGAAATGCATATTAACAACATATGCCAAACAATTTCAATTCTCAATTCATAGTTACCACTAGAAATAACCCTAAACACACACACAAAAGTATGTTCCTTGTATTACTCATTTTTTTAAAAAAAATCAAATGAGCAGGAACAATGAATGACTAAGCAAAGGATGACACACTTGATGCTTGGAACTCTAGGCAGACTTTTTGGGGTTTTTTTTGTTGTTGTTTAGTTTTGGATATTTTGAGGTAGGGTCTCTGACTGTAGCCCAGGCTGACCTGGAATTCACTCGGTAGTCCCAAAGTGGCCTCAAACTTACAGTGATCCTCCTACCTCTGCCTCCCAAGTGCTGGGATTAAAGATGTGAGTCACTATTCCAGGCTTTCTATGCAGCCTTTAAAAAATTTTATTTATTTGCACACAAAGACAGAGAAAGGGGTGCACCAGGGCCTCCAGCCACTGCAACACTCCAGATACAGGAACCACTTTGTGCATCTGGCTTTATGTACTGGGGTACATCGAACCCGAGTTATTAGGCTTTGCAGGCAAGCGTCTTAACCTCTGAGCCATCTCTTCAGCCCTCAATGCAGCCTTTTAAATCTGATAGCTCTATACTAACTGCCGTAGAAAGATGGCTACTACTACAAAGAGAAATTAGAGGGGAAGCTGATTTATAACCGCTTCCTCAAAATACCACTCCTGTCTCACCATACCCGAGATGCCACAGACACGGAAGCACCATTACTCTTGTGCCTGTAAAAGGAATACTGTGGAACTTATAAATTTCATGTTGCATAAAGTGCCAATGCATTGTAACTGACTGATTCCCCTTAGAATCAATGAAACCCTGCATTTTATATTACCAACCCTAAGCATTTTCCAGACAAAAGAGGCCTTCACATACAGAGAACTAAAATTATGTAGCAGGCTTAGCAATGGAGATGCCTATGAGCACTGAAATTATTCACAAAGTTTTATTTTCTTCATCATATTGAATACAGGCCATGGGAACCAGGAAGTTGCTGCCATTGGCCTGGCAGCATCTTCATGAGAGATTTCTTCCATTCAATTTATTCCATGTTATACACAAATTCTCAAATGTAAAGATCAGTCAGAACTAAAGAGTTAAAAGGAATGAAGCTGGGCATCGTGGCACACACCTTTAATTCTAGCACTTGGGAGGCAGAGGCAGGAGGGTCACTGTAAATCAGAGGCCAGCCTGGGAGTTCAAGGTCAGCGTAACCTAGAGTGAGACCCTACATAGGAAAACCAAAAAAAAAAAAAAAGGGAATGGAGAAAAGGAATGATGACACCACCAAGGACCCACTTCATTCCTAAGACAGGACTGAACATGCAAATAAATATGGTCCTCTGTCCTAAGAAAAACCAGGCTAACAGTAGCCCAATTTGAACTCTCCTTTGTTCTTGAAAAATGTTCTAAGTGTGTTCATGAGACACAGAAAGCCCAAGGCCTTAGAAGAAAATAACAGCAACTGCTTGACTTACAGAATGTGAAAGGTCTCACACTTGGTCTGGAAATGCTTTCACTCTAACTTGAAGAATACCAACCTATCACCCTTCACTGGTCCGAGCGACAAGTTATAGCACACTAGTAAAGGAAAGAGGCATTATTCCACTGAGTCCTAAATGTTAGAAGCAAAATAAATCATACATTTTAACTGTTTCCATGGTCAGTATATGCATTTAGTATATTCATTCATGTATCTAGAGTTATGATTCAAAAAAATGTGCAGAGCAGTGGAGATATAGTCTAGTATGCCCGAGGCTCTGGGCTCAGTTTCAGTAATACAAAAAAGTCATTCTGCATGGTGACGCATGCATTTGATCCCAGCACTTGGGAGGAAGAGAGGATGGCCTTGAGGTCAAGACCAGCCTGAGACTACATAGTGAACTCCAGGTCAACCTGAGCTAGAGGAAGACCCTACCTCAAAAAAGAAAAGAAAAAAGAAAAGAAAAGAAAGGAAAAGAAAAGAAAAAGAAAGGGAAGGAGGGAAGGGGGAGGGAGGGAAGAAGGAGGGAGGAAGGGAGGGAGGGAGGGAGGGAGGGAGGGAGGGAAGGAAGGAAGGAAGGAAGGAAGGAAGGAAGGAAGGAAGGAAGGAAGGAAGGAAGGAAGGAAGGAAGGAAGGGAGAAAAAGTAACCAAGTGGGGCTGGGAAGATGACTCTGGATAAAAGCACTTGCTTGCAAAGCCTGTTAGCCTGGAATTCAATTCCTAAATCACCCATGTAAAGCCAGATGCAAAAAAGTGGCATAAGTGTCTAGCATTCATTTGTAGTCTCAAGATACCCTGACACACCATCTGGTGTCCCTCCCACCACACACACACACACTTGCAAGTAAATAAACAATTTTTTAAGTGGTCAAGTGTTTACAGTAACAACTAGAAAAAGAATGCACATAAAAGAGGAAAGAAAAGGTAAAAAAAAAAATTTAAGAAAAAAATGGGGAAAAAAAAGAATGCACAACTTCTGAACTGTGCCAATTCAATATTTGATAGCTGCAGCAGTGATTTCCTTATACTGAACTGAAATATCCACATCCAACAGAAAAGGCAGACGTGTTCCCATGAGTGACTCATCCAAGTGAAACCAAAATGCTGGATTAGTGTCTGGAGAAATGGCTTTGTGGTTAAGATGCATGCCTGTGAAGCCTAAGGACTCATGTTCAATTTCCCAGTACCCACGTAAGCCAGATGCACAAGGCAGCACATGTGTATGGAGTTTGTATGCAGTGGCTGGAGGCCCTGGCATGCCTATTCTCTCTCTGTGCCACTTTCTCTCTCACAAACTTTTTTTTTTTTTGGTTTTTCAAGGTAGGGTTTCACTCTAGCCCAGGCTGACCTGGAATTCACTATGTAGTCTCAGGGTGGCCTTGAACTCATAGCGATCCTCCTACCTCTGCCTCCCAAGTGCTGGGATTAAAGGAGTGCACCACCACGCCTGGCTACAAATTATTTTTTTGTATTTTATTTATTTATTTATTTGACAGAGTAAGAGGGAGAGGGAGAGAGAATGGGAGCGCCAGGGCCTCCAACCACTGCAAATGAACTCCAGACGCATGCACCCCCTTGTGCATCTGGCTAACGTGGGTCCTGGGGAATCAAACCACGGTCCTTTGGCTTTGCAGGTAAAAACACTTTAAACGCTAAGCCATCCCTCCAGCCCAAAATTATATTTTTTAATGCTGGATTAAAATACCTAGGGAGACTAAAGAGATTATCTCAGTGGTTAAAGGCACCTGCAAAGCTTGGTGGCCCAAGTTCTATTCCCTAGTACCCACATAAAGCCAGATGCATGAAGTGACACATGCACCTGGAGTTCATTTGCAGCTGCAAGAGACCCTGACACACTCCTATCCTCACTCTCTCATTTTCTCTCCTCACAAATAAATAAAAACACTTAAAAAGTAGCCAGGTGTGGTGTCACACGCCTTTATTCCCAGCATTCAGAAGGCCGAAGTAGAAGGATGGCTGTGAGTTCGAGGCCAGTGTAGGACTGCATAGTGAATTTCATATCAGCTTGGGCTAGAGTGAGACCCTACCTCAAAAAAGCAAAAGGAAAAAAACTTGAAAAATAAATAAATACAAATAAAATACCCAAGAAGTAAGACAATGCCTAGCATAGAAGAGGATGAGGAACAATAGGAAGACACACCACTGAAAGCAGGTTAGATCATGGAGAGACACACGAGAACTTCCAAAGTACCCATGATGTCGATGTTCTTGTTTTCAGGGTAGATGAACATTTCATGGGCATTCTAAGCGCTCTTTAAACTAAAATACACATTCTACACACTGCTTCTCCATAGTTACCACCTACTGATTATTTTCTGATCTCTGGTTAAACATAGCATACATCAAAACATCTGAGCTTCAAGAAACGGGAACCAGTTGTTGGGGCCTAGCTTTCTACTACCTCTGAAGCTCAGCACGCTGACTACCTGAAGCTGCTTTCAGCCACTGCTCAAAACAATTGTATATCCCAGCTTCTGATCACTCTTCTATGACTAAAGCCTCAAAATCTATGCTTCAATCTAAGTTAGGTGCAGTCCAGAATGTGTTTTTTGCAACTATATAAAACTGGTTATTCACACTGAATTTACCTTTACACAATACTGAAGATATATCTCAGGAAGTTAAAACTTTTAATCTAAAAAGAATGAACTTCAAAATTTTTTTCTTAGGCTGGGCATGGTGACGCACACCTTTAATCCCAGCACTCGGGAGGCAGAGGTAGGAGTATCACAGTGAGTTCAAGGCCACCCTGAGACTACATAGTGAATTCCAGGTGAGCCTGGACTAGAGTGAGACCCTACTCAAAAAACCAAAACAAAAAAAAAAATTTTTTGTGGGTTTTTTTTTTTTTTAGATTTGGCCCTTATCACTAGCTCAGGCTGACTGGAACTCACAGCAATTCTCTTACCGCAGTTTCCTGAGCACGGGGATTAAAGGCATGCACCACCAGGCCCAGCTTGGTAAACTATTTTATATACATTATATATTATATATATAATGACCAAAAAGTGTGTGGGAGCCAGGCATGGTAGTGCATGCCTTTAATCTCAGCACAGGGGAGGCAGAGGTAGTTAGATGGCTGTGAGTTTGAGGCCACCCTGAGACTACAGAGTTTCAGGTCAGTTTGGGCTACAGCAAGACACTAGCTCGAAAAAACAAAACAAAACAAAACAGTGTGTGTCACTCCAAAAGAATGAAAAGACTTTAAAATCAATAATCCAGCCAGGTGTGGTGACACATGCCTTTAATCCCAACACTGGGGAGGCAGAGGTAAGAGGATTGCTGTAAGTGTGAGACCAGCCTGAGACTACATAGTGAGTTCCAAATCAGAACAGCCTCGGCTAAAGTGAGATCCTACCTCAAAAAAACAAAACAAAAAAATAAATCCACATATGGAGAAGAAAAAACAGAACTATAGACTATACTTTTTCAAAACAAATTTAATTCTTTTCATCCCCCCAAAAGAGAAAGAACTTAAACCTTAAAAAATGCTCAAAAATGAACCCATTAAAAAGGCTCCCTCCATTAAAAAATAAATATTAGACTGATATGTACATACATATTAGACTCAGGAAGGAGGCAAGAACAGGACAAAATCCAATACTTCTACCAATTCTATGCCCTTCACTTAAAATAGAGCATTCAAAGAGGCAGGAGAAATAAACCTAGGAGTCCTTGGCTCTGAAAAAAAGCAGGAACATGAAAGGGAAAATGATACAAACTATCTTACAAGGCAAGGGAAGGAACATCTTCATTTAAAACATGCCCCCAATCCCAGCAATCCCAGCTGAGTCACTGGTGTGGCTGTTCCAGCAGCTGTGTCTCCTGCTGATCTCTGCTCTTCTGCTCCCTCTTCAGCACCCAGGTCAGGGAAGGTCATTCACACTGTGGTCGTGATGCCACTATGGCTGCAGCCTGGCTGCTAGAGCCCTGAGGTTTTCCATTCACCACCAGCAGGCGGGGTGTCTCCACACGAACACTGGAAAAGGAATAGTCCTAGAAAAGACAGACAGATTCATCATAGATCCTGGGTAGAAAAATCTCCAGCAGAAGGACATATCATCCTTACCTTCCCTCTATCTACACACCTTACTTCCTCCACACATTAGATAAAACTGAGTGAACTGTCCATGGGGGGAACACGCCTTTAATCCCAGCACTTGGGAGGCAGAGGTAGGAGGATCACTGTGAGTTTGAGGCCACCCTGAGACTACATAGTGAATTCCAGGTCAGCCTGGACTAGAGTAAGAAAAACCCTACCTCGAAAAACCGAAAAATGAGCAAACAAAGGAGATAAAAATTTTCTAGTTTTCAATACTATCAAGAAAATCTGGGGCAGGTAGGGTACCAATACCTATAATTATAAGAATAGATCAGTTCTCTGATTCAAAAAAGGCAAGTTTCTCATACTGCCTAAGAAAAGGATGCCATCAGCTTCAGGTAATTTGCCTTCCCCTACAGCTTTTTGACAATTAACTAGAAATAGATAGCACCCAAACAGGACCACAGGACATTGTCAGCAACTGTTAGTCCAAGTGTTTGTAAGGTCCTAAATTATTTCACAGCACACAAATTAAGTGTTCTTCTTTTTATATTAAGAAAAAGACTACACTAAAAATTCACCTAAGGGAGAAAAGAAAATTAACTACAAGCAAAGTTATGTTTGTTTAGTAAAGTACTTTTTAAAAAAATTATTTATTTATTTAGTTAGTTATTTGAGTGAGAGAGACAAAGGGAATGGGTGCACCAGGGCTTCCAACCACTGCAAACGAACTCCAGATGCATGTACCACCTTCTGCATCTTACTTTACATAAAAACTAGGGAATCAAACCTGGGTCCTTTGGCTTTGCAGACAAGTGCCTTAACCTCTAAGCCATCTCTCCAGCCTTTAAGTACTTTTTAAAAAATTATTTATTTATTTATTTATTTGCAAGCAGAGAGAAGAGAGAGAGAGAGAATGGGCATGCCAGGGACTCCAGCCACTGCAAACAAACACTAGAAGCATGTACATGGTTACTAGGGAATCAAACCTGAGCCATTAGGCTTTGCAGGCAAGTGCCTTAATTGCTGAGCTGTATCTCTCCAGCCCTAAAGTACTTTTATAACAAAGATAAAATAGAAATACAGAAATAATCTAGATCTAGAGCATCAAAATGCTTCTGAAAAAAGCAGCAAATATCTCTGCTGTGGAAAAAATCAGCATAGGAATACAATGCTTTTGATTGTTTTGTTTCTGTGGTAGAGCCTTACTATATAACCCAGGCTGGTTTCCTTCTGCCTCAGTTTCCCTACTGCTGGGATTATAGGTGTGCAGCACCATGTCTAATAGTACAGTTCTCCAGCATGATCACAAAATAATTCACCTCCAGCACTGTAGTGCAAACACAGATGCAATAGTCAATAAGCCAGCATGGCTCTGCTCCAATAAAGCTTGTACATACTAAAATGTGAGTTTTCTGTAGTTTTCATGACAAAATATTATGTTTTCTTTTCTCTTCTGACTTCTTTTCTTTCTTTTTGACGCTGTTGTTATTGAGATAGGGTCTCACTGTGTGTGGCCCAGCATGGCCCAGATCTCACAGTGATTATCCTGCCTCAGCTTCCCAAGTGCTGTGATTTCAGGACTAAGTCCCCTGCCCAGCTACTCCTCTGCATTTTTCCATTAAAAACACAGAAACCAGTCTTGGCTCACAGGCTGCACAAGAGCAGGTGGTAAGCCAGATTTAGACTAAGCATCACAGGTCATCATTCCAGACCTAATGGTAAAAATGTGGCTAAATACCTACTATCATAATGTTTTGTAAGGATTAAAGCAGGCAATGCAGGCATAAAACTTATCAGGGTCTAGCACTCAGCTGAGTGTTCAATTAAAGTTAACTATCATTATCATCACCATTACTATGTGTCAACTTAAAAGAATGCAATAAAATATGTAAAAACATGAGATAAATGTTCCTAAACATTCATATATCATATTGCATACATGATTTAAAATATATATTTGGTTGGGTGTGGGGGCACAAACCTTTAATCTCAGCACTTGGGAGGCAGAGGTAGGAGGATAGCTGTGAGTTTGAGGCTACCCTGAGACTACATAGTGAATTCCAGGTCAGCCTGGACAAGAGAACAAAACCCTACCTCAAAAAACCAAAATACATACATACATACATACATACATACATACATACATACATACATACATACAATTAAAAAAAAAAAAAAAAAAAAAAAGGCCTGGAGAAATGGCTTAGTGGTTAAACACTTGCCTGTGAAGCCTAAGGACCCCGGTTCGAGGCTCGACTCCCCAGGACCCACGTAAGCCAGATGTACAAGGTGGTACATGTATCTGAAGTTTGTTTGCAGTGACTAGAGGCCCTGGCGCACCCATTCTCTCTCTCTCTCTCTCTCTCTCTCTCTCTCTCTCTCTGCCTCTTTCTCGGTCTGTCACTCTCAAATAAAATAAACTAAAAATGAAAAAAAAATTTTAAATAAACATATTTGGGCCAGGGGTGGTGGCACATGCCTTTAATCCCAGCACTCGAGAGACAGAGGTAGGAGGATCACCATGAGTTCAAGGCCACCCTGAGACCTGAGGCCACTGAATGAATTCCAGATCAGCCTGGGCTAGAAGGAGACCCTACCTTGAAAAACCAAAAAAAAAAAAAAAAAAAAATTGAAAAACAGGTGACATACACACCAAGATGTGTATTCTAGTTATTATTAGTAGAACATCTGTGTGCTGCTATTTCAGTCCATTTTTCCATTTCTTTTTCTTACCAGTAGTTGCCCTTTATAGTGAAATATATAGCTATATGTGTGTATGTAGCACACAAATAAAGCTATAGATGTATCACATACACACACTCATTGTGACAACTGGGAGGTAACGCCTTGCTAAAGGAGATATGTTCTGGGGGTAGACTCTGGGGTGCTATAGCCAGCACCCCCTTGTTAGAGCTCAGCTTACGCTTTTTTCTTTTTTCTTTCTTTTTTTTGCCATTTCGAGGTAGGGTCTCACTGGAATTCACTATGTAGTCTCAGGCTGGCCTTGAACTCACAGTGATCCTCCTACCTCAGCCTCCCAAGTGCTGGGATTAAAGGTGTGCACCACCACTCGCAGCTTCAGCTCACTCTTGTTGCTGATTTTCTACCTGCTGTGGTGAGACATGATATTCAGCCTCTGCTCTATCATCTTTTTCTGCCTCATGAAGCTTCCCCTAACCTGTAAACCAAAATAAACCCTTTCCTCCCATTAGATGCTTTTAGTCAGGTGTTTTGTCCCAGCAATGCAAAGGCAACTACAACACTCATATATGCATGCATTATTTTTATTCCTAGTTTTTAAAGAGATGTTATCCTGGTTCCATTTCAGAGCCTATGGGTTACAAAAGAATCCTAAACCTTACTCACCTTTCCCTTGTGCTGAAATTGGTGAAGCCGAAGGTTGGGCTCAGGGATGGCTACAGAGTCTCCAATGAGCACTCCCCAGCTCTGCACCATATTATACACCATCACTGCATAGCAAGGACCATCGGAATCTACCAGGCCAAATGTACTGCCAGGTTAAGATGGGTTAAGAGACAGAAAAAAGAAAAGATATGTGCATAAGAAAGAACAGGAACAGTGGTTTTAAAATACTAGTAAATAAGCAAGCATTTTCTCAGTTATTCACTTAGAAAATCTATAGTAGTACCATCATCTACCATGTTCATCAGATTCACTTGTCTTTATCTTTTTTATTTATCTTTTTTAAAATGTACAAAATTCAGTAATTATGTCACTTTGCTAAAAAAACACTGACGCTATCCAACAGATGCTAACAACTAGACTGAAATACTGCAGATGGGTCATTATTCCTGGCCTATTAGTTTAACTATCACATCTTAAACTAAACCCTCCAATAATCACTATCAATTTATCTTAATTCCAATTTTCACTAAATGTTATGTATGTATCAAGCATTATACTTGGCAGTAATAAACCAATCCAGCTATGAATAACCCATGGTCTAACAGAAGTCAGATAAAACCACTATTTGGGCTAGGGTGTACCTCAGTGGAAGGGTGCTTGACTATGATGGGGCATGCCTGTAATTCTGGCACTTGGGAGGCTAAAGCAGAAGGACCATAAATTCAAGGCCAGTCTGGGCTATATAATGACTTTAAGGCCAACCTAGGCATAACATGGTAAAACTCTGTCTGAAAAAGCCAAAGTCAGGCTGGCTGTGATGGCACATGCCTATAATCCCAGCACTCGGGAGGCAGAGGTAGAGGGAGTGCTGTTAGTTCAAGGCCACCGTGAGACCACACAGTGAACTAAAGGTCAGTCTGGGCTAGAGTGAGCAGAGTGAGACCCTACCTTGAAAAACAAAAAACAAACAAACAAACAAACAAAAAAAAAAGCAGCCGGGCATGGTGGCGCACGCCTTTAATCCCAGCACTCAGGAGGCAGAGGTACGAGGATTGCCATGAGTTCAAGGCCACCCTGAGACTACATAGTTAATTCCAGGTCAGCCTGGGCCAGAGTGAGACCCTACCTCAAAAAACCAAAAAAACCAAAAACAAAAACAACAAAAAAGCTAAAGTCAAAATGAGAGAGGAGGAAAAATTTGCTGAGCTAAAACAGGAAAACTAAACCAAGAGTAGTGAAACATGCCTAGAATCCTAGTACTTGGGAGGTGGAGGCAAGAGGGTCACCAATTTAAGGCCAGCCTCTGCTAATAGCAAGTTCAAGGTTAGCCTGGGTTATGTGAAACTCTGTCTCAATAAAAAAGTAAACAAATAAATAAATAAGGGGAGGGAGACTGGGAGATGGCTCAGCAGTTAAAGCCTGCTAGCCCAAATACAACTCCCCAATCCCTATATAAAACCAAACAAAAAAGTGGTCTGTGCATCTGTGATCCCAGCCATGCTTACAAACCAAAAAAAAACTAACAGGCCAGCTACTCTGGCATTCCTTTGCTATCTAGCAGCATGAGATCCTATCTCAAAAAAGGTGGAGGGCTGGAGAGATGGCTTAGCAGTTAAAGGCGCTTGCTTGCAACGCCCAACAGTCCTGTACAGTTCCTCAGTACCCATGCATGTATCTGGAATTCGTTTGTAATGGCAGGAGGCCCTAAAAGGCATCCATACTCACTCTCTCCCTTTCTCAAATAATAAAAATATTCAAAAAAAAAAAAAGGTGGAGCACAAACACCTTGAAGTTGTCACTGACTTCTACACACATGCCCATCGTGCGTGCGCGCGCGCACACACACACACACAAAATGAATAAATAAAAAAAAAAAAAAAAAAAAAAAAGGCCCAGCAGTGGTGGTGCACACCTTTAATCCTAGCACTTGGGAGGCCAAGGTAGGAGGATTGCTGTGAGTTTGAGGTCAGCCTGAGATTACATGGTGAATTCCAGGTCAGCCTGGATTAGAGAAAGACCTTACCTTGGGAAAAAAAAAAAATCCTAAGAGAGCCGGGAGTGGTCGTGCATGCCTTTAATCCTAGCATTTGAGAGGCAGAGGTAGGAGGATCTCTGTGAATTCAAGGCCAGCCTGGACTAGAGTGAGACCTTACCTTGAAAAAAATAAAAACAGATCCTTTGGGCTGGAGAGATGGCTTTAGCAGTTAAGGTGCTTGCCTGCAAAGCCCAAGGACCTAGGTTCAACTCCCCAGAACCCACGCTTGCATCTGGGGTTTGTTTGCAGTGGCAGGAGGTCCTGGTGTGCCCATACTCTCACTATCTCTCTCACTAATAAATAAATCAAATTAAAAAAAAAAAAAAGGAAAACTAAAACTAATGGGAGATGGGAACTTATAAAGCTAACATGAAGGCGCAAAGCAACATTGTTACAGGTAATAATAATAAAGTTACATAAGTGTATGTATGTGTAAACCTAGAAAAAACAGGGCTGGGAAAATGGCTCAGCAGCTAAAGGTACTTGCTTGCAAAGCCTGCACACCCAGGTTTGATTCTCCAGTACTCATGTAAAAGCAGGTGCACAAGCAATGCATGCATCTAGAATCTGTTTGCAGTGGCTGGAGGTCCTGACATGCTCATTCTCTCTTCTCTCTGCTTGCAAATAAATAAATTACTTAAAAGAAAAAAAAACTCTAGCAAATATATATTTATATTTGTACATTTAATTGCATATCCATTTGTGGGGGGGCCTGGAAAACCGACAGGCATTCTTAGGCTTGGCAGGCAGACGCCTTAACCACTAAGCCATCTCTCCAGCCCCGATTTTTATTTATTTATTTATTTATTTATTTATTTATTTATTTATCTATCTATCTATTTATTTATTTATTTATTTATTTATTGGAGAGTGACAGACAGAGAGAAAGAGGCAGATAGACAGACAGAGAATGGGCACACCAGGGCCTCCAGCCGTTGCAAATGAACTCCAGATGCATGAACCACCTTGTGCATCTGGCTTACGTGGGTCCTGGGGAATTGAGCCTTGAACTGGGGTCCTTAGGCTTCACAGACAAGCGCTTAATCTGTAAGCCATCTCCTCAGGCCCCATATCCATTTTTGTATTAAAAAATAAAGGGGTTGGAGAGATGGCTTAGCAGTTAAGGCGCCTGCCTCCTAAGCCTAAGAACACTGGTTCCAATCTCCAGCGGTTCCAATCCAGGACCCACGTTTAGCCAGTTACAAAGTGACGCAATGCCGCACTTGACCACAAGGGGGTGCACACATCTGGATTTCATTCGCAGCAGCTGAGAGACTGCTGGCGCGCCCATCTCTATCTGTCTTCCTCTCCCTCTCTCTGTGTCTCTCTCTGTGTCTCTCTCAAAAAAAAAAAAAAGAATAAAAAAATATTTAAAAAAATAATGGAGCTGAAGAGATGATTCAGTGGTTAAGGTGCTTGCCTGAAAAGCCTAATGACCCAGGTTTGATTCCTCAGTACCCATATAAAGCCAGATGTCCACAGTGACTCATGTATTTGTTATCCCCTGTTTGCAGCTGCTTTCTTTCTCTTTCTGTCTGTCTGTCTGTCTGTCTGTCTCTCTCTCTCTCTTCTTGAAAATAAATAAAAATATTTTTTTAGAAAGAATATAAGCAGGGCTGGAGAGATAGCTTAGTAGTTAAGGCATTTGCCTGGAAAGCCAAAGGATCCCAGTTCAATTCTCCAGGACCCATGTAAGCCAGAGGCACAAGGGGGCATATGCATCTAGAGTTCATTTGCAGTGGCTGGAGGCCCTGGCATGGCCATATTCATTCTCTCTCTCTGCCTCTTTCTCTCTCAAATAAATAAATGAATAAAATATATTTTAAAAAAGGAATATAAGTAAATACTGAATTCAGTTAATGAATGCTTTCTATTCAGAGGAAATTATACTGACTTATGGAATTTACACTGAAATGAACCAAATAGTGTCATTGTTGACTGAAACAAAAGGTACATGTATGAAGGTGACAGAAGATAGCAGAATGACAGCTGGGAGTAAATCCTACAGGACTTTGTATGATAAGCTAAGGTAGTGAGTTCAACCTTTGTCGCAAAAATTACAATGCCAGTAAAATACTTTTAAGTAGGAAGTTGCAACAGTCAGATCTCCAGCTGCCTATAGCCATACAACCCTGACTGTGCTCAGTCTTGTGAAAGGAGATTTCCAGCTAACTTCACTAGCAGTACTATGAAACAATAAAGGAAAACCAGGCTCAAGAAAGCATGCGTGCCAGGACAGCAGATAATGAGTAAATCAAACAGGAGCTGAGCTAGAAGCCTCCTCCCTATTGTTGTCCATGATGCTTGAAAGACCTATGCAGCCTGTTGAGGAAGAAGAGTCATTAATAGTTTTAACCAGCAATGGACCCTACATAAGCTTTTTAGCTGGCCAGCCAGGCTAAATGTACCAACTGGTATAATAGTGGCATATTTGTTATGGGGAAACCAAATGCTCTCTGATTGAATATGAGGCCCATTCCACAGGAGGGAATTCCTGGCTGATACTGAAAACCTAATCGAAAGCCTATGGCTGGGGACGTCATAGGCCCTCAAGAGGAAACTACTGCTGTTGTCTGGCCAAATGGATGTAATATACCTACCAAACTGCCCTCTAAACACTTATGCTTATGACCATATACTAATGCTACTCTCACTTTTGGTTAAAGAAACTTTTCTTTTCAGAGGACAGTGAGGACTGGGGAGACTTAAAACTCACCTGAGAAAAAATGACCGTGGATTGCTTAGGACCAAATGTGCCATCTCTATCATACCCTCCAAGGCTCAGAGACCATTGTAGAAGAGTGGTGCAAAGAACATAAGAGCTGGGTTGGAGAGATGGCTTAGGAGTTAAGGCACTTGCCTGTAAAGCCTAAGGACCTAGGTGGTGCATAAGTCTGGAATTTATTTGTAGTGGCTGGAGGTCATGGAGCACCCATTCTCTCTATCTGCCTCTTTCTCTCTCTCTCCTTTTCTCTAATAAATAAATAAATAAATAAATAAATAAATAAATAAATAAATAAAAAAATATTTTAAAAACACACACACACACACACACATAAGAGCCAAAGAAAAAGAGGAGTCCTTAAAAAAAAATCTTCCAGACACAAAGGGGCCGTGGTATTCATGACCTAACAATGGATCACACAACCTACACAAGACCTGCATAATAGGAGGGGAAAAAATGACATCACAATATAAGAGAGGGCTAGAAAGATAGCTTAGCAGTTAAGGTGCTTGCCTGCAAAGCCTGAAGACCCAGGTGCAAGTCCTAAGGACCCAGGTAAACCATATGCAGAAGGTTTGCAGTGGCTAGAGGCCCTGTTGTGCTTATTCTCTATCTGCCCCTTTCTCTTTCTCTCTCAAATAAATTACATATATATATATAGTTTGTTTTGTTTTGTTTTTTGTTTTTCGAGGTAGGGTATCACTCTGGCCCAGGCTGACCTGGAATTAACTACGCAATCTCAGGGTGGCCTTGAACTCATGGCGATCCTCCTACCTCTGCCTCCCGAGTGCTGGGATTAAAGGCATGTGCCACCACGCCCAGCTAAATAATATATTTTTAAAAAATATAAGAGGAGGATTCATGAGGGAGTAAAGGGAGAGTGGTGGGAGGGGACTATGATCACAATACATTGTATGTATGGAGGTTGTCAATAAAAAGTTTAAAATTTTTTAAATTAATTTTTAAAAAGGCATAGAAGGCTGGAGAGATGACTTAGCAATTAAAGGGCTCGCTTGCAATGCCTGATGGTCTGGGTTCAGTTCTCCAGTAGCCAGGTAAAGCCAGATGCACAAAGTGGCGCATGCATCTGGAGTTCATTTGCAGTGGCTGGAGGCCCTGATGTGCCCATACTCTCCCTTGCTCCCCGGCTGTCTCTGTCTCAAATAAATAAATAAATAAATAAATAAATAAATAAATAAATAAATAAATAAATAAATATTTTAATAAAAGAAGGCATGTTTAGAAAAATGATAGGCTGAATTCAGATATGAGGGGCAGAAGTGGGGAGAAAAAGGCAAACCAGCAGGAAATGTCAACTGCATCAATGCAGGAGAATGAAGTCTAGAACAATTCTTGAAGTCTAAACTTTATGACTGAATAGAGGCAGGAAGTCCAAGGAGAAGAAGCATGTCTACAGAGAATGATGGCCATATATTTACTTGTTCTGAAATCTCCCTAAAACCTACTTTTCATTCCCTTTTAGCTAACTAAGCTTTTCTCTACTGTCTTCTTAACCTTCAGATCACCAAACACATACATCTCTAAAAAATGCTATGTAGGATGTGTTTAAAGTCTGGATGAAGCAGAAAGTATGTGATCAGCAAGAATATTATAGCGTCATCCATTGGAAGTCATCCACTGGACCAGATGCCTAGAAAGAAACTGGGATCCACTTCTGGTGCTGGTGCATGTCTGGACTCCTAGAACTAAGGAGGAAAAGACAGGAAGATCACAAGAATTTCAAGGACAGCCTAGGCTGGCCAACTAACAAGACCTGGTCTCAAAAAAAGAAAAAGTAAACAAACCCCTTCAGTAGAAAACAGAAGTCACTAAAGCCAGAGACCAGAAAGTGAGTAAAGGACCAGGAGTGATGACACACACTAAATCCATTTTCCAAGATTATAACTTTTTAAAACAACTAAATAATGTTTAAGTGAAGTCTTAATTCATTTGTCTGCTGAATTATCGGCATCCTTCACTAGGGTCTTTTTTATTTTTTCCCTCATGTCTCCTAAACAAGTATTAATTAGGCATGATCCTGTTTAGCTTCCAAAATCACACGAGATAAGGCACATTCAGGGTGGTATAGTCATAAACTCCTCACTTCTTATAACACATATAACAAAACCAAATAAGCCAACAAAGTAAAATATTATGCCTTTAATCAAAAGTTCCCTGATTGATAAAAGCAAACCCTAATCTTTGTGGCAGCACACGCCTCTAATCCAAGTACTCAGGAGGCTGAGGTAGGAAGACCTCCATGAGTTCAAGACCAGACTAGGGTTACAGAATGAGTAGCCCTAGCTAGAGTGATACCCTACCTCAAAATAAATAAATAAATAAAATGGAAAAAAAAAAGTCTTTCAACTGCAAATATGGATATACAATAGCTGGGGTTTTCTGACTGTTTGTATATGTGTGGGGTGTATATTGTATGTCTAAATGTGCATGGTCTGACATCTTCCTCAATCGCTCTCCACTTTTACTTACTGAGTCAGCGTCTCTCACTTGAATCTAGAGCACACTGACTCAGCTAGTATAGCTGGCCAGCTTGCTCTGAGGATCCCTGTCTCCATCTCCAGAGCACTGGGATGAACCTGGGTGCTGGGGACCCAAACCCCAGTCCTCACACTTGTGCGGCAAGCATTTTATCTACTGAGTCGTCCCCCAGCCCCACAACTATTGTCTTTCTATTCTGCCATAAAGAGCAAAGTAAGTAAAAATAAGTTAAAAGCCAGTTCTAGGGCTGGAGAGATGGCTTAGCGGTTAAGGCGCCTGCCTGCTAAGCCTAAGAACCCAGTTCCAATCTCCAGGTCCCACATTTAGCCAGATGCAAAGTGATGCAAGGGCACAATGCCACACTTGACCACAAGGGGGCGCACGCATCTGGAGTTCGTTCATAGCAGCTGAGACTGCTGGCGGGCCCATTCTCTATCTGTCTCCCTCTCCCTCTGTCTCTCTCTGTGTCTCTCTCCAAAAAAATAAATAAATAAATAAATAAAATTTAAAAAATAAAAAAAAAAACAGCCAGTTCTAAATTAAAGAAAGCCCCCAAGCTTTTAGCTATGAAGGGTTGGGGAGGTGCCTGGACAGTTAAAGGTGCTTGTTTGCAA
This sequence comes from Orientallactaga sibirica, assembly GCA_036365145.1. Classification (NCBI taxonomy): domain Eukaryota; kingdom Metazoa; phylum Chordata; class Mammalia; order Rodentia; family Dipodidae; genus Orientallactaga; species Orientallactaga sibirica. Next base: position 609,256 of record JAEOAD010000556.1, on the reverse strand, counting down.
ATCCTGATGGCCTGGGTTCAATTCCCCAGCACTCACATAAAGCCAGATACAAAGAGTGGCAAATGCATCTTGTGTTTATTCAGCAAAAACCCTGGCAACCCACATACACACATGTGTGCAAAGAATGAATAAAAGTTTAATAAACTTTAGCTATGAGTGTAAGGATCTAAAAAGCATCAAACTCAGGAGTGAGGGAAGGCAATGATAGAATCTACTCAGACATCCAGAGATTGTTAGATATAATTCTTGCACATGGGATAGTCACAGAAGGGACTCAAACATCTATGATGACTATGTCTTCAACTGCCAGAGAAAGGCCATTAACAGAGAGCAATTATTTTGGGGTGGGGGATGGGGGACAAAACAACTCACAAGGGGACTTTCTCCTCTGTGGTTAGGCTAAAGACCACCTTTCCCATGACCACAGCACCACTGTTCACACCGGGCTGCAGCGCACTCAGGGGCTTGAGCTCCAGGGTCACCTTCTGCCCAGAGGCTGACAAATAGCGCCCATCACCACAAGGGCCCAGCTGGGCTGGGCGCAAGCTTCCCAACATGCTCTGAAGCTTTTTGCTCTTAATCTTTCCCTACAAAAGAAGGGGAAACAGATCAGCTGGAAACCAGGACTCACCTGAGAGCTGAGTCCTTCTCTCCCACCTTCCCACTGCTATGGAGTTCACAACCACCTAAAGCCTATCCTTTCTGTAAACGTGTGTGCACGCACCTGGGTATGGATGACAACCTCAAGTGTTGTTCATCAGCTTTGCCATTCGGCTCTTGTAGAGAACAGGTCTCTTATTGGCCTGGAATTCACCAATTAAGCTAGACTAGCTGGTCAGTGAGTTCCAGGAATCCACTTTCTCCACCTCCCCAGTGCTAAGGTTACAGGTGCACACACCACACCTGGCACCTTACATGTGTTCTAGGGACTGAATTCAAGTCCTCATGCTTGCAAGAGAAGCACTTTACACACTGAGCTATCTCTCCAGCCATTAAGCCCATTCTTTTCTAATTTTATAAACCAACAACAGAATAAAGCAGTAAGCTTTAGCCCTTTACACGTCTTTACCTTGCTCTCCAAAAGGCTGGTTAACTTATTGAGGAATTCCAGAAGTTGCTGCTCTCGTTGGCTGGGCTCTGGCCAGGCAGGGTCCAGTGCTGCAGCCTGACAGAAGCCCTCCAAGGCATCCTCATAATTCTCTTCATATTTATGTAACTGTAGAAAAATCACCCAAACCCCTCAATTTTAAGGATAGGAAAACAAACTACAACAGAGAAAATGCCACAGTGGGCTAAGAATCTAGAGAAACAAACTGTTAACCTCCCCACTTATCTTCCACGAACATTCTTTTTTCCCGGCCAAGGTGATAACAATGCTGAAGACAGAATCATTTCAAAAAGCTGCTCCACAGCCAGGCGTGGTGGTGCACACCTTTAATCCCTGCACTCAGGAGGCAGAGGTAGGAGGACTGCCATGAGTTCAAGGCGACCCTGAGACTACATCGTGAATTCCAGGTCAGCCTGAGCAAGAGTGAGACCCTACCTCCAAAAAAAAAAAAGCTGTTCCAGTGGCTACAGAGATGGCTCAGCAGTTAAGGTGTTTGCCTGCAAAGTCTAAAGACCTGGGTTCAATTCTCCAGTGCCCAAATAAACCCAGATACACAGTGATACATGCACCTGGAGTTCATTTGTAGTGGCTAGAGGCCCTGGCATGCTCATGTGTGTTCTCTCTCCTTGCAAATAAATAAATAAAATATTTTTTTAAAAAATGCTGCTTTCCAAAAGAACAGAGTCAATGGAAGGGAAAAGGGAGGGTAGTTGGAGGGGATTATGATCATGGTAAATTATATATATGGAGGAAGTCAATAAAAACTAAAATGATGCTTTCCAAACTCTAAATTAGTTCCACTTAATACTTCAAATGGTGTTCTAAACCATCTCCTCATTCTCCACATACTCTACTTCTCAGCCACTTCTTTCTCTCTAGTGACTCTCCCAAACACTGAAGCCAAACTGAACTAGCTCTTCCTAGAATCACTGTGTGTTCCTTTCATAGCTTGTATCCAACTTTGTCTGACATACACTAAGTTATCCTCATAAGCTAAGGCTTACCTGCCTTTTCTATTTTACCTTCAGATGATTACTACCCTACAGGTCTTACCGTTGCCCTGTTCAGATGAAGATCAGGATTGCTGGAAGCTTTCCTGTCAACCTTCTCCTGCAATGGAATAAAAACACTCATGAAGCCAGGCATGGTGGTGCTCACCTTTAATCCTGGTACTCGGGAGGCAGAGGTAGGAGGATCACTGAGGCCACTCTGAGGCTACATTGTGAATTCCAGGTCAGCCTGGGCTAAAGAGTGAGACCCTACCCCTCAAAAAACAAAAACAAACAAAAAAAAAAAAAAAAAAACCCTTACTAAACCCTTTGGGACTGGAGAGATGGCTCAAGGGTTAAGGTAACAACCAGAGATTGATTCCCCAGGACCCATATAAATCCAGATGCACAAAGAGGCGCATGCATTTGTAGTTTGTTTGCAGCAGCTGGAGGCCCTGGGCTGCTCGTTCTCTCTCTCTCTTCTTTCTTTCTCTACTCACAAATAATAAGAAAGAAAGAAAGAAAGAAAGAAAGAAAGAAAGAAAGAAAGAAAGAAAGAAAGAAAGAAAGGAAAGAAAGGAAAGAAAGAAAGAAAGAAAGAAAGAAAGGAAAGAAAGAAAGAAAGAAGGAGGGAAGGAGGGAAGGAGGGAAGGAGGAGGGGAAGGGGAGAGGGAGGAAGGGAGGAGGAGGGGAGGGAGAAGGAGAAGGAGGGAAGCAAGCAAGCGCACTCATGAGAAGATGTCCAGAGGTTAAAGGTGCTTGCTTGCAAACCCTGCCACCTGGGTTCAGTTCCTCAGCAACCATGCACAGCAGGATACAAACTGGCCTAATCATCTGTGATCTTTTTTTTTGTTTGGTTTTTTTTTTTTTTTTTTTTTTTGGTTTCTTGCAGTAGGGTTTCACTCTGGCCCAGGCTACTCTGGAATTCACTATGTAGTCTCAGGGTGGCCTTGAACTCACGGATCCTCCTACCTCTGCCTCCCCCCCCCCACACCGAGTGCTGGGATTAAAGGCCTGTGCCACCATACCTGGCTCGTCAGTGATCTTAATGAACCTATGACAATGGGAGGTGGAGCCAAGAGAACCAGAAGCTAGCAGTTTGCAGCAGCAAGAAACCATATTTCAAAGAACTTTTTTTTAAAAGACCATCAGTAAATCGGGCGTGGTGATACACACCTTTAATCCCAGCACTTGGGAAGCACATGTAAGAGGATCGCCACGAGTTTAAGGCCAGCCTGAGACTACATAGTGAATTCCAGGTCAGCCTGGGCTAGAGTGAGACCCTACCTCAAAAAAAAAAAAAAAAAAAAAAAAACCATCAGTAGATACTGACTCAGTCTTAAGGACAAACAAGCCCCTCGTGTCCTAGATCTCCGCTGTCTAGAAAAAAATAGAGGCTCTTCCTTATCAAAATGCTAACTATTAACTATATCCACAATTGCCATCCAGTAACTAATTGTATGGTATATTTCTTTGTCTCTAAAGCTTCAGAGATATAAATAAATGTGTATGCATGTATGAAACTTTAAATATGATTATAAACACATATAGCAATACAAAGAGTAAGAAGAATATGTGAAATCATTAAGATTTTTTAAAATGGGGGGGGCTGGAGAGATGGCTCAGTGGTTAAGGCCCATGCCTGCGAAGCCTAAGGACCATGGTTTGATTCTCCAGGTCCCACATAAGCCATATGCACATGGTGGTGCATGCATCTGGAATTCATCTGCAGTGGCGTGCCCATTCTCACACACACACTCTCTCTCTCCCTCTCTCTGTCTCTAATAAATAAACAAATAAAAATAAAATCTTAAAAGAAAAATGGGAGCTGGAGTGATGGCTTAGCAGTTACGGCACTTGCCTGAGAAGCCTAAGGATCCAGGTTTGATTCCCCAGAACACACATAAGCCAGATGCACAAGGTGGCACATGCATCTGGAGTTCATTTACAGTGGCTAGGGACCCTGGCATGCCCATTCTCTGTATCTGCCTCTCTGACTCTGACTCTCTCTCAAATAAATAAATAAATTAGATATAAAAAAGTTTAACAAGCCGGGCGTGGTGGTGCACACCTTTAATGCCTGGACTAGGGTGGCAGAGGTAGGAGGATCGCTGTGAATTCGAGTACACCCTGAGACCACATAGTGAATTCCAGGTCAGCCTGGGCTAGACCGAGACTCTACCTCAAAAAACCAAAACCAAACAAACAAACAAAAAAGTTTAACAAAAAAAAAAAAAATGGAGGGGGTGGTGATGGTGAGGCTGCACTGATGGCTTAGTGGTTAAGGCACTTGCCTACAAAGCCAAAGGACTCAGGTTCAATTCTCAGCAGCCACATAAAGCCAGTGCACCAGGTGGCACATGCATCTGGAGCTCAGCTGCAGTGGCTAGAGACCCTCTCTATATATATCTGCCTCTTTCTCTCCAATAAATAAATGAAATACCTTTTAAAAAACTGGGGCCAAGCATAGGAGGTCAAGGTAGGAGGTCACTGTGAGTTTGAGGTCAGCCTGAGACTACATAGTGAATTCCAGGTCAGTCTGGGCTAAAGCGAGACACTACCTCAGAAAAAAAATGGGGACTGGAAAGCAGGGCATGGTGGTGCACGCTTTAATCCCAGCACTCAGGTGGAACAGATAGGAGGATCGCCATGAGTTCGAGGCCACCCTGAGAATACAGAGCAAATTCCAGGTCAGCCTGGGCTACAGTGAGACCCAAAAAAAAAAAAACCAAAATTTATATATATATATGGCTGGAGAGAGATAGCCTAGCAGTTAAGGTGCTTGCCTACAAAGTCAAAGGACCTCAGTTCAATTCCCTAGGATCCACATAAGCCACATGCAAAGATGGTGCATGCATCCAGAGTTTGTTTGCAGTGGCTGGAGGCCCTGGAGAGCCCATTTTCTCTCTCTCTCTGGCATGCCCATTTTCTTTCTTTCTTTCTCTCTCTCTCTCTCTCTCTCAAATAAATAAATAAAAATTAAAAATATATTTTTATGGCCAGGCATGGTGGCACACGCCTTTAATCCCAGCACTCGGGAAGCAGAGGTAGGAGGACCACTGTGACTTCAAGACCACCGTGAGATTACACAGTTAATTCTAGGTCAGCCTGGGCTAGAGTGAGACCCTACCTAGAAAAACCAAAAAAAAATTTAGCCAAGCATGGTGGAGCACACCTTTAATCCCAGCACTCAGGAGGCAGAGGTAGGAGGATGCTGTGAGTTTGAGGCCACCCTGAGACTACATAGTGAATTCCAAGTCAGCCTGAGCCAGAGTGAGACCCTACCTTGAAAAACCAAAAAAATAAGCCAGGAGTGATAGCACACACTTTTAATCCCAGCACTCAGGAGGCAGAGGTAGGGGGATTGTGATGAGTTCAAGGCCACCCTGAGACTACATAGCAAATTCCAAATACATATATAGGTTTGAAGCAGGGTCTCGCTCTAACCCAGGCTGACCTGGAACTCACCATGTGACCATGAACTCATGACGATTCTCCTACCTCTGACTCCTGAGTGCTGGGATTAAAGGTATGCACCATCACACCCAGATAAATATATTTATTTTATTTTATTTTATTTATTTATTTGAGAGAGAGAGGCAGATAGAGAGAGAAAGAGAATGGGCACACCAGGGCCTTTAGTCACTGCAAACGAACTCTGGATGCATGTGCCACCTTGTACATCTGGCTTACGTGGGTCCTGGGGAATCAAACCTGTGTCCCTTTGGCTTTGCAGGCAAATGCCTTAACTGCTAAGCAATCTCTCCAGCCCTAGGATGTTAATAATCTTTGATGCTCTATAATAGATGGACATTGCAGACAAATGTTGTCAAAAAAATTTAAGGGAAAAAAAATTTAAGGGGGCTTTACTCCCTCTGCCTTCTCATGGGCAAGAGCTCTCTGTACTTTCTCCTCTTTCCTTCTCTTAATCTAATAAAGTCTCTCTAAATCTTAAAAAACAAAAACTTAAGTAGTGACATTATGGTATAAGCGAGGAAAGCCTAAAACAGAACCATGGGGAATGAGAGAGGTTAGGAACAGTCCTTGGCACCAGCCTAAAAGAACGGTGATGGCCTCTTCCCTGGTGAGACTAGAACTCCAGTCTGATTTATCAAGATGACAGCAAGGAGTGGCTTCCCGATTCTTCCTCCTTAACTTTTCCCAGGGCTTGTTACTCCATTTCAGGCCCTTTCAGAGGATGAGCTTTCTCCCTGGGATCACCAACCAATTAAGGTCCTTCAATATACATCTGAACTTGGCAATGAGGCTCCTCCCTACTGGATGCCTAACTTATAAGACCTGACCCAAGTTACCATGTAGATTTCCCAGATTCTTAGTCATGGGACCCCTCCCTCAGCTTAGGAGCGTTTCTGTCTCTACTATCTCTTTATTTAACTCTCTCTTAAAATAACTCTTTAGGGCTGGGGAGATGGTTGAATAGTTAAAGGTGCTTGCATGCAAAGCTTGATGGCCTGGGTACGATCCTCAGTACCCACATAAAGTGAGATGCACAAAGTGGTGCATGGGTCTGGAGTTCATTTGCAGAGGCCAAGAGGTTCTGGTGCACCCACTCATAGTCTCTCTTTCTCCACGTGCATACATAAAAACATAAAAATCTTTCAAAGAAATCCAGAAATAATGACAATTTAACACATTTTCTCTGCTAATCAGTGTGACTCTAGACACATGCAGTCATGTTTCTATATCCAGGCCAAGGCCCTCAAAACACACATGGGAGCCAGGAGTGATGACACACACTTTTAATCCCAGCACTTGGGAAGCAGAAGTAAGAGGACTGCCATGAGTTCAAGGCCACTCTGAGACTATAGAATGAATTCCAGGTCAGCCTGAGCTAGAGCAAAATCCTACCTCAAAAAAAACAACAAAAGAGCTGGAGAGATGGCTTAGGGGTTAAGACGCTTGCCTGCAAAGCCAAAGGACCCACGTTCAACTCCCCAGGACCCATGTAAGCCAGATGCACAAGGGGGTGCTTGCATCTGGAGTTTGTTTGCAGTGGCTGGAGACCCTAGCACACCCATTCTCTCTCTCTACCTGCCTATTTCTGTATCTCTCTCTCTCTCTCTCAAATAAATAAAAATAAATAACATATTTTTTTAAAAAGCTGGGCGTGGTGGCACATGCCTTTAATCCCAGCACTTGAGAGGCAGAGATAGGAGGATTACTGTGAGTTCAAGGCCAGCCTGGGCCAGAATGAGACCCTACCTCGAAAAACAACAACAACAACAAAAAAAAAAAAAAAAAAAAAAAAAAAAAAAAAAAAGAAATAGAAAAGGCAAAAGAAAAGAAAGAAAAACAATGGGCTGGGGAGATGGCTCACTGCAAAGCCTAACAATATGGGTTTGATTCCACGGCACCGACCTAAAGCCATATGCACAAAGTGGCGTATGTATCTGTAGTTTATTTGCAGTGGCTATGGGCTCTGGCATGCCCTCTCTGCTCACAAATAAATTTTAAAAATATTTTTTAAAAAAGAAAACAAAACAAACAAAAACCCAAAGTAAGTGTGGTGGCCCATGCCTATAACTCCAGTACTCAGGAGACTAAGATATAGGCATCTCTGTGAGTTGTAGGCCAGCAAAGGCTACAGAGTGAGTTTGAGGCAACCTGAACTGAGCTTTAGCCTGTCTAAAATAAATAAATAGGGCTGTAAGGATGGCTTAGCAGTTAAGACATTTACCTGCAAAGCCAAAGGACCCTGATTCAATTCCCCAGGTCCCATGTAAGCCGGATGTACAAGGTGGCACATGTGTTTGGAATTCATTTGCAGTGGCCAGAGGCCCTGGTGCTCCTATTCTCTCTCTCTCTCTGTGTCTCTAATAAAAAAAAAAAAAAAAATAAAATAAAAAAAAAGACTTGAAAACAAAAGAAGAAAGATGAATACGAGGCTGGAGAGATGGCTCGGCAGTTAAAGGTTCAATTCTCCAGTACTTATGTAAAGACAGATGCATAAAATGGCACATATCTGGATTCCTATATAGCCCTAGTATACCCATTCTCATTCTCTCATTTTCTCCCTGCTCTATCTCAAATAAACAAATAAAAAAAAATTTTTTTTTTTTTTTTTTCAAGGTAGGGTCTCGCTCTAGCTCAGGCTGACCTGGAATTAACTATGTAGTCTCAGAATGACCTTGAACTCATGGTGATCCTCCTACCTCTGCCTCCCAAGTGCTGGGATTAAAGGCATGTGCCACCACGCCCGGCTTTGAACAAATAAAAATATTTTTAATATTTGATAGAAAGAGAGTGAGAGAGAGAATATGGACATGTCAGGGCCTTTTGCCTCTGTGAACAAACTCAAGACATACGCATCACTTTGTACATCTGCCTTTATGTGAGTACTGGGAACTGAATCTAGATCTGCAGGCTTTGCAAACAATCACCTTTAACCACTAAGCCATCTCTCCAGCCTCTATAAAATAAAATTTAAAAAAAGATGAATATGAAGACTAAAAAAAAAGTGCTCAAAGGACCACTGTGAAGAATCTAATAATGAGTAATCAGGCACCGGAAGCCTCAAGGAACCCTCAGTACAAATGATGGTTGTCTGTGAAAAGATGACCTAGAACACCAAGCAAAGCAAACCTGCATGAATTAACTCCTATCAAACAATGCATAACAGGCTATGTAAATGTTCTTTTACCTTGAGGAAAATTCAGAGCCACGCTATCTAATAGTTAATTTGAGGATAGTTTTGAGGCGGTTTAGGGGTGACCAAGGTTTCATCCCTGATACATTATAAGAAGGAAGAAGTCATCTCCATAGACACACAGCTTCATAAAACCACATATATGGGATGCCAGCAAACTGCCAGCCCCACTTGCTAAAGGACCATAAGGAAGATTGAACAATGCTCTAGCTTTTGCCTCTAATCATCTGCCCTGGGTGATCATACGTACTTACTGCTTGGGCATAGGCACTGAGGGCTTGTTGGGAGATCTTAGGGTTCTGGTCAGTATTGAAATAAAGAGAAAGGTATGCATTCCCCAAAATATCTGAAAGAGAAACAGTGGTAGACCATTTCAGAGGCCAAGTCCAAGATATTATCTATTTTAGTAACTTTTAGAAGTAATAAACATGAACTCCCTAGGTGGAACATGAACAGATTTTACAAAAGCCCTGCTTTGCTGACAAAAATATCTAAGTCTGCTTTCTAAGATCAAGTGACCCACAAGTTCCAAGAAAAGTAATTCAGGACTAGAGATATGTACAGCTTAGCAGTTAAAGGCACTTGCTTACAAACCCTGCCAATCTGGGTTTGATTTCACAGCACCCACATAAACCCATTCTCGTTCTCTTTATCTCTCTCTGTCCTCTCTCTTACTCCTCCTCCTCCTCCTCCTCTCTCTCTCTCTCTCTCTCTCTCTAGGTCTCAAATAAGTATATAAAAAATATGGCATACTGGAATTACAGGTGTGAATAATAATATAACTTTAAAAAGAACAGTAAGTTTGGGCTTCTTTTAAACAAAGATGCTCTCAGGGTCAGATCAAAAGCTGGGCTCCAGCTTCTATGATTTTAGCATGTAACCATAGTTGAGACCCACTACTCTGCAAACTTAAGAGATCTTTTGTGAGGACTCACACCAAGATCGGCCATCAAGGACATCCATCTGCACAGCCAACTTGGCCTGTTGGACACTCTCCATGACATGGCGAGAATGTTCATCTCCAGAGTCTGGCCGCAGCTGGCGAAGCACCATGGACAGGTTTTGGAGGGAGACTTTGTTCTTGCACTGCAAATGGAAGATACACACTCAAACTTCCTTCTTGCTTTTGCCTCCCACTTCCAGATCTGCATGCCCTGTTTGCTCTTAATTCTACCTTTTCATCTTAATTCTGGCTGCTGCCTTCATCGTCAAAGTCTGTCTATAAGGAGAAGTTCAGATCATAGCTCTGCTTTACTTTTCATGCTACCACCCCAAAATGACCCTGTCCTCTTCCTCTTTTCTCAGTCCCCTGATCCCTACCTTTCCTTCCTCATTTTGTCCCCTTGCTCAGACTCCATTCCGATCCTGTCCAGGGCATTTCACAAGAACCAAAGGACTCCCTTTGTTCCCAACTGTGTGGGGATAGTGGACAGCTCACATGGGTGAGGGCTCCTGAGAAGCAGGTGTGGGCAGCTGCAACATCCCCTTTCTTCCAGTACACCTCACCCAGCTGGTTCCAGGCTTCCACAAGATCAGGTTCCAGCTTCACAGCCTTTGACAGAAGCTCCTCAGCCTTAGGGCTGTAATCAGGAGTCACATTCAGTGCTTTCCCTCTCAGCATCAGAGCCTGTGCCTTGCCCTGGACAGAACCTAGAAGCAAGGAGAAATGATAAAAGAAAGTAGAAAAGACTCAGGCAGTCAAAGACCAGGGCTCTTTTTCTCAAGCAATAACTGCACACTAGCTCTAGGAATGGAAGTCTTTAGAAATAAACCATTTACTAAAAGCCTGCTGTTTAGAGAATACTATGTTAGGTAAGTAGGTAACAAAGAAAGCACTTGAAGGCTAACAATATGGTGGGGAAGACAAAGCATGTACATGGAAAATTAAAGTAACAGCAGAAAGCAACAGATGGTATACACTCAATGACGGTGCTCTTAAAGGTCAGGATATGACCCTGCAAGGCAGAAAATGACACAGGGGCTGGGAAAACAGCCCAGCTGTTAAACTGCTCATCCAGCAAACACAAGGACGTGAGTTCAATTCCCAGAACCCACATAAAAATGCCAGGTATCACTGGGCATGGTAGTGCATGCTTCTAATCCCAGTACATAGGAGGCTGAGTTAAGAGGATTACTCTGAGTGTGAAGCCTGACTGAGACTACAGAGTGAATTCCAGGTCAGTCTGGGTTATAGCAAGAACCTACCTCAAAAAAAAAATATAGGGCTGGAGAGATGGCTTGGCCGTTAAGGCACTTGCATGCAAAGCCTAAGGACCCAGGTTCAATTCCCCAGCACCCACATAAGCCAGATGCACAAGGTAGCACATGCATTTGTAGTTCATTTGCAGTGGCTGAAGGCCCTGGTGTACCCATTCTCTCTCTCTTTCTATCTACCTGCCTCTTTCTCTCTCAAATAAATAAAATAAAATAAAGCAAATAATAATAATGCCAGATATGGTTGGGCATGCTTGTAATCCCAGCAATGAATGGGGAGGCGGAAGGAGGTGGATTCCGGGGGCTTACTGGCTAGACAGTCTAACCTAACTGGCAAGCTCAAAGCCAATGAAAGACTCTGTTTCTAAAAATAACTAAGAATATGGTATAGCAGTTAAAGGCACTTGCTTGTAAAGCCTGCTGGCCTGAATTCAATTCATTTGCAAAAGCAAGAGACACTGGCACACCCCAACACATGCAAATAAATTTTACTTATTTATTTACTTATTTATTTGAGAGAGAAAGAGGAAGATAGAAAGAGAGAAAAAATAGGTGCACCAGGGCTAGAGAGATGGCTTAGCAGTAAAAGCATTTGCCTGCAAAGTCAAAGGACCTCAGTTCAACTTCCCAGGACCCATGTAAGCCAGATGCACAAAGTGGCACATGTGTCTGGAGTTCATTTGCAGTGGCTGGAGGCCCTGGTGCATCAATTACCTCCTCTCTCTCTCTCTCCCCCTCTTTCTCTCTCAAATAAATAAAAATAAAATATTTTTTAAAAAATAGAAAATGGGAGCCAGGCGTGGTGGCGCACACCTTTAATCCCAGCACTCGGGAGGCAGAGGTAGAAGGATCGCCGAGAGTTCTAGGCCACCCTGAGCCTACATAGTTAATTCCAGGGCCTCCAGCCACTGCAAACAAACTCCAGACGCAAGTGCCACCTTGTGCCACATGGGTCCTGGGGAATCGAACCTGTGTTCTTTGGTTTTGCAGGCAAGCACCTTAACTACTAAGCCATCCCTCCAGCCCGCATATGCCTTTAATCCCAGCACTCAGAAGGCAGAAGTAGGAGGATCACTGTGAGTTCAACACCAGCCTGGGACTACAGAGTGAGTTCAGATCAGCATGGGCAACAGTGAGACCCTACTCAATAAAAAAACTAAATACATAAATAAATAAGGTGGACATTTTGACATTTGAGGCCTATACATGAATGCACATACCCATGCATGTGCACATGCATAAAAATATGTGCACATAAAAATACATATATATAATAGGGCTGGAGAAAATGGCTTAGCACTTAAGGCTCTTGCCTGCAAAGCCAAAGGACCCAGGTTCGATTCTCCAGTACCCACATGAGCCAGATGCACAAGGTTGGCACATGCATCTGGAATTTGTATGCAATGCCTCTCTCTCAATAAATAAATAAATAAATTAGGGCTGGAGAGATGGCTTAGCAGTTAAGGCGTTTGCCTGAGAAGCCAAAGGATCCTGGTTTGATTCTCCAGGACCCACGTAAGCCAGACGCACAAGGGGCAAACGCATCTGGACTTCGTTTGTAGTGGCTGGAGGCCCTGGCAAGCCCATTCTCTCTCTGTCTGCCTCTCTTCTCTCTTTCTCTGCTTGCAAATAAATAAATAAATAAAATTTAAAATTTTTTTAATTAAAAAAATATATAAAAAAAGACAAAGAGGCAGAAGTACATGTAGCATGTTCATCACAGAATGGGTGTTCCAATCTGCTTGAAACATAAAGTTCTTCAATAAACAAGTATTTAGAGATGAGGTTAGATGCTTAGTGATTAAGGTGCATTCCTGCAAAGCCTAAGGACCCAGGTTCAATTCTCCAGGTCCCACGTAAGCCAAATGCACATGGTAGCATTTGGAGTTCATTTGCAGTGGCTAGAGGCCCTAGTGTGCCCATTCTCCTCCCCTTCCTGTCTCTAATAAATAAATAAATAAAATTTAAAAATATATATAAAACATAAATTTAAAAAGAGACAATGGGGGGCTGGAGGGATGGCTTAGTGGTTAAGGCATTTGCCTGCAAAGCCAAAGGACCCAGGCTCGATTCCCCAGGACCCACATTAGCAGATGCGCAAGGGGGTACACGTGTCTGGAGTTCGTTTGCAGTGGCTGGAAGCCATGGCATGCCCATTCTCTCTCTCTCTCTCCCCCCCTCATTCTCTGTCAAATAAATAAATTAAATTAAAATATTTTAAAAGAAGAGAGAGAGAGACAATGGGGACTTAAATACCAGATTAACAAGTTAGAGTTCGGCCAATCAATACAAGAATCTTTAAGAATAGTTGAACAAAAGGTAGATAAAAGGATAAAAGGCTAAGATTAAATACATGAAGTAATGATTTAGAAAGAATAACTATGACCAAGGCTCTAAGTTGATCTGGAAGAAAAATAAATTAAGAGACAGAAAAATCAGTTAGGAGGATTCCTGCTATACTTCATGCAACAAGTATATTCTTTTATTTCATTCCATTTGCTACAATCAAACTTTGAGGAATGAGGGCTGAGGAGATAACTCAGTGGTTAAAGGCACTTGCTTGCGAAGCTTGCCGGCCTGGATTTGATTCCTTAGTGCCCACATAAAGCCAGACACTAAAGTGGTGCAAGTGTCTTAATTCATTTGCAGCAGCAGGAGGCCTGGCACATCCATACTTTCTCTATCACTCTTAAAGAAATAACACTTTTAAATAAATTCTTAAAAATTTAGGGGCTGCCGGGCATGGTGGTGCACACCTTTAATCCCAGCACTCAGGAGGCAGAGGTAGGAGGATCACTGTGAGTTCGAGGTCACCCTGAGATTACATAGTGAATTCCAGGTCAGCCTGGACTAGAGTGAAACCCTACTTCAAAAAACTGAAAAATAAAAATAAAAAATTCAGGGGCTAAGGAGAGAGCTTAACAGTTAAGGAACTTGCCTATAAACCCTAAGGACCCAGGTTTGATTCGCCAATACCCACATAAGCCAGATGCACAAGGTGGCACATGCACCTGGACTTGCAGTAGCTAGAGGCCCTGGCATATGCAGTGTCTCTCTCTCTCTCGCAAAATAAGTTAACTTTTTTTTAATTTAGGGAATAAAAGGATGCTATCCTTCACAGAACTTTTAAAAGAAATATTCTGTCCTATGAACCTATGGCAGTCATAAACAGGATACAGAAAAGTCAACATAGAATAAAACACTATCACATTTCAGTGAAGGGTGGAGTTGACTACTCTTTAGGGTTCATACCTAATATTTCCTCCATCTGCTGTAGGGTCTTCTGCATCTCATCTTGCACATCCTGTTGCTTCCGCCCGGCATCCTCGACACTGTGAGTCTCAAAATAGCAGTCTCGAAATGAATACAGTTGATCCACCAGTCCCTAGAAAGCAGAATGGTACCAGTAAGTGGAGAGAGCACCTAACAAAGAAATTCAAAATTAACCACCCAACCCTTTTCTTAAAATACTGGTTCTCTTCTCTCACCTACAAAATGACACAATGAGCAGTGAACAGTTCTATGAAAATGCTACAGATCATGAGGAAAGCAGCCAGTGTCCACGACCCTCTCTTATGCTCCTAAGCTGCCCCATGCGAGTCTCTACAGTACTAAAAATCTCTCTCCCACTTCTAGTGGGGCTTCCAATATGACTAAGCACTTAATTTTTTCACCTGTTGACTTGGGAAAATACATGATCTATTTGAATGTGATAAACATGTGAGACACACATGGTTTTCCACCACAAACACACCAACTTGAATTTGGTGACATTAGAATTTTTGCAGGGGTTCCATAGTGGCTGTTGTGTTTTGTGCTTTGTTACCTTGTTTTATTTTTGGGTTTGTTTGTTTGGGTTTTTCAAGGTAGGGTCTCACACTACCCCAGGCTGACCTGGAATTCACTATGTAGTTCAGGCTATGCTCGAACTCACAGCGATTTGTCTACTTCAACCTCCCAAGTGCTGGGATTCCAACTCCTCATTTGCTTTTGTCGTCTTCAGGCTCTAGCATTTTTGTCACGTAAATATTAAATGTTTCTATCTTCCTGTTACAGCAAAGCTTTTGCACTACCTACTCTTTCCTAAAAGAAACATGCAGTCCAATCCCATCAAATATTATCAACTATTTTCAAAGAACACCCTGTTCATTGACCTGTACAACCACTGTGGACTAAAGTAGCTTCACTATTTGTATGAACCACCTCAACAGCTTCTTAACTGGTCATCTGGCGTCTACTCTCTCTCATTCTCTTCACTGTAAGTCAAGTGCCTGGAAAGAAAATGCCTATCATATCCCAAACCCTCAAATAATTCACAACTGTAGATAGAATAAAAACCAGGCCTGGACTAAAGAGATGGCAGATGGCTCAGTGGTTAAGGTGCTTGCCTGCAAAGCCTAATGACCTCAGTTCAATTCCCTAGTACCCATGTAAAGCCAAATGGACAAGGTAGTGCATGTGTCTGGGGTTCATTTGCAAAGGCTAGAGACCCGAGCGCACCCATTCTCATTCTCTTTCTCTTCTCTCTGACTCTGCACATACAAATAAAGAAATAAAAATATTTTTTTAAAAACCCTTGTCACGGCCCACCACCATGCTGTATGAACTGACCTCCCACAACCCACTCTACAAGTTTTACTTCTTACCACTCTTCTACTCATAATACTCAAATTTGGCTGGCCATCATCTTGTGCTTCCAGCCCACCAAGCTCAATGTCACCTTGAGGATTTTTGGCCTATGCCTGGGCACTTTCCCCCAGATTTCCACATGACTCATTCCTCATTATCACTTAAATCTCACCTCAAATGCCAACTTCTCAGAGAGATTTTCCCTAAGTACCCAAACTGAAGTAATGTGTCTCTCCTCTTCTCCACTATTATTAAAGCATTCATTTCTCTTCATAATTCCCATCATTTCATAACCCCTATCACTAACAAGTACATATTTTCTATATTTAATTTAAAGTCCATCCCTGAATACCACTTCTACTTCTGCAAAACTGCTTTTCAAGTTTTCTCATGTATCCAGGACCCAGCCTGCAGAGATTATGACTTTAGTAGTTGAGTGGATTTATCAGTTCTGGTACTTGCCTTGCATGCACCAGGGCCCTGAGTTTAATCCCCAGTACTGCAAAATAAATTGTGTTTTAGCAAGCACTATAGTAAAAATGGTCTTGATCTGTAAACACACTTTGAGAAACCTTTGTTGTTATGGTTGTTGCTGCTGTTATTTTTTTTCTTTGATTTTTATTTATTTATTTGTTTGTTTATTTATTTGCAGGTGAGAGAGATAGAAGAGGCAGACAGAGAGAGAATGGGCATGCCAGGGCCTCTAGCCACTGCAAACGAACTCCAGATGCATGTGCCCCTTGTGCATCTGGCTTACGTGGGTCCTGGAGAATTGAACCGGGATCCTTTGGCTTTGCAGGCAAGCACCTTAACCGCTAAGACATTTCTCCAGCCCCCCTTTTTTTAAATTTTTTTTGCAGTAGGGTTTCACTCTAACCCAGGTTGACCTGGAATTCACTACGTAGTCTCAGGGTGGCCTCGAACTCACAGTGATCCTCCTACCTCTGCCTCCCAAGTGCTGAAATTAAAGGGAGACAGAGAGAATGGATGCTGAAGGGCCTCTAGCCATTGCAAACAAACTCCAGATGCATGTGCCACTTTGGGCAACTGGCTTTATGTGGGTACTAGGGAACCAAATCCAGGTCCTTAGACTTTGCAGGCAAGCACTTTAACCACTGAAACATCTCTCCAGCCTGCTACCACTATTTTGAGATAGGGTCTCATGCAACCTAGGTTGGTCTCAAACTCCCTATGTGGCTGATCCTCATTCCTCATCCTCCTACCTTTATCTTCCAAGTGCTGGGATTACAGACATGTGCCACCACAGCTAACACAGGAGATATTTTGTTTCTTTGGGTTTTTTTGTTTTGTTTTGTTTTTTCAAGTAAGATCTCACTCTAGCCCAGGCTGACCTGGAACTTACTCTGTAGTCACAAGCCGACCTCGAACTCAGCCCTCTTACCTCTGCATTCCAAGTTTTGGGATTTAAAGGTGTGCACCACCACACCCGGCCAAAATATTATTTTATATATTGCGTTTTCCCTAAGATATCTATAATCAAATGAAGGTTTACAACCATTCCCATTAGATATCAACTACCCACTAGATATCACTATCCCATCCTCTTCCACTTCTTCATTTCATTCCCTTATTGCAGTCCTTCACTCACCCCTAGAATACCCCAAGCCTCCTCTTCCAAACCACTTAAAGCAGCAATCATAAATGAACCCACGCAAAGAGAGTTCTCAGCAAAAATCACAACCCATTTTTTTTTCATCCTGCATTCAGCATGGCAAATTCAGGTGAGAAGCTCTTCAAATGTTTGCTTTTAGTTGTCAAAGCAAACAGACAAATTGCCTGGTTCTGTTTGCTCTCGTTGGCTGGGTTGACAATTTTTCTTTAATGCCAATACCATTACAAACAGTATGTTTTTAAAATTCAAGTAGGAAAATGTGAATACAGGAAGGTAATACTTATAACCATTCCAAATAACATCAAGGAAAACCACTGTTTGGGATAACTTCAGATTTTCTTCTGTACATTTACAAACATGCATACATGATGATTCTAGTAGAAAACTCACATTGAGACTTTGATTTCTGCCTGTCAATTCTAGGAAATAAAGTTAATCAACATCAGCTGGAAGTGGCATGAAGCCCATGCTCTAAAGTGTTAAACTGTCCAAGGGACAAAGAAATCTCATTAATGTTTTAAAATGTTTTGTTAAAAGCCTATAACCATGGCTGGAGAGATGGTTCAGCAGTTAAAGAAGCTTACTCTCAAAGCCATACAGCCTGGGTTTCATTCCCCAGTACCTATGTAAAGCCAGATGCACAAAGTGGCACATGCCTTTGGGGTTTGTTTTCAGGCAAGTGATCCTAACATGTGCATTCTCATTCATTTTGTCTGTCTGTCTTTCTCTCTCTGCTCATAAATAAAAATATTTCTGAAAAGAAAAATACAAGCTATAGGCATCGTTCTCATATTTAAATTCCAGCTATCTTAGACAAAATGAGTTTCTGAGATTTGAGGAAAATCTTGAGTCATTAAAATAAATTTGGGCCGGGCATGGTGGCATAGTCCTTTAATCCCAGCACTGGGGAAGCAGAGGTAAAAGGCTCACTGTGAGTTTGGAGCAAGCCTAGGACTACAGAGTGTGTTCCAGGTGAGTTCTAGGTCAGCCTGGGCTAAAGTGAGATCCTACCTCCGAGAAAATAACCAAACAAAAAATTAAAATTTTAAAGCCAGGCGTGGTGGCGCACGCCTTTAATCCCAAGCACTAGGGAGGCAGAGGTAGGAGGGTCACGGTGAGTTCAAGGCCACCCTGAGACTACATAGTGAATTCCAGGTCAGCCTGGACTGGAGTAAGACCCTACCTCGAAAAACCAAATAAATAAATAAATAAATAAATAAATAAAATAAAATTTAGTAAAGAGACAGCCAAGTGGGTCAGTACCCTTCTGTCAAGTACAATAACATAGTCACCTATGAGTGACTATGGCATGGGTGTGGAGTCTGTCCCCTGGCATGAGACCCCACGCTTGGACAGCAGTATTAAAAAAAAAAAAAAAAAATTCCCAAGGGAAGAAACCAGAGTACCTGCGGCGTGGTCTCTTACTGTGATAGTTGGTAAGCTCAAAGAATGAAGGATGTTAATGAAATGGGCTTTGTGGCGAGCACAACAGCTGATAGCTGGGAGCTCTGGCGTACATTTATGTGTATGCTTGTTGCTATGGGAGTAGGGGTGTAGGGGACTTTCTAGGAACAAAGTCGGGAACCACGAATTCTGTTCCCCACAGAGCTGAGATCCTAAGCGGTCCCGGGAGCAGCCCAGGTGCAGCCCCGCGCCGCGCCTGGCCCGGCCAAGGCTCCCCGGGCGGTGCCGCCACACACGCCGCGCAGGGCTCGCAGGCGCTAGGTCCACGGCGCTTCCTCCCGAGCACACGCGATCCGAAGGCCTCACCTGTAATTTCTGCAAGGCGTGCACAGCTTCCCCCTCTTCATCAGCCATCATTCCCCGGCCACTCGGTTTCTCCGCCCCCAACTTTGGAACCACAGAGACGCGTCCGCACTCCCGTTATGAAGCCACAGCGACATCTAGAGCTCCGGAGGCTCACACGCCTCCCCCAGGGGCGAAACTACAAGCACACCGAATCAAGGCAGGGCCCACCACTTTGTAGCTCCGGCTGGCCCAGAACTCCCCATTCTTCTGCCTCAGGCTCCCAGCTGGTTTATAATCGCTTTTAATTTCATTCCCAAATCATCAGCTCAAATATATGAGTATTTTTTGTTTCATACTGTTCTCAAAAATTCTAATACTGTGAATATTTTATTTATTTATTCATTAGAGAGAGAGAAAAAAAGAGGCAGAATAGGTGCTCCAAGGCCTCCAGCCACTGCAAATGAACTCCAGACGCATGCGACACCTTGTGCATATGGCTTAGGTAGGAACTGAGGAGTGAGAACCTGGGTCCTTAGGCTGTTCAGACAAGCACCTTAACCACTAAGCCATCTCTCCAGCTCTGTAATACTCTTAAAAACAATGTTATATGTGTTATTTGTGTTATGTGGTATATGAAATTTTGAAGAAAATATAGTACATTGATAACTTGTCCGAATATTTTTCAAACTTGGCAGATTTTTTGTGTATTAATAGTTTTGTCATGTTAAATACATTCTCCTAATGCCTATTATGCTGGAGCTGACATTACAAGAAAGTAGTCATCATGTTGTATACTAATAATATTCACATATTACTTCCAAAAGGATACCCTACATTGAAAAATAAAACAAGCCAAAAAAAAAAAGTATGCATAAGAAACAGTCTCTGGAGAGAGAAACAAGGGGGCTGGGCACCATGGATGACCAAAGAAAATTCCATTTTTGTTTGGATTAAAGGTGTGCATGCCACCATATTCTTAAATTTTTTAAAACAGCAAAAAACGATTTGTTTCTAAAGAGACTATCTCTGAAAAAGGATACTAGACACTTGTGACAATAACTTCTCTCAAAGAATGGGACTTGAAGACCGGCGTGGTGGCGCATGCCTTTAATCCCAGCACTCGGGAGGCAGAGGTAGGAGGATTGTCAAGAGTTCGAGGCCACCCTGAGACTACATAGTGAATTCCAGGTCAGCCTGAGCTAGATTGAGACCCTACCTCAAAAAACCAAAATAAATAAATATAAATAATATGCAATTTTCCTGGCAGATTCTTTTTCCTTTCCTTTGTTTGTTTTTTTTCTGGGGTTTTGTTTTTGTTTTTAGAGGTAGGGTCACGCTGTAGCCCAGGCTGACCTGGAATTTACTACGAGTCTCAGATTGGCCTTGAACTCAGACCAGCAATGCTCCTACCTCTGCCTCCTGAGAGCTGGGTTTAAAGGCATGTGCCACCAAAACCAGCCCTCGCTTCCATATCAAACTGGTCTCTCAACTTAACATAGAAGGAAACAAAATATTCAAGACAGGTATCATTTCCTCAAAAGCTTATCTAACAAAATGTAAAACTGCATAGTGGAAGAAACTAGTTTTTATTTTACACCATAATCCATAAAATTTATTTCATTAGCTATAAGATAGGGATGGATGCTTTAAAACAAATCTGAGCTAGCTCAGCAATTAAAGATGCTTGCTTGCAAGGCCTGACAGTCTCTTTGTTTCCCCAGTGCACACCCCAAAGCTAGATGCACAAGGTGGTACATGTATCTGGAGTTCATTTGCAGTGGGAGGTGAAGGCAGTAGTTTATAACCATCCTGGGCTATCAGACATTGTCTCAACAAATGAAAAAATAAAACAAAAGAAGAAATATTACTTGCTTGCTTGTTTAATTATATAAGGCAAAAATGCTTATGCCTTTCTACAGTGATTAAGTATAAAAATTCCTCACATGATTTTGGTATAACTTTATTACCTAAATTATTAATAATATTTGGCAATTAAGATGATTCTATAGTTCTGCCCAAAGCAGAGTCAGCCAACATATCTTAGAGGCAGAAAAGGCTATAAAATATATTAATTCAGTCTTTCATTTTACAGTTTTAGAAAACAGAGCCTAGAAAGGTTACCTCAGTCTCAGTATGTGAGGGGAATAAAACAATAAGAACCCAGATATTTTGCCTCTCTGGCTAGTATGATTTTAAGACTTGCCTCTAATAGACCATACTTACTGAAATTATTGTTCAAGCTCCTTTCTTTGTCCTACATGCTAAATAATTAAGCACTGACAGCCTGGCAAGGTGGTGTGTGCCTTTAATCCCAGCACTTGGGAGGCAGAGGAAGGAGGATCTCCATGAGTTTGAGGCCACTCTAAGACTATATAGTGAATTCCAGGTCAGGCTGAGCTAGGATAAGAGCCATAATAATAATAATAAGAAGAAGAAGAATAGTAATAATAATTAAGCACTGTAGGTAAGCTTAATTTATTCATATAATAGAAATACTATTTAATAAGGTCAACTAGGAATTTTAATATGTAATAATTTTATTAAATTTTTTATTATTTATATTCATTTATTTGAGAGAGAGAGAATGAGCACACCAGGGCCTTGGGCTGCTGCAAACAAACTCCAGATGCATGCGCCACCTTGTGCATCTGGCTTACTTGGGTCCTGAGGAATCAAACCTGGGTTCTTTGGCATTGCAGGCAAGTGCCATCTCTCCAGCCCACAAAATTTTATTATTATTTAAATTTTATTTTAATTAATATAATCTCATAATAGTAACATATTGGTAAATTTTCTGTAATATAAGTGCATTCTTTGTTTTATTTATTTATTTATTTCTAAGGAGAGAGCAAGAAAGGGCATACACCAGGGCCTCTTGTCACTGCAAACAAACTCCAGACACATGGGCCACTTTGTGCATCTAGCTTCGTGTGGGTTCTGGGTAATTGAACCCAGGCCATCAGGCTTTGCAAGCAAGCTCCTTTAACCACTGAGCCATCTCCCCAGCCCAGAAGTGCATTCTTTTTTTTTTTTTTAAGGCCCAACAGACTGGCCTTTTGTGTGTGTGTGTGTGTGTGTTTTTGTTTTGTTTTGTTTTTTATGGGAGAGTAAGAGCAAGAGAATCAGCATGCCAGGGCCTCCAGCCACTGTAATCAAACTCCAGACACGTGCACCACTTCATGCACATGTGTGACCTTGCATATACATCACCTTGTACATCTGGCTTGCATGGGATCTGGGGAGTTAAACATGGGTCCTTAGGCTTTATAGGTAAGTGCCTTCATTGCTAAGCTATCTCTCTGGCCCCAGAAGTGCATTCTTTTTTTTTTTTTTTTTTTTTTTTTTTTGTCTGTATATATTTTTTCTTTTTGGTTTTTCTCGAGGTAGGGTCTCACTCTAGCTCAGGCTGACCTGGAATTCACTATTGAGTCTCAGGTTAGCCTCAAACTCATGGCAATTCTCCTACCTCTGCCTCCCAAGTGCTGGAATTAAAGGCGTGTGCCACCACACCCGGCCTTTTTTTCTTTTTTTAAATTATTAACAACATATTTCATATGGATACAACATGTGTCGGTACCTCTTTTCCCTCACCCCTGCCCCCATTCTATTAGGGATGCTCCTCAGTGGGGTTGCAATTATTCCCTATGGGGTTGTGGTTTTACGCGTTGTGGGAGCAGTAGTCAGTTATTTTGTGAGGAGAGGGAATGCCTCCAGGCATGATGTCTCAACCTGTGGCTCTTACAAACTTTCCACCTCCTCTTCCACAAAATTCCCTGATCTGTAGTGGGTGAGTTTTAAGTCTACTGTAGTGGTGAGCTCTTAGGAGCCTCTGGATCTCTGCTTTGGTAGTGTTGAGTATCCTCAGGGTCTATCCCTTACACCCTGGCGCTGATTATCAGGTTCAGCATGGAAGCAGCACTCCTGCTTGTCTCTCCAATTCCTCTGTGGTTTCAGCTGTGGCTTGGCTGAAGGGCGAGGAGTAGTTTATCTCCTCTAGTCTTACTACCTTTCTGCACACACACCCTCTGGAGCAGGGGATCCAGGATTTGGAAGTGCATTCTTAAATAAACTCAAGGCAACAATTAATAAAAGTAAAGAAGCAATTTTATTCTAAAACATACCAAACAAGTCAATTTTATAAAATAACTTTATCAATATCAATTATTTATTGTGTGTCCCCTGATGTGAGACTCCTCCCAACAAACACATAAATACATACAAATAATACACCCAAATAACAAGCTGCATATAAAGCATCATTTTCCAAAACCATAATTTTTACATAAATATATACTGGCAAATACAGAAAAAATAGCCACATCACATCCATACCCATACATGCATAAATACCAGAATGTAAAGTGACATGTAGTTATATAAAATTGGTGCTTATATACAAAAGCATAAACACACAACATGGCCTGAAACAGTTATCATGACACACACAATAATATTGTGACCTTTTCACCAGTAATGAAAATCCAACAGTAATTATGGAAATTAAGATTAATGAAAGCTCATACTTTAAATAAAAGAACCCGGACACTAACTACCCCATCCATCCTACTGCCAATCAACTTCTTATCAGTCAAAAATGTGAAGACAACATTAACGACTCACTAGCACAGGGAGTTGGTGATTCCTTCCTAGGAAAATATTATTTGACAAATGTAATCAATGAAAGCAGAAAATCATTCTGTAAACATTAGGTTAGCTAAATTCTTTTTACTTTGAAGGCCCTGCTGGAAACTTGCTGCTGTTCTAATTCATGACTCTGAGAGGCAAAACTAAAAAAACTTTTACTGGGTTCAGGTGCATTGGGAGAACCTACAAAAAATGGTCTGAACTGAAAATCTTCATCTCCACCAGTTCGATTTTGAGCAGGTGTATCAACCAAAGGAAACTTAGAGTTGTTTCCTAGAGGAAAACAAAAGCAAAGAACATAAGCATTTATTTCCCAATACATCTTTAGGAACAAAAAGACAGTAACCATTCTATATATATATATATATATGTTAACAACACCCAACTCCTGTGAAACAGATATCAAAATAAGTTTTTTAACAAAAATCAAGCCGGAGCTGGGCGTAGTGGCGCACGCCTTTAATCCCAGCACTCGAGAGGCAGAGGTAGGAGGATCGCCATGAGTTCAAGGCCACCCTGAGACTACATAGTTAATTCCAGGTCAGCCTGGGCCACAGTGACCCTACCTCAAAAAAAAAAAAAAAATCAAGCCGGACGTGGTGGCGCGTGCCTTTAATTCCAGCACTCAAGAGGCAGAGGTAGGAGGATCTCTGTGAGTTTGAGGCCACCCTGAGACTACACAGTAAATTCCAGATCAGTCTGGGCTAGAGTGAGACCCTATCCCAAAAAACAAAAAACAAAAACAAAAAAAAAACAAGACTCAGTTCCTATAAGATGAATAAATACAAACCTAATACTGGATAAAGACAGAGATTATGTCACGCCCTCCTCCCTTCACCACAGAATAGTTCATAACTTCTGTGGTGCATTCCATCACCAGAGGTAAGTTAAAGTGAAATGCAACTTTAGTGGACCTAGTACTGAGACTACATAGTGAATTCCAGGTCAGCCTGGATTAGAACAAGACTATACCTCAAAAAACAAAAAAAAAAAAAAAAAAAAAAAAAAAAAAAAAGAAAAAAGAAAGAAAGAAAGAAAGAAAGAAAGAAAGGAGAGAAAGAATATTATTATGTTATTTTAAACATTGCAGTACACACTCTAAAAATGCCTGACATCTATAAAATATCAGCATACACCCATGATCCAGTATCTCCTTAGAATAGGCTTAACAAAAATCAAACAATAAATCTGATTAAATGAACATTTGACAATTCTCCTGAGTCCTCCCTGGGTTTTTACAGACTTCAGAAAGAAGAGGTAAACACAGGAAAATGCTGACTGGATCTGCTTCAAGCTAACAGAGGTAGCAAGAGGTATGAAGGCAAAGGGAACAAAAGAAAGTTGTGAATATTAAGGAAGAAAAGATAAATGTGGACAGTGACAAGAAAAAAATCTACAATGATTATTTAGATTTTTTAAAGGTAGGGTCTCACTAGCTCAGGCTGACCTGGAATTCACTATGTTGTTTCAGGGTGGCCTTGAACTCAAGGCAATCCTCCTACCTCTGCCTCCAGAGTGCTGGGATTAAAGGCATGCACCACCACGACTGGAGTATTTAGAATTTTTTGACTAAACTACATTTAGAATTTTTTGACTAAACTACAATGTGCAAGTAACTGTTAGAAACTTTTTCTATTTTAATTCTTACATCTGATAACCCTCATTGTATGATCTCATTCCTATTCTAGATCATTTCCTATTATTGAATCTTTCTTCTGCCTATAAAATATCAAAAACTGAATACCTGAGCTGGAGAGATGGCTCAGCAGTAAGGTGCTTGCCTGCAAAGCTTAATGACCTGGGTTTGATTCCCCAGTACCCACTTAAAGCCAGATGCACAAAGTGGCACATGTATCTGGAGTGAGTTGCAGCAGCTAGAAGCCTTGACATGCACATTTTCTCTATCTTTCTATCTCTCTCCTTGCAAATAAATATATAAAATATTTTTTAGGGGCTGGAGAGATGGCTCAGTGGTTAAGGCACTTGCCTGCAAAGCCAAAGGACCTCAGGTCAATTCCCCAGGACCCATGTAAGCCAGGTGCACAAGGTGGAGCATGCATCTGGAGTTCATTTGCAGTGGGGAGAAGCCCTGGAACACCCATTCTCCCTCTCTCTCAAATAAATAAGTAAAAATAAAATATTTTAAAGTAAATAAAAAATTTTTAAGTTGAATAATGAGGGTGGAGAGATGGCTCAGCAGTTAAGGCACTTGCTACAAAGCCTAAGGATCCAGGTTCAATTCCCCAGTACCCACATAAAGCCAGATGCACAAGGTGTTACATGTATCCAGAGTTCATTTGCAGTGGCTGGAGGCCCTGGAACACCCATTGTCTTTGTCTCTTTCTGTTTACAAATAAATATGTTTTTAATTGAATACTTAGGGGCATGGTGGCATAAACATTTAATCCCAGCACTAGGAAGGCTGAGGTAGGAGGATTTCGCTAAACCCTTAGTGTCCTGGGACTGCTTGGAGATATTCAAAACTAACTCAGTGAGACCCATGTTTGGTTCCTCAGAACCCATGTAAAAGCTGAACACTGTGGCAGACACCTGTAATCTCAATACACGTACAGTGAGAAGGGAAGCAGAGAAAGAACAATCAACCAGAGCTGTGGGCCAACAGGCCAACAGGCAAAGAGGCCTACACAATGGAGCAGGGAACAATGAAAGACATTGCCTCAAGCAATGTGGACAATGAGGACTGAAAACTGAAAATTGTTGTCTGACCTACACCAGCATGTTGTGGCACACACACACACACCTACACACACATGCATCATACACATACAAAAAAGTAAGATATTCGATGTTGTATGTCCTTTCTTACCTAATGGAAATCCAAAGACACCAGACTGTGCAATCATAGATGGTTCAAAGGTATTTTCTTGGTTAGCAATAGTGAGATTTCGTAGTCTAAGGCTATCATAGAGGCCTTGGAGCTTTTGATACTGGCGATTGCGCTCCATAAGTTTCTCAGAGATGTCACTAAACTTTTTCTTGTATTCTTCTAGCACTTTCTTCATTGAGGTAATCTCTCCTTTCATAGATGTTAATTCTACATCCTTGCTCTGTATTTGCTGAGTGTATATCTTCTCCATCTGTTTCAGACGGCTCTCAGCCTTGGTGAAATTGTATTCTTGGTAGAGACGTTCCTGGTGTACCTGTTCCAACAAAAGATTTTTAAGGGCTAGAGAGATGACTCAGCAGTTAAGGCATTTGCCTGCAAAGTAAAGTTTAATTCTTCAGAACCCACATCAAGCCAGATGCATCAAATGGCACATGCATCTGGAGTTCGTCTGGTAGCTGGAGGCCCTGTCTCTCTTATATCTCTCTCTGCTTGCAAATAAATAAATAAAAATATTTTCAAAAAAAAATGGAGGCAGCCAGGCATGGTGGTGCATGTCTTTTAACACCAGCACTTAGGAGGCAGAGGTAGGTTCGAGGTCATGCTGCAACTACATAGTGAATTCCTAGTCAGCCTGGGCTACAGTGAAACCCTACTTTTAAAAAAATGGGGAGGAGGGCTGGAGAGATGGCTTAGCAGTTAAGGCACTGCCTGCAAAGCCTAAGGACACAGGTTCAATTCCACAGTACCCACGTGGGCCAGATGCACAAGGTGGCGTATGCATCTGGAGCCAGTTTGCACTGGCTAGAGGCCCTGGTGTGCCCATTCTTTATTTGCTGAAAATACATCTATTGAATGCAGGACATAGAGAAATTAAGTTGGAGCTGAGGTGGAAGCTTCCTTCCTGCTGAATAGCTTTCATAGTGCTGGAAGGGGCTATGCCGACTGTTGGTAATGAAAAGTTATAACATCACCCAGCATTGAATACTGAATTCTGTGACAATGACCCACCACCACCAGGCAAAATGAACCCTTTCGTGAAACAGTGGTATGATTATTATAGGGACAACCCACAACTCCCTGATTGGATTTGAGGCTGGTTCCACAGGAGGGAATCCACTCCTGGTACTGAAAACCAGGTCAAAAGCCTATGTCTAGGGAGAAAGGCCCTAGGGAAGAACCTATTCTTGCTGTGTTGCTAAATGGATATGCTGTCAAACTGCTCCGGAATACTTACCTTCTACTCACAGATCAGTTCAGTCAAAAAAGCTTTTTTTATTAATAATTTATTTTTATTTATTTATGAGAGAGAGAGTGGGCATGCTAGGATCTCTGCCAGGTTCAATTCCCCAGAACCCATGCAAAGCCAGATAAAGCAGCACATGCATCTGGAGTTTGCTTGCAATCCACATATACCCATACTCATTCTCTCTCTCCTCATAAACAAATAAGTTAAATAAATTATTAACTTTTAAAAAACACTTTACAAAAAGGAGGGGCTGGAGAGGTGGCTCAGAGGTTAAGGCACTTGCCTGCAAAGCCTATGGGCCTAGGTTCAATTCCCCAATACCCACTTAAAGCCAGATACACAAAGTGGCACATGTATCTGGAGTTCATTTGGAGTGGTTAGAGGACCTGGGGCACACATTCCCTCTATTTATCTTCTCTCTATCACTCTCTGCTTGCAAATAATAGTATTTTTTAAAAAGAAGGGGGCTGGAGAGATGGTTCAGTGGTTAAGGCACTTGCCTACAAAGCGTAAGGACCAGAGTTCAATTCCCCAGTTCTCTCTCATACAGTCTCTTTCAAATAAATAAATAAATAAAATATTTTTTAAAGGGAAAATCCAGAGATAGAAAAACCCTGTCTCTAATGAAG
Source organism: Orientallactaga sibirica (assembly GCA_036365145.1). Classification (NCBI taxonomy): domain Eukaryota; kingdom Metazoa; phylum Chordata; class Mammalia; order Rodentia; family Dipodidae; genus Orientallactaga; species Orientallactaga sibirica. The sequence continues at coordinate 580,900 of JAEOAD010000556.1, read as the reverse complement.
TGGACCTCCACATGCACACCATGACTCACATGCATTCACACACACACACACACACACACACATTAAAAAAAAAGTTTAATCACTACTCTGTGAAAGGTAGTGTTGAAAGAATAAAAAGACAAGCCACAGACTGGAAAACACATCTGCAAAAGATGTATCTGATAAAGAGCTGCTATACAAAATATAATCCCAGCACTCAGGAGGTTGAGGTAGGAAGATTGCCATGAAGCAGAGGTAGGAGCGTTGCTATGAATTTGAGTCCAGCCTGGGACTACAGTGAGTTAGCCTGGGCTACCGTGAGACCCTACCTCAGGGGGAAAATAAGAGCAAGTTATGAGATTCTCATTATAATTGAATTCTCTCTCTCTCTTTCTCTCTCTCTCTCTCTCTCTTTGAGGTAGGGTCTCACTCTAGCTCAGGCTGATCTGGAAATCACTATGTAGTGTCAGGGTTACCTCAAAATTATGGTGATCCTCCTACCATTGCCTCCCCAGTGCTGGGATTAAAGGCATGCACCACCACGCCTGGGCTGAGATTCTCTTTATAAACTACAATTGCCCAGTACCTACATAAAGCCAGATAGAAAAAAAGTGGCTCATGCATCTAGAGTTTGTTTGTAGCAAATGGAGGCCTTGGCTCACCCATTCTCTGTTTTTCTTCTCTCTGTCTGCAAATAAATAAGTAAAAATAAAAAATTAAAAAATTTTTAAAACACTATAATTTTTATTATTTATTTGAAAGAGAGAGAAAGAGGCAGATATATACAGAAACGAATTCTGGATACATGTGCATCTGGCTTACATGAGTCCTGGGGAATTGAACCTGGGTTCTTTGGCTTTGCAGTCAAGTGGCTTAATTGCTAAGCCATCTCTCCAGGCCCAGTTTTAAAAACCTTCAATACAGGGCTGGAGAGATGGCTTAGTGGCTACTGCGCCTGCCTGCTAAGCCTAAGAATGATGGTTCCAATCTCCAGTGGTTCCAATCTCCAGGTCCCACACTTAGCCAGATGCAAAGTGATGCAAGGGCGCAATGCCACACTTGCCCACAAGGGGGCGCACACATCTGGATTTCGTTCACAGCAGCTGAGAGACTGCTGGCACACTCATTTCTGTCTCCCTCTCCCTCTCTATCTCTCTCTGTCTCTCTCTCCAAAAATAAATAAAAATAATAATTAAAAAAATTTTTAAACCTTCAATACATATTTATACACTTTTAGGAATTTAATCTTAGCAAATAAAAAAAAGTTAGGGTTGGGGATGGTGCATGTGGTAGAGCACTTGCTAGCATACATGAGGCTTTGGTTTGAACCCCAGCATCATTGAAATAAAAACAAAACACTTTTCCCAAAAATATAAAGTTGACATCATGTTGTGTCTGTTATGAAATTTTGTTAAATATTTTTCAGTAAACATTTTTTTTGAGAGAGAGAAACAGAAAGACAGAGAGAATGGGCAGGCTAGGGGCTCCAGCCACTGCAAACAAACTCCAGATGTATGTGGCCCCTTGTGCATCTGGCTTACATGGGTCCTAGGGAATCTAACCTAGGTCCTTTGGCTTTGAACACAGACACCTTAACTACTAAACCATCCCTCCAGCCCCATCAGTTAACTTTTTTGCAGTCAGGGTCTAATTCTAGCCCAGGCTGACCTAGAACTCACTCTGTATCCCAGGCCAGCCTACCAAGTGCAAGGATTATAAGTGTGAACCACCACACCTGGCTTTCACTTAACCTTTATAATCATAATTCTAACAATAGCATTCTATCATACTTTGTTTCTAAGTTATCAAAAATACTGTAATGAATATTTTTTATTTGAGATAGGGTCTCGCTCTAGCCCAGGTTGACTTGGAATTCACTATTTAGTCTCAGTGTAGCCTTGAACTCATGGCGATCCTCCTTAGTCCCAAGTGCTGGGACTAAAGGCATGTGCTACCATGCCCAGTCCAACCCTACCAATTTTTATTTATTTATTTATTTGAGATGGGGGGATGAGAATGGGCGTGCCAGGGCCTCTAGCCTCTGCAAATGAACTCCAGACACATGCACCACCATGTGCATCTGGCTTACATGGGACCTAGAGAGTCAAACAGGGGTCCTTTGGCTTCACAGGCAAATGCCTTTACCGCTAAGCCATCTCTCCAGCCCCAACCCTACTAACTTTAACTGGTGTGGTATTACCCCTTTTTTTTAACCAATAAAAATATACATATAATATATTTATGTAAAAATAAAACTATTGTCAGGCATGGGGGCACACGCCTTTAATCCCAGCACTTGGGAGGCAGAGGTAGGAAGATTGCTGTTAAGTTCAAGGCCAGCCTGAGACTACATAGTGAATTCCAGGTCAGCCTGAGCTATAGACCCTACCTAGAAAAACCAGATATATATGTTCAACAAAGAGTACCTCTTGTAATATAATTTTGTTTTTAAATTTAGATTTTCAACAATAAACACTTGGGGGAGGCAAATAATTTATTAAAGAGAATAATTTATAAAGAAATACCAAATAGTGAAAGAAAAATAGTACAAAATCCTACATAAGAGGGTTGGAAATTTAGCTCAATGGTAGAGTGCTTGCCTAGCAAGCACAAGGCCTGGCACTAACCTGATACGTCCAGAAGGCTAGTGCTCGGGAACTAATATCCAACACAATCTCTGGTCGCAGTCCTGCTAATACCATAGCTTTATACTCCTCTGATGGACTGAGTTCTGTGCGGACAATATCTAGCTTCCCAGAAAGGGTACTATTGCAGGCAGGGCAGATAGCTGGTGAACGACTAAACTCACCACTGCCATGCTGATCACAGAAGATGTGAGAGCAAGCAGTGACCCATGCATGACCAGAGAGCTTGATTCGACACTTCCGATAATTACAAAGCAGCATGTCTTCACACAAAGACATGATAACCAGGTCTCCAGATGATGATGAGTCCTAATGAGGGGTAAATGAAAGAGTAGATAGGTCAAATAGCAATGAATAAGAAATTAATATAAAAAATACGGGTTTTTATTTCTATAAATTAATAACATTATTTTATGTTTTATATCTAGTATATTTTAAATATATTTTTTAATTTTTATTTTTCTTTATTTGAGAGAGAGAGGAATAGGCAGGGAGAGATAGAGAGAGAATGGGCGCGCTAGGGCCTCCAGCCACTCAAACGAACTCCAGATGTGTGTGCCCCTTGTGCATTTGGCTTATGTGGGTCCTGGGGAATCAAACCTGGGTCTTTTGGCTTTGTAGGAAAGTGCCTTAACCTCTAAGCCATTTCTCCAACCCTTAATATTTATTTGGAGAGAAAGAGGCAGATGGAGAGAGAGAATGGGCACACCAGGACCTCTAGGCCACAGCAAGCAAATTCCAGACACATGTGCCACCTTGTGCATCAGGCTTACTGTGGAAAGAGGGAGTAGATAAGAAACAGGAGAGAAAGATGGCTTTAAAAAAATGTTTTAACTTAAAAACTATTTATTTGAAAGAATGACAGAGAGAAAGAGGCAGATAGAGAGGAGAATGGGCACACCAGAGCCTCCAGTTGCTGCAAATGAATTCCAGAGGCATGCACCACTTATACATCTCTCTCGTGTGGGTTTTAACAAATCAAACCAGAGTCCTTTGTCTTTGCAGACAAGTGCCTTAACTGTTAAGCCATCTCTCCAACCCTTTAAAAATATTTTCTTTATTTGAGAGAGAGAATGGGCACACCAGAGCCTCCAGCCACCACAAACAAACTCCGGCCCAAATGGCTTATTTTTTTTATAGGCAGTCAGTAGGGACAAAGGCCCAAGAAGAACCTTGCCTGCCCTAGCAGGACTAGAACTTGTATCTGGTCCAGTCTTATACAAGATGGCTGCAAGCAATTTCTCAGCAACAGCTTCCTGCTGCTGCTTAAGTTTTCCTAGGCCTGGCATACCTTGGTGGGCTGGTCCTTCCTGAGGCAGCCCCTTGAGTTCACCAACCAGTTATGTCTTTCCCTTACACCTGAGCCTGATGATGAGGCTCAACTTAATTGGATGTTTAATCCATAAAAGGGCCTGACAAGTGTGTGTAAATCTTTTGGTTATTCATTCTCCTGGTGCCTATCGGTCCTGGTCCTTACTTTGGTAAGCTCTCCGTGTTCCTAGCCTGGCGGAGGCCAGATTTCTTCTTGTCCAGGCACCTTTCTATTTTCAAGTGCTTTCTTTGTTACATGCTTGTTACATGTATGATCTCTCTTTAAACCCTGAATCTTTTACTTTCTCAGTCTTTTCCAACACCCTATGTGAATGTGAAAGCATCCTGTTGCTTGAGCTCTTACGCTTTGCTTTCCACAGGAGTGTGTGCTTTCTCAAAGGCTTCCCCCCACTGGGAGATTTCTCTGTGAAGGAGATTCTCTCCATCTCCCCTCCCCCTTTCCAGCAGGACAAGGGAAACAATCTTCTGTCTTTAGTCTTTCAGCTAGGCGTTCCCTGGTTCCTAATGAAGGAGGATAGGAGAAAGCTAACTATTTTTTAAGTAGTTTCAGTTAGGGATTATGGTTCAGAGAGAACCATGAGATCTCACCCCACATCCCTCCACAAAATGGAACTCATGTCTGATCAAGACTGGTCTATAAGGTCCCCTGCTGCCCAGTCTAGCACTCTATCTAATCAGATGGCCCTAGATGGGCTGGCCCAGGGGATCCACCCTCTAAATCTACCAACCAATTGGGTTTCCCCTTGCCTATAAAGGCTCTTGTTTTCCTCCTCTCACTCTTCATAGTGGCCACAAAGACACTCACCCATCCTGGTGTGGGGGCAGGGGTAGGGGATGGGGAAGAGCATAACTGTTTCTTGGTTTGTCTCTGCTTTATAGTTTGGGGTAACTTCACTCATTGATTACATGCATGATTTTCCTCTGGTTTCTGAATCTACCATGTGTGGGTTCTTCCAAGTTTCCTTACACAGGCTCCTAGATTCTACTTTCCACATGCCAGCAACTTTAATTTCTCTTTAAGTCTCAGTTTCTCTCAAGTCTATGTATTTGCAGCTTTACTCTAATTTCTCTTTAAAAGCCTGTTTCTCTAAGCCCACGTGCTTGCAGCTCTATTCCAGTTTCCCACCCCCCCACAAACTTCAATTTCTCTTAAATGAACCTTATAAACTATGCAATGTTTCCACAAGAGCATGTTTCCTAAACACCACAATTTTATTCCACCCCCCCCTTTTTGTATTTTTTGTTTTTTGTTTTTTTTTTTGGTTTTTTCATTTTTTTGGTTTTTCTAGGTAGGGTCTCACTCTAGCCCAGGCTGTCCTGGAATGCACTATGTAGTCTCAGGGTGGCCTTGAACTCTTGGCAATCCTCCTACCTTTGCCTTGGGATGAGAGATGGCTTAGTGTTTAAGGCACTTGCCTGAGAACCCATGTTCGAATCTCCAGGTCCCATGTAAGCCAGACACACAAAGTGACACAAGCACACAAGGTCACACATGTGCATAAGGTGCTACGTGTGTCTAGTGTTCAATTGTAGTGGCTAGAGGCCCTGGTGCACCAATTCTCTCTCACATAAAAAAGTTTTTTAGGGGCTGAAGAGATGGCTTAGCAGTTAAGTGCTTGCCTGTGCAGCCTAAGGACCCCAGTTTGAGGCTCGATTCCCCAGTACCCACGTAAACCAGATGCACAAGATGGTGCATACATCTGGAGTTTGTTTACAGTGGCTGGAGGCCCTGCTGTGCCTATTCTCTCCCTCTCTTTCTTTATCTCCCTCCCTCTCTGTCTCTAATAAATAAATAAATATTTTTAGTTTTTTTAAAAAGCTGGACATGGCTAGGCGTGATAGTGCATACCTTTAATCCCAATACTCGGGAGGCAGAGGCAGAAGGATCACTGTGAGTTTGAGGTCACCCTAAGACTACATAACAAATTCCAGGTCAGCCTGAGCTAGAGTGAGACCCTACCTCAAAAAAAACAACAAAAAAAAGCTGGACATGGACCTGGGGGAACTCTAGTAGAGTGCTCATACTTTGAACCTATTGGTATCACTGCAGGGGAAGAACAAAAAAGTTGAGAGCTTAGCTGGGCATGGTGGCACATGCCTTTAATACAGCACTCAGGAGGCAGAAGTAGGAGGATCACCACGAGTTCAAGGCCACCCTGAGACTACATAGTGAATTCCAGGTCAGCCTGAGTTATAGTGAAACCCTACCTCAAAATACAAAAAAAAAAAAAAAAAAACGGGAGGCAGAGGTAGGAGGATCACCGTGAGTTCGAGGCCACCCTGAGACTACGTAGTTAATTCCAGGTAAGCCTGGACCAGAGTGAGACCCTACCTCAAAAAAAAAAAAAAAAAAAGAAAAAAGTTGAGAGTTTAAAAAGTATTCTGAAATATTTGACTTCTAACATGGTGTAGGGCTTCACCGGCATCCAGGATGTATACCTTGAATTGATGGATTTGACATACATGCTGAAAAGAGAATTTGCACTATATCAGATTTCCAACCCAAGACCTGCCTACTTTATCCAAATGGGAAGAGATAAAAACTTCTCCACATTACAAATGGTGCTGTGTGCTACAGGAGGTGGTGTTTACAAGTTTGAAAAAAGATTTTCGCACAACTGGAAACCTCCACCTACACAAACTGGATGAACTTGGCTGCCTTATAAAGGGCTTGCTGCAGATTCTGTCAGTTTCGACAGATAAGCAGAACACTATTATTTTGCTAATGCCTCAGAACCTGAGCAATGCCAAAAGATGCCTTTCAACCTGGATGATCCCTACCTGCTCCTGGTTGTGAACATCAGCTCAGGAGCCAGTATTTTAGCTGTCCATTCCAAAGACAACTATAAAAGAGTGACTGGGCCGGGTGTGGTGGCGCACGCCTTTAATCCCAGCACTCGGGAGGCAGAGGTAGGAGGATTGCCATGAGTTCAAGGCCACCCTGAGACTACATAGTTAATTCCAGGTCAGCCTGGGCCAGAGTGAGACCCTACCTCGAAAAACCAAAAAAAAAAAAAAAAAAAAAGAGTAACTGGTCCCAGGTTGGCCTCGAACTCAGAGCAATCCTCCTACCTCTGCCTCCTGAGTACTGGGGGGCAAAAGTGACTAAACAAGCCTTTAATGAGGTACCTTTCTTGGTTTATACAGTTTATTGACTGGCTGTGAAAGTTTTGAAGGCTCTTGAACTGGCATCCAAAGGTGACAGTACTCAAGCTGACAAGCTGCTCCACAATATTTATGGAGGAGATTACAAAAGATTTGGACTGCCAGTGTGGGCTGTAGCATCTACTTTTGGGAACACGATGTATAAGAAGTGAAAAAGTGTTAAGTCAAGGAGACCTGGCAAGAGCCACTTTAGTTATAATCACTAACATTGGTTCTGTGGCACACATGTGGGCTGTGAATGAGACGTATCTATCATATCCTCCAAGGCTCAGGGACCACTGCAGAAGAGGTGTAGAAAAAAAATGTAAGAGCCAAAGGCTGGGGAGCAGTGCTTACAATGCTGTCTTCCAGACACAAAGGGGCCTTGGCACACATGACCTCACAGTGGCTAATACTACCTATAAGGCCTGCATATGAGGAGGAAAAACAAGCAAAGGCCAATTTAATCTGCACATTAGGAGCACTGGGGAAGCAGTGGTAAACTTCTAGGCGGAAACCCTTCCCAGGTAGAGGGAAAGGTACAGCCTATTCCAAATAGTCCACGAGGTGAGGGGAAGAGCCCATTTTGTGGGCTGTATAACTTGAGGTCCAAGATTTTGAGAACAAAGAATCTTAACTCTTGAAACTTTTTGCCTGCTTCCCACACTCTGAAAAGGTAACAGTACAAATAAAACTTCTGACCTGAGGGACAAACAATAAACGCACTTTCTTAGCAACTTCCAGAAGCGCAGGCATTCGCAGCGCGCAGACGCTATTGCGAGGGCGCATGCGCGAGCCGTGGGGCCTGCTGGGTAGCGCGCAGCACAGCGCCCTCCTAGGACGGTGGCCCACAGCGGACACCTGCCTGCTCCAGGGCAGCGCCTCCAAGCCAGAGTGGGCGCTCTTTGTGAGGCTGCAGGTGACTGAGTGTACTTAACCGAGGGTCTGACCGCCGAAACCGGCTGCGTACGCCAGTGTCCTGGAAAGTCCCGGGGAAATCGGGCAGGCTGCGCAGGCGCTCTAGCACGTTTTAGCCTCCCAGGTACACACATCTTTTCAGTAAAACATCCATTATGTGCACTTAAGTTATAATTTTGCCTTGAGTCTGCATTACAAATATTCGCTTAGGGCTTGAAATGATAGGTTCTGGGTCACAACTCGAGGATCATTTGCTGATAGTTTAACTGGTTATTCCTGTTTCAGTTTAATGCTATTCAAAATTTCTTTGTCACGTAGTGCTTATCAATAGTATCTGATTTCCTGCCTATCCATATGAATGTGTTGGAATTGAATTTAAAATTAACCTGGGGGTGATGGCTAGAAGGCTGCTCAGGATGCAGTTCTTTTTAAAAAATTATTATTGCGGGGCGTGGTAGCGCACGCCTTTAATCCCAGCACTTGGGAGGCAGAGGAAGGAGGATCGCTGAGAGTTCGAGGCCACCCTGAGAATACATAGTGACTAGTGACTTCCAGGTCAGCCTGCACCAGAGTGAGACCCTACCTCGAAAAACCAAAAAAAAAAAAAAAAAAAAAAAGTAAATAAATAAATAATTATTATTCACTTACTGTGTGTGCAAGGCTGTCTTGCAGCTGCTTTAACCACTGAGTCATCTCCCCAGCACTGCCCCCCCCCTTTTTGGTGGGGGAGGCAGACTCTCAGTCTAGACCAGGAACTAACTGGATAGCTCAGACTACACTCAGAGTGAGCCTACTACTTCAGTCTCTCCAGTGCTCGGTTAAAAGCATGAGCCCCCAGACCTGGTTCTGCCTTTTTTTTTAAATTAAATTTATTTATTTGCAAGCAGAGATAGAGAGATAGAAGAGACAGATACTGAAGTGCCAAGACCCTCTGTCACCCAGCCAGCTGCCAAGGAAGCCAAGACACTCGAATGCAAAAAAACAGCAGGTTTCTTTATTGCAAGCCTAGGCCTGGGCTCCATCCACACAGTCCAGAACAGCAGTAGTGGGAGAGAGCCCTGACCCTCAGAGGAAGGGGTTTATAAAGGGAAAGAAACACAGTGGATACATCATATTGCAACTTTAAAAATGATTGGTTCTAAGAGGGCGCGCAGGGGAACTTTGCAGACCACTTATCTTAGGTCAGCAACTTGTTTGCAGAGCTTATCTTTCGCAAGAGGCCAGGGTCCTTGCGATGGTTGTTTGTTCCGGAATTGGCTTGGGGTGCGGGAGTTCCCAGAGCTGGTAGGGGAACTTTTTAATCTTAACATGGCGACTATCATAAAATGGCTGCACTATTGTCAAGCAAGCAAGCACATGTACAGAAGCAAAAGTAGCACATTAGTCATCTGGTCCTTTAATACAAAGAGAGAATGGGCAGGCTAGGGCTCCAGCCACTGCAAACAAACTCTAGATGCATGTGCCCCTTGTGCATCCCAGTACTTACGTGGGTCCTGGGAAATCCAACCTGGGTCCTTTGACTTCACAGGCAAATGCCTTAACCACTAAGCCATTTTGCCAGCCCATGGTTATGCCTTTTTAACCATACCTAAATGGTATACACAGTGAGTCAATGAAAACTACCCAGTAAGGCTCCATACAAAATGTTAATAAGGAATTTCCTATTAAGCCATTAACTTTTTATATATTCCACATATGTAATTTGTTTTGGCAATAATTTCATTGCTTCTTAAAGGATCAGTCTATCATAATCACATATTAAGAGCTTTTGAGGGGCTAGAGAGATGACTCAGCAATTAGAGGCACTTGCTTGCAAAGTCTGACAGCCCAGGTTCAATTCCTCAGTATCCACATAAAGCCAAGTTTGTTGGAAGTGGCAGGAGGCCCGGAAATGCCCATACTCACTCTCTCTGTCTGCTGTTTTCTCTGAAGGTGTCTCTCTCTCACACATAAATTTAAAAAAATAGAACCAGATGTGGTGGTGCACGCCTTTAATCTCAGTTCTCAGGAGGCAGAGGTAGGAGGATCCCTGTGAGTTTGAGGCCACCCTGAGACTACATAGTAAATTCCAGATCAACCTGGGCTAGAGGGACACCCTACCTAGAAAAACAGAACAACAGAAAAAAAGCTTTTTGGCACTACACTTAATGTTCATATTCACATATTAACACTACTCTCACTTCTGGTTAGAGAAGCTTCTCTTTTCAGATGGTGATGACCACTGGGATGACCCAAAAGGCAACATAGTGCTGAGAAGAAGGGATGGAGTAGTGCCCAGCACTGAAACACCTCTGTCACACCCTCTAAGGCTCAGGGACCATTGCGGAAGAGGGCGGATAGAATGGAAGAGCCAAAGGAAGGGTATGACCTCTTACAATGCAACTGCCCAGACAGAAATTGGACTCGATATCCATGACCTTGCACTGCCTAGCAATACCTCCGCAAGACCCTCAAAATAGAAGAAAAAGATGATGACATCAAATTAAAAGAGAGACTAATGGAGACAGGGAGGGGATATGATGGAGACTGGAGTTCTAAAGTGGAATGGGGGGAGGGGAGGGAAATATCAGGTGGGGTTTTTTTGTATGTAAGTATAAGTTGTCAATAAAAAATAATAATTTTTTAAAAAAGCTTTTTGTCTTTGTTGTTTTGGTATTTTTGAGGCAGGGTCTCACAGGCTGACCTAAAACTCTCTGTAGCCCCAGGCTAGCCCTGAACTCGGCCATCCTCCCTATTTTTTTTTTTTTTTTGGTGGTGGTTGTTGTTTGTAGTTTGTTTTTGGGGGGTAGGGTCTCGCTCTAGCTCAGGCTGACCTGGAATTCACTATGTATTCTCAGGGTGACATTGAACTCACAGTGATCTTCCTACCTCTGTCTCTGGAGTGCTGGGATTAAAGGCATGCACCACCACACCTGGATAAATAACTTTTACAAAAAGAGTTTTAGGTAGACTCGTAGATACTCAGTTTAATATATTTGTATCTACATTTTTAAAAATATATTTATTTATTTATCTGAGAAAGAGAAATACAGAAATAGGCAGGTAGAGAGAGAGAGACAGAATTGGTGAGCCAGAGCCTCCAGCCACTGCAAATGAACTCCAGATGCATGCACCCCCTTGTGCATCTGGCTCACGTGGGTCCTAGGGAGTCAAACCTGGGTCCTTTGGCTTTGCAGGCAAGCGCCGTAAACAGTAAGCCATTCCTCCAGCCCTACACTTTTTTTTTTTTTTATCATTCTTAAGTCCCAGGTATTCCATGTAAATGTCTTCCTGAAGTGACAATAAGATGATTGACATTTCCAGGAACATGTTTTTTTTGAATATTTAAAAATATATTATTTTTTTTTATTTTGGAGAGAGAGACAGAGAGAGAGGGAGAGGAAGACAGGTAGAGAATGGGTGTACCAGCAGCCTCTCAGCAGCTGTGAATGAAATCCAGATACATGTGCCCTCTTGTGGGCAAGTGCAGCATTGAGTCCTTGCGTCACTTTGCATCTGGCTAAACATGGGACCTGGAGATTGGAACTGACGTTCTTAGGGTTAGCAGGCAGGTGCCTTAACTGCTAAGCCATCTCTCCAGCCCATTTTTTAAAAAATATTTTTAAAAATATTTTTAATAGAATACAAAGAATTAGGTGCCAGGGATAATTAATCTTTAAATATAAATAAGCCCAGTATGGTGGCACATACCTTTAATCCCAGCACAAAGAAGGCTAAGGTAGGAAGATCACTGTGAGTTTGAAGCTAGCCTGGGGATACAGAGTGACTTCTAGATCAACCCTGACTAAAAAGAAATCGGGTGCACGCCTTTAATTCCAGCACTTGGGAGGCAGAGGTAGGAGGATCACCATGAGTTCAAGGCCAACCTGAGACTACATAGTGAATTCAGGTTAGCCAGGACTAGAGTGAAAACTTACCTTGAAAAACTTAAAAAAAAAAAAAAAAGAAGAAGAAGAACAGAAAAGAAAAGAAACAAACAACCAAACCAAACATTAGTAGACAGTTTTGATTTGCTGGGATGAACATCCAGCCAAACAGTTTTAGGGAAGGGATTTACAGATCCAAGGGGAAGTTGCATTAATGGTGGAAGAAGCTGACCCCCGTTCATAAATCCAAGCAGAAAGAGAAACCACCACCAGCCCTCAAACATGCGCATGCACACACACAGTAAAAAAAGAAAGAAAGAAAGGAAAAAGAGAAAGGAAGGAAGGAAAAGAAAAGATAGAACTCATAGGCAGAGGTAAGAGGATCGCTGTGAGTTTGAGGCCAGCCTGAAACTACATAGTGAATTCAAATTCCAGGTCAGCCTGGACTACAGCAAGACCCCCCCCCCCGCCTCAAAAAACCAAAAAGAGAGCTTGAGAAATGACTTAGTGGTTAAGGTACTTACCTGCAAAGGAAAAGGACCCAGGTTCGATTCCCCAGAACTTATGTGTCTGGAGTTTGTGTGCAGTGGCTGAAGGCCCTGGCATGCCCATTTCTTTCTCTCTCAAATAAAATACATTTTTAAAAACAAAAAGAAAAAGAAAAAACTAAAAATCAAAAGTCAATGGAAATTTAGAAAAAAGAAGGGTATCCTTTCTCTCATAAAGCTTACAATCTATCAAAATATCAAGAATGATGAGAAAATGTTTTCTTTTTGAATGTTGATTCTATAAAACTTCTTTTTCCTTTTTTTTTTTTTTTTGTTGTTGTTTGTTTTTCAAGGTAGGGTCTCGCTAGAGCCTAGACTGACCTGCAAGTTACTATGTAGTTTCAGGCTGGCCTTGAACTTAGAGTGATCCTCCTACTTCTGCCTCCTAAATGCTGGGATTAAAGGCATGCACCACCACACCTGGTTTATAAAACTTTTTCTGATGGGGTGGGTCAACTTTCATCTTTGTGTATGTGTGTGTGTGTGTGTGTGTGTGTGTGTGTGTGTTTTCAAGGGAGGGTCTCCCTCTAGTCCAGGCTGATCTGGAATTCACTATGTAGTCTCAGGATGGCCTCGAACTCATGGCAATACTCCTACCTCTGCCTGCCGAGTGCTGGGATTATCAACTTTCATCTTTAAGAATCATTTTCCAGCTTACTGTTTTCTGGTACCTATTTTTGGTTCCAGTTCACACACAAGTCTATACATTTGTAGCTAGGATCCACATATGAAAGAGAACATGTGACATTTGGCTTTCTGAGCCTGGGTTACCTCAGTATAATCCTTTCCAGATCCATCCATTTCCCTGCAAGTTTCATAATTTCACTTTTCTTTACCGCTGAATAAAACTCCATTGTGTAAATGTACCACATCTTTATTATCCATTCATCTGTGGAGGGACATCTAGGCTGCTTCCATTTCCTAGCTATTATGAATAGAGCAGCAATAAACATGGTTGTGCAAGTATCTCTAAGGTAGTGAGAAGAGTCCTCTGGATATATGCCTAGGAGTGCTATAGCTGGATCATATGGTAAATCTATTTCTAGCTGTCTCAAGAACCTCCACACTGATTTCCACAATGGCTGCACCAGATTACATTCCCACCAATAGTGTAGAAGTGTCCCTCTTTTTCCGCATCCACACCAACACTTATTGTCCTTTATTTTCTTGATGGTAGACATTCTGACAGGAGTAAAATGGAATCTCAAAGTGGTTTTAATTTGCATTTCCCTGATGGCTAAGGATGTGGAACACATTTTTAGATGTTTATATGGCATCTGTATTTCTTCTTCTGAGAACTCTCTATTTAGTTCCATGCCCCATTTTTGAACTGGGTTGTTTGAATTCTTATTATTCTGTTTTTTAAGTTCTTTGTATATTCTGGATATTAACCTTCTGTCAGATGCATAGCTGGCAAAGATTTTCTCCCATTCTGTAGGTTGTCTCTTTGCTCTATTCACAGTGTCCTTTACTGTACAAAAGCTTTGTAATTTCGTAAGGTCCCAGTGGTTAATTAGTAGTTTTATTCCCTGAGCAATTGGGGTTATATTCAGAAAGTCCTTGCCTATGCCAATATGTTGAAGGGTTTTCCCCTACCTTTTCCTCTAGCAGTTTCAGAGTTTCAGGTCTGATATTAAGGTCCCTGATCCATTTGGAGTTGACGTTTGTGCATGGAGAGAGACAAGGATCTATTTTTATCCTTTTACATACAGATATCCAGTTTTCCCAGCACCACTTGTTAAAGAGGCTATCTTTTCTCCAATGAATATTTTTGGCATTTTTGTCAAAAAATCAGGTGGCTATAGCTGCCTGGATTAATATTTGGGTCTTCTATTCTGTCCTTGTCTGACCTTGTGTCAGTACCATGCTGTTTTTGTTACTATGGCTTTGTAATATAACTTAAAATCTGGTATGGTAATACCAACCAGCCTGATTTTTGTTGCGCAAAATTGTTCTGACTATTCAAGGTTTTTTGTGTTTCCAGATGAATTTTAGGATTGTTTTTTCTATTTCTGTGAAGAATGCTATTGGGCTGGTAAAAGGATATAAGGGAGGGAGGAAAGAGAAGGAATTAAGTGTATGGTATTGCACATATGTAAGTAGAAGAACAAATTATGGGGAGGGGAATGGCCTAAGTGAGGCCATGGGAAGAGAATGCATAAAAGAAGGGCAGGGGGAGGGTCACTCAAAATCCAAGATAATGTGAATAAGACTTATGTAAACCTACGTTTTTTAATAATGGCACATCTAGAAGCTGTAGACTGTTACTAGAAAATTTTCAGTGCCTGGGATGGGATACCTTCCAGTGAGTTGTTGGCCAAGGAGGTCCTGCAGCCTCCAAAACATTAAAGGCTTTTGCCAAAGCCCTTGGTTTCCCTTGAGAAACAGATAGTAAGACCCTATTGCTGAAGAAATCTCTTGTCTGAGAGGCAAGATCACTGAGAAAGCAAGCTGGTGCTGAGCAGAAACCCTTCTCCCTGTAGACCAGCCAACTGAAAGCTGGAAAAAGCTGCACTGCATGCAGCCATATGGGAGATGAAGTCATCAGTAGAGAAAACAGTGGACACTGAATATTCAAGTTTGGCCATACAGGCCCAATGACTGAATGGGTGCAATAGTGGCATGTCTACTCATGGGGTAACCAACTGCTTCATAATCGGACTGTATTCCCTCTCTACGGGAGGGAATACATACCGGGTACTGAAAAAACCTAAGCAAAAGTCTATGTCAGGGGAGGTCAAGAGCCTTAGGGGTATACAGCCTGCTCTTGTCTGACTAAATGTATATTTTATTCCCACCAAGCTGCCCTGAAAGCACTACACTTAATGTTCATATTCACATATTAATGCTACTCTCACTTCTGGTTAGAGAAGCTTCTCTTTTCAGATGGCGATGACCACTGGGATGACCCAAAAGGCAACATAGTGCTGAGAACAAGGGATGGAGGAGTGCCCAGCACTGAAACACCTCTGTCACAACCTCCAAGGCTCAGAGCCCATTGAGGAAGAGGGGGCGGATAGAATGGAAGAGCCAAAGGAAGGGTACGACTCCTTACAAAGCAACTGCCCAGACAGAAACTGGCCTCGATATCCATGACCTTACAGTGCCTAGCAATACCTTCGCAAGACCCTCATAATAGAAGTAAAAGATGATGACATCAAATTAAAAGAGAGACTAATGGAGAGAGGGAGGGGATATGATGGAGATTGGAGTTCTAAAGGGGAATGGGGGGAGGGAGGGAAAAATCATGCACTTTTTGTATGTAAGTATAGAAGTTGTCAATAAAAAAATTATTTTAAAAAATTAAGAAAAAAAGAATCATTTTCATGCTGTAAAGAAAAAGAATTTTTTACTGTCTTGAAATGTGTGAAGAGCTTTAGAAATCTGAGTAAACCACTTAAAATTTAATGATGAATGACTTAATATTTCAGTAATTCTCAGAATCAGTTGACTACAACTCTTTCAGAGCCTAGATCAGAGCTATTCTAACACTATTACAAGAAGAGAGGCTAACTGAAAAGAAGGAATTCAATAGAAGGTTATTAGGGTTCTCTAGAGGAGCAGAACCAATAGAATAAATTGTATTAAAAGGGAATTTATTGGGATTAGCTTTCATCAATCCAACAATAGGAGGTTGCAGGCCTGAGAGTCAAGGAACCTGGTAGCTGCTCAGTCGACAAGGTTAGATGCCTCTGCAGTCCCAATCCAGCACTGAAGGCCTGGAGGCGTCCTGGAGAGACGCTGCTCTTCAGTCTGAGAGACCAAAAGAGACAATAAGCTGCACCTGGCTTCTTGTAACCCCACTCAATAGTTAGACAATAGTACTGCTATTTTAAAACAGACAGCCATTTTGAGTGAAAAGCCCAGGTGGGCCTGGCTCAAATAAGGAACTAGTTGACTAATGTGCTGACCTTTTGCTTCTGTAACCTGTGCTTGCTTGCTCAACTGCAGCCCCCTCTCCCTCCGGTTTCTGGGAAGTCTCCTCTTCAAGGACATTCCAGAAATACTCAGCCACGGGGGGGCCTCCAGCCTCTTACAAAAGATAAGTTCTGCAATTGGTCTGCTGACCTAAGATAAGCAGTCTGGAATGTTCCCACACACGCCCTCTTAGAGCCAGTCATTTTAAAAGTCGCAATATGGTGCAACCACTGTGTTCCTTTCCCTTTATAAACCCCTTCCCTCTGAGGGTCGGGGCTCTCTCCCACTCCCGTTGTGTCGGTCTGTGTGGATTGAGTGCCTAGGCTTGATAATAAAGAATCCTACTGCTATTGCATTTGAGTGTCTCGGCTTTCTTGGTTCACTGGGTGACTCTTGAGGACCTCGACCCTCATCTGGAGGTCTTGGCACTTCAAGTCCACACTGGAAAGCAGCAAGCAGTGAGCAGCAAGCAGTGAACAGCAAGCAGCACAGGCAGCCAGTGGGGAGGAGAGGATCCTTTTCTCCCCAGTGCTTCCTTAGATAAAGCCTCTCTCTGAGAGGGGCTGCCCACTCTGGGGGAAGGATTTAGTTGATCCTGCCTAGAAGTAACCTCAGAGACACACGAGGAATGTCTGTGGATTACTAAACAGATCAAGTTGACACAAACTTAACCATCACAGTGGATTTGGAAGGGAAAATAGGGGAGCTGGATGGGAATTATGGTTTATTGTTTGTACTTTGGGCAGGGGCCATGCTAATCTTCTCTGTATTGTTCCAATTTTAATATATGTGCTGCCAATGCAAGCATCTGTGTCTATACTTTGGAAGCTGTCAATAAAGTTTTAAAAAGCCAGCATGGTAAAGTATGCCTTTAATCCCAGCACTCAGGAGGCAGAGGTAGGAGGACTGCAGTGAGATAGGGGCAACTTGGAGCTATAGTGTGAATTACAGGTCAGCCTGGGCTGGAGTGAAATCCTACTGGGGGACAGGAGGGGGAAGTTAAAAAAAAAAACATAGGTAAGCTAAAAAAGGAATCCTCTTAAAAAAAAAAAAAAAAACACTATTAGGGCTGGAGAGATGGCTTAGCAGTTAAGGTGCCTGCCTCCTAAGCCTAAGAACGCTGGTTCCAATCTCCAGCGGTTCCAATCTCCAGGTCCCACTTTTAGCCAGATACAAAGTGACACAAGGACGCAATGCCACACTTGACCACAAGGGGGCGCACGCATCTGTATTTCCTTCGCAGCAGCTGAGACGCTGCTGGCGCACCCATCTCTATCTATCTTCCTCTCCCTTTCTCTCTGTCTCTCTCTATGTCTCTCTCAAAAAAAAAAAAAAAAACACTATTACACTATTAGCAGGGCATGGTGGCACACACTTTTAATGAGCACTTGGAAAGCAGAGATGTAGGAGGATCGCTGTGAGTTCAAGGCCAGCCTGAGATTACATAGTAAATTCCAGGTCAGCCTGGACTAGAGTGAGACCCTATGTTTTAAAAAAAACTCTATTGCATTCAAAGAGTTCTTATAAGCATAGCCCGAGTTTTAAACTGAGGTTTCTTCTTTTTAAACTTCTCTCATGGTTGAAGATGGACCACTGCTCAGGCTCTAAGCCACCAATCTTGGCTCAATACCTTTAATTGGCTCTTGAAAGTTCAGGGGCTGGAGAGATGGTTTTGCAGTTAGGGGCTTGCCAGCAAAGCCAAAGGATCCAGGTTCAGTTCCCAAGTACCCACATAAAGCCAGATGCACAAGGTGGTACATGTGTCTGGAGTTCATTTGTAGTGGCTAGAAGCCCTGGTGTGCCCAATCTCTCTCTCCCTCTCTTTTCTCAAATGATAAATTATTTCAAAAAAAACTAAAATTCATAGCTCTTTAACAGCTAGCCTCAAGTTACAAAGCAGAATATTTTCAGAATCTTATAAATACCAAAGCTTCTCAATCACTTCTTAAGCCTTACCATAAAAGAAAAATGCAGTCAGTTATTTGTTGCACAACCAAACTAGAAATAACTCAAATATGGTCTCTTCTGAAAAGCAAAAGGTCAAAATATTAAAAATGCCAGGCATAGTGGTGCACATCTTTAATCCCAGCACTTGGGAGGCAGAGGTAGGAGTATTGCCATGAGGTCAAGGCCAATTTGAGACTCCATAGTGAATTCCAGGTGGTCCTAGGCTCTAGCAAGATCCTACCTGGAAAAAACAAAACAAGCCAGGAGTGGTGGCACATGCCTTTTATCCCAGCACTCAGGAGGCAGAGGTAGGAGGATTGCCGTGAGTTCAAGGCCACCCTGAGACTACATAGTGAATTCTAGGTCAGCCTGGACTACAGTGAAACCCTACCTCGAAAACCCAAAAAAAAAAAAACAACAAAAAACATATATTTCAAGAACTGATATTACTTTGATGTATATAGTTCTTGTATTTTACCTTGATATATACCTTATTCTCTGCTAAAAGAGGCATGTGAAAGAATAAAAGCCTGTTCATCTAAATTGCTTAAAGTAACTTTAAATTATACAATATGCAAACACAACAAAGTAAGCACATGTTTACAAACATAACAAAGTTACCCATAGAACCCACTGTTGGAGTTAATCTGTAGCATTTGTGTGTACATATGTACATGTGTTTGTGTATAAATAAATATATGTGCTTTTCAGATGATTCCTTATGCAAATATGTCTATAAAAATATTTAAGCCAGGCATGTAGGCACACATCTTTAATTCCAGCACTCAGGAGGCAGATCACTGAGTTCAGCCTGGAACTGCAGAGTGGATTCTAGGTCAGCCTGGGCTAAAGACAGTATCACAAAAAAAAAAAAAAAGCAGAAATATACTACTCTAATCAGCTTTTAATCCTTCCATTAAATAAACATAAATTTATTTGAGGATATATTATAAATTTAATTTAATTTAATTTAATTTAATTGAGGATATATTATACAAATATATATATATATAGACTAAGAAAAGTAATGAGTGAAACTATCAAGCTAAGTAGCTGATAAAATATACCATCTACTGATACTTTTTCTGTGCCATATGAATTTTTAGATCCAGAATGCTAACCCTAGGTTTTGTTTTGTTTTGTTTTTGGTTTTTTTTGTTTTGTTTTGTTTTTTCAAGGTAGGGTTTCACTCTGGCCCAGGCTGCCCTGGAATTAACTATGTAGTCTCATGGTGGCCTTGAACTAATGGTGATACTCCTACCTTTGCCTCCTGAGTGCTGGAATTAAAGGCGTGCGCCACCACGCCCGACTCTAACCCTAGTTTTATGTAAGAGAATATCACAAAGATCAATAAACACACTAGAGTTATAGTATCAAATGCATAACTTAAATTACCTGAGACCATAGGCTAAATTCTAACAAACACAATTCCATTTCAGGTGTTGCCACTAGCTTTCATCTGCTTATTGCATGTGTTTAATCATCATGATCACCTGAAACATGGATTTAACATGGCAAACTGGAAATTACTGGTGAAGGGCAGACTACTACCACTCCTTGTGCTTAAGCCAGGAAACCCCCATTATGGTTGGAAATATGGCTTTTTCAACTGCTGAATTTCAGTCGCTAGTAACACTGCACCCCTGATCTTTCCATGCAAAAGTGAACTTTGTTCTACTCACCTCTAGTATCAAGTAAATCCAGCATCAGTCTAGGAATCAAGGTGAACTATGGGATCTGTTAGTCATCTAGTATTATCTCAGGAAGACAAATAATAAATACATGTTGTGATTACAGAACTTATATGGAGACATGAGAAAACTGAGAGGAACTTTTCATTCTTTATTTTAATCTCTATTCAATAATATAAATGAAAGTACAATGCCATACATCTGTAATCTCAACACTAGAGAAGCTGAGGCTGGAAGTTCTAGTCTAGCCTTGGCTACATCAAGGTCAGCTTGGGCTGCATAATGAAAGCCTGTCTCAAATAATAAATTATTGAAATTTGGAAATTTTCATCAAATGTCCAAGCACAAATTATGGCAGGACCTTTACACAAACTCAGCTTTGTTAAGAATTTAGATAAAATTACAAGTCTAATCAACCTCTGAATGGCTATACAAATCAAAAGCTTCATCCAGGTTTGGTGGCACATGCCTTTAATCCCAGCACATGCGAGGCAGAGGCAGGAGGATTGTCAGGAGTTCAAGGCTACCCTGAGAGTACATAGTGAATACCAGGTCAGCCTGGGCTAGAATGACACCCTATCTCTTAAAAATAAAAAGGGTGAGGCTGGGGAAATGGCTTAGCAGTTAAGGCATTTGCCTGTGAAGCCTCAGGACTCTGATTCAATTCCCCAGGACCCACATAAGCCAGATGCACAAGGAGGCACAAGCGTCTGGAGTTTGTTTGCAGGGGCTGGAGGCCCTGGCATGCCCATTCTGTCTCTTTATCTGCCTCTTTCTCTCTCTCTCTCTCTCAAATAAATAAATAAAATTAAAAAAAAAAAAAAAGAAGAAGAAGAATGAAGAACCAGTCTGACTCCATCTTAGAGTTAGGAGCCATTTTATTGTTAAACCAAGGTAAGTTTGCTTCTGCTTACTATGAAACTTAAGTTTCTGTTAGGCCTAACTGTACCTTGACTAGCTTCCTGGAACCTGAATTACTCCCCACTCTGGCAATGCTTTGCCTCATACTCTCCCAAGATGTCATGTCAAGTAATTGTGAACTGCTATTTGCTTCTATATTTTGCTTGCCAAGTTCCCTATTGGAAATCTCTTCACTTTACAGTGTGTGAATTATAAAAACCTGCCTTCTGTTATGGTCAGGGCTGAGCACTACCTTTGGGTGAGACAGCCAGCTGGACAGCTTCTGGGTGCACAATACAGATTGCTTCAATTTGACCAAATATTTGAGTCGGTGGTCTCTTCTTTGCATTGTGGGTTTAACCAGAAGGCTTCACAAGAAGAACAATATGCAAAAAGGAGTCAAGAATTTCTAAGATTCAGATAAATGGAAAATATCCCAAATAGTTTTTAACACATATTTTTAAAAATATTGACAATTTCCATAATTACAGACAATAAACATGATAATTACTCCCCCACACACACATTCCCCTTCACAATTCCACTCTCCATCATATCCCCTCCTCCTCTCAGTCTCTCTTTTATTTTAATGTCATCATCTTTTCCTCCTGTTATGATGGTCTTGTGTAGGTAGAGCCAGGCACTGTGAGGCCATGAATATCCAGGCCATTTTGTACCTGGAAGTATGCATTGTAAGGAGTCCTAATCTTCCTTTGGCTCTTACATTCCTCCCACCACCTCTTCTACAATGGAACCTGAGCCTTGGAAGGTGTGATAGAGATGTTTCAGTGCTGAGCACTCCTCTGTCACTTCTTCTCAGCACTTTGGTACCTTTTGAGTCATCCCAGAGGTCTCAGCCATCTGAAAAGAGAAGCTTCTCTAACCAAAAGTGAGAGTAGCATTAATATAGGAGTATAAAAATTAAGAAAAGTGCTTAATGGGCAGTTTGGTGAGCATAATATATGCATTTAGACACCAGCAGGCATTACACCCCTAGGGCTCATGACTCAATGCATATTCTAATTTCATGAGCCAATACTGATTGTATTTGACTTTTACTCTTGGTATTTCTGTCATAGTAAGTGGAAAAAAATAAGCTTCCCTTGACAGGAAAATTTAACTCACATCATTGGAATCTCAGTCAGCCACAAGATGGCATTATAAGAAACTATAAATTTCTCTTCATAGAATTTGAGTATAATCTGATTTTACACATGAAATACTGGACTGCAAGTTCATTACTGTTCCTTATTCCTCATCTAACTACTAACTAGAAAGTTTCTATATTGGATGAAATGATTATTTAAACTCACGGGGCAAAAGTATCACAATTAAATCTTACCAAGTTTCTTCTCATAAAGCAATGTATACAAGTTATAATAATACATGAGCTGGAGCTGGGAATGTAGCTCAGCTCTCAGGCTGATTGTACTCTTCTAGCATGCATGAAGGCCTTGTTTTTATCCCCAGCACTGCATAAAATCCCAGCATTCAGGAGGTGGAAGCACCTCTTGTGATTTTATCAAAAGTCTTAACAAAGCTTAGTTTGTGTAAAGCTCCTGCCATAATTTGTGCTTGGATATTTGATGAAATTTTCCAAAGGTCAATTTAGCAAAGTTGAGACCAACATGGGACAGAGTGAGATGCTGCCTCAGGGGAAAAAAAAAAGATATAATCTAGCCAGAAAAAAAAGAAGAAGAAGAAGAAGAAACAATGCTGGACAGATGGCTTAGCAGTTAAGGCACTTGCCTGCAAAGCCAAAGGACGGAGGTTTGATTCCCCAGGACCCATGTAAGCCATATGTCCAAGGTAGAGCATGTATCTGGAGTTCATTTACAGGGCTGCAGGCCCTGGCATACCCATTCGCTCTGTTTCTTTCTCTCAAATAAGATAAAATATGTTTTTTTAAATTTATTTTATTTTATTTATTTTTTTGGAGAGAGACACACAGAGAGAGAGACAGACAGACAGACAGAGAGGGAGAGGGAGACAGATAGAGAATGGGTGCGCCAGCAGTCTCTCAGCTGCTATGAACGAAATCCAGATGCGTGCGCCCCCTTGTGGTCAAGTACGGCATTGTGCCCTTGCGTCACTTTGCATCTGGCTAAACGTGGGACCTGGAGATTGGAACCGCTGGAAATTGGAACTGCTGGAGATTGGAACCAGCATTCTTAGGCTTAGCAGGCAGGTGCCTTAACCGCTAAGCCATCTCTCCAGCCCAAGATAAAATATTTTTTAAAAAAAGAAAAGAAAAAGAACCACCATTAAGAGAGAGATTGGTGGTGAGCACTACATAAATCATAGAGCATGAAGTGGAGAGGTATAGTCAGCTCCACATTGCTCACCTGAACATCCAAACCAGACACAGCTTATGGGAATAAGGGTTTATTTCAGCTTACAGAACCAGGATAAGTTCCATAATAAGAGGCTGGCCCCCTTTCACAGATCCAAGCCACCAGCCAGCACCACAAGCAAGCACAAAGGGACAGCCAACAGCAGGGAATCAGGCAGATGGCTCAGACTGCTCTGCATACCTTTAGACTGGAATCAGATCCACCCCAAAACACACCTTAGGTGGACCCCTGATCCATCCCCATGATACCTCTTCCAGCCAAGTGGGTAGAAATCCAAGTTTTAATAAAACACCTGAGTCTGTTGGGAGACATACATTCAAACTGCCAATGGCGGGGTGGGGGGGCAGGTGAAGAATCACTTGCCAGGTATGTGGCTGAGGAGAAATGTGAGTTAAAGTTTTCAGTCTGACTCAGACCTCAAATAACAGAAAATACCTTATCAAGGAAGATTTTTGTGAGAGAAAAAAAAAAAAAAGGTCTTGAGCTGGGCGGGGTGGTTCACACCTTTAATCCCACATTCGGGAGGCAGAGGTATGAGGATCGCCATGAGTTCATGGCCACCCTGAGACTACATAGTAAATTCCAGGTCAGCCTGGACTAGAGTGAGACTCTACCTCGGAAAAAAAAAATGATGTCTTGGGTGGATCGTAAAATTGTATATCTAGTACATAAATGCTCACTACATATGACCACTTAATTAACTTTAAATTTACTGGGTCGGGGAGATGGCTTAACAGTTAAAATACTTGCCTACAAAACCAAAGGACCCAGGTTTGCTTCCCCAGGACCCACATGTGGCACATGTGCCTGGAGTTTGTTTGCAGCAGCTGGAGGCCCTGGTGCACCCATTCTCTCTCTCTACCTGCCTCATTCTCTCTCACACAAATAAATAATTAAAAATAAATTGTTTAAAATAAATTTATTGGACTGGAGGGATGGCTTAGCAATTAAGGCATTTGCCTGCAAAGCAAAGGACCAAGGTTCGATTCCCCAGGACCCAAGTTAGTCAGATGCACAAGGTGGTACATGCATCTGGACTTCATTTGCAGTGGATGAAGGCCCTGTTGCACCCATTCTCTCACTCTGTCCCTCTTTCTGTCAAATAAATAAATAATAAAATAAATGCATAAATTTATTGTAGCATGTGATGGTGCATGCTTGTAATCTTAGCACTTAACAGGCAGAGACAGAAGGACCACCACAAGGTAAGTTCCAGTCCAGCCAGGGCTATAAAGCAAGAACCTGTCTCAAAATTAAATAAATATTTAAAAAATAACTAAACTAGCCAGATGTGGTGGCAAATGCTTTTAATCCAAGCACTGGGGAGGCAAAGGTAGGAGGATATCCATGAGTTTGAGACCAGGTCAGCCTGGGCTAGCATGAGACCCTACTTTGAAAAACCATTAAAAAAAAAAAAAAAAAAAAAAAAATTGGGGCCTCCAAGGTAGCACACACCTATAATTCCACCACTTGGGAGTCAGAGGTAGGAAGATCACTGTGAGTTTGAGGCCAGGCTGGGACCACAGAGTGAGTTCCAGGTCACTCTGGGCTAGTGTAAGACACTACCTTAAAAAAAAATCTAGAAAGATGATGTCATCAAATTAGGAAAGAGACTAATGGAGAGAGGGAGGGGATATGATGGAGACGGGAGTTCTAAAGTGGAATGGGGGAGGGGAGGGAAATATCAGGTGGGGTTTTTTTTTGGTATGTAAGATTAAAAGTCAATAAAAAAATAATTAAAAAAAAATCTAGAAAAGGAGCTGGAGAGATGGCTTAGCAGTTGAGGCATTTGCCTGCAAAGCCAAAGGACCCTGGTTCAATTCTCCAGAACCCACATAAGCCAGATGCATAAGGGATCACATGCATCTGGAGTTTGTTTGCAGTGGCTGAATGCCCTGGTTTGCCCATTCTCTCCCTTTCTGTATCTTAAATAAATAAATAAATAAATAAATATTTTTTTAAATCTAGAAAAGGGGACTTCTGGTTAAGATGGCAGCATAGGAACCATGCCAAAGCAGCATAGAGGAGAAAAAAAAAACAGCAAAATACATTCTTCTACAAAAAAGTGAAGGTGTATAAAAACATTATCAACTGCAGCAGACAAGTAGGAGAGATTCAGAGCATCTAGAGCCCACAGAAGCAGGCAGAAGCGGCTCCAGCAGCAGCGGCACCAGACCATGCGGCCATAGCTGCCAGACTCAACCTGAGCAGTAGGAAAAGCCAGGTGAGGGGATTTTCCACTCACACCAGCCTCCTCGCAAACTCAAGAAATGTGAAGGGAGGATGGCAGGGACCAATGGAGCAGCATGTGAGGAAGAGGATCATGAGGACCAGCAGAACTCCAGCCACCATTCACAGCCTCTCCTCCCCCCACAGTCAACTCCAGCACCAGAGACCTGGAGAAGGGAGTTCACCTGCACAGCACCCAGCACAGGCTATCAGAGCAGTGACACACTGACCCAGCCAGCCTACCTGAGCCCATAGCACAGCAAAGAGGGACCAAAGCAGCTGTGCAGCATAGCTGAGACCAAAGCCATCCCAAAAGGTAACTGGGATTACACCAGGTCAGTCCCTGCCAAAAAGCCTGGTATATAGGCTTGCATCAGAAGGGCTAATTGCACCTTCCATGTCGGGGTAAATTATATGTTAAATCTGATAGATGGCCCAATTTTCCATCCTTAAATAAGCTATATTTTGGGCTTGTCATTGCTTTCTGAATTATAGTGCCTTTGTCTCCTTTTCTGTCGTTCATTGGAGAAGGGGCTAACTTGGTCATAAGCTGACCTTGGAACCCTCTGCAGACCAGAAATCTCAACCTCCTAGTTGACAGGATTAAGGGTGTGGGGCAACACACATCCTTAGGGGCTGTGATTTTGTTAGAGGATATGTTTGTCATAATACCTACTCTTGCATAAATACTCTGTGCTGTTTTCATTGAATGTGTATATTGTTTAGTTAAATTTTAAAATTTGCCTGTATTTTCTTCCACCCAGCCTTCTAGAATACTCTCATAACAGACAAACCCAACCAAAAAACCAACAAAAGGGTCACTTTTGTGGTTACTCTGAGATTCTTTTTTTTTTTTTTAGTCTGAGAGCCACACCTAGCAACTTAAGCTCCTACCCTGAAGATATATAACATCAAATTGATTGACACATGTAATAATATTGCAGATAATTAGAAAATCCAAGCATTAAAGTAAACCAAGATGCAAAAATCACTACAATAATACAAGAAACACAAAAAATTGAGACATAATAAATCCAGCAAAAAGTATTAATCCATCAGAAATGACTTCCAGTGAGACTGATTAAGAGGAAATGCATGAGAAAAATTTCAAAAGAATGATTATAAATATCCTCAAAGAGCCAGGCATGGTTGTAAATGCCTTTAATCCCAGCACTCAGGAGGCACCTGCCTGAGAAGCCTAAGAACACTTGTTCAAATCTCCAGGTCCTACCTATATCCAGACACAAAAGTGACACAAGCATGCAATGTTGCACATACGCACAAGGGGGTGCACACATCTGGAGTTCATTAACAGTGGCTGAAATGCCCTGGTGCGCCCACTCTCTGCCTCTTCATCTCTCTCTCTCTCAAAAAAAAAAAAAAACAAACCCTGTAGAGGGCTGGGGAAATGGCTTAGTTGTTAAGGCGTTTGCCTACAAAGCCTAAGGACCCCAGTTCAATCCCCAGGACCCACATAAGCCAGATGCACAAGGGGCACATGTGTCTGGACTTCATTTGCAGTGGTTAGAGGCCCTGACATACCCATTATCTCTTTCTGTCTATCTGCTTCTTCCTCTCTTTCTCTCTGAAATAAATAAATAAAACATTTTTTAAACCCTGAATAAAATGGCAAAAATAAATACACACCTTTTAGTAATAACTCTTAATATCAACGGCCTCAATGACCCAACCAAAAGATATAGGTTTGCAGACAGGGTTAAAAAGCAGGATCCTTCAGTTTGTTGCCTCCAAGAAACTAACCATTTTACAAAGGATGGACAATATCTTGGGGTAATGGTTGAAAAACAGTGTTTCAAGCAAATGAGCCTAGGAAACAAGTAGGGGTCACTATCCTAATATCTGACAGGGTAGACTTCAGACCAACATTAGATAGGAAAGATAAAGGTCACTTTATATTGATTAAAGGAACACTTCAATAGGAGGACATTACAATCCTAAGCATATATGCACCTAACATGGGCTCCCAATTTCATCAAACAAATGCTATTAGAATTAAGGTCACAGATAACACCAACACAGTTGTAGTGGGTGACTTCAACACCTCATTCTCATCAATTGACAGATCAGGTTGGCCTTGAACTCATGACGATCCTCCTACCTCTGCCTCCCGAGTGCTGTGACTAAAGGTATGCACCACCATGCTCAGCTAACATTTTTTAAATTTATTATTTTATTTTATTTTATTTTATTTATTTGAGAGAGAAAGAAGCAGAGAGAGAGAATGGGCATGCCAGGGCCTCCAGCCACTGCAAACAAACTCCAGACGCATGCGCCACCATGTGCATCTGGCTTATATGGGAATTGGGTCCTAGAGAGTCAAACTGAGATCCTTTGGCTTTGCAGGCAAAGCCTTAACCACTAAGCCATCTTTCCAGCCATGAGACTAACCACTTTATTTTTTACATTTTATTTATTTATTTATTTATTTATTTATTTATTTATTTATTTATGAGAGGGAAAGAGGCAGAGAGAGAGAGAGAGAGAGAGAGAGAATGAATGAAAAAGAAAAAGGGCATGCTAGGGCCTCCAGCCACTGCAAATGATCTCCAGAAGCATGCGCCACCTTGTGCATCTGGCTTACATGGGTACTGGGGAATCAAGCCTCAAACCAGGGTCCTTAGGCTTCACAGGCAAGCACTTAACTGTCACGACTGCCTCGACCAGCAAGGAAGACGCAACGCTCGGACTCTTCTTTCAACAGTTTATTCAGGAACCTTGAACAATCTTCTGACCCGGGGAAAAGCCCGCCCGAAACTTAAGAAGCCTTTGAACAGCCAACCCTGGTAAGCCACGTGGTGAATGCAGATAGGTCCACATATGCGGAAGCAAGCCTAGATCACAGCCCAAGCCAAATAAGGACTTAATTATCCAGGAGAGCACTCGCCATCGGGAAGGCGGAAGGTGGAAGCCACCGCCATCTTTAAGGCGCAGCACCTCGCAGCTCTCTACAGTTCCCCCTTTTTTGTTTAAAACACGCAAAGCAACAGGCAAGGGTAGAGGTCTGACCTCCAGTAACTCTTAAAATAGGCGTAGAACCGTCTTGCATCTTTTCCCTGGAGGTGGGACCATGGATGCCAACCCACATGCAATCAGACTTGCCCTTCAGAGAGTCTTTCACAGCTAACTCTCCCTGCAGTGCTTTGCCTCGCAGCCTGTGCCTGGTGTTTACATTTTTATGGTGGCTAACCATGCCTGGGGAGATTGACCTGCCTCAATAGCCGAGAAGGCCTGGACGATCATGACTGCATTCCGTTTTTGTGTTACTCTGATCTTACATAGACACCACAAGCAAACCAAGGAGACCAGTAACAGAAGGCCTGCTAAAGCCCCCATGCCCGCCCACTCCTTCAGAATGATTCATAGCGGAGATCAGCCAAGATGACAATCCGGATGCAAAAGAGAGGTCCATGCGGGTAGAATTCACATTAACTATGGCCAGCCTCAATTCTTTTAAGGTATCTTCAAATTCAAGCGACCAATTCTGTAATAGAAAACTAGACAAAGATCTGGATAAATTTGCAGCCCTAGTATAATTTATATATTGAACAGATGTCACACACAAACCCTGCATGCGGCCTGATTAGCGGCAGCCTCTTCATTAGCGTACTCAATTAAGAACGCTTTCCAGTCTAAATATTGGCCTGGACTCAGGCAGGCACGCGCTAACCTGACCAGTCACTAGGTGTCATGCAGTGTCTTTGCAATGCTTCCACTTGAGCCATGGTAAAGGAGGCTGTAATCCCATAAATTCTCACGGATTCAGCTAAAGACTTAACTACTTTAAAGTCTAGTGGCTCCTCATATCTATTCCCTTGTTGATCCTGAAATACTGGGTAGGCTAACTGTAACTCCGTCCTCACCGCTTTCCAGACTTCCAGACAAAAGGAACGCCCCGTGCCGCTACCCCGTCCCTCTGGGTACGGAGGGGGGGCGGACGGCATAACTTTGCATTGAGACATTCCGCAGCAGTCTCCGCTTCCGGGATCCCCCCTCTCTCTCTTTTTCTCCCTTTTTCTTAATTTTGATCTTTCCATTTGCTCTATGAGAGCCTGCAGCTCCTCTTCAGAATCCGTAGACTCTGAATCTTCTAGCTCAAGTGTTGGGTATAAGTTGTTCTTTGTTTTAGCCCCTTTTTCACTATTTGCCCGTTCCAACCTTTCTTCCTGTAACATCTCTAAGGCCACCTGTCCATTTTCCACTGCCTCACTGCATTGTTGGTCCTCGAGGCAGTTCCTCACTAACCTCCAGATCGGTCTTACCCGCCCTTAAAGCGCCTTGGTGGTCTGCGACAAAATCAAGATCTTCTCCCAATTTTTCCCATGAAGGGATTGTAAGACTTCCAGAGCACGCAAACCAAGGGGCTATGGCATCACATTCCTCCAGGAACCTCTCCAGGGTACTCCCCTTTATCTTTAAGTTTTTTGAATGAAGCAGCTCATTCAGAGCCAAAAAAATTGGGTGCGAGTGAGAAGCGCCCATGGCTAAACTTGCAAAAGATTCTTTTAAAACTTTTACTTTTCGGTTCACTACGCCGCGAACCCTTCCCGCTCCCTCTTTGTCTACAGAGAGGAGCAAAATACCCGCTTTTGTCGCGGATTCCCACCTTACCTGGGAACTTACCAGTGCACTGCCATGACTGCAGAAAGTTCTGAGTCTTTCGCTGAGTGGGTCCCTGTATGGGCCACCACTTGTCGCGACCGCCTCGACCAGCAAGGAAGACGCAACGCTCGGACTCTTCTTTCAACAGTTTATTCAGGAACCTTGAACAATCTTCTGACCTGGGGAAAAGCCCGCCCGAAACTTAAGAAGCCTTTGAACAGCCAACCCTGGTAAGCCACGTGGTGAATGCAGATAGGTCCACATATGCGGAAGCAAGCCTAGATCACGGCCCAAGCCAAATAAGGACTTAATTATCCAGGAGAGCACTCGCCATCGGGAAGGCGGAAGGTGGAAGCCAGCGCCATCTTTAAGGCGCAGCACCTCGCAGCTCTCTACACTTAACTGCTAAGCAACCTCTGCAGCCCAATTAACTATTTTAAGTAGACCTATAACAAGTATGGAGATACAAGCAGTTATAAAAAAAAATCTTCCAACTAAAAAAAAGTCTAGGCCCAGAGGGATTCACTGGTGAATTTTACCAGACCTTCATGGAAGAACTAACACCACTGCTTCTCAAACTTTTGTATGAAATAGAAAAGGAAGGAATACTCCCAAACTCCTTCTACAAAGCCAGCACCACCAGACAAAGATAGAACATAAAAGAAAATTACAGACCAACCTTCCTCATGAATATAGATGCAAAAATTCTTTGGGTTTTTTTTGGTGGGGGGTGGTTTCAAGGTAGGGTCTCACACTAGCCCAGGCTGACCTGGAATTCACTATGTAGTCTCAGGGTGGCCTCACAGCGATCCTCCTACTTCTGCCTCCTGAGTGCTGGGATTAAAGGCATGTGCCACCACGCCCAGCTCTAAGTGCAAAAATTCTTAACAAGACTTCTGGTTAAGATGGTGACCTAAGACAACATAGTGCTGAGAAGAAGGGATGGAGGAGTGCCCAGCACTGAAACACCCTCCAAGGCTCAGGGACCATTGCAGAAGAGGGGGCGGATAGAATGGAAGAGCCAAAGGAAGGGTATGACTTCTTACAATGCAACTGCCCAGACAGAAATTGGCCTCGACCATGACCTTGCAGTGCCTAGCAATACCTTCACAAGACCATAATAGAAGAAAAAGATGATGACATCAAATTAAAAGAGAGACTAATGGAGAGAGGGAGGGGATACAATGGAGATTGGAGTTCTAAAGGGGAATGGGGGAAGGGGAGGGAAATATCATAGGTTTTTGTATGTAAGTATAGAAGTTGTCAATAAAAAAACTATAAAAAGATATATATGTATGAAATAAGATTCAAAAAAGAAAACAAAAGATGGTGGCCTAAGAACCACATCAAAGCAACAACAACAAAAAACAGCCAGCTGTGGTGGAGCATGCCTTTAATCCCAGCACTTGGGAGGCAGAGGTAGGAGGATTTCTGTTAGTTCAAGGCCACCCTGAGACTACAAAGTTAATTCCAGGTCAGCCTGGGCCAAAGTGGTGAGACGCTACCTCCAAAAACCAAAAAAAAAAAAAAAAAAAAAAAAAAAACCAGCAAAATACACTCTTCTACTAAAAAGTGAGGTGTATGATAAATTATCAACCACAGCAGAGAAGGAGACATCTAGAGGAGCGTCTGGAGCCCACAAGAGTGGGCAGAAGTGGCTCCAACAGCAGCAGCACCAGTTTCATGCAGCCACAGCTGCCAGGCTCAGCCCATGCCACAGGCTTTTTAAGGCAAGCGTGGGAACTTTTTCCATTCATACCAGCCTCCTCGCAAACTCAAGAAACGTGGAAGGGAAGACAGCAGAGACCCAAATTAAGTCCAAATGGACCAAAAACCTTAATATCAGATCTGAAACTGCTAGAGGAAAAAATAGGGGAAACCATTCAACATATTAGTCTGAATATAATCCCAATTGCTCAGGAAATAAAACCACAAATCAACCACTGGGACCTCATAAAATTACAAAGCTTTTGTGCAGCAAAGTACACTGTGAATAGAGCAAAGAGGCAACCTACAGAATGGGAGAAAATCTTTACCAGCTACACATCTGACAGGATGAATATCTAGGATATACAAAGAACTCAAAAAACAAAATAACAAATTAAACAACCCAATTAAAACATGGGCTATGGGGCTGGAGAGATGGTTTAGCAGTTAAGCACTTGCCTGTGACCCCAAAAGACCCCAGTTTGAGGCTCGATTCACCAGGACCCATGTTAAGGCAGATACATAAGGTGGCTCGTGCATCTGGAGTTTGTTTGTAGTGGCTAGAGGCCCTGGTGCACCCATTCTCTCTCTCCTCCTCTCTCTCTCTCTGTGCCTCTTTCTCTTTGTCTGTCTGTTGCTAAATACAAACAATTTTTTTAAGAAAGGGCTATGAAACTAAATATAGACTTCTCAAAAGAAGAAATACAGATAGTATATAAACATCTAAAAAAATGTTCTACTTCCCTAGCCATCAGGGAAATGCAGATTAAAACTACTTTGAGGTAGCTGGTGGCACATGCCTTTAATCCCAGCACTCCAGAGGCAGAGGTAGAAGGATCGCTGTGAGTTTAAGGTCACCCTGAGATGACATAGTGAATTCCAGGTCCACCTGAGCAAGACCCTGCCTCAAAAAAAAAAAAAAAAAAAAAAAAAAAAAAAAAAACTACATTGAGGGGCTGGAGAGATGGCTTAATGGTTAAGCACTCACCTGTAAAGCCTAAGGACTCTGGTTCAAGGCTCAATTCCCCAGTATCCACGTAAGCCAGATGTACAAGGTGGCACATGCATCTGGAGGTTGTTTGCAGTGGCTGGAGGCCCTGGTGCACCCATTCTTTCTTTCTCTCTCTCTCTCTCTGTGTCTCTCTCTCTCTGCTTCTTTCTCTATCACCCTCAAATAAATAAAAATAAACAAAACTTTTAAAACTACTTTGAGATTCTAATTCACTCCTGTCAGATTGGCTACCATCATGAAAACAAATGACTATAAATGCTGGCAAGGATGCAGAAAAAGAGGAACCCTTCTATACTGTTGGTGGAAATGCAATCTGGTCCAGCCATTGTGGAAATCAGTGTGGAGGTTCCTGAGATAGCTAAATATAGATCTATCATATGACCCAGCTATACCACTCCTAGGCATATATCCTAAGGACTAGTCTCACTACCTTAGAGATACTTGCTCATCCATGTTTATTGCTGCTCTATTCACAATAGCTAGGAAATGGAACCAGCCTAGATGTCCCTCAACTGATGAGGAGATAATGAAGTTGTGGCACATTTACACAATGGAGTTCTACTCAGCAGTAAAGAAAAATTAAATAGTGAATTTTGCAGGAAAATGCATGGATCTGGAAAGAATTATACTTAGTGAAGTAACCCAGGTCCAGAAAGCCAAATGTCACATTTTCTTTCTCATATGTGGATCCTAGCTACAAATGATTAGACTTCTATGAGAGTAGGAATAAAACTCAGTAGCAGAGGCCAGTAAACTAGAAAGGGATATAAAGAAATAGAAAGGGAGGAAGGGGGGACTTAAAAGGGTGATATTGTATATATGTATATGGAAGAACAGATTAATGGGGGTGAAAAGACCTAAATGAGGTCAGGGGAAGAGATTGAGTAAAGGAATGGTAGAGGGAGGCCTAATCAATATCTAAGAGGGTATGAACTAGTCATATGGAAACCTACTTTTTTGGACAATGGAACACTCAGAAACCACAGATTGTTGGCCAGGGAGGTCATGGATATTCCCAAAACATTACAGGCCATTGCCAAGGCTCTTGGTTTCCCACCAGGAATAGATGATAAGATCCTATTGCTGAAGACTCCACATATTTGGGCTACAAGGTCACTGAGAAATCCTGCTGGAGCTGAGCTGAAAACCTCCTCCATGTAGACCAGCTGACAGAAAGCTGGAAAAAGCTATGGTGCATGCAGTTCAATGGGAGAGAGAGAGAAATCACTGGTGGTGATACTCAACAGTGGACACTGAAAACCTTAAATTTGGCCAGCCAGGCCAAATGAGCCAATGGGTGTAATAGTGAGTGGCATGTCTGTTATGGGGGAACCCAATCACTCTCTAATTGGACTGGAGGCCTGCTCCATGGGAGGAAATACATCCCTGATACTGAAAACCTACAACAGGGGTAGTCATGAGCCCTAGAGGTGTAATGTCTGCTGGTATCTTGCTAAATGTATCTACTATGTTCAAATGTATATACTATGCACCAAACTGCCCAGTCAGCACTTCTCTTAATGTTCATACCCATATATTAAGGCAACTGTCACTTTTGGTTACAGAAGCTTCTCTTTTCAGATGGTAGAGACTTTAGGATGACTTAGAAGGCACCATGGTCCTGAGAAGAACTGTCAGAGGAGTGCTCAGAACTGAAATATCTTCATCAAATCTTCCTAGGCTCAGGGTCCATTGAGGAAGAGGTGGCAGAAAGAATGTAAGAGTCAAAGGAAAGTTACCACTCCTTACAATGTGCTCTTCCAGACGCAAACTGGCCTGGATATCCATGACCTCACAGTGCCTGACAGTACCTACACATGACCACCATAATAGGAGGAAAAGATCATGACATCAAAATAAAAGAGACTACATAGTGAATTCCAGGTCAGCCTGGGCCAGAGTGAGACTCTACCTCAAAAAACAAAAACAAACAAACAAAAAAAAAAATAGACTGCTTGAAAGATGGAGGGGATATGATGGACAGTGGAGTTTCAAAGGGAAAGTGGGTGGGAGGGAGGGAGGGAGTTACCTTGGGTTATTGTCTACAATTAAGGAAGTTGTCATAAAGTTTTTGTTAAAAAATATAGAAAAGGGGCTAGAGAGATGGCCTAATACTTGCCTGAAAGCCTAAGGACCCAGGCTTGATTCCCCAGTACCCACATAAGCCAGATGCACAAGGTGGCACTTGTGTCTGGAGTTCATTTGCACTGACTAGAGTCCCTGGTGTGCCCATTCATTCTATATCTGTCTCCCCCCTCCTCCCTCTCTCTCAAATAAATAAATACAATTTTTTTGTTTGTTTTTCAAAGTAGGGTCTCACTCTAGCCCAGGCTAACCTGGAATTCACTCTGTATTCTCAGGGTGTCCTTGAACTCATGGTGCTCCTCCTACCTCTGCCTCCCAAGTGCTGGGATTAAAGGTGTGCACCACCACACCTGGCAAATATAGTATTTTTAAAAAACAAAAAAAAATCCAGAAATAAAAGTATCCATGTGACTAAAATAGAGGAAAAAATGGCTACCATTCTTAAAAGTTGCCATTTTAGGGCTGGGGAGATGCTCAGTGGATAGTGCTCGCCAAAAGACCATGATGTGTTCAGATGCCCAGCAGCCACATAAAATGCTGGGTGTGGTGGCATGCACTTGTAACTGCAGTGGTGGCAAAGCAGGGACAAGTGGATCCTAGGGTTTGCTGGCTAGCTAGGTAGTAGATTCAGTGCGACCCTGCCTCAAATAAAATGTTGGAGCTGGAGAGATTGCTCAATGGTCAAGGCAGTTGTCTGCAAAGCCTAGGTTCGATTCCCCAATACCCACTTAAAGCTAGATGCACAAAGTGGGGCATGCATCTGAAGTTTGTTTGCAGGGGCTAGAATTATAAATAAAACTGGGAAAACTAAGATAGACAGTGACTGAGAAAAATACCTGATCACAGTTATTTCAAAATACTGCTGTTTGTGATTAAACATCAGATTTTAAAGGGAAACAGGTGCTTCATGAAAGCCTGACATAAACTACAAATGATGTGACAAATGAGCTGACGTTTCATTTTTAAAATTTTACTTCCATTCCAGGTTACCCTGAGTTTTAACTATGATGCTAACTAGGAAATACAGTTGCTTAATCTGTTTAGATAGAAAAGACACACATTAGTCAGGCTTGCTAGCATATAGTGGTAATTCCAGCACTTGGGAGACTGATAAAGGAGGACTAAATTCAAGGCCAACTTTGGCTACAAAAAAATAAAAAAAGACACACAGCCAGGCATGGTGGCATATATCTGTAGCCTCAGCCATTTGAGAGGCTAAAGCAGGACAATGACAAGTTGAAAGCCAGCCTGGGGAACTTAGTAAGATCCACCTTCAAAACAAAACAAACAAAAAAATTAAAGTCTAGGAGTATAGCTCAGTGTCCCAGTATAGCTCAAGGCCGTGAATATTGGCCAAAATTCCAGTACTTGCCTTTGTAATTATACCAGCCTTGAACCCTTCCTACTGGGAATGTCCAAATTCAAGTCCACTTGAATTAAGGGGGCATACACATGATATGTTAAGGAGGCATACATGTTATGTTAAGTAAGGGAATATACACATGTTCTGGAAGCTTCCACTTCTGGGCTGGCACACAGGGCTCAGAAGTCCTAGGTGTTCCCTCCTCAGTGTATTCCATCTTCCCCCTGAAACATAAGGAAAACAAAAGTAAATATTAAATTTGCCTGTCTTCCTTTGGGGATTATTCATAAGTCACTCCTATCAGAAAGGTTCTGTATTAGTTCCCATTCACTATCAGCTATTTGGGCTAAAAAATAAATCTGCTTTCATCTCTATAAGAGTAAGAAGAATTCACTGAGAGCATATATAAAATAAAAGCAGGAAGTCAGAAACCCGGAATAACCATGCTGCTCATCCCAAGCTCACCCTACTATTTCACCCAATCCCATGACTAGGCAAATGAATGAAAACACAGTGATCAAAGGCTTTGGGTCAAGACAGCAAGGAAGGAAATTCGAGGTAGGGTCTCACTGTAGCTCAGACTGACCTGGAATTCACTAAGTATTCTCAGGGTGGCCTTGAACTCACAGCGATCCTCCTACCTCTGCCTCCCAAGTGCTAGGATTAAAGGCGTGCACTACCACGCCCATCTTGGAAGCAAAAACTTTGAACTCAGGATGTGAGAGGCAGTAAACCATCTTACTCAAGGAAAAGAGAAAAATGGCACACTCATCTAACAGACACTGGCATGTTTAATCCTTGGTCAAAAATTCTTCCGTGGCCAGCTTGGGACTAGAGTAAGTTGCAGATCAGCCTGACCAACAGTGAGACCCTTCCTTGGAAAAACAAAAAACAAACAAACAAAAATTCTTCCTTACTAATCAGAGTATGTCAAGTGGTGACTGGCTTCTAATCATCAGTATGACAAAATAAATGCACGTAACACCTTTTAAATCAGGACTAAGGTACTAAAACCCAACATTAATGTCACATGTACCAACTGACTTTACAGGACACTTATTTGGGGGATAATATCAAGATCATAAACAACTTAAATTATATACCAATAAAAACTAACTAAAGGGAGCTGGGTGTGGTGGCACACACCTTTAATCCCAGCACTTTTGAGGTAGAGGTAGGAGGATCGTCAAAAGTTCAAGGCCACACTGAGACTACATAATGAATTCCAGGTTAGCCCGAGCTAGAGCAAAACCCTACCTCCAAAAAACAAAACAAAAGAAAACCCTAACTAACTAAAGTGCTGGAGATATGGCTCAGTGGTTAAAGGTACTTGCTTGCAAAGTCTGATGGCTTAGTTTCAATTCTCAGTACCCATGTATAGTCACAAACTCCAGTGTCAGTAGGCCCTGGTACACCCATTCTCTCTCTGTGTTTGCTTCTTTATGTCTCTCTCAAATAAAAAACAAGTTAAAAAAATAGCCCTATGAGAGACAGAAATCTTTAGTAGTGAAAACAGTGGGCACTGGAAGCCTCAAGTTTGGCCAGGCAGGCCAAATGACCAAACAGGTGCAAGAGTGGCATGTCTGCTCAGGGGAAACCAATTGCTCTCTAATTGGACTGGAGGCCCACTCTATGGGAAGGAATATATTCCTAGTACTGAAAACCTAATCAAAAGCCTTTGGCAGGGGAGGTCATGAGCCTTAGGGGTATAAAACCTCTCTTGTCTGGCTAAATGCATATACTGTTCTCACCAAAATGCCCTGAAAGCACTACACTTAATGTTCGTATTCATATATTAATGCTACTCTCACTTTTAATTAGAGAACCTTCTCTTTTCAGATGGCGGTGACCACTGGAATGACCCAAAAGGCAACATAGTGCCGAGAAGAAGGGACAGAGGAGTGTCCAGCACTGAATCATCTCTATCACATCCTCCAAGACTCAGGGTCCATTCGGAAGAGGTGTTGGAAAGAATGCAAGAGCCAGGAAGGGGGGAACTTATTAGGATGGTATTGTATATATGTAAGTAGAAGAACAGATTAATGGGAGTGAAAAGGCCTTAGTGAGGTCAGGGGAAGAGATTGAGTAAAGGAAAGGTGGAGAGAGGGCTAGTCAAAATCTAAAAGAATATAAATAAATCATATGGAAACCTACTTTTCTGGACAATGGAACACTCAGAAGCCATAGACTTTTACTAGAAAATTTTCAGTGCCAGGGATGGGATACCTTCCAGTGAGTTGTTGGCCAGGGAGGTCACAGATACCCTCAAAACATTATAGGCCATTGCCAAGGCCCTTGGTTTTCCACCAGGATTCGATGATAAGACCCTATTGCTAAAGACTCCACATACTTGGGCTGCAAGGTCACTGAGAAATCCTGTTGTAGCTGAGTTGAAAGCCTCCTCCATGAGGACCAGCTGACAGAAAGCTGGAAAAAGCTACGCTGCATGAAGTTCAATGGGAGAGAGAAAACACCAGTGAAGGTACTCAACAGTCGACACTGCAAGCTCTAAATTTGGCCAGCCAGGCCAAGTGAGCCAATATTGCACCACTGGTACAATAGTGGCATGTCTGTTATGGGGGGAACCAACTGTTCCCTAATTGTACTGGAAGTCTGCACCATGGGAGGGAATATATCCCTGATACTGCAAACCTACAACAGGGGTTGTCATGAGCCCTAGGGTGTAATGTCTGCTGGTGTCTGGCTAAATGTAAGCACTGCTGGTGTCTGCCCTGTAAGCACTTCTCGTAATGTCCATACCCATATATTAATGATACTCTCACTTTTGGTTAGAGAAGCTTCTCTTTTTAGATGGTGGTGACCTTGGGATGACTCAGGAGGTACCATGGTGCTGATAAGAAGGGACAGAGGGGCTGGAGAGATGGCTTAGCAGTTAGGGCGCCTGCCTCCTAAGCCTAAGAACTCTGGTTCCAATCTCCAGGTCCCACGTTTAGCCAGATGCAGTGACACAAGGGCGCAATGCCGCCCTTGACCACAAGGGGGCGCATGCATCTAGATTTTGTTTGCAGCAGCTGAGAGGCTGCTGGCGCACCCATCTCTATCTGTCTTCTCCCTATCCCCGTCTCTCTCTGTGTCTATATATATGAAGGAACAGAGGAGTGTTCAGCACTGAAACATCTCTAACAGATCTTTTCAAGGCTCAGGGTCCATTGCGGAAGAGGTGGTGGAAAGAAAGTAAGAGCCAAAGGAAGGGTAAGATTCCTTACAATGTGCTCCTCCAGACACAAAATAGCCTGGATATCCATGACCTCGCAGTGCCTGAAACTACCTATGGAAGAGCATCATAATAGGAGGAAAACATCATGACATCAAAATTAAAAGAGAGACTGATTGAGAGGGGGAGAGGATATGATGGAGAGTGGAGTTTCAAAAGGGAAAGTGAGGGAGGGAGGGAAGTACCATGGGATATTGTCTACAATTAAGGAAGTTGTCAATTTTAAAAAAGCAGTTCATCAAAATCTTGACATTTTTCCTTTGGAAACAACAAATAAAAATGGAAACATGAAAAAAAAAAAAAAGAAGAAGAAGAATGTAAGAGCCAAAGGAAGGGTATCACTCCTTATAATGCAACTGTCCAGACAGAAATTTGTTTGATATCCATGACCTCGCAGTGCCTAGCAATACCATCACAAGGCCCTCATAATAGGAGAAAAAGATGATGCAATCAAAATAAAAGAGAGACTAATGGAGAGAGGGAGAGGATATGATGGAGAGCGGAGTTGTGAAAGGGAAAGTGTGGGAGAGGAGGGAATTATCATGGTTTATTTTAAGTATAGAAGTTGTCATTAAAAAATTAAAAGGGAGCCGGGCATGGTGGCGCACGCCTTTAAGCCCAGCACTCGGGAGGCAGAGGTAGGAAGGGATTGCCGAGAGTTCAAGGCCACCCTGAGACTACATAGTTAATTCCAGGTCAGCCTGGACCAGAGTGAGACCCTACCTTGCAAAACCAAAAAAAAAAAAAAAAAAAAAAAAAAAAAAAAAATTAAAAGGGCTGGAGGGAAGAATTAGCGGTTAAGGCAATTGCCTGCAAAGCCAAAGGACCTAGGTTCAATTCCCCAGGACTCATGTTAGCCAAATGCACAAGGGGGCATTTGCATCTGAAGTCATTTGCAGTGGCTAGAGGCCCTGACACACCCATTCTTTCTCTCTCCTCTCTTTCTCTGTCAAATAAATAAATAAAAACTTTTTCAAAAAGTGTGTTGGAAGCCGAACGTGGTGGCACATACCTTTAATCCCAGCACTCGGGAGGCAGAGGTAGGAGGATCACCATGAGTTCGAGGCCACCCTGAGACTACATAGTGAATTCCAGGTCAGCCTGGACTACCCTACCTCGAAAAACCAAAAAAAAAAAAAAAAAAAAAAAAAAAAGTGTGTCGGAGAGATGGCTTGGTGATCAAAGCACTTACCTACAAAGCCCAAGGACCCAGGTTCAATTCCCCAGGACCCACATAAACCAGATGCATAAGGGGGCACACACATTGTTTGTTTGCAGCGGTTAAAGGCCCTGGCACACTCATTCATTCATTCATTCATTCTCCTCTATCCTCCTGCCTATTTCTCTCTCAAATCAATAAATAAAAATTAAATAAAAATAAATAAAAATTTTTTAATTTAAAAATAAAAATTAATAGGCCAGGCATGGTGGCACATGCCTTTAATCCTAGCACTTGGGAGGCAAAGGTAGGAGGATCACTGAATTCAAGGCTACCCTGAGACTACATAATGAGTTCCAGGTCAGCCTGGGCTAAAGTGAGACCTTACCTTGAAAAACCAAACAATAAATAAATAAAAATAAAAATAAATAAATATTTTAAAAACTAAGCTGGGCATGGTGGCGCATGGCTTTAATCCTAGCACTCGAGAGGCAGAGGTAGGATGATCACTGTGAGTTCAAGGCCAGCCCAAGACTACATAGTGAATTCCAGGTCAGCCTGGGCTAGAGAGAACAAGAACAGCAACAAAAATCCAAATAAACAAGCATGAACTAAAAAGAAATGATAGTATGGAGTTATATTTGAATAATATGAGACCATGGGAAAGAATACGGGTGTTCTTTACTAAGAAGAACACAATGCACATGGTAT
Organism: Orientallactaga sibirica; assembly: GCA_036365145.1. Classification (NCBI taxonomy): domain Eukaryota; kingdom Metazoa; phylum Chordata; class Mammalia; order Rodentia; family Dipodidae; genus Orientallactaga; species Orientallactaga sibirica. The sequence continues at coordinate 539,537 of JAEOAD010000556.1, read as the reverse complement.
GGTATGTAGAGAAGGGAGAAGGAAGTTTGCCTATATATATGTATATGCATAGCTTAAGAAAAATACACAAGAAGTAACTGTTAACCTTGGGGCTTGGGGGATTGCTCAGTGGTTAAAGTCACCTGCTTGCAAAGCCTAATGACCCTGGCTTTAATTCCCCAGTACCCATGTAAAGCCAGATGCATGAAGTGGTGCATGCATCTAGAGTTCACTTGCAATTCACCCATGCTGTCCCTATCTCTCTCAAATAAACAAATAAAAATATTGGGATGGGGAGATGGCTCAGCTTAAAGGTAGTTGTTTCCAGAGCCTGTTGGCCTGAGTTTGATTCCTTAGTAGCCACATAAAGCCAGATGTGTAAAGTGACTGCATGCATCTGGAGTTCATTTCCAGCAGCCAGAGGCCCTGATGCTCCCATTCTCTCTCTCCTTGCAAATCAATAAAGGAAATAATATTTTAAAGAGCTAGATGTGGTCGTGCACACCTATAATCCAAGCACTTAGGGAGGCAGAGGTAGGAGGATTGCTGTGAGTTCAAGGCCAGCCTGAGACTACATAGAAAATTCTAGGTCAGCCTGAGCTACAGTGAAACCCTACTTCAAAAATCAATATATATATTTATATTAAATATTTTATTTATTTATTTGAAAGAGAGAGAATGGGCACACCAGGGCCTCCAGCCACTGCAAATGAACTCCATACACATGTGCCACTTTGTGCATCTGGTTTATGTGGGTAATAGGGAATCAAACCCAAGTCCTTAGGCTATCTCATTCATTCATTCATTCATTCTCCTCTATCCTCCTGCCTATTTCTCTCTCAAATCAATAAATAAAAATTAAATAAAAATAAATAAAAATTTTTAATTTAAAAATAAAAATTAATAGGCCAGGCATGGTGGCACATGCCTTTAATCCTAGCACTTGGGAGGCAAAGGTAGGAGGATCACTGAATTCAAGGCTACCCTGAGACTACATAATGAGTTCCAGGTCAGCCTGGGCTAAAGTGAGACCTTACCTTGAAAAACCAAACAATCAATAAATAAAAATAAAAATAAATAAATATTTTAAAAACTAAGCTGGGCATGGTGGCGCATGGCTTTAATCCTAGCACTCGAGAGGCAGAGGTAGGATGATCACTGTGAGTTCAAGGCCAGCCCGAGACTACATAGTGAATTCCAGGTCAGCCTGGGCTAGAGAGAACAAGAACAGCAACAAAAATCCAAATAAACAAGCATGAACTAAAAAGAAATGATAGTATGGACTTATATTTGAATAATATGAGACCATGGGAAAGAATACGGGTGTTCTTTACTAAGAAGAACACAATGCACATGGTATGGTATGTAGAGAAGGGAGAAGGAAGTTTGCCTATATATATGTATATGCATATCTTAAGAAAAATACACAAGAAGTAACTGTTAACCTTGGGGCTTGGGGGATTGCTCAGTGGTTAAAGTCACCTGCTTGCAAAGCCTAATGACCCTGGCTTTAATTCCCCAGTACCCATGTAAAGCCAGATGCATGAAGTGGTGCATGCATCTAGAGTTCACTTGCAATTCACCCATGCTGTCCCTATCTCTCTCAAATAAACAAATAAAAATATTGGGATGGGGAGATGGCTCAGCTTAAAGGTAGTTGTTTCCAGAGCCTGTTGGCCTGAGTTTGATTCCTTAGTAGCCACATAAAGCCAGATGTGTAAAGTGACTGCATGCATCTGGAGTTCATTTCCAGCAGCCAGTGGCCCTGATGCTCCCATTCTCTCTCTCCTTGCAAATCAATAAAGGAAATAATATTTTAAAGAGCTAGATGTGGTTGTGCACACCTATAATCCAAGCACTTAGGGAGGCAGAGGTAGGAGGATTGCTGTGAGTTCAAGGCCAGCCTGAGACTACATAGAAAATTCTAGGTCAGCCTGAGCTACAGTGAAACCCTACTTCAAAAATCAATATATATATTTATATTAAATATTTTATTTATTTATTTGAAAGAGAGAGAATGGGCACACCAGGGCCTCCAGCCACTGCAAATGAACTCCATACACATGTGCCACTTTGTGCATCTGGTTTATGTGGGTAATAGGGAATCAAACCCAAGTCCTTAGGCTTTGCAAGCAAGCACCTTAACTGCTTAAACCATCTCTCCAGCCCTGAAAGAATATTTTTAAAAATATTCATTTGAGAAGCCAGGCGTGGTGGCGCACACCTTTAATCCCAGCACTCAGGAGGCAGAGGTAGGAGGATTGCCATGAGTTCAAGGCCACCCTGAGACTACATAGTTAATTCCAGGTCAGCCTGGACTAGAGTGAGACCCTACCTCGAGAAACCAAATATATATTCATTTGAGAGAGACAGAAACAGACACAGAGAGAAAAAGTATGGGTGAGCCAGTACTTCATGCTATGGTAAATAAATTCCAGACACATGCACCACTTTATGCATCTGGTTCTATGTGGGTACTGGGGAATCAAACCCTGGCCATCAGGCTTTACAAGGAAATGCCTTTAACCACTGAATCACCTTCCCAGCCCAATAAAAATATTTAAGAAACTGTTCACTGATGAGTGGATAATGAAGATGTGGCACATTTACACAATGGAGTTCTACTCAGTGGTAAAGAAAAATGAAGTTATGAAATTTGCTGGAATATGAATGGATCTGGAAAGGATTATACTTAGTGAGGTAACCCAGGCCCAGAAAGCCAAATGTCACATGTTCTCTCTCAAATGTATAGACTTTTGTGTGAATTGGAACCAAAAATGGGAGTGAAAAGGCCTAAGTGAGGTCAGGGGAAAAGATTGAGTAAAGGAACAGTGGAGAGAGGGCTAATCAAAATCTAAGAGGATATAAAAGAGTCATATGGAAACCTACTTTTCTGGACAATGGAACACTCAGAAGCCATAGATTGTTACTAGAAAATTTTCAGTGCCAGGGATGGGATGCCTTCCAGTGAGTTGTTGCCCAGGGAGGTCACAGATACCCCCAAAACATTATAGGCCATTGCCGAGGCCCTTGGTTTCCCACCAGGGATAGATGGTAAGACCCTATTGCTGAAGGCTCCACATTCTTGGGCTGCAAGGTCACTGAGAAATCCTGTTGGAGCTGAGCTGAAAGCCTCCTCCATGAGGACCAGCTGACAGAAAGTTGAAAAAAGCTACACTGCATGCAGGTCAATGGGAGAGAGAAAACACCAGTGAAGGTATTCAACAGTGAACACTTCAAGCTTTAAATTTGGCCATCCATGCCAAATGAGCCAACGGGTGCAATAGTGACATGTCTGTTTTGGGGGAAACCAACTGCTCTCTAATTGGACTGGAGGCCCGCTCCATGGAACACATCCCTGATACTGAAAATGTATGATAGGGGTAGTCATGAGCCCTAAGGGTGTAATGTCTACTGGTGACTTGCTAAATGTATATACTATGCTCACCAAACTGTCCTGTAAGCACTTCTCTTAATGTCAATACCCATATATTAATGCTACTCTCACTTTTGGTTAGAGAAGCTTCTCTTTTCAGATGGTGGCAACCTTGGGATGACTCACAAGGCACCATGGTGCTGAGAAGAAGTGACAGAGGAGTGCTCAGCACTGAACTGTCTCAAACCTACCTTCCAAGGCTCAGGGTCCATTGTGGAAGAGGGGGCAGAAAGAATGTAAAAAGGAAGAGTAGGACTCCTTACAACGTGCTCCTCCAGACACAAAATGGCCTGGATATCCATGACCTCACAGTGCCTGACACTACCTACATAAGACCATCATAATAGGAGGAAAAGATCATGACATCAAACTGAGTGAGACCCTACCTAGAAAAACAAAACAAAATAAACAAATAAACAAAAATGTCAGACATTCTTGGGTAGTACCAGACACCTTTATTTTTTATTTATTTATTGATGGGGCGGGGACAGATAGAGAGAATGGGTGTGCCAGGGCCTCTGCATCTGGTTTATATGGGTCCTTGGGAATCAAACCTGCGTCCTTAGGCTTCAACAGGCAAGTGCCTTAACCACTAAGCCATCACTCCAGGCTTGGTGCACACCTTTAGTCCCAGCACTTGGGAGGCAGAGGCAGGAGGATCACCATGAGTTTGAAGCCACCCTGAGACTATTTAGTGAATTCCAGGTCAGCCTGGGCTAGAGCGAAAATAAACAACAAATATTGTGAACTCAATTCTGTTTATTTGCTTTTTATGTTTTTCTCCTTTACAAAGCACTTGTGTGGGGTTCAGCACATATTTCTGTGGTAGTACATATCCAAAGCACTTACTTTGGCCCCTTAGCACTGCAAAAAAAAAAAACCAAAAAAACCAACTGACCACAAACCACCTATGTATAGGAATATAGTATAGGAATAATACATAAAGCAACAGGTATCAGAAATACCTCACCTACTCATAGAGTTTTCAAAATGCTTTCACATTATTCTCTTGACAAACAAGACAATAATGTAAGTGCTTCATACTTTCAGAAGCAGAATGTTACCATTCAACCCTTCCCACATAGAAATACCAAATAGATCATGCTAACACTACAGTTTGGGTGGAAGTGGAGGACATTTTATTTATCCTTTTTGTTATGGTAGAGAAGAGAGACGTAGAAAGTATCAACCCACAAGTTTTAGTGCCTGAAATGAGAAATCATTTTGGTTTTTCAAGCCAAAAAAAAAAAAGCACCAGCAAAAAGGAAACATATCCATATTAAATACCACAAATGTAAAAGGAAATGTGCCCATGAAAAACCATTCCTATTGGGTATAGGGGCAAAAGGGTTCTTGAAAAAAAAATTTTTTTGGTGTGTGTGCACAGTATGCTCCATGGAGACATGCAGAAGCCAAGGGAGGACATTGGGTATCCTTCTATAACACTCTTCCACCTTAAACTAACGGTAGAGGAGTCTCTCTCTGAACTTGGAGTTTGCACTGTTTTTATCCGTTAGACTGGCTAACCAATGATCCCCCGCTGTCCTCCTGTCTCCACCCCCCTCAGTGTTGGGGTACACAGACATGCTGGCTTGTTACCTGGGTGCTAGGGATTGAATTTGGGTCCTACGGTTGTATAGCGAGCACTCTTATGCCTTAAAGTACCTCCCCAGCCAAACAGATTCCTTTCCTTTCTCATCTTTAGATTCATGGCTGAGACTGTTAAAAAAGAGAGAGAAAAGCATAAAATTTAATTGCTACCAGTTTTATATGATGACATTGAAGCCTTCATAAACGAAAGTGAAATAAACAAGACCTGTTTATTTTTATGGGCAGTTGCACAAAAGTATGATTAGAAGGCAGAAGAATATGAGGTCAAGAATATGGTAGAAATAAATTTTAAAAATCTTAAAAAATAAAGGGCTGGAGAGATGGCTTAGCTGTTAAGGTGCATGCCTGCAAAGCCTAAGGACCCAGGTTCAATTCTCCAGGTCCCATGTAAGCCAGATACACAGGGTGGCATATGCGACTGGAGTTTGTTTGCCGTGGCTAGAGGCCCTGGTGTGCCCATTCTCTCTCTTTCCCTAACAAATAAATAAAAATAAAATCTTAAAAAAATATATGGGAGAATTCAGCAAGACCTCTTTGTTCAGTTTCTTTTTAGCATTCCTGGATGACACCCTTCCCCAGAGTTGGAGATACCAGACCACTGTCACCAACCTTGAGAGAAGAAAGGAAAAAAAGAATAAGAGTACTTTTTTGTACTTTTTTTTTTTTTTTTTTTTGAGGCCAGATTCTCAGTCTATCCTAGGCTGATCTGGAACTCTCTGTGCTAGATAGAATTAAAGATGTGTGCCACCCATCACGCTGGGTTTAGTCAATGACTTGTGTCTTAAGGAACTGGTGCTATACTAACTCAGTAATGCTTGCCTACGTGAGGTTTTGGATTCAGCTCAATTCCCAACACGTAAAAGAGGTGAGGAAGAAAAAGACAAATTGACACGGTAGCACACACCTGTAATCCTGTGGAAACATTCGTTTTGGTTTCCTAAATTTATTTTATTTAATTTTGTTTTTTTCGAGGTAGGGTCTCACTGTAGCTCAGGCTGACCGCCCCTATGTAGTCTCAGGTTGGCCTTGAACTCACTGCGATCCACGCCCAGCTATATTTAATATAATTTAAAAAGGAGGGCGGGGGAGAGTAGTCTGAATTGGGTTATGAGGCCCGCGTCGCCTCACCTCAGCCATTGAACTCACTTGGCTGGCCGTGAGTCTGTTCCAAGCTCCGGTTAGGGAGGCATCCGCCGGATGGCCCAGGGCCGCCGGCTTCTCCTGCCCAGTCTGCCCTCGCGCGGAGCCCTGCTCTCTGGGAACTCACCTCCCCGGGCTCGGGGAGAGCCCTGTTAGGGCCGCAGGTGGCCCTAGTCTCAGACCTTCCCAAGGGACAGAGGCGGGAGTGACGAGACGCACTCAGCTCGTAGCCCCACTGATGAGCTTCCCTCCGCCCTACGCTGGGTGGCCGCGACCGGGAACTTTATAAAGCATCCAGAACCAAGGCTACTTATCAATGACGGTGACTTCCCATAAACCACAGCGCATGCAAACATTATGGAGGAGGGGGCCCTCGCCTGGGCGCGTGCGCGCTGTGGGTTCCCGCGAGCGGGCTGGTGACGTCATACGTGAGCATGGCGGCGCGCAGGCGGCGGACAGGCGGACAGGCGGCGCGAGAAGCAATATGTGCTGCGAGGGGATTACGAAATCGAGGTCGGAGAAGTAACGGTACCCCTGCTCGGCCCGCTCCTTCCTGTGACCTGAACTTGGCTCCCAAACTTTTAAAATTGCATTTTCATAGTACAGGATAATCCCAAAAGGCAGCAAACAGCCAGTTCGCTGGTTGATACCTAATGTCATTCAGTTAAAAAAAATGTAAAAAAAAAATGTGATGCCCATTATTTTATGTATCACTGAGACGCTCTGATACAATGATGACATTTAATTGACCAATGTCATCCATTATAAGATGCATCCCGATATCAGACAGTAAAATTCGAATCTTAGAATTGCTGAATGTGGAGTGTATTGTATGTTCTTGAATGTATTAATCCACCTTGTAAATTAGATACTTGTGCAGTACTCTATATTTTACACCAGACAGCAGCTGAGGTGCAAAAATAAATTACTTCTCCAAGCTAGGCACTTAACTAACCATGATCATACCGCTTCAGGTCATTTGAAGAAAAATATTGAAAAGAAAAACTGAATAAATGAGCAGGCTATCAGACTCCATGCCTCAGGATATGAACTTTAGAGATCTCTGACTCCACTCTTTTACTTTTATTGGCAAGAATAGCAGTTTAAGAAGTTTACTCAGACTGTTGCCAAGAGTAGTGGTACAGTAGTTATTTCTTTTCTTTTCTTTTCTTTTCTTTTTCAATGTAGGGTCTTGCTCTAGCCCAGGCTAACCTGGAATTAGCCTCAGGCTGGCCTAGAACTCAGCGATCCTCCCACCTCAGCCTCCTGAGTGCTGGCATTAAAAGCAGTTTTTTCTTTGTAAATGTTAAAAAAACTGTCTTAAGTTATTTTTTCAAAGGGTTTCTTCATATGGGATCATAACTCATTGCATATGCATCCCTCTTTGTTCATTGTTCTTGCCTTTAGTTTCTGAAGCACGAAATAACACCAAGAGAGTTCTTAATGACAACACAACAGAAGACTCTCCTCCTGCCAAAAAAATGTCTGTATGCCAGAGACAAGGAGTGAAAGATGGGCATGTGGCTGGAGGAAAAGAGGAAGAGAAGAAAGGTAGTAGCCAGGGAGGACATGATCATCTCTGGGAGGGGTGGGATGGGTTCCTGTTATTTCAGTGTTTGTCTCTTCTCTCCTTGAGGATATAATCAATTTCTCTATTATTTGAGCACACCACAATACCAGTCTACTTTGATGAATCTTTATTTTCATATTTTTTTGTTTTGTTTTTTTTTGAGGTAGGGTCTCACTCTAGCCTAGGCTGACCTGGAGTTCACTGTGTAGTCTCAGGGTGGCCTCGAACTCTCGGAGATCCTCTTACCTTTGCCTCCCAAGTGTTGGGATTAAAGGTGTGCACCACCAAGCCTGGAAATTTTCATAGCTTTTTAAAAAATATTTTTTTCTTTGTTTATTTACAAGCAGAGAGAGATAGAAGAGAGACAGAGAGAATGGGTGCACCAAGGCAAGGACTCCAGCCCCTGCAAATGGACTCCAGAGGCATGTGCTACTTTGTGCATCTGGCTTTACATGGGTATTGGGGAATCTAGTCATTAGTCTTTGCAGGCAAGTGCCTTATCCACTGAGCCATCTCTCCAGCCCAATTTTCATAATTTTTAAAAAATATTTATTTGAGCTGGGTGTGGTGGCACATGCCTTTAATCCCAGCACTCAGGAGGCAGAGGTAGGAGGATCACCTGAGTTTGCGGCCACTCTGAGACTACATAGTGACTTCCAGGTCAGCCTGTGCTACAGTGAGACCCTACCCTCCCCCTCCAAAAAAAAAAGAGTTATTTGAGACAGAGAGAAAGGCAGACAGAGAGAGAGAGAGAGAGAGAGTATGGGAGCACCAGGGCCTCTTGCCACAGCAGCTTTATGTGGGTACTGGGGAATTGAACTCAGATACAGCCTTTGCAAGCAAGCCCTTTAACTGCTGAGCCATCTCTCCAGCCCTATTTTCATATGTTTCTGATGGATTGAGACCTAGGCAAGATTGCTTGGGAAGGACAAAGTTAATTTTGACAGCTTTTTGGCTGCCTAAATAATTGTAGTGCCTATTTCTGTTCCCTCAGAGTCTGTGAGGACCTTCCTGCTCAAGGGCAAAGCTCCTGTGGACCAAGAATGTAAAGCCAAGGTGGGAAAGGTAAAAGGATGTGGAACCAACTCTCTGCACACTGATTTCAAAACAGTGGAAATCTTTTGCTACTAGGATAACTGTCTAGCTTTCGTGTTAGGTATGCTGTCTAAAATTTGGCTGGTGAGTTCATTCTCCAAAGTTGGGAAGAGTTTGAAATTTACAGTGTTCACATGATTACCTTTAGAGTTGCTATCAGCGTTCTATACTCGTTTTCTTTTTTCACTCAGAAAATGTTATGAGCTGGGTATGGTGGTGCATGCCTTTAGTCCCAGCAGAGTAGGAAGATTGCTGTGAGTTCCAGGTCAGCCTGGGCTAGAGTGAGACTGTACCTCAGCAAAACCAAAAACCGAAACAAGAAAAAAAAAAAAGTTGATTAAGGGAAAATGGTCTTGTTTTGATGAGAAACTGCCCTGGAATGGTATGAGTTCTAATGGTGGAAGTATTTGAATCTAAAAGAAAAGATGCTCTATTTCTGTAATTACAAAAGGTATGTTTTCATTATGATAATGACAAGCTATGTGTAGAATATATACTTCCATTTCTTTTCCTGGAAGATAGATGTGGAAGGTACTGGAGAATAAACCTTGAGGCATAAGAAAATATAGAACCTCACATTGGACCTCAGGACTAAGAGTATACTAATGCTATTTTTTTTTCTTTTCTTCTCTTTCTAGGCTCATGTATATTGTGAAGGAAAAGATGTCTATGATGTCATGCTAAATCAAGTAAGAGGAGATACCATTTTACTTATCGAAATTGTTTTGTTTTTTGTTGCTGTTGTTTTTGTTTTTTCCAGGTAGGGTCTCACTGTAGCCCAGGCGGACCTGGATCTCACTCTGTAGGCCTAAGCTGGCCCCAAATTCACAGCAGTCCTCCTACCTCTGCCCCCTGAGTGCTGGGATTAAAGGTGTTACACCACCACACCCAACTCTTTTTTTTTTTTTTCATGTTTGATCATTTATAACATGTATTTTGAACATCTAATCCCCATTTTCCTCTCTTATCCCCCTCACACTTCTACTAAGCCCTTTCTTCTTCCCAACTATGACTGATTTTTTTTTCTACATTTATTGATTTGCAAGCAGAGCACACAAGGGACTCTTGCCACTGCAAATAAACTCCTCCTACTTGTGCCACTTTGTGTATCTGGCTTTACATGGGTACTGGAGAATGAAACCCCACCTGGCAAGCTTTGCAAACAAGCACTTTTACTGGTTGAGTCATTTCCCCAGCATCTACACCCCTTTTTTTGGGCACAAGGTCTTACTATGTAACCCTGACTAACCAGTGTAGCTCACACTGGCCTCAAATTAGGAGTAATCCTTAGTCTCCTGAATGCTACAGGACATGCACCACCACATCTGGCTAATTTCTCTCTCTCTCTCTGTCCTTTTCTGAGGTAGGGTCTCACTGTAGCCTAGGCTGACCTGGAATTCACTATATAGTCTTAGGGTAGTTTTGAACTCATGTTGATCCTCCTACCTCTGTCTCCCAAGTGCTGGGATTAATACATGTGCAATCATACTTGGCTTTAATTTCTCTTTTGAAATAAACTTTTTATTTTTGTTGTTGTGATTATATTATTTCCTAGATAGGACTTCATACTTGAATTTATTGCTCTAACATGTATAATTTTGTTGTTATTTTTTCAAGATAGGGTCTCACTCTAGGTTAGGCTAACCTGGAACTCACTCTGTATTCCCAGGTAGGCTCAAACTCACATAACTCTGCCTCCCAATGTTGGGATTGATAGTGTGCGCCACCATACCTGGCTCAGATATCCCTTCTTAAATATTAGTTATATTCTGAGAATATTTACAAGTTAGGTCAGGTTAGTGATGAGATAGGTGAGCCTTTGCCTCTCCCAAGGCTGTTCTCAGCTATTTATCAAGTGTGTGCATCTTGGAAAGCAAAGCTCTAAGGAGTGTCAAAGAGCAAGAAGTCATCTAAGCTAATATAGACCTATAATGCACAAAACTCGTTTTCATTTAGGAAGCAATTATTGGGAGTGAGTTAGGAGTTGGAAAACAGACAATATGAAACAAGGAGCTGAAACAGGAGTAGCCAGTTAATAGAAAGGGTATTGAAGGTAGGTGGGAGGCTTTAGGAAGCTTCTAGGTTCCCACTTTAATGTCCAGTATTCCAAAGTTGAATATATAAACTCTTAGTTGGGTATGTTGGCTCAGCACTTGTGAGGCTGTAGTAATAGAATCCCCATGAGGTCAAGGCCAGCCTGGGCTTGAGACTCTGCCGTAAAAAAACAAAACAAAGGCTGGAGAGATAGCTTACAGGTTAAGGTGCTTGCCTGCAAAGCCAAAGGACCCAGGTTCAATTTTTCAGGACCCACATAAGCCAGACATACTAGCTGGCACACATGTTTGGAGTTCATTTCCAGTGGCTGGAAGACTGGGCGTGCATATTCTCTCCTCCCCATCCTGTCTTTCTCTCTTAAATAATTATTTTATTTTTTTATTGACAACTTCCATAATTATAGACAATAAACCATAGAAATCTCGCCCCCCTGCCACTTTCCCCTTTGCAACTCCACTCTCCATCATACACCTTCCTTCCCTCAATCAGTCTTTTATTTTGATATCCTCTTTTTCCTCCTATTATGATGGTCTTGTGTAGGTAGTTTCAGGCACTGTGAAATCATGGATATTTAGGCCATTTTGTGTCTAGAAGAGTGCATTGTCTGGAGTTCTACCCTTCCTTTGCTCTCTTACATTCTTCTAGCCACCTTTTCCCCAATGGACCTGAGCCTTGGAAGGTGTAGAGATTTTTCAATGCTGAGCACTCCTCAGTCACTTCTTCTCAGCACTAACTATGGTGTCTTCTGAGTCATCCCAAGGCCACCACCATCTGAAAAGAGAAGCGTCTCAAACCAGAAGTGAGAGGAGTTTAATATATGGGTATGAACACTAAAAGAAATGAGCATTTAGTCAGACACCAGCAGACATTACACCCCTAGGGTTCATGACTTCCCTGTTATAGATTTTCAGTATCAGGAATGTATTCCCTCCCATGGAGCAGGCCTCCAATCCAAGTAGAGAGCGGTTGGTTTTCCCCATAATAGACATGCCACTATTGCACCCAATGGCTCTTTAGGCCTGGCTGGCCAAATTTAAGGCTTGCAGTGTCCGTTGTTATTTATCTCCACTGGTGATTTCTCTCTCTCCCATGTAACTGCATGCAGCATAGCTTTTTTCAGCTTTCTGTCAGCTGGTCTACACAAAGGAGGTTTTCAGGTCAGCTCCAGCAGCATTTCTCAGTGACTTTGCAGCCTAAGTATTTTCAGTTTTCAGCAATAGGGTCTTACCATCTATTCGTGGTGGGAAACCAAGAGACTCAGCAGTGGCCTGTAATGTTTTGAAGGCATCAGGGACCACCCAGGACAATGGAAGGTATCCCATTCCTGGCACTGAAAATTTTCTAGTAACAATCTATGGCATCTGGATGTTCCAGTGTCCAAAAAAGTAGGTTTTCATATGACTTATTCTTACCCCCTTAGATTTTGATTAGCCCTCCCCCTACCTTTCCTTTACTCAACCTCATCCCCTGAACTCACACCTTTCCACCCCCAGTAATCTGTTCTACTTACATATATACTATATCATCTTCATAAGTGTCCCCCCCTTTTCCTGTCCTTTCTGTTCTCTTTATTCCCCTTTCTACCTTAATGGCCTCTGCTACTGAGTTTTATCCCAATTCACTTAGAAGTCCCAAACATTTGTAGCTAGGATCCACATATGAGAGAGAACATGTGAGATTTGGCCTTCTGGGCCTGGGTTACCTCACTAAGTATAATCCTTTCCAGATCCATCCATTTCCCTGCAAGTTTCATTATTTCATTTTTCTTTACCACTGAATAGAACTCCATTGTGTAAATGTGCCACATCTACATTATCTACTCATCAGCTGAGGGACTTCTAGGCTGGTTCCATTTCCTAGCTATTTTGACTAGAGCAGCAATAAACATGGTTGAGCAAGTATCTCTGAGGTAGTGAGACAAGTCCTTAGGATATATGCCTAAAAGTGATATAGCTGGGTCATATAGTAAATCTAGTTTTAGCTGTCTCAGGAACCTCCACACTGATTTCCACATGGCTGGTCCAGATTGCATTCCCACCAACAGTGTAGAAGGGTTCCTCATTTTCACATCCTTGCCAGCATTTATTGTCATTTGATTTGTTGATAATAGCCATTCTAACAGGAGTGAGATGGAATTTCAAAGTAGTTTTAATTTGCATTTCACTGATGACTATGAATGTAGAACATTTTTTAAGATGTTTATATGCCATCTGTATTTGTTATTTTGAGAACTCTATTTAGTTCCATAGACTGTTTTTTCTTTGGGTTGTTTGACTTTTTATTTAGTTTTTTCAGTTCTTTGTATATTCTGGATATTAATCCTCTGTCAGATGAATAGCTGGCAAAAATGTTCTTCCATTCGGTAGGTTGTCTCTTTGCTCTGTTCACAGTGTCCTTTGTTGTACAAAAGCTTTGTAATTTCATGAGGTCCCAGTGGTTGATTAATGCTTTTATTTCCTGAGCAACTGGGATTATATTGAGAAAGTCGTTGCCTATTCCAATATGTTGAAGGATTTCCCCTACTTTTTCCTCTAGCACTTTCAGAGTTTCAGATCTGATATTAAGGTCTTTGATCCATTTTGGACTTAATTCTTGTGTGTGGAGAGAGATAAGTATCTATTTTCATCCTTCTAAAGGTACATATCGAGTTTTCCCAGCAACATTTGTTGAAGAAGCTGTCTTTTCTCCAATGAGTATTTTTGACATTTTTTTAATTTGAGAGACAGAGATACACAGAGAGAGAGCGAGGAAGAGGCAGAGAATAGGCATGCCAGGGCCTCTCAGCTGCTGTGAATGAATTCTAGATGCGTGTGCCCCCTTGTGTGTGTGTGTGACATTGTGTGCTTGTGTCACTTTTGCGTCTGGCTAGTCATGGGACCTGGAAAGCATTCTTAGGCTTCACAGGCAGGTGCCTTAACCACTAAGCCATCTCTCCAGCCCTATTTGATCAGATGGCTGTAGCTGCCTGGACTTACATCTGGGTCCTCTGTTCTGTTCCATTGATCAACATGTCTGTTTTTGTGCCAATAGCAAGCTATTTTTGTTTATATAGCTGTGTAATATAGGTTAAAGTCAGGTATGGTAATACCACCAGCCTTATTTTTATTGCTCAAAATTGTTTTAGATATTTGAGGGTTTTTGTGCTTCCAAATGAATTTTAAAATTGTTTTTTCTATTTCTGTGAAGAATGCCATTGGAATTTTGATGGGGATTGCATTAAATGTGTAGATTGCTTGGATAAGATTGACATTTTCACAATATTGATTCTTCCAATCCAAGAACATGAGATATTTTCCATTTTCTAGTGTATTCTGGCATTTCTGTCTTCAGTGTTTTAAAGTTTTCATTGTAGAGATTCTTCACTTCCTTGGTCATGTTTATTCCAAGATATTTTATTTATTTGTTTTTTGATGCAGTTGTGAATAGGAGTGATGCCCTGAATTCATTCTCAGCATGTTTGTAGCTGGCATATAGGAAGGCTACTGATATCTATGTGTTGATTTTGTATCCTATTTTGCTATAAGTGTTTATCAGTTCTAACAGTTCACTGGTAGAGTCTTTAGTGTCCTTTGTGTATGGAATGCTATCATCTGCAAATAATGATAATTTGATCTCTTCCTTTCCAATTTGTTTACCTTTTATGTGTGTCTCTTGCCTTATTGGTTTTGGCTAAGACTTCCACTACTATATTGAGTAAAAGTGGAGACAGTAGACACCCTTGTCTTGTGCCTGATTTTAGTGGAAAAGCTTCAAGTTTGTCTCCATTTAGTATTATGTTAGCTGTAGGTTTCTCATACATAACCTGTATTATGTTGAGAAATGTTCCTTCTCTTCCCAGTTTCTGTAGGATTTATTTTTTATATATTACTATTTTCCTTTTTTAAAAATTTTAATTGACAACTTCTATACTTACAGACAATAAAACATGATAATTCCCTCCCCTTCCCCACTTTTCCCTTCACAACTCCACTCCCCATCATATCCCCTCCCTCTCTCCATTAGTCTCTCTTTTATTTTAATGTCATCATCTTTTTCTCCTTTATGAGGGTCTTGTGAAGGTATTGCTAAGAATGGGGAGGTCAGGGATATCAAGGCCAATTTTCTGTCTGGACAGTTGCATTGTAAGGAGTCGTATCCTTCCTTTGGCTTGTACATTCTTTCTGCCACCTCTTTCGCAATGGACCCTGAGCCTTGGAGGGTGTGACAGAGATGTTTCAGTGCTGGACACTCTTATCACTTCTTCTCAGCACTGTATTGCCTTTTGGGTCATCCCAGTGGTCACTGTCATCTAAAAGAGAAGCTTCTTTAACCAAAAACAAGAGTAGTGTTAATATATGAATATGAACATTAAGTATAGTGCTTTCAGGGCAGTTTGGTGAGAATAATATATGCATTTAGCCAGACAAGAGCAGGCTTTTTACCCCTAAGGCTCATGACCTCCACTACCATAGGCTTTTGATTAGGTTTTCAGTACCAGGCATGTATTCCTTCCCATAGACCAGGCCTCTAGTCCAATTAGAGAGCAGTTGGTTTCCCCCAGATCAGACATGCCACTACTGCATCAGTTCGGTTAATTTGGCCTGCCTGGCCAAACTTGAGGCTTCTAGTGTCCACTGTTTTCACCACTGATAACTTCTGTCTCCCATAGGGCTGCATGCAGTGCAGCTTTTTCCAGCTTTCAGTAGGCTGGTCTACAGGGAGAAGGTTTTCAGCTCAGCACCAGCTTGATTTCTCAGTGACCTTTTTGCCCAGGAATGTGAAGTCTTCAGCAATAGGGTCTTACATCTGTAAATCATGGGAAATCAAGAGCCTTGGCAATAGCCTGTAATGTTTTGGAAGCAACAGGGACCTCCCTGGCCAAGTACTCACTGGAAGGTAGCTCATTCCTGGCACTAAAAATTTTCTAGTAGCAATCTATGTCTTCTGGATGTGCCATTATCCAAAAAAGTAGACTTTCATATGTCTTATTCAGTATATCGTGAATTTTGATTGACTCTCCCCTACCCTTCTCTTACTCAATCTCTTTCCCTGACCTCACTTAGGCCATTCCATTCCCTGTAATGTGTTCTTCTACGTACATATATACAATATCATCCCTTAAAGTCCTTCCCTTTCCTCCCTCTCTTATAGCCTTTTTCTAGCTTACTGACCTCTGCTACCAATTTTTGGTTCAAGCTCACACACATGTCTAAACATTTGTAGCTAGGATCCACATATGAGAGAGAACATGTGATGTTTGGCTCTCTGGGCCTGGGTTAGCTCACTTAGTATAATCCTTTCCAGATCCATCCATATCCCTGCAAATTTCATTATTTCATTTTTCTTTAGTGCTGAATAGAACTCCATTGTATAAATGTACCACATCTTTATTATCCATTCATCTGTGGAGAGACATCTAGGCTGGTTCCATTTCCTAACTATTATGAATAGAGCAGCAATAAACATGGTTGTGCAAGTATCTCCAAGGTAGTGAGAAGAATCCTTCAGATATATGCCTAGGAGTGCTATAGCTGGATCATATGGTAAATCTATTTTTAGCTGTCTCAAGACCCTCCACACTGATTTTCACAATGGCTGGACCAGATTATATTCCCACTTACAGTGTAGAAGTGTTCCTCTTTTTCCATATCCACACCAATAAGTGTTTATTGTCATTTGTTTTCTTGATGGTAGCCATTCTAACAGGAGTGAGATGGAATCTCAAAGTAGTTTTAATTTGCATTTCCCTGATGGCTAAGGATGTAGAACACTTTTTTAGATGTTTTTATGTAGAACACTTTTTTAGATGTTTTTATTCCATCTGTATTTCTTCTTTTGAGGCCTCTATTTAGTTCCATAGCCCATTTTTTAATTGGATTGTTTGATTTCTTATTGTTTTGTTTTTTAAGTTCTTTGTATATTCTGGATATTAATCCTCTGTCAGATGTATAGCTGGCAAAGATTTTCACCCATTCCATAGGTTGTCTTTTTGCTTTATTCATTGTGTCCTTTGCTGTACAAAAGCTTTGTAATGTCATGAGATCCCAGGGGTTGATTAGTGGTTTTATTTCCTGAGCAATTGGGGTTATATTCAGAAAGTCATTGCCTATGCCAATATGTTGAAGGGTTTCCCCTACCTTTTCCTCTAGCAGTTTCAGAGTTTCAAGTCTGATCTTAAGGTCCCTGATCCATTTGTACTTGACTCTTATGCATGGAGAAAGACGAGGATGTATTTTCATCCTACTACATATAGATAATCCAGTTTTCCCAGCACCACTTGTTGAAGAGGCTGTCTTTTCTCCAATGAATATTTTTGCAATTTTTGTCAAAAATCAGATGGCTGTAGCAGCTTGGATTAACGTCTGGGTCCTCTATTCTGATCCATTGATCTATGTCCAAAGACATGTCTGTCTTTGTGCCAGTACCATGCTCTTTTTGTTACTATAGCTTTTTAAAATAGCTTAAAATTGGGTATGGTGAAACTACTAGCCTTATTTCTGATGCTCAAAATTGTTTTGGCTATTCATGTTTTTTTGTACTTCCAAATGAATTTTAGGATTATTTTTTCTATATCTGTGAAGAATGCCATTGGAATTTTAATGGGGATTGCATTAAATGTGTAGATTGCTTTTGGTAAGATTGACATTTTGACAATATTGATTCCTCCAATCCAAGAACATGGGATGTCTTTCCATTTCCTACTGTCTTCTGTAATTTCTCACTTGAGTGTTTTAAAGTTCACATTGTAGAAATCCTTCACTTCCTTGGTTAGATTTATTCCCAGGTACTTTATTTATTAATTCATTAATTAATTAATTTATTTATTTTTGAGGCAATTGTGAATGGGAGAGCTTTCCTGATTTCATCCTCCACGTGTTTGTTGTTAGTATATAGGAAAGCTACTGATTTCTGTGTGTTTATTTGTTATCCTGCTATGTTGCTAAAAGTGTTTATCAGCTCTAACCATTTACTGATAGAGTCTTTAGGGTTCTGTATGCAAATAATGATAATTTTATCTCTTGCTTTCCAATTTGTATCCCATTTATGAGATTGTCTTGCCTTGCTGCTATAGCTAGGACTACTGGTGCTATATTAAATGAAAGTGGGGACAGTGGACACCCTTGTCTTGTTCCTGAATTCAGTGGAAAGGCTTCAAGTTTTTCCACATTTAGTATTATGTTGGCAGTAGGTTTATTATAAATAACTTTTATTATGTCAAGATATGTTCCTTCTATTCCCAGTTTCTATAGGACTTTTATCATGGAGGGATGTTGGATTGTGTCAAATGCCTTTTCTGCATCTATTGAGATGATCATGTGATTTTTGTAATCAGACCATTTATGTAGTGTATTACATTTATCAATTTGTGTATGTTGAACCATCACTGTATCTCTGGGATAAAGCCTACTTGGTCAGGGTGAATAATCTTTATGATATATGCTTGTAGTCTGTTTGCCAATATTTTTATTGAGAATTTTTGCATCTATGTTCGTGAGGGAGATTGGTCTGTAATTTTCTTGTTTTGTTCTGTCTTTGTCTGGTTTTGGTAATAGGGTAATGCTGGCTTTGTAGAAGGAGTTTGGTAGCAATTTTCCCTTTTCTATTTTATGGAAAAGTTTGAGAAGCAGTGATGTTAGTTCTTCCATGAAGGTTTGGTAAAATTCACCAGTGAATCTATCTGGGTCTGGACTTTTTTCAATTTTATAACTGCTTGGATCTCTGTACTTGTTATAGGTCTATTTAAATGGTTTATCTCATCTTGATTTAATCTTCGTAGGTCATATGAATCAAGGAAATCATCCATTTCTTTCAGATTTTTAAACTTAGTGGAGTATATATTCTTAAAGTATGTGCCCTGTGATTTTCTGAATTTCTTTTGTATTTGTTGTAATGGTATCTTTTTCATCTGTAATTTTATTAATTTGTATCTCTTCCCTCCTTCTTCTGGACAGATACTCTAAGGGTTTGTAAATCTTGTTTATCCTTTCAAAGAACCAACTCTTTGTTTCGTGGATTATTTGGAGTGGTGTTTTATTTTTTTGTTTTTGTTTCTATTTCATTAATTTATGCCCTAATGTTTATTATTTCTTCTTGTCTACTGATTTTTGGTTTACCTTGTTCTTCTTTTTCCCAGGTCTTAGGGTGAAGCATTAAGTTGTTTACTTGTGACCTTTCTAATTTCTTAATATAGGCACTTAAAGCTATAAATTTCCCTCTTAGGACTGCTTTCATTGTGTCCCAAAGGTTTTAGTATGCTGTGTTCTCATTATCATTTGATTCTATGAATTTTTTGATTTCCTTCTTGATTTCTTCATTGACCCATCCATCATTTAGTAGTGTATTGTTCAGTTGCCATGATTTTGTGTATGCTCTATAGCTTTTCTTCCTGTTGATTTGTAGTTTCATACTATTGTGATCAGATAGATTTCAAGAAGTTATTTCAATTTTTCTGTATTTGTTGAGATTTGCTTTGTGTCCTAACATATGATCTATTTTAGAGAATGTTCCATGTGCGGCTAAAAAGAATGCCTATTATTTAGCTTTGGGAGGAAAAGTTCTGTAGATATCTGTTAGGTCCATTTGTTCCATTACCTCATTTAATCCAAATGATTCTGTTTATTTTTTGTCAGTTGATGAGTGTGGAGTGTTGAAGTCACCCACTACAACTGTGTTTGGTGTTATCTGTGACCTTAATTCTAATAGTGTTTGATAACATTGGGAGTCCCCATGTTAGGTGCATATATGTTTATGTTTGTAATGTCCTCCTGTTGGAATGTTCCTTCCATCAATATAAAGTGACCTTCCATATCTTTCCTAACTAATGTTGGTCTGAAGTCTACCCTGTCAGATATTAGGATAGCAACACCTGTTTGTTTTCTAGGCTCACTTCCTTGAAACACTATTGTCCATCCTTTCACCCTAAGATAGTGTCCATCATTTGTAGACAGGTGAGTTTCTTGGAGGCAACCAATAGAAGGATCATGCTTTTTAATCCAGTCTTCCAACCTATGTCTTTTGATGGGGCATTGAGGCCACTGCTATTAAGAGTTATTATTGAAGCCGGGCATGGTGGTGCATGCCTTTAATCCCAGCACTCGGGAGGCAGAGATAGATCACCATGAGTTCAAAGCTACCCTGAGACTACATGGTGAATTCCAGGTCAGCCTGAGCTAGAGTGAGACCCTACCTTGAAAAACAAAACAAATGAACAAACAACAAAAAAGAATTATTATTGAAAGTTGTGTATTTATTCTTGCCATTCTTATTTTGTAGTTCTTCCAGTTTTGCCTTTACTCTTTTGTATTAAGTAGTATATGAGTGTGGCTTATTTTTTACAGAGTCCTTATGTGTGTGCTTTTCTTTTTCTTCAGCATGGAACATCCTTTCAAGTGTTTTCTAGTGGGCTGGTTTATTTGTATATATTCCTATAGTCTGCTTTTGTTGTAGAATGTCCTCATTTCTCTTGTCAACTTGGATGGATAGCTTTGGTTGACAGTTATCTTTCAGAACGTGGAATACATCATTGTAAGTTCTTCTGGCTTTTAAAGTTTGTGTTGAGTAATCTACTGTTATCCTGATTGGCTTGCCTTTGTATGTGACTTGATTTTTCTCTCTGCTTTCAATATATTTTCTTTGGTTTGTGTGTTTTGTATTTTTATTATAGTATGACGGTGAGTGGTTCTTTCTTGATTTTGACTGTTTAGCATTCTATAGTCTTCCTATATCTGTATTGGCATCATTTTCCCTACTTGGGGGAAGTTTTCTTCTATGATGTTTTTGAAAATACCTGTTTTGACTTCAAAGTGAAATTCTTCTCCCTCTACTATGCCCTGAATTCTTATGTTTGATCTCTTCATAGTGTCCTGAAAGTCTTGAAATTCCCATTCATGCCTTCCTATTAGTTTGTCTTTCTCTTTGTTGGACTATATTAGATCTGACACCTGGTCTTCTAGTTTAGATATTCTGTCCTCTCCTTGATCCATTCTACTGGTGAGACTCTTTACAGAGTTTTCTGTTTGATTAACTTTGTTTTTTACTTCTAGTGTTTCTGGTTCTTTTTTTCCCTCATTATTTCTGTTTCCTTACTCATGTCTTATATTGACCTACTTATTTCATTAAGTTTGGTTTCATGTGTTTTCTTGGGATTCCTTCTGGAGTTCATTTTCTTCTTTGATTCCTTTGAATATACATATAATCATTTTTTAAAAAAATCTTTGTTAGGCATTTCACCTAAAGCAATCTCACTGGAGGTCATTTCTGATGGACTTATAATTTTTGTTAGGATTGCATTGTCTTGATTTTTTTTGTGTTTCTTGTATTATAATGTAGAATTTTTTGCATCTTTAGTTAATTTGATGCTTGGGTTTTCTAATTGTCTGCTGTGTTCTCAGCTGTGTAAACCTGACTTTATATATCTTCAGTGTAAGAGTTTAGGATGCCAGGTGTAGCTCTTATACTCCAAGAGAAATATCAGAATTGACCTTAGGTACTGAGATTGCTATTCAAGCATTTTAGTACACTGAGTGGAGCAAATTACTGGCAAATTCTAAAATACAACTGAGAAACACACACACATACAATCAAAACCAATACAGAGTATTTATACAAGTATGGAGATTAAAATAAACAGATAATCTAATAAAGCCAAAATCCCTAAAGTTGTGTATTGCCCACATCCTTAATCCTGTCAACTAGGATTTTGAGATTTCTGGTCTGAAATGGGGTCTAAGTCAGCCTGAGGCCTGGCAGACCTTGCCCCCAATAATGACAGAAGAAAAAGACAAAGGCCCTAAAAATCAGGAATCATCAAAGGCAACAATAGACAACACCAAAATGCATCTTATTCGAGAATGGTAAAGCCAACCAAGAATATGTTATTCAAATGTATTATGTAACTTTTCCTGACATGGAAAGGGAGATTAGCACTTCCAGTGCAGGCCTGTGTATCTGCTTTGTGTAAGTACACCCTGTGACTTTTTGGGATGGATTTCATTCTCACCAATGCTGAGTGCCCACCTTGATCTCTCTTGGAGTTGGGCAGCCGGGGTTGAATGTGATCTCCAGAGGTTCAGAGTCTTGACAGTTGGGGGATGGGAGGCTATGCAGGGTGCCTGGAGTCATACTGGAGCTGTTCAGCTGGTCCTGTTTGTATCTCCTTCAGCATCTGCTCAGCTGGTTTCTTCTGTCTTCCCCTTCAAGTTTCTTGACTTTAAGAGGACACTGATGTGAATGGAAAATCCTTTCACCTTGTTTCTGCAGCTCTGCGCTGCTTGTGCTGGCACAGATAGGGGCCACAATTCACTCAGAGGGATTCTGGACAGTTTCCTCTTTCTGGAAGATCTTGGTCTCTCCTGCTTTCCTCTCTGTAGTTGATAATAATGTATAATAGTGTATACACTTTCACTTTTCAGTACAGGAGTGTATTTTGCTGTGTTTCTGCTTATATCCCTCCCTAGGCTGCTTTGGTGTGGCTATTATGCTGCCATCTTACCCAGAATTCCCCTCAGTTTTTTTTTAAAGATCCCACATATATAAATACACAGACACATATGCATACTATTTATGTTCTTATTCTGACAGGAATTTTTTTAATTTTCATTTTGCTTCATGCTATCTTCTTTATAGCAATTATTGATAGCTGTAACTAAAGAAGAATCATTGGTTCATGTAACTTTCAGCTGCACAACTCTCCTTTTATATTCATTATTTTTTCACTTACAGACCAATCTTCAGTTCAACAACAACAAGTATTATCTTATTCAGCTATTAGAAGATGATGCCCAAAGGAACTTCAGTGTTTGGATGAGATGGGGACGAGGTAATGACTATCTGGAGGTTTTGTTTGTTTGTTTGTTTCGATTTTGGGTTTTTTTTTGTTTGTTTGTTTGTTTGTTTGTTTTGAGGCAGGATCTCACTGTAGCCCAGGCTGACCTGGAACTCACTCTGTAGTCCCAGGCTGGTCTCAAATGCACAGTGATCCTCCTACCTCTGCCTCTAGAGTGCTTGAATTAAAGATGTGCACTACCATGCCTGGCCAAGATAAATGACTTTTATGATGGGTATTTTGATCTGCCATTCAGAAATCCAGAAGCAATATAGTCAGTGGGTAGATTGAAATTAGTAATTGCAGACTCTACAGTCTGAAGTTGGGGAATGACAGGCATCTTTAGGAATCTCACATTTGAACGTGAGGGTCCTCGCTATTCCCGGGGGTCATTGGCCACCGAAATCCTGGGCGCAGGAGGAGTTGGGGGGAGCAGAGTCTTGGAATAGGTGAGTGCAGTGGGCAATGAACCACCCAGGAGACAGTCTGATGGTTAGCACTCATTTATTCAAAAGGGGAGTGGATTTATAAACACTTGAGAAAGGTTAAGAAGGCTATACAGATCTTAAAGTGATTGGATACATAGGTTTATGAGTTGTTATCTAATTGGCTGGTGTTGGAAGGCAGAAGTCACAAGGGAGAAGGGAGATAACAGAAGTGGTGGGAAAAGCTACATGACTTCAGTCATATATTGGATGACTACAGCTGCAGGGAGACTGTTTACTACCATATAAGGGTCTCTTGGGCAGCTGGCCACAAGGTCAGGAACTGTGGGAGGGGCAGAACCTTAAACTATGGAATGCTCGGGTGCTCTGGAATGGGGGGAGGGCCCACCGGTTCCATTTCCTCTGAGCAAAGATGACTCTGAGCACACTATGACTTTGCGAAAGGGAGGGCCAGCTCTGTCACCAGAGTGGGTTCCCAACGATAAAGCCAGCTGCAATCCCCACAACCCAAGGTCCCCAGCCATGTCCGACAGCCCAGGCCAGCTTCCTCACAGTCCCAGCCTGTGTTTAGCAATGTCCAACAGGAAAGACCAAGAATAATGCTTTTTGATGTTGACAGTTCTCCCACAATTCAACCACTAGTTCTGTCATAGGCTCTAGTAAGTAACTTGTACCCTTAAGCCCTTTTACCTCTCCCTGCCCATTAGTCAGGTGGTAACCTTAGACAACTGTACTTGAGGTATATCTTATGTGTGACATTTACTTTGCAGTTGGAAAAGTGGGGCAGCACAGCTTGGTGGCTTGTTCAGGTGACCTCAACAAGGCAAAGGAAATCTTTCAGAAGAAGTGAGTACTAAGAAGTGAATATAAAAAATGTATTATTAAGCAGGGTGTGGTGGTGCACACTTTTAATCCCAGCACCTGGGAGGTAGAGATAGGAGGATCACCATGAGTTCAAGGCCACCCTGAGACTACATAGTAAATTCCAGGTCAGCCTGGACTAAAGTGAAACACTACCTCGAATCCAGCCCCTATAATATATATATATGTATATATATATATAATTCTTACATCTATCCTGTTAAAAAGAGAGGCTCATAATAAGGACTATTTGATCTAAATGTTAATTCCTTTCCACTCTGATAGTCTGTGATTAGAACATCATATTGCATTTAAATTTTTATCGATGACTTCCATAAACATAAATAATATACCATGATCATAATCCCCTCCCACCCCTTCCCTTCCCAAATCTCATGTTCACTGAATCCCTTCTTCTTAAAAACATATTTATTTACCAGCAAAGAGAGAGACAGAGAATAGAGAATGGATGCTCCAGTACCTCTAGCCTCTACAAACAAACTCGAGCCACCCAGGTAGTTAAGCTTTGCAGGAAAGAGCCTTAACCACTGAGCAATCTCTCCAGCTCTGCCCCCTTCTTTTCACCTAGTCTCTTATTTTTGTCTTTTCCTTTTTTTAATTGACAACTTCCATAATTATAAACAATAAACCGTGATAATTCCCTCCCTCCTTACACTTTTCCCTTCTCAATTCCACTCTCCATCACTCCCCGCCCCCATCAGTCTCTCTTTTATTTTGATGTCATCTTGTCCTCCTATTATGAGGGTCTTGTGTAGATAGAGCCAGGCACTGCAAGGTCATGGATATCCAGGCTATTTTGTGTTTGGAATTGTGCATTGAAGGAGCCCTACCCTTCCTTTGGCTCTTACATTCTTTCTACCACCTTTTCCACAATGGACCCTGAGCTTGGAAGGTGTGATAGAGATGTTTCAGGGCTGATCACTCATCTGTCACTTCTGTCTTTTTATTTTTGTTGTTTAGAGTTTTTAATTTATTTTTTTTTTTTTGGAGAGAGACACAGAGACAGACAGAGAGGGAGACAGATAGAGAATGGGCACGCCAGCAGTCTCTCATCTGCTGTGAACGAAATCCAGATGTGTGCGCCCCCTTGTGGTCAAGTGTGGCATTGTGCCCTTGCGTCACTTTGCATCTGGCTAAACGTGGGACTTGGAGACTGGAACTGGGTTCTTAGGCTTAGCAGGCAGGCACCTTAATTGCTAAGCCATTTCTCCAGCCCTGTTTAGAGTTTTAATGATGATGTGTCTTGGAAAGTTTCTTCTTTGGTTCAGTCTGTTTGGAGTTCTGTTAGTTTCTTGTATCTTTTGAGAGGGTGAGAAAGTTTTCTTCAATAATTTTGTTGAATAAGTTCTCAGCTTTTGATCTGAATTTCTTCCCCTTCTGGTATACCCATGATATGAATGCTTTAGGGTATCCCACAGTTCCCTCATGTTCTGTTCACAAGAATTTTTGGACTTTATTAAAGTTTTTTGAACTCCTGAACTGCTTCTTCTGTTTTGTCCTCCAGCTCTGCAGTTCTGTCCTCCACATGATTAACTCTTCTTGAGGGCTTCTCGAGAATTTTGTACTAGCTCAATTTGTTTTGTATTTTCTGTTGCCTTTTTCTGTATAGTATCCACCCCTTTGTCAATTTCTAATTTCAGGTCATTTTTTAAAATGCTTTTTGGAATTCATTCTTGCATTTACTTATAACCTCATTAACCTTAACCAGCTGATTATTAAAATCCTCTATTTTTTGGCTCACCTTCGGTTCACTTAACTCTCTTTTGAGGTATCTCTGGGTTTTGTCTATTAGGTCCAGCCTCATAAAGCAACTGTGTGGATTTCATTTTTGTGATTGTTGGGTTTTTTGGGGGGAGGACAGAGAGAGAAAGAGAGGAAGACAGAGAATGGGCACACCAGTAGCCTCTCAGCCACTGTGAACAAACTCCAGATGCATGCACTCCCTTGTGGGCAAGTGCGGCATTGTGCCCTTGCGTCACTTTGCATCTGGCTAAACGTGGGACCTGGAGATTGGAACTGATGTTCTTAGACTTAGCAGGCAGGCACCTTAAATGCTAAGCCATCTCTCCAGGCCAGTTGTTGGTTTTTTGTTGGTTCACTGCCATTTGCTTGGTCAGGGTCACATATCTTATATCTTCATTTTGGGGTTCTATTCCTGTTATCTCTTTTATGTTTCCATTGGAGACTTCCATTGTGGGACTAAGCAGCCTTGTTGGGGTTCCTTCCATTTGATGTTTTGTGTTTCTCTTGCATTGTGGTCTGCCCATCACAGTGTGGGAATCTTATTAAATTAAGGAGGAAGCAAAAGCTTTCCCTTGTTGTGTTCTTCAATGAGTGTTCCCTTTTATGGTTGACTAGAATAAGTTACTGATGGCTTAGTATTTTGGGATGTGAAGGTTGTAAAGTGCATAAGTGCACCAGCCATTCTGGGCTGGTGCTTACTACCAAAGGTGGGATATGATGTCTGGGATCCCCTTGACCTGGTCTCAGCTGTGTCTTGCCTGTGGCTCTGGGGCCATACATAGCACTTGCCCTTGCTCTCCTATTAAATTTAGATGGACAGGTTATGGAGGACTCACTGGTTCTCCCAGGCGGGTGATTGCCTGGTTTTCTTGTGTTCCCCTTCTGGGGCTGATGCAATGTCCCAAGTAGTCACTAGGAGTGGGGTGGGGCATTGGAGAGATGGTGGGGGTTGCTGAGTTCCACAAACCAGGCCTGATCATGGAATTGGCTGGTGTGGGGGAGACAGGGGCACTGGCTAAGGGGCACACTCAAGGGTGCCTGTAGGCAGCACAGGGTGTGGAGGGTCTGCAAGCTGGAGGAGGCAGCCTGCAGGCCAGTCCACCAAGGATGCAAGACAGGGGAGCATGGCAAGAGATGGGAGTACATGTGGGCCTTGGGCTCAATCTGTGACACCTGTGGGAGCCAGGCATGGGCTAGATGCAGTGGAGGAGTACTCTGGAAGAGGGGAAGTACACACAGACTACCGCAGATGCAGTGGAGGGGGCCTCTGGCAGCCAGGGAAGTAAGAGTAGGCCACTGACAGATGCAGTTGGGGGGGGGGGTCCTCCGGGAGAAAGGGGATGGTGTGGGCTGATTGGCCCTGGAGGGAGGGAACCACACTGGCTGGTTGGCTCTGGAGGGAGAGGGTGTGGGAGAGAGGGGACAGCATGGGCTGGTTATCTAGGGAGGGAGGAGATGGCGCAAGAGAGAGGGGATGGCTTGGGTCAGTTGGCTAGGGAGGGAGGAGAAAGCACAAGAAAGAGGGGATAAAGGTAGGTTTAGGAGGGAGGGAAGCAGGGGACAGCTTGGGAGAGGGGATGGCATAGGCCAGTCAGCTCAGGAGAGAAGGGTGGTGTGGGCCAATCGGCTCAGGTGAGACATGGGACAGCTTGAGCCAATAGGCTGAGGGGATGGTGTTCGGGAGAGAGGGACCATGTGTAGGCCCTTGTCAGCAGAGCCTGCAGGTAGCGCAGCCCAGAACCTGGTCAGGGAGTGGCTGGTGGCTGGGATGGGTGGTTGGGGGGACCTGAGGGTCTAGTGGACTATCCAGTAGGGTGAGAATCAGCAGATTCCCTTCATTGCCCCTCTGTGCCCACCCACTGGTGTTCTGCTAAGACCTACTTACACTGGAGCCCCACAGATCTTGCCTGATATTACCCTGGGAGCTGAAGTGTGGTTAAGTGGACTCCATCTTGACTGGAAGCCTCCCCTTTCCAACTCTTTGTTCCTTTTTTTTTTTTTTTTTTTTTTTTTTTTTTTTTTTTTTTTTGGGGGGGATTCTACTTCATTAATTTCTGTCCCAATCATTAGTATTTCTTCCTGTCTACTGATTTTTGGTTTGCTTGTTCTTCTTTTTCCAAGGCCTCAAGGTGAAGCACTAAGTTGTTTACTTGTGACTTTTCTAATTTCTTTTTTTAAGAGTTTACAAAATTTATTCCTTTTTTCCCTTTGAAACACACACAAGAGGGAGGTGGGAAAGTGGTGTAGGTTGGAGGGAGATGGAAGCTGTATGGGGTCCTCCAGCCCCCCAACATTCCATCTCTTTTATAGTTATTAAGTAGGGTTCCCCAAGAACTGGGGAGTAGAGCAGGTTTCCCTACTTATACTAAGCTCAGAATTCAACAATAAAATGCCAAGGGTATGGGCGTGGGGGAGTTTGGGGACGTCATTTTTTTGTCAGGTAGAAAAATAGACCCTCCCCAGTAAGTTTTGGGGTGTGTGCTTTCGCATCTTAGGATGCCTGGCTTTTAGGAAGGTGGTCTCTGTAGAATTGGTTCTGATTTATGAATCTGAGGCCCTGGTATGGCTGGCAGTGCCTCGGGGGGAGGGGGTGTGAATTCCCCTTTTATGTTCCTGGGGACAGGTATCACCTGGCCTCTTTGCTAGCCCCCTAAGAACAAATAGACTGGACCCTCCAAGAGGGACTTGGGCTTTGGGAGTTTTAGTCCAGAAGATGGGGAGTAGGAATAGAAGACTGTGGAGTGGGGGTGGGAGGCCTCCCTTGTGTAGGTAAGCAGTTTCCCCTTGGGGTGAGGTGTGGCCTTGGAAGACATAGGCCTTCCCATACTGCCTGCCAATGAGGAGCCATCAGGCTAGGATCTGTGCTTCTATAAGCTCCCTAGGTGCTCCCTACATCATGTTCCTCAGATGTGGGGGCAGGGACAGGGGTGCATGGCATCTGGCATGCCCCTGAGTGGGCTATTGGGATCTAGACTGGGGTCTGAGCATTTGGGATGTAAAGATTAAGGGCTTGTGAAAACTAGATTTGATTTCTGTGGAAATCATGATGAGGGGTGAAGGAATCTGCTCTCCAACAGCTATAGCAGCCATGATCCACATGCAGTACTACTGGCCTCCCAAGTGTGTGCTCCCAGACTTGGGAATCTGGGATTGAGGTAGTGGTGCTTGAAATAAGGGAAAATGGCAGGCAGAACATAAGTGTCTGTGATCCAGTGTCTATGTAAAGGGATTGAGCAATGAGTGTTTGAGTGAAGGGATCTGGGAGCCAGTGGGGGTCCTGGGATGTTGGCATTGTACCACCAGGGACTGAGGTTTCTTGGTGTCCAGAATTCAGTGGCCATGCTGAAG
This sequence comes from Orientallactaga sibirica, assembly GCA_036365145.1. NCBI lineage: Eukaryota > Metazoa > Chordata > Mammalia > Rodentia > Dipodidae > Orientallactaga > Orientallactaga sibirica. The sequence goes on along the minus strand of JAEOAD010000556.1, from coordinate 510,429 downwards.
ATATGGGGCATGGCCATCCCAGCAGTGCTGGTGGAGTTGAGGAGCCAGTCCTGCAAGAGGACACTTCTTGTGGGATCTAGAGTCTGGGTGAGGAAACAGGGAGGTGATTCCTGTGGCTGGAGTCAGAATCCATGAATCATGGGTGATCCCAGAGATCAACACACACAGGCCCTGGAATCTAGGGTGGGACAGGTAAGCTCAGCATCCACCTCCAGTGGGTGGTGATAAAGGATCTAGGGTCTGGGATGAGGGTTAAGGGATGGGTGTGGAGGTGCTGGATGGAAGGTCTGGGATGAGGGCTGGGGTGGGGATCAGTTTGAATTTTTAGTTCAGATGTTAGACTTGAGAGGCTGAAATGTGGGGTTTACAGTTGGGGATCTGGGATCTAGTTACCAAAGAACAGGGATCTAATGATTCAATGGTTGGCATAGATGCTGAGGATCTGGGATTTGGGTAGGGATCCAGTGACTGGAAGATCTGGGATGAAAACATCAGGATGGGGATTAGGGTGAGGGGTGTTGAGGTGGCTGGGCTCCAGGTCCCTCACCTGGATGTAACCCCCAGGGCTTGCTTCATGTTCTTGTAGACCACATAGGAGATGCTCACAGCTCATATGAAGGAATGACCTTCATAAAGTTGGGGGAAATGCCCCAGTCGAGGCCCCACACACTCTCCTGGGACAGGATGTGCCAAAACAGACTCATCATGGATTGCTGTGGGCTGCCTTGGAGGGAGGCTTGTGCCTGCATTTGGGTGCAGACCATTGCCATCGGGTAATCTGGCTGCAAACGCTGGAGACTGTGCCTTAGGCCAGGAGCACGAGGATCCCTGGGTTTGCAGATTTGTGGCTGTACTGCTGAAGCCACTGATTCTTTGGGGTCTCATAGAGATGACCAGGTTGATGCTGGGGTAGGGGAAGATGCTCAATACATTGGGCAGGTAGCTTCGATAGAAAGCACAGGGCCCATCATGCTCCAGGATACATCATGCACAGTCCAGCAGCCCCTGGTATTGGTCCATCCAGCACAGGGCCAGCTGTGTCTTCAGGACCTCCATGGGGTAAATGATGGTCAGGGCCATGGCCCTGGCCAGGGAACCAGCCACAAAGTGTTCCTGCACGTGCAGTGTCTCTTGCTGCCCTTGGATGGCCTGCTTGATCTGCTCATATGCCATGAGCTTGCTAGCTGACTTGGGGTGATCTTGAGTATGTTGATATCGTTGCCCCGCCAGAGGGACAGGACACCACCCTCCTTGATCATGCTCCACAGGCCCCACAGGATGTTGAGCTGGTTGGACCTTGAGGCATGTATCTGCATGAAGACTTTGAGGAGGTCTAGAGGAGCTGTGCCTGTCTGTGACATGGCGCTGGCCACCAGCTACTTCCACGACATGCCTGTCAGCTTCTCTTGCTCTGAGAACTTGTCTGGCACTATTAGGGATTCATCAATATCTAGGACCCTGGAGTGGTTCCAAAAGTAGATGACATCCTCCACATTCTCCAACAAGTACAGGAGGAAGTGGTTGTGCCATTCCCGCCAGTCAGTGGTCATGGTGCCATTGCAGTCCATGCTGTGTAGACTTTTCTCCACTTGTTCCAGTGAGATGGAAATTCTCAGAGCTTGGACACTGTTGGTTTTCAGAGACATTAATATGACCATCCTGGTTTCAGTCAAGGCTGTGGAACATGAGCCAAAGGTGCTGCTCATGCTCCTGCAGGTAACGGGTGAATTCCTCCAGGCTGAGGCCACCATCGGGGTCATCGGCATCCTCAGGGGAGATTCCCTGTCATGCACCATGCTCCAGATTGTCCCCTTCCAGGCAGGCCAGTCCTCAGCACAGCTCGTGCAAGTCCACGTCCACGCAACTGTCCTTATTACTGTCCAGCTCTTCAAACAGGCCACTCCAGTGCTACCACCGCTATGCGTCATCCACACCCTCGGCATGGCGTCTGTGGGGGGGGAAGGGGAGGCCCGGTGGCCAAGGTCTTGATGGGGGGCTTCGAGGTTCCTCCTCCCCCGAAGACCCTTGCAAGGTCAGCTCTGGCAACCACAGGTGCTGCAGCCTCCTCTAATTTCTTAACATAGGCACTTAGAGCTACCAATTTCTCTCTTGGGACTGCCTTCATTGTGTCTCAAAGGTTTTGGTATGTTGTGTTCTCATTATCATTTGACTCTGAATTTTTTTTTGTTTTTGTTTTTTGAGGTAGGGTCTCACTCTAGCCCAGGCTGACCTGGAATTCACTCTGTATTTTCAGGGTGGCCTCAAACTCATGACAATCCTTCTAACTCTGCCTCCCGAGTGCTGGGATTAAAGGCATGCACCACCATGCCCAGCTGATTCTATGAATTTTTTTATTTCCTTCTTGATTTTTTCATTGACCCATTCATCATTTAATAGTGTATTGTTTAGTTTCCAAGATTTTGTACATGCTCTGTAGCTGTTTTTCCTGTTGATTTGTAATTTAATCTCATTGTGATCAATTTTCCTATAATTGTTAAGATTTGCTTTGTGTCCTAATATATGGTCATTTTAGAGAATGTTCTGTGTGCTGCTAAAAAGAATGTGTATTCTGCAGCATTTGGATGAAATGGCCAGTAGATATCAGTTAGGTCCATTTGTTCTGTAGCCTCATTTAATCACCATGTTTCTCTTTTATTTATTTATTTTTCCTGGGATGATCTGTCAATTGATGAGAGTGGGGTATTGTGGTAGTTTGAATAGATGGTCCCCAATATATTCAGTGTTTTATTCGTTTGTACCTTGTATCTATAGCCACCTGGCTAGAGGCAGTGTCACTGGGTGGATCTTAAGGTGTGCTGATGGATTTGGGATTTCAATCTAAAGATATGCAAAGTGTGCCTAGCTGGAGTTCCTGAAGTGTGCAGTGCTGTGTGGCTTTTGGCTTGTGGCTTCCTCTCTCTCTGCCTGGTCCTGTAAGAGCAGGCCAGCCTCTTCTGCCATTATGGAACTTACCCTGGGTCTGTTAAATTTCAATAAATATCCCTTCCTCCATAAATGTGCCTGGTCTGGAAGTTCATCTTAGTGAACCTGAAGCTGTCTGCCACGGGTATTGAAGTCACCCACTACAACTGTTTGGTGTTATCTGTGACCTTAATTCTGATAGTGTTTGTTTGGTGAATTGTTGCTTATATGTTTAGAATTGTAATGCCCTCCTGTTGGAGTGTTCCTTTAATCAATATAAAGTGACTTTCTTTATCTTTCTTAAATAATGTTGGTTTGAAGTCCACCCTGACAGATATGCAATGGCTGGAGGCCCTGGTGTACCCATTATTTCTCTATCTCTATCTGTACCTCTCTCTCTCTCAAATAAATACTTTTTAAATTTTTATTTATTTATTTATTTATTTATTATTTTTGGTTTTTCGAGGTAGGGTCTCACTCTAGTCCAGGTAGCCTTGAACTCATGGCAATCCTCCTACCTCTGCCTTCCGAGTGTTGGGATTAAAGGTGTGCACCACCATGCCTGGCCTAAATAACTTTTTTAAAAGCAAAGAGGTATTAAAGGTTTGAAATACACTGCCAAAAGGGGTATCAGGCCACTGGAGTGGAAAATACTCAAAGGCCCTGGTTATTGTCAGATTTTTCTGTTTAAGGAGTCCACAAGAAGGAGAAGGCAATTGCTAGGGGCATCATTTGAGTGGTTTGATTGGCAGATTTGGATTATAAAACCTTTTGCTACTGTGCATGTGCCATCTAATTTTAATTCTGTGTATATCCAGTTAGACATAGGTATAAAATTTTAAATGTTTTTTCCCCTAAAAGTCCAGTCTGAAAGTACAGCTTGTCTTATTGTGTATGTATCCAAAGCCAGTCCAATCTAGACCACCCCCTACTGTTCTGATTCCAGATATATGTAATGAATAGAAACTGATCACAAGTAATGGTCTCTAAGGGGGTAGAAAGCTATCCATTGTTTGGAATGGAGTGTCTGTGAAGTTTGGTGCAGGTAGGGAGTCTCAAGTTGCCAACAGGTTGCTTAAATGTGTTGTGAAGAAGGGGGTATTTTTTTTTTTTTTTTGCCCAGGCCAAGCAGTGTCGCAGGTTGCTAAAACTATTTTCTATGCTTGCCTGCCTCACATGCCTGGTAGTAGACTTTTATTTGTAAGATATTTCACCACTTTGGACCCCACAGATTCCTTGACAAAACAAAAAACAATTGGGAAGACCGTGAAAAGTTTGAAAAAGTACCTGGAAAATATGACATGCTACAGATGGACTATGCTGCTAGTACTCAGGTACATCAGACTATGCCTTTCAGGGGGTGCTGTTTCCTTTAAACCAGGGTAAAGTCTAGAAGGCTTAGATTAGGCCAAGACCAGAACAAGCTAGAATACCTGGAGTCATTGCTGTTTCTCACCTCAGAACTCTTGCTCATCTTTTTTTATCTCAAAGGCCTGAAAAAATGGAGTCTAGAATATGCCTTTCTTGCCTGTGTTCTGCTACTTACTAGAATTCTTACGAAATTAATGCCTTGCTTCCAGAAGTTAAAGCTTATGGAGCAAGAAAGGACCAATGAACATACTAAGAAAGCTAATTTTAAAGTTGTCTTCCCTTCTCTTTCTATACCACAGTAAAGAAATTATGGGCAAGGGGTAAAGGCCAGTGATGGAGTGCTTCCTAGCATGCACTAAGGCCCTGGGTTTGATCTCCAGCACTATAAATAAAAAATAATTTTGACGAACTGAGATCTATCAGGATGCTGAAACCCATGTCTGAAAATAGAGAAATTTTGGGGTTTTTTTTTTTTTGGCTTTTTTTTTTTTTGAGGTAGGGTTTCACTCTAGCCCAGGCTGACCAGGCATTAACTATGTAGTCTCAAGGTGGCCTCGAACTCACAGCAATCCTCCTCTCTCTGCCTCCCAAGTGCTGGGATTAAAGGTGTGTGCCACCACGCCCAGCAAAATTTTGGTTTTAATATGAGGTTTTAGGTATAAATGCTATCTTTACATATTTATTGACATTATTGGGAGGGTCTTTGAGACCTGAGTGCTTTTCTTTGGGAGGTATAACTAGCACTTGGGGGTAGAAGTCATATTGGCTACTCTAGATTACTGAAAGAGTCTATCTGTGTTCAAACTGTAGAATGCCTCCTTAAAGGAACTTAAAATAGAGCCTTACAGATTTTATGGGTCTTGTTTTGCTACAGGATAAAGATGAAACAAAACAAGAGGAATCTCTTAATGCCCCCATGAAACCAAAATCACGGCTACATCTTCAGGTGCAGGAGCTAATAAAGTTAATCTGTAATGTACAAGCCATGGAAGAGATGATGATCGAAATGAAATATGACACCAAGAAAGCCCCACTTGGTAAGACTTCAGATCCTGAACTGTGTTCCTTTATATGTCCTAATTCCTTTGATAAGGTAGTTTATCACTATCATGACTTAAAGCTTGCTGAAACTACTGAGTAAAGAAAACAGGATTTGGGGACTGGAGAAGTTGCTCAGTGGTTAAAGGTGCTTGCTTACAAAGTCTGACAGCCTGGGTTCACTTCCCCAGTACCCATGTGCACAAAGTAAAACATGCATCTGGATTTCATTTGCAGTGGCAGAAAGCCCTGGTGCACCCATTCTTTCTCTCTCATAAATACATGAATAAATAAATAAATACACAAATAAAAAAAGAAGAAAAGAAAAGAAAGGAAAGGATAGTAAAACAGGATTTGGAGTAAGGACCTGAGTGGTGGAACTATTGTGAAAGTTGAAAGGTTTGTTTGCTTGTTTGTTTTGGTTGGATTTTTTTTTTTTTCAAGGTAGGGTCTCACTCTAGCCTAGGCTGACCTAGAATTCACTATGTAGTCTCAGGATGGCCATGAACTCATGATAATCCTCCTACCTCTGCCTCCTGAGTGCTGGGATTAAAGGTGTGTGCCACCATGCCTGGCTGAGAGTTTTTTTTTTTTCCTTACAAAAAAATATTTTATTCAATTATTTGCAAGCATCGACACACATACAGAGAATGGGTACACCAGGGCACTCTAACCACTGCAAACAAACTTCAGATGCATGTGCCACTTTGTGCATCTGGCTTTATGTGGGTATTGGGGAATGAAACTCAGGTCATGAAGTTTTGCAGGCAAGTGCCTTAACTACTGAGCACTTCTCCAGCCTGAAAGGTGAGAGCTTTTGTTAGGCAGGGATATATATGGTTTACCAATGAGACCCTAGTTTAGAATCTGATCTGTGGCTCTGGGCTTCCAGGGAAACTGACAGTGGCACAAATCAAGGCTGGCTACCAGTCCCTTCAGAAGATTGCGGACTGTATTCGGGCTGGCCAGAGTGGGAAAGCACTCTTGGAAGCATGCAATGAATTCTATACCAAGATCCCACATGACTTTGGGTAAGGTTATGTCATCACTTCATTCTTCTGTCCACCCTTATTCTCTGAGTCAACCAGCAACAGCTATAATCCTTGTAAGTCTTTTATTCCTAAGGAAATAATCACCTTAGATGGCCTATGATGCATAGATAGCCTATATAATGTTTAGAATATGGGAAATCAGGGGCTGGAAAGGCTGCTCAGTGGTTAAGGCACTTGCCTTCAAAGCTAAAGGATCCAAGTTTGATTCCCCAGGACCCCCATAAGCCAGATGCACAAGGTGGTACATACATCTGGAGTTCATTTGCAGCAGCTGGAGGCCCTGGTATTCCCATTTTCTCTTTCTCTCTAATAAATAAAAAAATATGTATAAAAAACATGGGGGGCTGGAGAGTTGGCTTAGCAGTTAAGGCACTTGCCTGCAAAGCCAAAGGACCTCGGATTCCCAGAACCCACGTAAGCCAGATGCACAAGGGGGCGCATACATCTGGAGTTTCTTTGCAGTGGCTGGAGGCCCTAGCACACCCATTCTCTTTCTCTATGCCTCTTTCTCTCAAATAAATAAATATAAAACTATTTTTTAAAAAGTTTTTTTAAAGTCTGTCTTTTAAAAAAGAAAAAGAAACATGGGAAATCAGGGCTGGGGAGATGGCTCCACAGTTAAAGGTGCTTTTTTGCAAAGCCTGTTGGCCCAGGTTTAATTCCCCAGCACTCATGTAAAGCTGGATGCAAAGTAGTGCATTTATCTATGATCCCAATGGGAGATGGAGACAGGAGAATCTGAAGCTAAAGCTCAGTTCATTCTTCCAAGTTGGTTTGTTTGCAGTCTGACAGCTCGTTTGCAGTGATAAGAGACCCTGTCTCAAAGAAGAAGCAACACAGATCCCTTGAAGTTGTCCTCTGACTTCCACATGTGCATGTGTTCGTACACACACACACAAGTACTTAAAAATATTATGAGAAATCAGTACTTGGGAGGCAGAGACAGGAGGCTAGATAGTGAGTTTGAGGCCAGCCTGGGTTATATGAGGATCTGTTTCTGAACAATTTTTAAAAAATTTAAAAACCATATTCTCTGATCAAGCAGAAGTTACCAGGCTTATACCCCTTTTCTTTTTTCTTTTTCTTTTTTTCTTTTTGTTTTTTCAAGATAAGGCCTCACTCTGGCTCAGGCTGACCTGGAATTCACTATGTAGTCTTAGGGTGGCCTCAAACTCATGGCGATCCACCTACCAAGTGCTGGAATTAAAGGCATGTGCTATCATGCCAGGCACCAAATACTTTATATTTACATAGGAGAAAGACATTTCTACCTTAGTTGATTTTGTGTGTGTGAGTGAGGCGAGGTTTCTGGGGACTGAACTCAGGGCACTGTACATTCTCAGCCTTGGTGACTGGTCCTTCTGGCTTTCATTGGATTTCTGTTTCTTCTGTTGTTTTACAGAATGCTGCGACCATACAAACTGGGACTGGTCAACAGCTTCATCTCTTCTAGACCATATTTACATTATTCTTTATTGATGTCACTATTTTTGTTTTTGTTTTTGTTTTTCTCTCCAGATAGGCTCTCACTCTAGCCCAGGCTGACCTGGAATTCACTGTGTAGTCCCAGGCTAGCCTCACAGCAATTCTCCTACCTCAGCCTCCCTAGTGCTAAGATTAAAGGCATGCACCACCATGCCCAGCTTTAAATTTTTAAAAATATTTTATTTATTTGAGAGAGAGAAAAAGAAACACACAGAGAAAGAATGGGCCTCTAGCCACTGCAAATGAACTCCAGAAGCATGTGCCACCTTGTGCATCTGGCTAACATGGGTACTGTGGAATTGAACCTGTGTCCTTAGGCTTTGTAGCCAAGCACCTTAATAGTTAATTAAGCCATCTCTCCAGTCCTTACATTTAAAAAATATTTTTATTCATTCATTTTTAAGCAGAGAGAGATAGAAAAACAGACAGAATGGGCATGCCAGGACCTCTAACCTCTGCAAATGGACTACAGATCATATGCCACTTTGTGATATCATTCATTTTAAATCAAAGGTCATTTTTATTTATTTATTTGCAAGCAGGTTGAGATAGACAGAACAGCACACCAGGGCCTGTAGCCTCTGCAAATTAATTCCAGATGTATGTGCCACTTTGAGCCTCTGGCTTTACATAGGTACTGTGGAATCAAACCTGGGTCATTAGGCTTTGCAGACAAGTGCCTTCATCACTGAGCCATCTCTTCAGAGCACTCCTCTTATTTTATTTATTTATTATTATTATTTGGTTTTTCAAGGTAGGGTCTCACTTTAGCTCAGGCTGACCTGGAATTCACTTTGTAGTCTCAGGGTGGCATTGAACTCACAGTGATCCTCCTACCTCTGCCTCCCAAGTGCTGGGATTAAAAGCATGAGCCACCACGCCCAGCAACTGTTATTTTAAAAAGGATCCTGGGCTGGAGAGATGGCTTAGCATTTAAGGTGCTTAACTGCAAAGCCTAAGGACTCAAGTTCGACTCTCCAGGTCCCCTGTAAGCCAGATGCACAGTGATGCAAGCATACAAGGTCACACATGCACACAAGGGGGCGCACGTGTCTGGAGTTCAACTGTAGTGGCTGAAGGCCCTGGCATGCCAATTCCTTCATTCTCTCTCTCTCTCAATCTCTCTCTCCCGCATTAAAAAAAAAAAGGCCAGTCTGTTAGTCTTGCCTCAAAAAAAGGATCCTATAAAAAGAATTCGAGGGGCTAGAGAAATGGCTTAGCAGTTAAGGCACTTGCCTGTGAAGCCAAAGGACCCAGGTTCGATTCTTCAGGACCCATATAAGCCAGCTGCACAAGGGGCACGTGTGTCTGGAGTTCGTCTGCAGTTGCTGGAGGCCCTGGTGCGTCCATTCTCTCTGTGTCTGTCTCTCTGCTCTCTATCTCTCTCTGCTTGCAAATAAATACATAAAATAAAAATTAAAAAAATAATAATAATTTGAACTCTGTTCCCAATCAGAAAGTCATGTAGTTTGTTTTATCCTACTCAAAGCATAGATTTAATATACCTTTGTGTATTTGGGCACGTAATTCTTTTTACAGGCCTCTTTCAAATGGGAAATCCCAATTTTTTCTCTCATCTTTTTTAAAAATATATTTGAGAGAGACAGAGCGAGCGAGTGAGTATGGGTGTGCTAGAGCTTCCTGCCACTGCAAACAAACTTCAAATGCATGCACCACTTTGGGCATCTGGTGTTATGTGGGTACTGGGAAAGTGAACCTGGACCATTGGGCTTTGCAAGCAAACACCTTTAACAAACACTGAGCAATCTCTCCAGCCCTTTGGGTTTTTTGTATGTTTTGTGGGATTTTTAAAATTATTTTTAAAATTATTTTATTTTTATTTATTTATTTGAGAGAGAGAGAGAGAGAGATACAGAAATAAGACAGGGAGAGAGAGATAAAATAGGCGCATCAGGGCCTCCAGCCACTGCACCTCCTTGTGCATCTGGCTTTTGTGGGTCCTGGAAAATCGAACCTGGCTCTTCAGGCATTGCAGGCAAGTGTCTTCACCACTAAGCCATCTCTCCAGCCCTATTTTTTAAAATTTATTTGAGAGAAAGAATGAGGCAGATAGAGATAGAGAGAATTAGATAGAAAGAAAGAGAATGGGTGCACGAAGGCCTTAGCCACTGTAAACAAACTCCAAATGCATGCGCCACCTTGGCATCTGGCTTATATATGGGTCCTGGGGAGTCCTTTGGCTTTGCAGGCAACACCTTAACCACTACACTAAGCCAACTCTCCATCCTTTAGTTTTTTTTTTTTTTTTTTTTTGTTTTTCCAGATAGGGTCTCACTCTAGCTCAGGCTGACCTGGAATTCACTCTGTAGTCTCAGAGTGGCCTTGAACTCACTGCAATACTCCTACCTCTGCCTCCCAAGAACTGGGATTAAAGGTGTGTACCACCACGCCCAGCTAGTTTTGTTTTTTTAAGGTAGGGTCTTGCTTTAGCCCAGGTTGACTTGGAATTCACTGTGTAGTTTCAGGATGGCCTCAAACTCACAGTGATCCTCCTACCTCGGTCTCCCAAGTACTAGGATTAAAGTCATGTACCACCATACTCCTTTTTATTGTTTTTGGTTTTTCGAAGTAGGGTCTCACTCTGGCCCAGGCTGTCCTGGAATTCACTATGTAGTCTTAGGGTGGCCTTGAACTTATGGCAATCTTCCTACCTGTGCCTCCTGAGTGCTGTGATCAAAGGTGTGCGCCCCCACACCTGGCTTGGTTTTTTTTTTTTTTTGGTTGGTTGGTTGGTTTGTTTGTTTGTTTTGAGGTAGTGTCTCACTGTAGCCCAGGCTAACCTGGGATTCACTTTGTAGCTGCAGGCTGGCTTCAAACTCATGGCAGTCCTCCTACCTCTGCCTTCCAAGTGCTAAGATCAAAGGTGTGCACCACCAGGCTTGGTTTTCTTTTCTTTCTTTTTAAAATTTTCTTTCTTTTTTTCTTTTCTTTTCTTTTTTTTTTATTGTTGTCTTTTTGTTGTTGTTTTATTTCAATTTTTTTTGAGGTAGGGGCTTAGTCTAGCCCAGCTGACCTAGAACTCACTCTGTAGTTCTAGGCTGGTCTCAAACTCACAGCATTCCTCCTACTCAGGAACTCTCCTGACTGCTGGGATTAAAGGTGTTCCACCATGCACAGCTTCTTTCATCTTTTAACTGAGAAGATAAACATTTGGAAATCCCAATTCCTTGTATCTTATTTGCTAAAGGACCTATTTTTCAGTCCTTTCTCTTTTAATCACAAATCAGACAGCTCATTATGGTTATATCTCTGAACTTAGACTCTGTACCCCTCCATTAATCCGAACAGAAAAAGAATTATCAGACAAAGTACAGCTGCTAGAGGTGAGTTATGTACACATTGGGAAGTTTTAAACCTTTTATCCTAAGTTGACTCACATTGATTTTAGATCTCATTTTCTTAGGCTTTGGGAGACATTGAAATTGCCCTTAAAGTGGTGAAGACAGAGCATCAAAGCCTAGAACACCCATTGGACCAACACTATAGAAATCTACACTGTGCCTTACACCCTTTAGACCATGAAAGTTATGAGTTCAAGGTAAGAAAAATGGTCATTTTTCTTCATATTCTTAGGCTGTAAGACCTACCTTCCTTCATCCCAATGTTCTCTAACTACTTATGAATAAATAGGGCAGAATTTCTGTTTACAAAAAAAAAAAAAAAGCAGGAGCTGTTCCTGCTTATGAGACTGGGAGCAAAAATTTCTGTCATGTTACACCAGAAGCTCCAAGTTCTTCAGTCCAGTCTCATTGAGTCCACATTGAACATTTCTTCCATTCTTTCCCCAGGTAATTTCCCAGTACCTACAGTCTACCCATGCTCCCACACACAGAGACTACACCATGACTCTGCTGGATGTTTTTGAAGTAGAGAAGGAGGGTGAGAAAGAGGCCTTCAGAGCGGACCTTCACAACAGGTCTGAGTCTAAGCTTTGCATTTAGGAAAATGTTTCCTAGCCTAAAGTGCAGTGAGCATGGAGGCTGGCAGAAGCAGCAATTGGCTTTTTTTTATATTATGGCCTGTAATTGCAGAAGAGCAGCAGAGTAGAATAATGGCTGTTTTGTAGGATGCTGCTGTGGCATGGTTCCAGGCTTAGTAACTGGGTGGGAATCCTGAGTCATGGACTTCGAATTGCCCCACCTGAGGCTCCTGTCACAGGTTATATGGTAAGTAGAAGTTGAACTCTAGAAGGAGCAGAAGGGAACGGCACACAATAATGTTCCAGTCCATTTTTCTCCTCTAGATTAGGATTAGATAGTTCTCCCCAAGAATTAAACTGGCTCCTGATAACCCCATCATCTCTTACTGTGTCCTTTTCTTTAAATTCCCAAAGACAGATTTCTGTTCCCCTCAAAAGCAGAGGTTTACAGGTGTTTCTACCATTATCGGAACAGCCCTGTGGGAGGCAGTGGAGAAGGAGCCATGTTGTACTTGTGAAAATGGAAAACCATCAGTGGCACAAGCCTTACTTCTAATATAATGAGTGAAGCCGCTGATCTTAGTTGGTTTTTTAAAAGATTTTATTTATTTATTTATTTATTTATTTATTTATTTATTTATTTGAGAGAGGGGGAGAGAGAGAGTGAGAATGGGCATGCCAGGGCCTCTAGCCACTGCAAATGAACTCCAGATGCATGCGCTACTATGTGCATCTGGCTTATGTGGGACCTGGAGAATCAAATTGGGATCCTTAGGTTTCGTAGGCACGTGCCTTAACTGCTAAGCCATCTCTCCAGCCCTTTTTTTAAAAATATTTATTCATTTTATTTATTTGAGAGAGAGAGAATGGGCATGCCAGGGCCTTCAGCCATTGTAAATGATCCTCCAGACACATGTGCTACCTTATGCATCTGGGGAATCAAACCTGGGTCCTTTGTGGCTTCTCAGGCAAACACCTTAACCCCTAAGCCATCTCTCCAGCCCTGATCTCAGCTTTTGATGGTATATTTCAGTTTGGGAAAGGAATCTACTTTGCTGACATGTCTTCTAAGAGTGCCAATTACTGTTTTGCCTCACCCTTAAAGAACACAGGACTGCTGCTCTTATCAGAGGTGAGACAAGAACATATCTGGGATATCTTGTTAGTAATTTTAAATTTCCAATGAGAAAAATTTGACTTCAGAACCAAGAAGTTCACTTGGGATATCTTAAGGGGAGACAAGTGGAATGTCCATTGCATTGGATTCCTTTGCTAGAGTAAGGGAATAAACTACAAATGGGAATGTTCTGGTGGACTTTAGAGCTATCTAATTGTAAAAAGGAGGTAGGCTTTCAGCATCTTTTGCTTTGCAGGTAGCTCTAGGTGAATGTAATGAGCTATTAGAGGCCAATCCTGAGGCAGAAGGATTGCTTCAGGGCAAACACAGTACCAAAGGGCTTGGAAAGATGGCTCCCAGCCCTGCCCACTCTGTCACCCTGTAAGTACTCAGAGCCAGTGGAGCTGAAGATTCTTTTCCCTTTCCATCTTCTGAACCAGATGCTAACACTGACACATTTTCTTCTGTTTTGCAGAAATGGGACTACAGTACCCTTAGGACCAGCAACTGATACAGGAGTTCTGAATCCAGAGGGTTACACCCTCAACTATAATGAGTTTATTGTCTATAGTCCCAACCAGGTTCATATGCGGTACCTTCTAAAGGTTCAATTTAATTTCCAGCAGCTCTGGTGAATGTTGATATTTAAGAAACCAGGGATGAAGCTGGGTATGGTGGTGCATGCCTTTAATCCTAGCACTTTAGAGGCAGAGGTAGGAGGCCTGCCTTGAGTTCAAGGCCATGCTGTGACTACATAGTGAATTCCAGGTCAGCCTAGGCTAGAGTGAGACCCTACCTTAAAAAAAAAAAAAAAAAAAAAAAGCCAGAGAAGATACATTGCTCATGCAAGAAAATGGCATTGTTGTACTTTTGAACTTTTGATATAATAAACTTTTTTTTGAACTTTTTGATATAATAAAAATATAAAAATAACTAAGTGGTGTTTCATGCTTATAATCTCAGCACTTGGAAGGGCTGAGGTAGAATTGCTGTGAGTCAAAGCTAGCCTGGGCTAGAGTAAGACTCTTCCTTCAATAAAACAAAGAAAAATAGTTTTATCTTTACCGCTGCTGCTTTGGGCTTTACTTCTCCAGCCACTTATTACTTCTTTTTTTTAAATAACTTCTTTAATTGTAGACAGTATCCCATGTTATTTCCCTCCCTCCCCCAACCTTCCCCTTTGAAATTTCACTCTCTATCATATCACCCCCTCTTAATCAGTCTCTCAGTTTGATGTCATGATCTTTTCCTCCGATTATGATGGTCTTATGTAGGCACTGTGAGGTCATGTATATCCAGGCCATTTTGTGTCTGGAGGAGCATGTTATAAGGAGTCCTACTCTTCCTTTGGCTCTTACATTGTTTCCGTCACCTCTTCCGAAATGGACCCTGAGCTTTGGAAGGTGGGTTTGAGATGCTTCAGTGCTGAGCACTCCTCTGTCACTTCTTCTCAGCACCATGGTGCCTTGTGAGTCATCCCAAGGTTGCCACCATCTGAAAAGAGAAGCTTCTCTAACCAAAAGTAAGAGTAACATTAATATATGGGTGTGGACATTAAGAGAAGTTCTTACTGGGCAGTTTGGTGAGCATAGTACATATATTTAGCGAGACACCAGTAGACATTACACTCTTAGGGCTCATGACTACCCCTGTCGTATGTTTTCAGTATCAGGGATGTGTTCCCTCCCATGGAGAGGGCCTCCAGTCCAATTAGAGAGCAGTTGTTTTCCCCCATAACAGATATGGCACTATTGCACCCATTGGCTCATTTGGCCTGGCTGGCCAAATTTAAAGCTTGCAGTGTTCATTGTTGAGTACCTTCACTGGTGTTTTCTCTCTCCAATTGAACTGCATGCAGTGTAGTTTTTTCCAACTTTCTGTCAGCTGGTCCTCATGGAGGAGGCTTTCAGCTCAGCTCCAGCAGGTTTTCTCAGTGAACTTGCCACCCAAGTATGTGGAGTATTCAGCAATAGGGTCTTACCATCAATTCCTGGTGGGAAACCAAGGGCCTTGGCAATGGCCTATAATGTTTTGGGGGTATCTGTGACCTCCCTGGCCAACAACTCATTGGAAGGTATCCCATCCCTTGCACTGGAAATTTTCTAGTAACAATCTATGGCTTTTGAGTGTTCCATTGTCCAGAAAAGTAGGTTTCCATATGACTTTTTTATATCCTCTTAGATTTTGATTAGACCTCCCTCCACCATTCCTTTACTCAATTTCTTCCCCTGACCTCACTTAGGCCTTTTCACCCCCATTAATCTGTTCTTCTACTTACATATATACGATACCATTCTATTAAGTCCCCCCTCCCTCCCTTTCTATTCCCTTTATATCCCCTTTCTAGCTTACTGGCTTCCGCTACTGAGTTTTATTTTTACTCACATAGAAGTCCAATCATTTGTAGTTAGTATCCACATATGAGAGAGAACATGTGACGTTTGGCTTTCTGTGCCTGGGTTACCTCACTAAGTATATCCCTCCATTTTCCAGCAAATTTCATAACTTCATTTTTCCTTACTGCTGAGTAGAACTCCATTGTGTAAATGTGCCACATCTTCATTATCCACTCATCAGTTGAGGGACATTTAGGCTGGTTCCATTTCCTAGCTATTGTGAATAAAGTGGCAATAAACATGGTTGAGCAACTATCTCTAAGGTAGTGAGATGAGTCCTTATGATATATGCCTAGGAGTGGTATAGCTGGGTCATATGGTAGATCTATATTTAGCTGTCTCAGGAACCTCCACACTGATTTCCACAATGGCTGTACCAGATTGCATTCCCACCAACAGTGTAGAAGGGTTCCTTTTTTTCTGCTTCTTCACCAGAATTTATAGTCATTTGTTTTCATGATGGTAGCCAATCTGACAGGAGTGAGATGGTATCTCAAGGTAGTTTTAATCTGCATTTCCCTGATGACTAGGGATGTAGAACAATTTTTTAGATGTTTATATGCCATCTGTATTTCTTCTTCTGAGAACTCTCTATTTAGTTCCATAGCCCATTTTTTAATTGGGTTGTTTGACTTATTACTTAATTTTTTTTTTTTTTTGGTTTTTTGAGGTAGGGTCTCACTCTAGTCCAGGCTGACCTGGAATTCACTATGTATTCTCAGGGTAGCCTCAAACTCATGGTGATCCTCCTACCTCTACATCCCGCGTGCTGGGATTAAAGGCATGTGCCACCACACCCGGCCTTATTATTTAATTTTTTGAGTTCTTTGTATATCATAGTTATTAACCCTCTGTCAGATGTATAGCTGTCAAAGATTTTCTCCCATTCTGTAGGTTGCCTCTTTGCTCTATTCACAGTGTCCTTAGCTGTACAAAACCTTTGTAATTTTATGAGGTCCCAGTGGTTGATCTGAGCGATTGGGGTTATATTCAGAAAGTCTTTGCCAAGACCAATATGTTGAAGGGTTTTCCCTACTCTTTCCTCTAGCAGTTTCAGGGTTTCAGGTCTGATATTAAGGTCTTTGATCCATTTGGACTTGATTCTTGTGCATGGAGAGAGATAAAGATCTATTTTCATCCTACTACAGATGCAAATCCAGTTTTCCCAGCACCATTTGCTGAAGAGGCTGTCTTTTCTCCAATGAGTATTATTGGCATTTTTGTCAAAGATCAGGTGGCTATAGCTACCCGGACTTACATCAGGGTCCTCTATTCTGTTCCATTGATCTACATGTCTATTTTTGTGCCAATACCATGCTGTTTTTGTTACTATGGCTCTGTAATATAGATTAAAATCAGGTATGGTGATACCACCAGCCTTATTTTTGTTGCTCAAAATTGTTTTATATATCCGAGGTTTTTTGTGCTTCCAAATGAATTTTTGGATTGTTTTTTCTATTTCTGTGAAGAATGCCATTGGAATTTTGGTGGGGATTGCATTGAATGTATAGATTGCTTTTGGTAGGATTGCCATTTTCGCAATATTGATTCTTCCAATCCAAGAACAGGGGATGTTTTTCCATTTCCTAGTGTCTTCTGCAATTTCTTGCTTGAGTGTTTTAAAGTTTTCTTGTAGAGATCCTTCAGTTGCTTGGTTAGGTTTATTCCCAAGGTACTTTATTTTTTTTGATGCAATTGTGAATGGGAGTGATTCTCTGATTTCATCCTCTGTGTGTGTGTTGTTAGCATATGAGAAGGTTACTGATTTCTGTTTGTTTATTTTGTATCCTGCTACATGGCTATAGGTGTTTGTCAGCTCTAAGAGACTGCTGGTAGAGTCTTTAGGGTCCTTTATGTATAGAATCATCATCTGCAAATAATGATAACTTTATCTCTTCCTTTCCAATTTGTATCCCTTTTATGTGTGTCTCTTGCCTTATTACTATGGCTATGACATCCAGTACTATATTAAATAAAAGTGGGGACAGTAGACACCCTTGTCTTGTGCCTGATTTTAGTGGAAAAGCTTCAAGTTTTTCTCCATTTAGTATTATGTTGGCTGTGGGTTTGGCATAAATAGCCTGTATTATGTTGAGATATGTTCCTTCTATTCCCAGTCTCTGTAGGACTTTTGTCATGAAGGGATGTTGGATTTTGTCAAATGCTTTTTCTGCATCTAATGAGATGATCATGTGATTTTTGTCCTTTAGTCCATTTATATAATGTATTGCATTTATCGATTTACGTATGTTGGACCATCCCTGCATCTCTGGTATAAAGCCTACTTGGTCGGGATGAATGATCATTCTAATGTATTCTTGTATTCTGTTTGCCAATATTTTGTTGAGAATTTTTGCATCTATGTTCATGAGGGAGATTGGTCTGTAATTTTCTATTTTTGTTCTATCTGTGTCTGGTTTTGGGATCAGGGTGATGCTGGCTTCATAGAAGGAATTTGGTAGGATTCCTTCCTCTTCTATTTTATGGAAAAGTGTAAGAAGCATTGGTATTAGTTCTTCCATGAGGGTCCAATAAAATTCAGCTGTGAATCCATCTGGGCCTGGACTTTTTTTAGTTGGGAGATTTTTTATAACTGCTTGGATCTCCATACTTGTTATAGGTCTATGTAAGTGGTTAATCTCATCTTGATTTAATTTAGATAGGTCATATAAATCAAGGAAATCATCCATTTCTTTCAGATTTTCAAACTTAGTGGAGTATATGTTCTTATAGTATGTCCCTATGATTTTTTTAATTTCTGTGGTATGTGTTTTAATGGTGCCCTTTTCATCTCTGATTTTATTAATTTATGTCTGTTCTCTCTTTCTTTTGGTCAGATTTGCTAAGGGTTTATCAATCTTGTTTATCCTTTCAAAGAACCAACTCTGTTTCATTGATTCTTTGGATTGTTTTTTTGGTTTCTATTTCATTAATTTCTGCCCTAATCTTTATTATTTCTTCCTGTCTACTGATTTTTGGTTTGCCTTGTTCTTCTTTTTCCAAGGCCTTAAGGTGCAGCATTAAGTTATTTACCTGCGACCCTTCTAATTTCTTAGCATAGGCGCTTAAAACTATAAATTTCCCTCTTAGGACTGCCTTCATTTTGTCCAATAGGTTCTCATTATAATTTGATTCCATGAACTTTTTGATTTCCTTCTTGATTTCTTTGTTGACCCATTCATCATTTAGTAGTGTGTTACTTAGTTTCCATGATTTTGTGTATGCTCTATAGCTTTTCTTGTTACTGATTTGTAGTTTGATCCCATTGTGATCTGATAGAGTGCAAGAAATTATTTCAGCTTTCCTATATTTGTTAAGATTTGCTTTGTGTCCTAATATATGGTCTATTTTAGAGAATGTTCCATGTGCTGCTGAAAAGAATGTGTATTCTTCAGCATTTGGATGAAATGTCCTATATATATCTGTTAGGTCCATGTGTTCTATGACTTCATTTAATCCAGAAGCATCTCTGTTTATTTTTTGCTGGGATGACCTGTCAATTGGTCCTTATCTTTCCTAATTAATGTTGGTCTGAAGTCTACCCTGTCAGATATTAGGATAGCAACTCCTGCTTGTTTTCTAGGCCCATTTGCTTGAAACACCGTTTTCCAGCCTTGCACTCTAAGATAGTATCCATCCTTTGTAGAAAGGTGAGTTTCTTGGAGGCAACAAATTGAAGGATCCTGCTTTTTAACCCAGTCTACAAACCTATGTCTTTTGGTTAGGGCATTCAGGCCATTGATACTAAGAGTTATTATTGAAGGGTGTGTATTTATTTTTGCCATTTTTCTTGTTTTTTAGTTCTTCCAGTTGTACCTTTGCTCTCTTGTATTAACTAGTATTGGAGTATGGTTTGTTTTTTCCAGGTTCTTTATATGTGTGCTTTTCTTTCTCTTCAACATGGAGGATCCTTTCAAGTATTTTCTGTAGACCTGGTTTTGTCTTCAAATATTCCTTTAGCCTGCTTTTGTTGTGGAATGTCCTTATTTCTCCATCAATTTGAATGGATAGCTTTGCAGGATAAAGTAACCATGGTTGACAGTTGTTATCTTTCAGAACTTGGAATACCTCACTCCAAGCCCTTCTGGCTTTTAAAGTTTGTATTGAATAATCTGCTGTGATTCTGATGCGCTGGCCTTTGTAGGTGACTTGCTTTTTCTCTCTATCTGCTTTCAATATATTTTCTTTGGTTTGTATGTTTGGCAGTTTAATTGTAATATGGTGGGGAGAGGTTCTTTCCAGGTTTTGTCTGTTTGGTGTTCTAAAGGCTTCCTGTATCTGCATTGGTATCTCTTTCCTAATTTGGGGGAAGTTTTCTTGTATGATTTTGTTGAAAACACCTACTATGCTTTTGCAGTGAAATTCTTCTCCTTCTACTATACCCTGAATTCTTATGTTTGATCTTTTCATAGTGTCCCGAATATCTTGAAATTCCCATTCATATCCTTCCTATTATTTTGTCTTTCTCTTTGTTGGACTGTATTAGATCTGCCACTTGGTCTTCTAGTTTAGATATTCTGTTCTCTCCTTCATCCATTCTACTAGAGAGATTTTCTAGAGTTTTTTGTTTCACTGACTGTGTTCTTTATTGCTAATATTTCTGACTGGGTTTTCTTTATTATTTCTATTTCCTTATTTATGTCTAGTATTGACCTCCTTATTTCAATAAATTTGTTTCCTGTGTGTTCTTTGAATCTTTGATTTCCTCTTTGAGGTCTTTGAACCCTTTCATTTCCTCTTTGAGTTCTTTGAACATATTTATAATCATTCTTTTGAAATCTTTCCCTGGCATTTCCTCTAATTCAGTCTCACTGAAGGTCATTTCTGATACATTAATACTTTTTGGTGGATTTATATTGTCTTGATTTTTTTGTGTTTCTTGTATTATAATGTAGAGATTTTTGCATCTTTGATTAATTTAATGCTTGGGTTTTCTAATTATCTGCAGTAATATTAGATGTATCAATCAATCTGATGTTATATATCTTCAGGGTAGGAGCTTATGTTGCTAGGTGTGGCTCTTAAGACTCTCAGAGTAACCACAAAAGTGACCCTAGATGTTGGGTTTGCCTGCTATGAGAGTATTCAAGTGGGCTGAATGGAACAGAATACAGTCAAATTCTAAAAATTTAACTAAACTATGTACCCATTCAATGAAATACAGCACAGAGGATTTTGCAAAAGTAGGTATTATGACAAATAGATCCTTTAACACAGTCACAGTCACTAAGGATGTGTGTTGCCCCACACCCTTAATCCTGTCAACTGGGAGGCTAAGATTTCTGGTCTGTAGAGGGTTCCAAGGTCAGCTTGTAACCAAGTGATACCCTTCCCCAATGAATGACAGAAGAGGAAACAAAGGCACTATAAATCAGGAAGCAACAAATGAGCAGCCCAAAATATAGCTTATTTAAGAATGTCAGATCTGGGGCTGGAGAGATGGCTAAGCGATTATACGCTTTCCTGTGAAGTCTAAGGACCCCAGTTTGAGGCTCCATTCTCCAGGACCCACATAAGCCAGATGCACAAGGGGGCACATGCATCTGGAGTTCATTTGCAGTGGCTGGAGGGCCTGGCGCCCATTCTCTCTCTCTCTCTCTCTCTCTCTCTCTCTCTATTTCTGTATCTCTCTCAAATAAATAAATAATAAATTAAAAAAAGAATGTCAGATTTGACCATCCATCAGGTTTAACATATAATTTATATAACCCCGACATAGATGGTGCAATTAGCCCTTTGGATGCAAGCCTATAGACCAGGCTTATTTGGTGGGTACTGACCTGGTGGTATCCCAGTTACCTTTTGGGATGGCTTTGATCTCAGCTATGCTGCACAGCCGCTTGGGTCCTTCTTTGTTGTGTTGTGGGCTCAGGAAGGCCGGCTATGCCTGTGGGTCACTGCTGTGATCATGCCGGGTGCTGGGTTGGTGAGCTCTTTTCCCCAGGTCTCTGGTGCTTGCTGGCGCTTGTGCTGGTGGTGGGGGAGGGGAGGCTGTGGATGGTGGCTGAAGTCTGTCTGCTCATCCACATGATCCTCTTCCTCACAAGCCATTCAGTTGGTCTCTGCCATCCTCCTTCCACATTTCTTGAGTTTGTGAGGAGGCTGGTGTGATTGGAAAATCCCCTCACCTGGCTTTAAAATCCTGTGGCTCAGGCTGAGCCTGGCGGCCGCAGCTGCATGAAACTCACCACCATTGCTGGAGCCACTTCTGCCTGCTTCTGTGGGCTCTAGACGCTTTGGATCTCTCCTACTTCTCTGCTGCACTTGGTAATTTACTATACACCTCACTTTTTAGTAGAAGAGTGTATTTTGCTGGTTGTTTTTGTTTTTGTTTTGCTTTTTTTCCCCTGGCCTCTTTTGGCGTGGTTCCTTTTTTGGCGTGGTTTGGCCATCTTAGCCAGAAGTCCTTGTAAAGGGCAGCCACTTATTCTGACATCAGTATCTCTTCATTTCCAGTATGTCACAGCCAGCAGCAGGTTACTCCAGATCCTATTCCTCCACAGTATATTAGCCTCTGTGCATTTAGGGACACTAATGCAGGCTAATGTTTTCCCAGAATTCAGTTTTTCTGCATATCTGTTGAGCATTACTCTAGGAAAAGTGCAGGCCCCTAAGGTTGAATTATTTCCACTTTTCCCTTTCATATTCTCTTGGTTGCCATGATTCTATCTAATATCCTAGTCCTCATCAAATGTCTAAAAAGTTGGGAAGCCATGGAGGACTGTCACTATGCCTAAATACATCTTTTTTTTTTAATAAATCTTTTGTTGTTTTTTAATATTCTATTTTTTTAATTATTTATTTAGAAAGCGTGAGAGAGAAAGGAGAGAGAGAGAATGGGCATGCCAGAGCCTCCAGCTACTGCAAACAAACTCCAGACACATGTGCCACCTTGTGCATCTGGCTTACATGGGTCCTGGGGAACTGAACCAAGGTCCTTTGGCTTTGCAGGCAAATGCTTTAACCGCTAAGCCATCTCTGCAGCCCCTAAATACATCTTGATATAGAATAGAAGCAGGAAGACATTTTACATCCCAGAAGTACTAAAGTGCTAACTAAACCCAAAGAATCGATTAGTATTTTATTTTTTCCTGATTATTTTTAAACATACACAAAACTTCCTATGAAGGTTGTTTAATATTTATTTATTTATTTATTTATTTTTGGTTTTTGGCGGTAGGGTTTCATTCTGGCTCAGGCTGACTTGGAATTAACTATGTAATCTCAGGGTGGCCTTGAACTCACAACGATCCTCCTTCTCTGCCTCCTGAGTGCTGAAATTAAAGGTGTGCACCACCACACCTGGCAGTTGTTTAATTTTTAATTATGTATTTGATTCCAGTGATTAAACCCAGGATGTTGCCATGCTAGCACATGTTCTGCATCTAAGATAGGTTCTCACCCCATAGTGAAGCTTGTTTAAATGGAAACAGTCCATAATTTTTTTTAGCACCAGATTTCTAATATCTTTCAAAAGTTTTATTTGTTTGAGAGAAAGAGGCATATAGACACAGAGAATGGGCATGCCAGGGCCTCTAGCCATTGCAAACACATGTGCCACCTTGTGCACCTGGCATATGTGGGTACTGGGCTTTACAAGCAAGTGCCTTAACTGCTAAGCCATCTCTCCAGCCCTCAAATGTTTAATTGTATATATTGGGCTTCGGCTATAGCTTAGTGGTAAAGGACTTGCCTAGCATGTAAAAAGGCCCTGGTTTTGATCCCCAATTCGCCTTGAAAAAATAATCCCACTGAACGTTTGTGGTATACACCTTAAACCCAAACACTCAGGAGGCAGAGGTAGCAGGATTGCTGTAAGTTCCATGCCAGACTGGGACTACAAAGTGAGTTCCAGGTCAGCCTGGGCTAGAGTGAGGCCCTTCCTCAAAAACAAAACAAAAAAGTGTACATACCCTTTGACCTTAAACCAGATGGACATGTTTGTGTACATGGCTAAATTGCAACATTGGTGTACACAAACATTCAGAGAACTAATGTTCTAAGGGAACTAATCAAATATATCCATTCGTTGAATCATTATGCTACTAATAAAAAGTAAAATGGATTTTATATACTTTTTCAAAAGGTCAGATGGAATACTTCAAAACCCATTGTATAAGACGCTATAGAACCAAAACCAGGTAACAATCATCACAAGAAAATTATAGACCAATATACCTTAAGCATATGGTTGCAAAAAAATTAACAAAATACCAAGCCTAATCCAGCAACATACAGAAAGGACTATATGCCATTGCTAAGTGAAACAAGTGAGGTCACAGGAATGCAAGGCTGGTCCCACATGAAAATGGGGGATAAAAATCGCATGGCTACCTCATGTAGAAAAGGCATAGGGCAAAATGTAACATCCTTACATACTAAAATTCAACAAACAGGAATGGATGACTACTTCACCTACATTGATTAGGGACATCTATGAGAAGCACAGTTAACATCATACTTAATATTGGAAAATAGCACTGGCTCCTGGGTTGTGGTAGTTTCAATAGACTCAAATGTTTTTATTAAAGCTTGTAACAGATTTTCAGCTGCCTGGCTGGAAGAGAAGTCACTGTGGGTAGATTCTAGGGTCCAGCCCTAAGGTGTCATTGGGGGCAGATCTGACTTCCAGCCTAAAGGTAAACAGAGTACTTTAGCTCTGCCTGGGGTTCCCAGAGTATGCTTGCTTTGGGTGGTGCTGGTGGTTTCTTCTCTGCATGAATATGTGAAAGGGGGCCAGCTTCCACCGTTATAGAACTTCCCTGGATCTGTAAGCTTCAAATAAATTCCATTTCTTCCATAAACTGTGTCTGATTTGGAGGTTCATCCCAGCATATGGAGCTGACTATGATGGATGTAGCTAGTCCAGGAGCATGTATGAAGCCCTGGGTTCAATCGCCACCATTGCATGAACTGTGCATGGTAATGCACACATATAATTCCAGCACTCAGAAAGTGAAGCCAAGATTAGTTCAAGATTATCCTTGGCTACATAGTGAGTTTGAAGCCAGCCTTGGCTACCTAAGACTACAACAAAAGGAAGGAAAGAAGTGTGTATCTCCTAAGAACAGAAGACCAGAAAGTCCACTCTACGAGATAGTGTACAGTGTTTTTCTGTAGATACTAACCATGGTAGTCCTAAGAGAGGAAGGGGGAACATCTGGGTCACAGAAGGGAACCCTTGTCTAGTACTGCAAACCTGATCAAAAGCCCATGGCTGAGAAGTCAATAGGAAGGTCCCACTGTTTTGCTAAATTGACATGTGATTCTAAAACTTACTACAAAGCTATGGTGACACAAACAATATGATGATGGCATAGAATTGATAAGGAATAGAATTAAGAATCCACAAGGAAACTCATGCATAAATAATACATTGGTTTTCAGCAAGGGTGCCATGATGTTAATCTTGTTTACCAAGTTAATGGGATTTATAATCATAGGAGATATCCTTTCTCTCTCTTTCTCTCCCTCTCTCTCCCTCTGTGTGTGTGTGTCTGTATGTGTGTGTTAGGGTTAGGGTGTTTCCCAGAGGTGTAACTGAGGTGGTGGGAGGACTCATCCAAAATGTGGGCAGCACCTCTTGGGTCTTTGCTGATGTCTTTCCCACCATAATGGACTATATTCTCAACCATGAGCCTAAATAACTTTCTTTGTTTTTCCTTTTTATTTTTTTTTGTTTTTCTTTTTTTTTTGTTTTTGCTTTTATGAAGTATTTTTGTCACAGCAGCATGAAATGAAAAGTTTTACTAATTAGTTAATACATATGCCAAGAGCATTCAATGGGAAGAAGAACATCCTCAACAAATGGTACTGAGACAACTTAATTATCCACATGCAAAATAATGAATTTGGAAGGCTATCTCACAAACCAAAAAAAAAAAACTTGTGGTAATGGGGCATGAACCTAGGACTTCCCACATGGCAAACAAGTGCTATACCACTGAACTACATGAGACAAAGTTGGCTGAAGTAGTCTTGAACTCACTCTGTAGCTCAGGCTGGAATTGACCTGTGATCCTCCTGCCTCAACCTTCAGAGTAGTTAGGATTATAGGCCTGTACCACCACACTCAGCTGTCTTCCTCAAAACTTAAAATATTTGACAGACAGCAAGAGTTTGGGTGTGCCAGGGCCTCGAGTCACTGCTAACAAATTCCAGGGGCATGCACCACTTTGTACATCTGGTATTACATGGGTACTGGGGAACTGAACCCAGGCCCCATCAGGCTTTGCAAGCAAATGCCTTTAATCATTGAATCATTTCTCCAACCCTTTCCTCAAAATTTAGAACTTTTAGCCACACACCTTTAATCCCAGCACTTGGGAAACAGAGGCAGAAGATTGTCACAAATTCAAAGCTATCCTGTTCTACCTTGTGAGTTCCAGGCCAGTCAGTGCTATACAATGTGTCCATGTCTCAAAAAAAAAAAAAATGGCTGAAGAGATGGCTTAGCTGTTAAGACATTTGTCTGTGAAGCCTAAGGATCCTGGTTCAATTCTCCAGGTCCCACGTAAGCCAGATGCACAAGGGGGCACACATCTGGAGTTCATTTGCAGTGGCTAGAGGCCCAGGCGTGCCCATTCTCATTCTCCCTCCCACTTTCCCTCTCTCTGTCCCTAATAAATAAATAAATAAATAAATAAATAAATAATAAATAAATACATAATAAATAAAAACATAAGATTGGGGCTGGAGAGATGGCTTAGTGGTTAAGGTGCTTACCTACAAAGCTGAAAGACCAGGTTTGATAGGTTTGATTCCCCAGTACCCACTTAAGCCAGATGCACAAGGTGGCACATGCATCTGGTGTTTGTTTGCAGTGGCTAGAGGCCCTGGTATACCCATTATCTGCTTCCTTCTCTCCCTCTCTCTCTCTGTCTCTCTCGCAAATAAATAAAAATAAAAGAATAAAACTTTTTCCTGGCATAGTGTTTTTCTGAAATCCCAGCACTTAGGAGGCTGAGACAAAAGTACATGAATTCCAGGCTGGGGTGGGGGGTAACTCAGTGGATAAAGTGCTTGCTGTGCAAGCATAATCCTGAGCTCAGATCTTCAGAACCCACATGTAGCAGTTACCTTCTCAATGCTGGGCCAAAACACCTGACCAGAAGCAGCTTATGGGAGGAAAGGATTTATTTCATTTGACAGGTTTGAGGGGAAACTTCATCATGGCAGAACAGGAAGCAGGGGTGTCACACAATCACACAAAGCAGAAAGGAAATCATCTGAATGAGCCAGCTCCCAATGCCCAGTAGGACTGGATTAATCAACCCCAAGATCTGCCATTGGCACTACCTCCTAAAGGCTCCATCAGCTGGGGACTAAGTAGGAAGCTTACATACAAACAATTGAAGGTATGGGGAGGGGGAACACTATACCTTCAAACCACCATACCATGTAAAGCTGTAAACAGTGGTATGGATGTCTGCAATCCCAGCATGCCTACAGCCAGATGAAAAGTGCAGACACGAAAATCCTCTGGAAGCTTGTAACCTGGCAAATACAGTAGTGAACTAGACCTTGCCTCAAACAAGGTAGAAGGTGAGGACCAACACCTGAGGTTGTCCTCTGACCTCTACAGGCGTGCACCCATATTCACATACACAAGCACAATACCAAAAGAAAAGAAAGCATGTGGGGGATGAAGAGATGGCTCTGTGGTTAAGGCACTTGCCTTTGTCTTCAAAACCTAACAACCCAAGTTCAATTCCCTAGTACCCAAGTAAATCCAGATGCACAAAGGGGTGCATGCATCTGGACTTCATTTGCAGTGGCCTCTCTCTCTTTCTGCCTGCAAATAAATATACTAATAAAAAAATTTTTTAGTTTGTCAAGCCAACCAGTAATAACATAGTAAGACCCTGTCTCAAAACACCCCCCGCAAACATCACCAGTATGACTGTGGTTGACATTCTAGCACTAGGCATATTGATATCACATACCCTCTGATAGAATACAACAAGAAGAGAACATCACATTTTGGCTTCTGCTCTTAAATCCATAATCTCAGTCTATTTAAGAAAACAGCAGACAAAATTAAAACACCCAACTAGTACTCAAAGGTATCAAGGTTATGCAAAGACTGAAAATTGTCACAATTGGGCTCTCTCTGATCACTTGGGAACTTCCAACTGTGGGTGAGTTATTCCTTCCGTAGGGCCCTGGCTGGCTCAGGCCCAGCTGGGAGGGCCCCATAGCCCTTACTCTCCCCTCCAGCTCTGCATAATGGCAGAAGCTCCTTAAATTCTTTTTTCTCTTTCCATGCTTTTTTTCCCCAGATCCTTATCTGGTCACATGGACTCCTGATCTGTACATGGCCCACATGGGTTTTGGGGCTCCATGCGGTGTACTTTTCCTCTCCCCACTTTGTCTCACCTTATCTCCCAGCCTTCCCCTTTCTGCACTCCTTTATAAAATCTGAATAAAATATGGTATTTTTAAATTTAATTTATATTATTCTAATTTTACATTTGTAATGGTGACTCCATTAAAATGTGGTATTTTAAAAATAAAAAAGAATTGTCACAATTGGAAACTGAGGAAATATGATTAAATGCAATGTAGTATCCTGGAACAAAATATGAATTAGTGAAAAAACTGATGAAGGGGCTGAGGAGGTGGCTAAGTGGTTAAAGGTGCTAGCATGCAAAGCCTGCCAGCCCAGGTTCCATTCCCCAGTGCCCACGTAAAGCCAGATGCACACTGTGGCACATGTGTCTGGAGTTTGTTCACAACTGGCCCTGGATTATCCATTCTCTATGTCTTTCTTAATTTTTTTTCAGAATTTGATATTTGTCAATTACATATTTTTTAAAAACTGACAAAGTATACAGTGTCTGTATTTGACTTAATTTTGTAGAAATGTAAATTTCTTAGTTTTGGTAAATGTATGAGATTGTATGCAGTGTTAACATTACAGAAAGTGAAGTGAAAGGTATCCAGGAACAATCTGTACCTTCTTTGAAACTCTTATAGTCAAACTTATTTGTTTACAGGCTGCGGGTACAGCTCAGTGATAAAGTAGTTGTTCAGTTTGCGTGAGGTTCTGAGTCCAATCTCTGATACCGTGAAAAAAGTCAGTACACTTATAATCCCAGCACTCAGGCAGTGGAGACAGGAAGATCAGGAGTTCAAGGTCATCCTTAGCTATATAGTGATTTCAAGGCCAGTCTGAGCTACATGAGATCCTGTCTCCAAAAAAAAAAGTCAATCAGAGCCAGACATGGTGGTGCACACCTTTAATCTCAGCACTCGGGAGGCAGAGGTAGGAGGATTGCCGAGAGTTCGAGGCCATCCTGAGACTACATAGTGAATTCCAGGTCAGCCTGAGCCAGAGTGAGACCATACCTTGAAAAACCAAAATAAAATAAAATAAAATAATAAATAAATAAATAAATAAAAAGTCAAAACTGAATAGCCAGGCATAGTGGCACATGCCTTTAATCCTAGCACTTTCAAGGCAGAGGTAGGATATTGCCTTGAGTTTAAGGCCACCCTAAGACTATATAGTGAATTCCAGGTCAGCCTGGGCAAGACCCTACCTTGAAACATGCATGTGCGTGCGTGCACACACACACACGAATAAAGATTAGGAATAATTCTACTGAAAAACTCCCACACAGGTAAAGTCTGGGAGGGTATAGCCATTTTTTATTTTTTGGTGCCTAGTTCTCCCATTAGACACATGGTAGAATTAAATTTCTATCCCCTTAACTTCATTGTGACCATGTGACATCTTTGCTAGTCTTTATGAAATGTATTTCTAAGTGACAGATGGGAAAATGAGCAGTTACCTGCCACATGAAACATGCTCTAAGTATGAGCTAGGTACAAAGCCCCCTAACCAGTGTCCACTAAGATAAAACTTTAGGAAAATAATGAGGTCTTGGAACTTTTTAATTTTTATTTAAATATTTTATTTATTTATTTGAGATAGAGAGAGAGAGAGAGAGAAAAAGAGGCAAATAGAGAGAAAGAGAGTATAGGCACACCAGGGCCTTTAGCCACTGCAAATGAACTCCAGATGCATGCGCCCCCTTGTGCATCTGGCTTACGTGAGTCCTGGGGAATCATATCAGGGTCCTTAGGCTTTGCAGGCAAATGCCTTAACTGCTAAGCCATTTCACCAGCCCAGGTCTTAGAACATATATAATTTGTTTATTTGAGAGGAAGAGAGAGAGAGAGAAGAGGTGGCAGATAGAGAGAATGGGTGCACCAGGACCTTCAGCCACTGCAAATGAATTCCAGATACATGCACCACTTTGTGCAGATGGCTTACATGGGTACCGGGGAATATTATTTAAGACAAGCTCTTATGTAGCCTAGGATGGCCACCAACTCCCTATGTATCTGAGGATGACCATAGACTTCCGATCCTCTTATGCTTACTTCCTGAGGGCTGGAAATACAACAGTATGCTACCAAGCCTGGTTGATGCTATATTAGGGATGGTATCCAAGGCATTCTACCAACTGAGCTACATCTCCAAGCTTTTGTTTTTGTTTTTTTTTTTCAAATGAGACAAAGTCTCAAGGAAATTTTGCAAATGACCAGAGTCCATGTAAGACCATGAACATAACCATTCCACCTTCAATGTGTTTGGGGCTTGATGAACTTCATTATGACAGATTTTGGTCTTTAGTTCCAAGAATGCCAATTATTTAATCAATGAATATTTGAAAGTCATGTGGAAAGTCAAAAGACTCGTTCTGCTTTTAGGATCTTGGTTTCTCTCTCTAGTTTTGGAACAGAGCTGTTTTTATGAATCTAGATGTATCCCATATCATCCTAAACACATGGATGCCCTATTGACTCCTCCTTTTCTCTCTCTTCTTTCTCTTTCCCTATCTTTTTTCTTTTTTTAAAAAATATTTTATTATTTATTTATTTATTTATTTATTTGAGAGAGATACAGAAATAGGCAGGTAGAGAGAGAGAGAGAATGGGTGCGCCAGGGCCTCCAGCCACTGCAAACGAACTCCAGATGCATGCACCCCCTTGTGCATCTGGCTTACGTGGGTCCTGGAGAATCGAGCCTCGAACCGGGGTCCTTAGGCTTCATAGGCAAGCGTTTAACCGCTAATCCATCTCTCCAGCCCTCCCTATCTTTTTTCTTTCTGCTTGGGGGTTTTTGTTTGTTTGTTTTTTGAAGCAGGGTCTCACACTAGCCCAGGCTGAGTTGAAACTCATTCTATAGCCAGGATGGCCTTGAACTCAAACCCATGGTGATCTTATCTCTGTCTCCCAATGTTGGGTGTGTGCCACCATGCCTGGTTATTCCTTTTTTTCTTGACCGAATGAGGGCCTTCCTCCTGACAGAAAAGTGACTTTGGATTCCAGGCCAACATGGGACACAGGAATATAACCCTGGTTTCAAAGAGTACCTACTACAGATGTGGTTCATATTCTTGCAGTTCTATTAAGAATGAAAAGAACACAATAGAACATCCATATTCCTCCCACTTGGTCTAAATCTCCATGAAAACACAGTCAATGTTTCATTTAAGATCTTCAAACAGCTTTTATTTATTTTTCTCCTGAGTAGAGTCTCACTCTATCCCAGGCTGACCTGGAATTCACTATGTAGTTCCAGGCTGACCTTGAACTCAAAGAGATCCTCCTACACCTCTGTCTTCCAAGTGCTGGACCAACACTTTATTTTTATAATTCTTTTAAGAGCTTAAACACTGATGTCTTCAGGCTCTGCGTCATCTAGCACAAGTGGTATCATCTTTCCTTGAGCAGTACATTTTCATTCCCAGGACAGAAAGTATATGTTTCCATGGGTATCTCCCACAATGAGCTGCAGGGCAGAGTTAGACCCTAGCCAAGGTTCTAGGCAGCTCACTGCCCCTTCACATTGAAACAGGCCCAGCTAAAACAGGAACAAAAACAGAAGAGGTGAGGGCTACAGGCTTAGGGACTACTTAATAACTCATCTTTCTCTCAATATTAATGCCTTTTACTTAGAATAGGTAAATTGCTGCAAGAGAGATTTAAGAAAACAAAATTTTCATCTTTTCTTCCCTCTTATCCCAAGTTTGTTTTCTTGTAACATTCCCTTATCACCTCCTTGCATCGTATGTACACACACATGCTTACACTTACCAGTTGCATACTGGATCTCTCCCATAGTTTAACATCTCTGTCCTTTGAAGCTGTCACCAGCAATTCAGGAAGCACATGGAGGGCTGTGACAGAGCCTGAGTGAATCTTAGAGAGGAGGAGGACAGCAATATGGTGAGTTCTAAGTTTGTGTGTGTGTGGGGGGGTGCTCCTTCAAGTAAGGAAGCATCAGTGTCTTCTGTGTTTAACCCAGAGCCTCCTCCCTATCTCTGTAATCCTTCCCCACTCACCTTTTTATGATAACGAGTCTTTAAATGTGAGGGTTCTGACGAGCTCTCCATGTTGAAATCTAACTCCAAAGACACAGATGAATCTGTCTTCAAAGTCTGAGTTTCAGATGTGTTTACTTTTTTCTGCCAGATGTTACCTATGGCCCATTCTCCTTCTGGAGTGCATTCAGCCAGGTTCCAGAGCATTCCATCAGAGCTGGCACACAGAAACGAGGACTCTGCCATTTTAAGAGCAGAGTCAGAGCCAGATCTTAAGCCTCAAAGGACCTACCAGCCTCCCACAGGCCATCTCAGAGCTTCTCAGGTCTTTCTATTCCCACTCACCAGATTCAGGTTTGGCCTGAGTTATCGATATTGGGGATCTACTAGGATTCTCTAAGCTCAGCTTGAACTCCAGGCTCTCTTCAAACTCTCCTGATTCCTTCTGCTCCTGTGAAAGCACAGGTTACTTTGTTTAATCTACCCATATCACAGGACTCCACCAAAGCAATAGTGTTCTACTCTAGGATGGGCAGGATGTTTAAAAATTACAGTACAGATATAGTAAAATACACACATCAAATAGATATATTCAGGAATTTTCACAGTCATCCCAGATCAAAGGTACATTTCTATCACCCCAAAAGTTGCCCTCATACCCTTCCCCAGTCAACACCAGACCACCAACAGAGCTATCATCCTTACTTCTGTTGCCATAAATTTTGTGTGTTCTTTAGCTTCCATTAAGTGAAAGCACTATAACATGGACTCTTCATATCTGGCTTCTTTTGCCAGAACAACAACATGTGTCTGCATTTATGGCTCCTTCCCTGACATTCAGTATCACATTCTTTGATTTTTCTGCCATGCAGCATTCCGTAACATAAATATACTCAAGTTATTGCTCTTCTTCCCATTTATACTTTTAGGTTGTTTTGTTATGGTAAATCAAGCTGCTATAGACATGATTACACTGGTCTTTTGGAGAATCTGTGTACTTATTTCTCTGAGGCACATGCTTTGGTATGGAATCATTAAGTCCTATATAAGCTTTGAAACCAGCTTTAGTAAATATCAAGTCAGGATCTCATTCATAAGTTTTCCAAGAACAAGAGACCCCAGAAACCCTCGAAGTTACCATCTAGCTTTGACACACCCAGATCAGTAAGCATAAAACACTGAGGAAACTACTAAGCAACACGACAGAAGCAAGATGCAGTCCTGGCCCTACAACACTAACAGGCAAGATGGGGCATGAAAGCATATGCGATTAAGAAATCCCCTAAGCTTGTGACAAAAGAACTTTTAATGTACCAATGAAATCTTGCATGGAAACTCGATGTCCAGCGCTCTAAGCACAGCTAGCTGCTCCCGCTAAAGGAGACTAAGGGGATTTGTAACTAGCTGTCTTTCCCTTCCCTTCATCTTCCATGATGGGCCCCAATACTATCTTTAACTTTTATTGACAACTTCCATGCATATAGAAAATATACCATGATTATGATCCCTTCCCACCACCCTGCCTTTTCTCCATCTTGAATTTCCCCCTCCACTGAATCCCCTTTTTCCAATTAGCCCCTGTTCTATATATTTTTTCAAGCCCCCGAGGTAGAGTCTCACTCCAGCCCAGACTGACCTGGAATTCACTATGTTCTCTCAGGCTGGTCTCAAACTCACAGCAATTCTACCTCTGCCTCCCAAGTTCTGGGATTAAAGGCATGTGCCACCATGCCTGGCTCTGTTCTATTTGGATGTAATCAATTTCCCCCTCCTATTATACAGGTCTTGGATAAGTAGGTAGCATCAGGCACTGTGAGGTCATGAGTATCACAGCCCCTCCTTTTGGCTCTTACATTCTTTCCTCAACCTCTTTCACAATGGTCCCTGACTCTTGGAAGATTTTGCTTTTGCTTTTGTTTTGAAGCAGGCTCTCACTCTGGCCCAAGCTGGCCTCAAACTCATGGTGATCCTCCTACCTCAGCCTCTCAAGTGCTGAGATTAAAGGTATGTACCACTGTTTCTGGCAGAGCCCCAATACTTGCAACCACTGGTCCCAGACAAATACTCATTTTAATACATCCAAACAGGACTTACCAAGAAAGAGAGAGATTCAGGATCCCCTGGCTGCAGGTAAAACATACCAAATTCACTGGTAGACAATATCAAAAGATGTCCTGCAAACCTCCTCCTGGTTTATAAGAAAGTAAGACAAAGAGCTCAGGACTACCTCTCTTTAAGACCCCAAAGTTACTATATGTGTGGTTCAAACCTTTAATCTAGTACTCCAGAGGCTGAGGTAGGAGAACTGCTATGAGTTCCAAGCCACCCTGGCCTAAAGAGAAAGTTCCAGGTCATCCTGGGGTCCAGTGACAACCTGTCTCAAAATATCCCCTCCAAAAAAGAAAAGAAAAGAAAAAAAGAAAACCCCCGGGGGGTGGGGGTCTGTTCTAAATTTGACTCAATTTCATGGTAACCACTAACCCATTTTTCTTCTTCCCAACTCAGGAGAGAAAAGCATTTTGGATCTTACCAGATCACAAATGGAGCATCCCCAAGCTTCATCTGTAGTAATTCCAAATCCTCTTTCACCAAGATTAGGGACTGGCCATCAGGGGCCAGAGTTAGGCCTAGCAGAACCCCTAAGTCCTCCTGAAGAACTCGGTTCTGGTGAAGACTACAGCTTAAAAGACATACACGAACAGAGAAAGATCCTGTTTTAAGTTAACCTCAAACTCCTCATTTCCCTGTATATTATTCATAAATGAAGTCCAAAGCAAAAATATCTACCTGCCTTATACATCCTGTTCCTCATCACTTGGTTATTTGCATTTATTTTTGTTGTACCAAGGATCAGATCCAGGGCTTTTGGTACTAGACAAGCACAGTACCACTGACCTATTTTCCCAACACTTATTTTTTTAAAGAAAACTATTTTTATTTATTTGCAAGCAGAAAGAGATTGAGAGAGAAAAGGCAGAAAAATGGAGAATGGGCACGCCAGGGCCTCCAGCCGTTGAAAATGAACTCCCAGTGCTTGCACTACTGTACATCTGGTTTTACATGGGTACTAGGGAATCTAACTCATATCATTAAACTTTGCAAGCAAGCACCTTAGCCACTGAGACATCACTCCAGCCCACCAACATCTAGAGTTAAATAAGGATTCTTCATAATTATCCCTTGACTTGCTCTAAATACAATCTTTACCATTGTTCTCACTTCCCTCTGTCCCTACCCCCAACTGATGAATAATGTGTAATTCACCTGAAACATATGTTTAAATCTGTACCTGCCTTCTCCTATCAATTGCCCAAGTCAAGGCCCATGTATAGTCTTCCTACCTTTAGAATCTCTCTACTACTGTCCATCCTCTTTCCTACCACTGTGTTCTCTCTCTAAAGTTGTGATCATGAGGATCAGGGGTGATGCTCAAGAGCAGTGTGTATTTATTTATTAATTTACTTTTGGTTTTTCGAGGTAGGGTCTCACTCTAGCCCAGGCTGACCTGGAATTCACTATGTAGTCTCAGAGTGGCCTCGAACTCATGGCAATCCTCCTACCTCTGCCTCCCAAGTGCTGGGATTAAAGGCATGTGCCACCCCGCCCAGCTTTGCAGTGTGTATTTAGCATGTATGGGTTACTAGGTTTGATCCTAGCTTACACACAAAAAAGAGCAAATACACTTCAGACCATTATTCTATAAAACTCTTAGTATTATACCCTTATAACCTCATTTATCTTTTCAACCTCATACTTGCCCCTGCTGCTGCCCCCTCCCATTCCCTCCTGGAACCCAAAGCTTGGCTTACACAGAACACTCTAAGCAACCTCATGCCTCTATGACCTTTGTTAATTCAACGTCCCTCACTGGTCCAGAAAATGATTTCTTCTTTACATCCAACATCAAGTATAACTTCTTTCCTACAATTTCTCAAATTCTTCAGCTTCATGAGCTATGAGAAGAAGCTTTAAAAAAATAAAAGGGGCTGGAGAGATGGCTTAGCAGCTAAGTTGCTTGCTTGAGAAGCCTAATGACCCAAGTTGGGTTCTCCAGTACCCACATAAGCAAGATGCACATGGTGGAACATGAGTCTGGAGTTCATTTGCAGTGCTTAGAGGCCCTGCATGTCCATTCTATCTCTTTATCTGCCTCTTTCTCTCTCAAATAAATAAATAAATAAATAAGCTGGGTATGTTCCGACACACCTTTAGTCTCAGCTACTCTAGTGGGGGTGGGGGTTGTGAATTCAAGATCAGCCCGGGCAACATAGCAAGACCCTGCCTCAAAAAATAAAATCATAAGCCTGGCATGGTGGAACACACCTTTAATCCCAGTACTTGGGAGGCAGAGGTAGGAGGACCTCCGAGAGTTCCAGGCCACCCTGAGTTCCAGGTCAGCCTGAGCTCTAGAATGAGACCCTACCTCGGAAAACCAAATAAATAAATAAATAAATAAATAAATAAATAAATAAATAAATAAAATCAAATCATAGCTGGGTGTAGTGGTGCTTGCCTTTAATCCCAGCACTTGGGAGGCAGAGGTAGGAGAATCACTATGAGTTCAAGGCCACCATAAGACTACTGAGTGAATTCCAGGTCAGCCTAGGCTAGAGAGAAACCCTACCTTGAAAAACCAAAAAATAAAACACAAAAAATAAATAAAATAAAATCATTTGTACCTGTCTCACACTGTCTGGCCCAGCACTTGGCATCAAATAGGCACTTAAGAATTCCTTATTTAAGACAATATGGTGGCACATGCCTTTAATCTCAGAACTCAGGAGGCTGAGGTAGGAGGATGGCTGTGAATTCAAAGCCATCCTGGGCTACACAGTGAGTTCCATGTCAGTCTTTGCTATAGTGAGACTCTGTCTTGAAAAGAAAAAAAAATTGCTCATTTAAGGTGCATGCATAGCTGCCTTCCAAAGAATTGCTCATTTGACAAGGCCAGTAGGGTGTGATGGCACACCTTTAATTCCAGCAGGAGGATCACTGTGAGTTTGAGGCCAGCCTGGGACTACAAAATGAGTTCCAGGTCAGCCTGGGCTACAGCGAGACTATACCTCAAAAAAATTAAGACCCTGGGAGGGGATATGATGGAGAGTGAAGTTTCAAAGGGGAAGGTGGGGAGAGGGAGGGAAGTACCATGAGATATTGTCTACAATTAAAGAAGCTGTCAATAAAGAAGAAAAAAGGAAAAAATTTAAGACCCTGTGCTGGAGGGTGTGCGTGCGGAGTGAAGAGGCCAGGTCTCCCTGTTCCCCAGCTCCTCCCAGCTCCCTGGTTCCAAAGGCAGTGAGGCTGGAGGAGACAAACTACCCCTTGCACATTAGCCAAGCCACAGCTGAAACCACAAAAGAATTGTGGAGATGAGCAACAGGGCTGCATCCATGCTGAACCTGATATTCAGTGCCAGGGTGTAGGAGACAGTCCCTGAGGATACTCAACACCTACCAAAGCAGAGATCCAGAGGCTCCTAAGAACTCATCACTGAAGTAGACTTAAAACTCACCCACAACAGCTCAGGGAATCTTGCAGAAGAGGGAACAGAAAGATTGTAACTGACTGCTATTCCCACAACCCATAAACCTCAACCCTATGGGGAATACCTGCAACCCCACTGAGGAGTGTCTCCAATAGAATGGTGGCAGGGACAAGGGAAAACAGGGTGCCAACACATGATGATGTATCCATATGAAATATATTGTTAATAATAATAATAAACATAAAAAATTAAGAGTAAATAAATTAACAAGGCTAGGACCAGAAAACTAACATTGTATCAACCTAGTTCAGAAGCAGGCATGGAAAGATGGAAATAAAATCCCACCATCCCATTAGCCAGCTGCCTCATTTCACCTGAAGTTTCTGGATGTTGAACCTTTCAGCAGTTTCACTTGCCACTCACTGATGTTTTTGTCAGCACTGAGAACAAAAAAGGTGTGTGACGAGTACCAGATCAGGGAACTGATGTGGCCTGGAACCTGGAGGATACATGTTCAGTTCAGTACTTCTAAATAACCAAGATTAACCTTCTTACCCTTCCCAGATAGATGTACAACCTCTAACCCCAGCAGACACGATTAAACACAGGGCAGAGTTCCCAAAGACAAAGAACTGGATTGCTCCAGATCACCTGTGCTGTGGCCACAGCCTTGGCTTCATGCCACAGTGTTAGTTCCCCAGCTTGATTTCCAGACACTGCCACAGAACCATCTGGTGCCCAGGCCACAGCAGTGATGGCTGAAGAACTCCTGGGTATGTATGTACCATCTGAAGAAGAAAGGAAGTAAGTCTTAAGAGTTGGGCTAAGATGGGTGTGGTGGCACATACATTTAATCCCAGCACTTGGGATGCAGAGGCAGGAG
Organism: Orientallactaga sibirica; assembly: GCA_036365145.1. Classification (NCBI taxonomy): domain Eukaryota; kingdom Metazoa; phylum Chordata; class Mammalia; order Rodentia; family Dipodidae; genus Orientallactaga; species Orientallactaga sibirica. The sequence continues at coordinate 472,403 of JAEOAD010000556.1, read as the reverse complement.
GATCACTGTGAGTTTGAGGCCAGCCTGGAACTACAGAGTCAGTCTGGGCTAGAGTAGGACCCTAACCTCGGGAAAAAAATTTCAAAATTAAAAATTAAGAAAGAGTAGAGCTAAATCTTACTCCAGTCAGAATGATTATCATCAAAAAAAAAAAAAAAATCAGAGCAGGCGTGGTGGTGCACACCTTTGATCCCAGCACTTGGGAGGCAGAGGCAGGAAGATCACCATGAGTTCAAGGCCACCCTGAGACTACATAGTGAATTCCAGGTCAGCCTGGACTAGAGTGAAACCCTACCTTGAAAAAACAAAAACAAAAACAAAAACAAAAAAGAAACAACAACAACAAAAAAAGAAATGAAAAGAAAAGAAATATCAATACTACTGTTGAAGGTGTAGAAAAAGAGGAACCCTTTTGCATTGTGGATGGAAATGTAAAGTGGTACAGCTATTGTAGAAATTGATGCAGAAATTTCTGAGACATAAAAATTTTTTACAATATGTGGTGGTTTTAATGTATGTCCTCCATAGACTCAGGTGCTTTATTAAGGCTTGTAACTTGGGTCTCCAGCCACCTGGCTGGAGGAGGTTGTCATTAGGGGCAAATCCTGGAGTCCAGCCCAAAGAAGTGTTTGGGGGAGGGCTTGAATTCCAGCCCAAAGGCATGCAGAGCATCTGGCTGATTTTTGTGCTTGCTGCTTTTTGGTATTTGTGGGTTGGTGGTGGTTTCTCTCTCTGCTTGGATTTGTGAATGAACACCAGTTTCTTTTGCCATTGATGGACTTTCCCTTGGATCTGTAAGCTAAAATAAATCCCATTCCTCCCATCAACTGTGTTTGGTTGGATGTTTGTCTCAGCATCATGGTACTGGCTACTATACTATATGACCCAATTACATCACTACTTGGCATATACCCTAAGGACTCTAATCACTTCCTTAGAAATACTTACTCATCCATGTTTATCACTGCTCTATTCACAATAGCTAAGAAATAGGACCAAACTAGATGTCTTTCACCTGATGAATGAATAATGAAGTTATGGTACATTTGATCAATGGACTTTTGTTCAATGGTAAGGAAAAATAAAATTATGAAAGTTGCAGGGAAATGGATGGATCTGGAAAGAATTATACTAAGTGAGGTAACCCAGGCCCAGAAAGTCAAATGCAGCAAGTTCTCTCTCATATGTAGATCCTACCTACAAATGTTGAGATTTGTATGTGAGTTGGAGTAAAAGTCAGCAGTAGGGCTGGAGAGATGGCTTAGTGGTTAAGGCGCCTGCCTGCTAAGCCTAAGAACCTGGTTCCAATCTCCAGGTCCCACATTTAGCCATATGCAAAGTGATGCAAGGGTGCAATGCCGCACTTGCCCACAAGGGGGCACATGCATCTGGATTTCGTTCACAGCAGCTGAGAGACTGCTGGCACGCCCATTCTCTATCTGCCTCCCTCTCCCTCTCTCTGTCTGTCTCTCTCTGTGTCTCTCTCAAAAAAAAAAAATTTTTTAAAAAAAGTCCGTAGTAGAGGCCAGGAAGATAGAAAGGGGCTATGAGGGAGGAAGGGAGGAGTGGGGAGGACTTAAGGGGAGGGTATTATAAATATACAAGTAGAGGAGCAGAATACTGAGGGTGGAATGATCTAAGTGGGATCAAGGGAAGGGATGGAGGAAAGATAGGGTGGGAGGAGAGTTAATCAAAATTTAAGATGGTATGAAAAAGTCATATGGAAACCTTCTTTGCTAGTCAATAATATATATGTTAAAAGAGAGTTGAGTGAATTTGGGCAGATGTATTCTGTACAGGTAGATAGTGGTGGACTCAGAAGCCATAAATTGTTATTAGAAAAATTTTGAGGACTTCTGGATAAGATGGCTGCATAGTAGTCACACCAATCCAGCTTAGGTGGGAATTTGTCTTTTTCTTCTGTCATTATTGGGAGCAGGGTCTGATTCAGACCCAGGCTGACCTGGAACCCATTTCAGAACAGAAATCGCCATGTTATAATTGAACTACTAAGCACACAAACCAAAGAAAATATATTGAAAGCAATTAGAGAGAAAAAGTAAGTTACCTATAAAGGCAAGCCCATCAGGATCACAGCAGATTACTCAAAACAAACTTTATAAACTAGAAGGGCTTGGAATGATGTATTCCAAGTTCTGAAAGATAATAACTGTCAACCAAGATTACTTTATCCTGCAAAGCTATCTATCCAAATTGATGGAGAAATAAGGACATACCACAACAAAAACAGGCTAAAGGAATTTATGACAACTAAGCAAGATGTACAGAAAATATTAGAAGGAATCCTTCAGGCTGAAAAGAAAGCAAAAAGGAAGCCCTACAAAGTAAGAATGGCAAGAATAAACACATACCTTTCAATAATAACTCTTAATATCAATGGCCTCAATGCCCCAACCAAAAGAGTCAGGATTGCAGAGTGGATTAAAAGGCAGGATTCTGCTGTTTGTTGCCTCTAGGAAACTCATCTCTCAATAAAAGATAGACACTGCCTTAGGGTAAAAGGGTAGAAAACAGTATTTTAAGGAAACGGGCCTAGGAAACAAGCAGGGGTTGCTATCCTAATATCTGACAGGACAGACTTCAAACCAACATTAGTGAGGAAAGATAAATAAGGTCACTTCATACCAATTGAAGGAACACTCCAACAGGAGGACATTACATTCTTAAATGTATATGCACCTAACATGGGGGCTCCCAATTTCATCAAGCAAACACTATTAGACTTGAGGTCATAGATAACACCAAACACAATTGTAATGGGTGACTTAAATATCCCACTCTCGTAAATTGACAGGTCATCCAAGCAAAAAATAAACAAAGAGACATATGGATTAAATGATGTCATGGAACAAATGACCTAACAGATATATATAGAACATTCCATCCAAATGTTGCAAAATATACATTTTTCTCAACAGCACAAGGAACAGTCTCTAAAATAGACCATATATTAGGACACAAAGCAAATCTGAAAAAATACAGGAAAATTAAAATAATCCCTTGTACTCTATCTGACCATAATGAGATTAAACTACAAATCAGCAACAAGAAAAACTACAGAGCATATACACAAATTCATGGAGACTAAACAGTACATTATTGAACGATGTAAGGGTCATTGAAGAAATCATAAAGGAAATCAATAAATTCATAGAATCAAATGATGAGGAGAATACAACATACCAAAACTTTTGGGACACTATAAAGATAGTCCTAAGAGGGACTATATTAAGAAATTAGATTAAGAAATTTGACAGCTCTGAAACAAGCTTCTGTCACACCCTCCAAGGCCTTGGCAAAAGAAGAACAAGGCAGAAAAAATCAGTAGCTGGATAGAAATGGAAAGATAGCCAAAATTAATGAAATAGAAACCAAAAAATGCAACTGCCCAAAGAAATTGGCCTCAAAACCATGACCTTGAAGTGCCTAAACAAAATTGATACACCCTTAGCAAATAGAAGAAAAAAGATGATGATAGACAAAAATTAATAAAATTAGAGATGAAAAAGGAGAGAGGGAGGGGATAACAAAGGAATTGGAAAATTCTAAAGGGAATACTTTAAAAAAATATGCATAAGTTTTTGTATGTAAGTATAGAAGTTGTGAATAAAAAAATTTCAAAAAAATAGAAATTAGAGAGTTCATAAGTAAACAATTTACTGCTGTACCATAAGGCCTTGGAAAAAGAAGAATAGGGCAAACCAAAAGTCAGTAGACAGAAAGAAACAATAAGGTTAGGGCAGAAATTAATGACATAGAAATAAAAAAAAATCTAGAGAATCAATGAAAGAAAGAGATGGTTCTTTAAAAACTGATAAACCCTTAGCAAATATGACCAGAAGAAAGAAAGACAGACAAAAATTAATAAAATTATAGATAAAAAAGGTACCATTACAACAGACACCAAAGAAATTCAATCATGACAATACATTTTAAGAATATATGTGTGCTGGACTTCTGGGTAAGATGGCAGCATAGCAGCCACACCAAACCAGCCCAGGGAGGGAGTTAAGCAAAACTACAGCAAAATACACTCTTCTTCTGAAAAGTGCAGGAGTATAGGTTTATCTTAGACACAACAGAGAAGCAGGAGAGACCAAGATCCACCAGAAAGGAGGAAAACAGCCAGAATCCCACTGAGGAGCTTGTGGCCCTGATCTGCACTATCTGCCTGCCAGGCACCACCCCCCAGGCATGCCTAGCAGCAGCAGCAGAGACCAAACAAGGGGACTTTCCAACCTCATCAACCTCCTTGCAGAGCCCAGAAATCTAAAGAAAAGTCAGCTGAGCTACTGAAAGAGATACAGGGGAATGGTATAAGCAACTACAGGCTTCCTGAACTCTCCCATCCCCCAACCATCAGAATTGCAATGCACATCCAGCAAAGCTGAGCTGAGCTGAGCTCCAGCTCCACAGTACAACATGGAGGGATCGAGGTGGGCACTCAGCATTAGTGAGATTGGAAGCCATGCCAAAAGGCAATGAGGCCGGTGGACTGAAAAAAAAAAAAAAAAAAAAAAAAAAACATGTATATAAGCCTGCATTAGAAGTGCTAATCTCTCTTTCCATGTCAGGGAAGGTTATGGGTTACATATATTTGGTTGGCTTTACCATTTTCAAATAAGCTGTACATGGAGTGTTGAATATGGCTGCCTTTAATGCTTACAGATTTATAGGGTCTTTGTCTTTTGCTTTTGTCATTATTGTGAGCAGGGTCTGATTCAGATCCAGGCTGACCTGAAACCCAATTCAGAACAGAATTCTCTACCACCTAGCTGACAGGATTAAGGGTGTAGAGCAACACAAAACCCTTAGGAATTTTGGCCTTATAAGACTGTTTGTTTGTTTTAATCCCCACACTTGTATACTCTGTGCTGGTTTTTATTGAACGTGTATATTGCTCAGTTGAAGTTTATAATTTGCCAGTTTATTGTTCCACCCAGTCCACTAGAATACTTGCTTAGCAAGCAAACTCAACACCTAGGATTACTTCTGTGGTTGGATTGGGGTATAAGTGCTACACCTGGCTTCTTAAACTCATATCCTGAAAGTACATAAAGGTGGATCACCACATCTAAGAACACTGCAGATAAATAGAAAACCCAAGCATCAAATCAATTCAGGATGCAAAAGTCGCTACATTATAATACAAGAAACACAAAGAATCAAGACAATGAAATCCCACCAAAAATTATAAATCCATCAGAAATGATCACCAATGAGACTGTTTTAGATGAAATACCTGACAAAGACTTCAAAAGAATGATTATAACTATACTCAAATGAAAGAAGAAATGAAAGGATTCAAAGAAGAAAACAAACTCCTGAAAGAGAGCACAGAAAACCAGTTTAATGAAATAAAAAGGTCATTACAGGACATGAGTAAGGAATAGAAATACTGAAGAAAAACCAGGCTGAAATCCTACCTGTGAAGAACATAGTCAGTGAAATAAAAACTCTATGGCAAGTCTCACCAGTAGAATGGATGAAGGAGAGAGCAGAATATCTAAACTAGAAGACCAGGTGGCAGACCTAATACAGTCCAACAAAGGCAAAGACAAGCTAATAGGAAGATATGAATGGGAACTCCAAGATATCTGGGACTCTATGAAAAGAACAAACATAAGAATTCAGAGTATAGCCGGGTGTGGTGGCGCACGCCTTTAATCCCAGCACTTGGGAGGCAGAGGTAGGAGGATCGCAGAGAGTTCGAGGCCACCCTGAGACTACATAGTTAATTCCAGGTCAGCCTGGACTAGAGTGAGACCCTACCTCGCAAAACCAAAAAAAAAAAAAAAAAAAAAAAAAAAGAATTCAGAGTATAGTAGAAGGAGAATTTCAATTCAGAGGCTTAGTAGGTGTTTGTTTTCAACAAAATCACAGAAGAAAAATTTCCCAAATTGGGAAAGAAATGCCAATGCAGATTCAAGAAGCTTTTAGAACACCAAACACAAAAATCCTAGAAAAATCCTCTCCATGCCAAGTTATAATTAAACTGCTAAACACGCAAACCAAAGAAAATATATTGAAAGCAGTTAGAGAGATAAAGCAAGTGACCATCAAAAGGAAGACAATAAGGATCACAGCAGATTACTCAACACAAACTTTAAAAGCCAGAAGGGCTTGGAATGATGTATTCCAAGTTCTGAAAGATAAAAACTATCAGCCCAGATTACTTTATCCTGCAAAGCTATCTATCCACATTGATGAAGAAATAAGGACATACCACAACAAAAACAGGCTAAAGGAATTTATGACAACTAAACCAGCTCTACAGAAAATACTTGAAGGAATCCTTCATACTAAAAGCAAGCAAAACACACACAGGAGGAAATAGGAAAAAATAAACCATACTCAAATAACAGTTAAAACAAGCAAGTAAAGGGAAAACAGGAAGTACTACAACACAAGAAGAATGGCAAGAATAAATACATATTTTTCAATGATAACTCTTAATATCAATGGCCCCAACCAATAGACACAGGCTTGCAAACTGGATTAAAAGGCAGGATCCTGCCATCTGTGGCCTCCAGGAAACTCAATTCTCAAGCAAAGATAGAAACCTTATTAGGGTGAAAAGTTGGAAAATGGTATTTCAAGCAAATGGGCCTAGGAAACAAGCAGGGGTTGCTATCCTAATTTCTGACAGGATAGACTTCAAACCAACATTAGTGAGGAAAGATAAAGAAGGTCACTTTATACTGATCAAAGGAACACTCCAACAGGATGACATTACAATCCTAAACATATATGCTCCTAAAATGGGGGCTCCCGATTTCATTAAATAAACACTATTAGACATACAGCCAACATAATACTAAATGGGGAAAAACTTGAAGCTTTTCTACTAAATTCAGGAACAAGACAAGGGTGTCCACTGTCCCTGCTTTTATTTAATATAGTACTAGAAGTCCTAGCTATAGCAATAAGGCAAGATACACTCATAAAATGAACACAGATTGGAAAGGAAGTGATCAAATTATCATTTGCAGATGATACGATTCTATAAATAAAGGACCCTGACGACTCTACCAGCAAACTGTTAGAGCTGATAAACACTTTTAGCAATGTATCAGGATACAAAATTAATACACAGAAATCAGTAGCTTTCCTATATACTAACAAAAAACATGTAGAGTGTGAAATCAGAGAATCTCTCCCATTTGCAATTGCCTCAATAAATAAATAAATAACATTTAATTTAGATATTTTCCATATATATATGGAATAGAACATAGCATTTTTCATATAGTAGGAACCAACAAGGAAAGTTTCTTTTAACTCCCCTTTTTACACTTTATGGTAAGTAGCAGGGGGAAAATGCATTTGTAGATCATTTCTAGGCAAATTGTGAAGCTAATGACCAACCTATTTCTACCTATATTCAGTTTCTTTGTTTACTAGAAATGGGAATCACTGCCTCTTAAGGAGAGAGAAAAAAGTCACCATTCTGCATTTAGCTGTATCCATATATTGCATTTCTGTATTTTTGTTTGTATTGTAAAAAATTCACATAATAAATGATGTTGTGATAAAAATAAATAAATAAATAAAGTACCTTGGAATAAACCTAACCAAGAAAGTGAAGGATCTGTACAATGAGAACTTTGAAACATTGAAGTGAGAAATTGCAGGTCAGCCTGGGCTATCTAAAAACAAAACAAACAAACAAACAACAACAACAACAAAAAGGATTTGGTCTACTGGCTGGGATATCAGAAGACATATCAGGTTACCCTTGACTTTCTCTGTCCCAGTAACACAACCTCCTTTCATGCCTACTGTTTCTCTCCATGCCTCACTCACCTGTTTCCTTAGGTATCTGCCAGAGCCGTATGGAACTATCCTGTGAGGCAGTGAGCAGGAGGCCTGAAGTCTCTGAAGCAGCAACTGCACTAACTGGGCCACTGTGTCCTAGGAGGGTGTGTGTTTGGCACATCTGAGACGAAGGAATGAAGCGGGCCATTAGGATACTTTGTACCTTCTCCACCTCCCTGCCCCACTCTTGCGACTCACCAAGAGGGGATGCCACAAGCGTGTGGCCCCATCCACTCCAATGGTCACCACTAGAAGCTCTGATCCAGGCTGTCCGACTGATAAGACCAGGAGACAAAGTCAGAAGGAAGACCAGGCTCACAGATATAACTACAATCCCATTTATCTGGGAGACTAAGACAGAAGGATTGAAAGTTCAAGGCCAAAGCTTGGCTACAGTGGGAGTTCAGAGCCATTTTGGGCAACTTAGTGAGACCCTGTCTCAAAATAGAGTTCAGAGATGGAGAGGTGGCTTAGTGGTTAAAGTGCTTGCTTGTGAAGCCTAAGGACCCGTGTTCAACTCCCCAGATCCCACATAAACCAGACACACAAGGTGATGCATGTGTAAGGTCGCACATGCGCACAAGGTGGAACATTCATCTGGAGTTCAATTACAGTGGCTGGAGGCTAGAGTTTAAAACAAAAAGTTAGCTAAGAGGGCTGGAGAGATGGTTCAGTGATTATGGTGCTTACCTACAAAGCCTAAGACCAACAACCCAGGTTCAATTCCCCAGTTCTCATGTAAAGCTGGACGCACAAAGTGGCACAGGCATCTGGAGTTCGTTTGCAGTGGCTAGAGGCCCTGGCATACCCATTCTCTCTCTCTCTCTCTCTCTCTGTGTGTGTGTGTGTGTGTGTGTGTATGTCTGTCTGTTTCCTCTCTCTGCATTCAAATAAACAAAATATTTTGGAAAAAAATTTTTTTAAGGTGGTAGCCAGGTGTGGTGGCACACACCTTCCAGCACTTGGGAGGCAGAGGTAGGAGGATCACTGTGAGTTCAAGGCCACCTTGAGACTACATAGTGAATTCGGGTCAGCCTTGGCTAGTTCAAGACCCTACCTTGTGAAAAAAAAAAAAAGGTAGCACTCCCTTTAATCCCAGCACTCAGGAAGCAGAGGTAGGAGGATCGCTATTAATTTGAGGCCAACCTGAGACTACATAGTGAATTCTGGATTACAGCACTTGCCCAGCATGTACAATTGTACAACTCCATAAGTTTAATTCCTAGTACTGAAAAAAAAACCAGGAGGAATAAGAAGGGAATGGGAAGAAGAAATAAAAAACAGGGAGGAGGAAAGAAGCAGGGGAGAAGGGAAGAGTCAACTGGGAAAGGGAAGGGCTGATGTTGTATTACCTGGGTGGGGCTCCAGGGCAGCTGCACAGTGGCTGATGGGTCCTGAATGAGCTGGGATGCTGGTCAACTCCACACCCTGATGGTCCCACACTTTCAAGGTCCCATCCCGGCCCACAGATACCACATGCTCCTCCTGTCCCCAGAGTACAAGATCAGAGCAGAGTCATACTAAGTAAAACATGACTCACTTCACAGAGGAGAAAGGTGAACATCGAGGACTTGAGAGCTATCATTCTTTAAACTAAAAACAGTGGAGTAACGGGCTCAGGACTGCAAATTTGCCACAAAGTCATGATACTAAGAGCTGTGTTTCCAGCCCCACCCATCACATCAACCATCAGCCTCAACACTGTCATCTAGCCCATGCAGCTCATTCTTTCCAGTTTGCCTTTGAGATTAAATACTCCAGGTAGTCTTCCAAATTTCCCTCCCTGGTACTACTTGAAGCCCCAGGTGAAGTTCATTTCCTTCTCACCACAGCCAGCACAGCGCTCACAGCATCCTGATGACCCAAGAATTGACCTCGCTGCTGTCCCATGTCAGGGTCCCAGAGCCTCACAGAGCCATCGCTAGAGCAGGAGATCTGCAGTCAGAAGTAAGAGGAGCAGGATTATCAGCGTTTCCCTTCCTTTGCATACTCACAATAAGGGGTGAAGGAAGTAAGCCCTGTGATGCAGAGCATGGGTTCTCCTGGGTTCAAATCCCAGCTCCACCATTCATTACTTTGTGGTTGGAGAGGAGTCTTCACTCTGAGCTTTGGGTTTCTCAGCCTCAAGGAAGATAGTGATGGAGTGCTAGCTGATTCAGTTACTGGACACATCTACATAAAGGACTAAGCAAACCTGCCTGGCACACAGCGAAGAGCCATTACTATCTTTGTTCTTAACATAGTATCAGTCAGTGAATCCAGACAAAGATGAACACCCTATAGTGTCCAGAAGAATTCTGACTATCTAAAAGGCAAAGATGATAGACTATGAAAAATCTAGTCAACTGCCATGCCCTCCCTTCTCGTCTCTTACTGAGAATTACAACAGAACTCTACATTGAGAAATTAAGCTTTACCAACCCTGAGAGAATAATTTGAGATTAATTTTGTGCCTTATGACCAAAGAAATCACAGCAGTACTTTAATCCCATGGCATCTAAAGCCTGGAGAGAGATTACTGTTATCATGTTAAGAACACAGACTTTGGGCTGGGGATTTAGCTTAGGGGTAGAGCACTGCTAGGATGTGCAAGGATCTAGGTTCAAGCCCCAGCCGTGAAAGAAGGTGGGAGGGTGCTGGAGAGATGGCTCAGTGGATTACGTGCTTGCTTTGCAAGCCTAAAGCACCTAAGTTCAGAACCCCAGACCCTGTATAAAACCTTGGAGTTGTGGCAAGCTTCTATAATCCCAGCCTGCCTAATGATGGCAAGCTGGGAGGCAGATACAGAAGAATTTTCTAGAGCTCCTCACAAGGAGTGTTCTTACCTCAAAACAGGTGAAAGGCAACAGCTGACACACAAAAGTTGACCTCTGATCTCCACACAAGTCCACACTCACACATGCACACTCACATCTACATACATTACATACATCACATACCAAACAATAACAATATTTTTTTTTATAAAAGGAGAAAAGGGAGAACTTTCCTATCAGAATGTTTATTGGCTCAGCTTTAAGCTTTTTCACTGACATGACCTTATAAATGCTCTTCTAGCTAGGCGTGGTGGTGCACGCCTTTAATCCCAGCACTCAGCACTCGGGAGGCAGAGGCAGGAGGATCACTGTGAGTTTTCGAGGCCACCCTAAGACTATATAGTGAATTCCAGGTCAGCCTGAGCTAGAGCAAGACCCTACCTTGAAAAACAAAACAATAATAATAATAATAAATTTAAAAAATAAAGGTAGTATCTACTTTATAGGGTATTCAATCTACTCACTGATTTCAGATCAAACCTAGCACATACTATGTGCCCAGCCAATGTTAGCATGACTTAGTAAGAGCTGCCAGAGACATCTGCAATGGAGATTGTTGTCTTCCACCAGGAACCCTACTGGGCTCTGTACCCCTCCTGTCCCTTCACTCACCAGTAGGTTGTCCTTGGTCCAGGCACAGCCAGTGACCCAGTCGTGGTGGCAGGCAAAGAAGGAGCAAATCAGAAGAGGGTTTTGGGGTGTCCTCACATCCCAGCAGAGAAGATTCTGGGTAGGTTCCACAGACAAGATTCAATCAGGACACAAGTGACAGGAATACCAGGCCCATTTCAGGTAAGAAGTTGTAAAGAAAGAGGGAAAACAAGGGAATGAAGTCTGACACAGCAAAAAGCAGGAGAAAGCAATGGGCAATGGGCTATTTCAGAGTCTAGGAAGCAGGGATGTGTGAAACCTTCTGCAGCTCACCTGATCCCTGCCCCCAGTGGCCAGGATGCCTCCATCAAGGCTGAAGCTACAGCAGCTTACAGGGCCATCATGTCCCCGGAGCTCAGCAGCACAGGGAAAGTCCTCTGCCTCGTGCGGCTGTGTCAGTAACTGTGTTGGCCACAGGCGCACTACAAAATCCTCTGCATTGGGAGTGGGTAGAAATACACTGAGGCAAGGTTCCCCCCACAATCCCACAGGGACTGACTGAGGCCTTCATGACCCCCACAGTGAATACCATAACCCTACTGAGGAGAGCCCCCAGGGTAACAGGAGCAGGGGTGAGATGATAAAAGAGTACAACCAAGCAGGGGGCGTGGTGGTGCACGCCTTTAATCCCAGCATGCGAGAGGCAGAGGTAGGAGGATTGCTGTAAATTCGAGGTCACCCTGAGACTACATAGTAAATTCCAGGTCAGCCTGGGCTAGAGTGGGACCCTACTTTAAAAAGCCAAAAAAAAAAAAAAAAAAAAAAAAAAAAAGAGAGAGAGAGAGAGAGAGGGAGAGGAGTAAGTAAACCTGTTATAATATACATATTGTATATTAATAGATACATATAAATTAAAGAAAAATCCTCTGCATTGGAAATAGAAGGTTGGGCTTCTTGAAAGAGGAAGCAAGACTGGCTTAGGCAGCCAGAGACTGAGGGTGACATCCAAAAGCACAGCTCCAAGGCAGGTGGGTGTGAGCCACAAAGATATACAGGAGCCCTGGGCAAGGGTCAGTTACCACATGGGTGCCCTGGATGGAATGCCTAGCACTCCCAACTCGGGCTTTGCACAGCTCAGGGCAGGAATGTGGCTCCTTATCTGACTTCCTAGCACACTTCTATGGCACCTGCTCCAGACCTCTCCTATTCTCAAGGGCTCAGTGTCAATTACACCTCACCATCCCTGAGGATCAAGCTTCCCACCTAGAGCAGGACCAGGCCATTCTGCATTTTCACCTCAATACTTCTCTTTCCTTCTCTCCTAAGGGAATCCTGCCTATTCACACTGAATTTCCACTGGGCATAACCTCAGAATTAGTGGGACTTTAAAAGTCTAAGGATGGAGCCGGGAGTGGTGGCGCAGGCCTTTAATCTCAGCACTTGGGAGGCAGAGGTAGGAGGATCGCTGAGTTCAAGACCACCCGAAGACTACACCCTGAGGGGCTGGAGGGATGGCTTAGTGGTTAAGGCGGTTGCCTGCAAAACCAAAGGACCCAGGTTTGATCCCCCAGGACCCACATTAGCCAGATGCACAAGGAGGCACAAGTCTGGAGTTTGTTTGCAGTGGCTAGAGGCCCTGGTGTGCCCATTCTCTCTCTCTCTCCCTCTTTCTCTGTCAAATAAATAAATAAATATATGTTTAAAAAGAATATACCCTGAGACTACACTCTAATTGGGCTACAGTAAAACGCATTCAAAAGCGTTGTAAATAAAAAAAGTTGTAAATAAAATTGCATGCATATGTATTTTTGTTTGTTTGTTTGTTTGTTTGTTTGAGGTAGGGTTTCACTCTAGTCCAGGGTGGCCTGGAATTCACTATGAATCCTCAGGGTGGCCTTGAATTCACGGTGATCCTCCTACCTCTGCCTCTCCAAGCGCTGGAATTAAAGATGTGCGCCACCATGCCCAGCATGTATTTTGATACATATATGTATATGCAGTAGAAATTGAAGGAAGGTATTAGCATTTCAAAGGAATAATTCAGTAACACTGCTCAGCAGTACCTGAGGCAGAAGCCAAGAGTTCCTGGGAGGTGGCCAGTCCCAGAATAGGCTTCTGATACCTGGACAGGAGCCATAGAGACTGAAGGGAGTTTTCCGTGAGCAGCCAGCCCTGCAGCGACCCATTTTCCGCTCCACTCACCAACACAGTGGAACTTAGCCAGGCGAGTGCAGACACTGCCATATCTAGCACTTGACAATGAACCTCCTGGGAATCTAGAGAATGGGACAAGAGAGCTGGACATTTGGAAACGCGGTAAGGGGTGCCTTCTTCACAAAGGTGCAAAACCCATCCCTTCCACCTTTGATACCTGAGATTTTGTAGATCCTTATGCCATCGGCTCGGTACCCAACAGCCACCTGGTAACCCTCTGGGCTAAGAGCCACAGAGAGGGCAGGAGAGAGAGGAAGGGAGCCCAGGCAACCACGGGGTCTGCCGAGAGACCCTGCCCACACCTGAACCTGGGACCAAAGAAAAGAGTTTAAAGATACCCACATCCATACAACCTTTTAATATATACTTTAAAAAATCAGTGCTGGAGAGATGGCTTAGCAGTAAAGTGCTTGCCTGTGAAGCCTAAGGACCCCAGTTCGAGGCTCAATTCCCCAGTACCCATGTAAACCAGATGCACAAGGGGGCACATGCATCAGGAGTTCATTTGCAGTGACTGGAGGCCCTGGTGTGCCCATTCTCTCTCTCTCTTTCTGTCTGTTGTTAATAAAATAAATAAAAATAAACAAAAATGTCACATAATTGGGGGGTGGTGGCTGGAGAGATGGCCCTGCCTTTCTCTCACTCTCCCAAATAAATAAAATATTTAATAAATAAAATTTTAAAGAGGGGGCAGGGAAGAGGGTATATAACAGTACAACCTTCTTTTTTCAAACATTTTTATATTTTATTTAATTATTTATTTGAGAAAGAGAGCGAGAGAATGGGCGTGCCAGGGCCTCCAGCCACTGCAAACGAACTCCAGATGCATGCGCCCCTTGTGCACCTGGCTTATGTGGGTCCTGGAGAGTCGAACCAGGATCCTTTGGCTTTGCAGGCAAATGCCTTAACTGCTAAGCCATCTCTCCAGCCCCGTGAGTACAACCATTTTATTAAAAAATAATCAATAAGACTGAAGAGATAACTTAGAGTTTAAGTCACTTGTCTGCAAAGCTTAAGGACCAAGGCTCGATTCCCCAGTACCCACGTAAGCCAGATGCACAAGGTGGCGCCTGCATCTGGTGTTTGTTTGCAGTGTCCACAGGCCCAGGTGTGCCCATTCTCTCTCTCTCTCTGCCTCTCTCCCTCTCTCTCAAATAAATAAATAAATAAATATAAATATTTAAATATAATAATAAATATATAGGGTTGAGAGATGGCCTAGTGGTTAAGGTGTTTGCCAGTAAAGCCTAAGGACTCAGGTTCAATTCCTTAGTACCCATATAAGCACATGGTGGCGCATGTATCTAGAGTTTGTTTGCAGTGACTGGAGGCCCTGGTATACCCTTTCTCTCTCTCTTTCTCTGCCTCTTTCTCTCTCAAATAAATAAATAAAAATAAAACAATTTTTAAGTCATTAAAAAGATCAATAAATAGGTAGGTGTGGTGCACACCTTTAATCCCAGCACTCGGGAGGCAGAGGTAGAAGGATCACTGTGAGTTTGATGCCAGCCTGAGACTACATAGTGAATTCCAGGTCAGCCTGGGCTAGAATGAGACCCTACCTCAAAAACAAAAAGCAACAACAACAAAAAAAAATCAATAATTGAAAAACAAAACGATCCAATTAAAATCCTTCTAAAGACTTCAGATAAGCTGCCCCTACATACCTACATTCCTCTCCCCATAACTCCAACCACCCAAACTCCTCCAGGATCCTCAACAGACACCCCACTCTCAGACCTCTGTCTTCATACCCCCACCTCTGCAACTCACCTTGCCATCTTCTCCAGCTGTCAGGAACTGATGTCCAGAGCGCAGGAAAATCACAGCAGTAACAAAGCCACAGTGGGCAGAAAAGGCAGCCAGCCGTGTACTCTCTCGCCAAGCCCACAGCTCCACTGTGCAGTCCACCCTGCCTACAGCTATAGCCTCCCCAGACGCTTTGAATGCCAAGGTACGGACAGAGAATCCTGGGGCTCCCAGTTCCTACATGGGGATGCAGAAACAGAAATGACAGGACCTCAGCACTCGGGAAGTGGAGGTAGGAAGATCGCTGTGAGTTTAAGGCCAGCCTGAGACTACATAGTGAATTCCAGGTCAGCCTGGGCTAAGGGAAAGCCTGGGCAAGACCCTACCTCAAGATAGAAAGAAAGAAAGAAAGAAAGAAAGAAAGAAAGAAAGAAAGAAAGGAAGGAAGGAAGGAAGGAAGGAAGGAAGGAAGGAAGGAAGGAAGGGAGAAAGAGAGAGAGAGAAGAGAGGGAGGGAGGAAGGGAGGAGAAGAGAAGAAGAAAGAAAGAAGGAAAGGAAGGAAGGAAAGAGAAGAGAGAGATGACAGGACCTGCTGTCAGTGCTCAGTGCAAACCCAAAGTGACAGTATCTGTCATCCTCCACGTTTCACTCCCGTCCTGTGTGTCCTCCTAAGAGCTATGTGGAACACTGTTACCTTGAGGGTTGTGAGTCCATCTGTCTGGAAGAAGCTAATGCTGCCAGCCCAGCTGCCTGTGGCAACCACCTGCCCCTTTGGGTGGAAAGCAATGCAGTTCAGGGGCTTGGGATAAGTGTGCTGGAAGGCCAGCTGCCAACAGACTGTGTCCCAAAGCTGGAGAAGAAAGAGAGGAATCAAATACTGAAGGGAGATGCCAGAGCTTCTTGGTCCCAGGTCTGCTGCAGGGTTCACTTTGTCTCAACTCTTGCCTCAGCAGCAAGGCTTCCCCCCAGCCAGCAGCCAGTAGCTCTGCCAACTGAGATAATAAACTCAAGTCCAACTCATAGTCTAGGGTTATTTCTTGTTACCTTCAGGCACCCTCCCAGGCACACAGTGGCTAGCAGCCGGCGATCTGGGCTCAAGCAGCAGCCAGTGATTTGATACTGATGGGCCTTGGTCTGTAGCACCCTAACCCAGGAAGACAAAGTTAGGGACGTAGGACATAGGCCATAGGCTCCCTCCTCATTCCTTTTCCTCAGAGCTTCTGAAAGGAAAGGCCCTTACTCAGAGACACAGTAAAGGGAAAGGACCCCTTACCGACAACCATGTTGTAGGTCCCAGAGCTCCAGAAGTCCATCAAAGGCAGCAAGAAAAAGGGTGTTGTCCGAGAGGAAGGCAAAAGAGGAGATCCCATCACAGCCACTCACCAGAGACTTCTCCTCCTGAGAGGGCCAGTGAGGAAGCATGGCTCAGGCCATTCCATTGACCTTTCATGTCCAACCACTACAGGCCCCAAACATAAAGGAGGCCAAGGCAAGAAGGACATGAACCCTTGGCTCTCTATAGTCCCAGCCCCCAAACAGGTTCAAGGTGTTTCATGATCCAAGCAGGAGTACTAATTGACTACTCCTAATCCCATTCCTCAAGCCACAGATGTTCATGGGTCTATGGGAAGGGTGTTATATGCATACAGGAGTGGAGGATGATATGGGGAGGAGGAGAGGCCATAGCTGTGGGTCTCCCCTATTGAGCCTGATGTTACCCTCTGCCAAAGTCACTTCCAGGACCATTATCCCCTGTGTCTTTGGTGAGGATCTTCACGCAAGATGGAAGGCCTGCCCTTCTCCATCCTAAGTCCTTCTGTATCTACACAAATCACACAGCTCTCAATTATATCAGCTTGTGTTCCAATGGGCAAAGAGAATTGCTAAGCCCTGTGTTCCTTGCAATATCTATAGTTTGGCTTATTTTTGTTTTGTCTTATTTGTTTGTTTGTTTGTTTTTTCAGATAGGTTCTTACTATGTGTAACCCAAGCTAGCCTTGAGTTCACAATCCTCCTGCCTCAGCTTCCCATCATACCCAGATATGAAAGACATTTAATCTTTAATGAACTTTAATCTGATGTGACTTGAATAAAGTTGCTGAATCAAACAGGATATAAAGGATGTGTTTGGCTTTCTGACAGATATTCTGTCTTTCCTTTAGTGTCATACCTGCCAAGTTCTCAGGTCCAAAACGTAAATTGTCCCATTGGCAGTGCCCACAGCTCCTCTTTGCTCATTAGGGGAGAAAGCCACAGTAGTTGGGGAAGAGGAAATTGCCAGTGACAAATTAGAGCTGGAAAAAAAGTAGGAAGAAAGAGGAAGCAAGGAAAGACTCTATTTCTGCATTTATTTCCATACCTGAATCCCCTTTTCCATGCTAATTCCTTTTTTCCTTTTTTTCTGGGGGGGGGGGTGCAATTTTTGAAGCAGGGTCTCACTCTAATCCAGGTTGACCTGGAACTCATTATGTAGGCCCAGCTACAGATCTGACAGTAAGCCTCCTATCTCAGTTTCCCTGGCTGAGATTAAAGTGCTGGGATTAGGGTTGGGAGATGGCTAAGTAGTTAAAGGTGCTTGCTTGCAAGGCCTACTGGCCTAAGTTTGATTTTCTAGTACCTATGTATAAGCCATATACACCAGATGGCGTATGCATCTGGAGTTTGTTTGCAGTGGCAGGAGACCCTGGTGTACTCATACTCACTACTCCCTTCTGTGTATCTGTGTGTCTGTCTGTCTGTCTGTCTCTCTCATAAATAAATGCTGGGATTAAAGGTATGTACCCCCATGCCCAGCTTCTCCATAGTGATTCTGATCTGTCCTTTCTTCTCAAGTTTCAGAAAAAGCTGTTGCTATTATCTAAAAGGCTTGCCAAAGCTGAGGTCATGGGTCTTACCTTTGCTGATCTCCCAAGGTCTGGGGTTTATTAATCCATCGCAGTGTGTGCTGAAGGTGCCATCTCTGGGCAAGCAGAGGGGCTTGACAGCAAAGAGGGGACTCCAGAGGCTGGTTGGCAGCCTGCTGAAGCAGGAGAAGAGGGTGCTGGCTGAGGATTGAAGCCTGCTGTCTCAAGAAGGTGCGGAATACAGCAACTTCAGCTTCGGGGAGCTGTTCGCTCTCTTCAGGTTTTAAAGAAGCTATTTTTAAAAAGATGGTGACAGAAGGGCAGGAGAGTATCAGTGAGAAACAATCCTGGACTCTATGAACCTCAGCATCAAGTAAAATCAAATGGTATATCTAAAATAGTCTCTTACAGTGTGGTCCTCCAGGCCCCACAACAGAAACACCTATTCAAGGTATAAAGCTGTGGGCCCAATGCACACCTAAGGAACCAGAATCTGCAATTTGAACAAGCTTCCTAAACAGGGCTAGGAAAATAGCTTAACAGTTAAACATGCTTGCTTACAAAGCCTGCTGGCCTGTGTCCAATTCCTCAGTACCAATGTAAAGCCAGATGCACAAAGTGGCATGTGTGATTGGACTTCGTTTGCAGTGGCAAAAGACCCTAATGTGCCTATACTCTCTCTTTTTTTCTCTCCCCTTCTCTGATGGCAGATAAATAATATTTTTAAAAAATGAACATGCTTCCTAAAGAAACTCCGAGAACCTTTTCCTAAAAGAACTATGGAGAGGGTCTCCTGAAAGACCCTTCATGACATTTTCAATTTGGAATGGAAATTTGGCTTTTCCCCCCAATACTCTTCCCTTTAAGCAGGAGGTCCCAAAGCTCAGCAAAAGAAAAAAAAAAAAAAACCAGTGATGTATCTCACCATAGAGGGCATGAGCCTCCAAGAGCTGGGCAACCAGACCCACTTCCAGGTATGCAGCCACTACATGGATATTGGTGAGGAACTTTGCAAGGAGGCCACGGTTACCGCTGTGGAGCTGGGGAGGTCAGAGTGGATTTATGAGGAATATGAAGAGGCTGGCAAAGAGGGAATGGGGTAGACTTAGGCACTGCCTGTACAGCCAAGACCTATGTCCAGGAGCTGGGAGGAGAGTGGGAAAACAGAAAGGGGAGATAGAGGAGGTCTGTGTGAGGTGCAGAATGACAATGGTGATGGTGGTGATGAGAAAGGGAAAAGGGGAGAGGGGGATCTAAGAATAGCAAAAGCAATTGCTTGAGCAAAAGTATCTGTGGGATCTGGGAACTAACCAGGTGGTAAGGCAAGTCTCTTAGAACCTGAGGACAGCAACGTCTGAAGGTGCCTGAGGCATCCGGGTCACAGGTCTTCCAGAACTGAGCTTTAAGAACAGACATTGTAAAAGGTTGCACCCAACCACCCACTGTCCAGCAGATGGGAAGGTGCAATGTGTGGTCTATCCTCCAGGCCCAAGGCTCACACAGGCTGACTGGGGCTACAGTCACCTGCAATGAGGATGTGTGCAGTGCTCTCCAGCCCCAGCCTCTTCCCGTAACGGCGTTTAGCTGCTGTCTTCAGCGGGCCCTCGGGGAGGCAGAGATAGGCACCAGGGCGCTCAAGAGGACCCTCCCCTAGTAAACTGTTCTCAAGAGAAAACATGGAGAGGATCAAGGGAGAGAAAGGGGAGCCTGTCAAGCATGTTGGCATAGCAGTGGGATGCTGTTCCCACCTCCAATAGTGATAACTGGAGTAGTAGCATTCAAGACATGGGAGATAGGTATTGGGGATATATCAAGGAAAGGGCGGGATGAAGAAAGGGCCATGTGGGAAGTGAGGTTATTGGGAGCTTAGCTTGGACGCCTGTACCTGCGCAGACTCTGGACAAGGTAGACAAATGGGCCCATGGGGTAAGCAACTGCCCTGTTACCAGCAGCCAATGCTTCTTCCCAGCTCTTAGTGCCCTTGGGTAGAATCTGCCATGTACTCAGCACTGCATGCAGCTGGTCCACAGTCAGACCTGAAAACCAAACCAAACAGTGAACCCACCTCCACCAGCACTGCTGGTCAAAACTCCACCTAAACTAAGGTTATCCAAACATTGAGCCCTCAGCCTCCAGTCTTTCCCCAACTACTGACCACTACGTGTGACCTCAAGGGTGGCCAAGGCTTGAGGAAGGACATCGTGACCGTGCTCTTGCTCCAAAGTGTTCAGGATGTGCTGCAACATCAGGGGGACAGTGGCAGGTAGGGTCAGCAATTTTTCCGACACCTGGGAGAGGAAGGAAATCGGGCTTTGTCACTAGGGGGAGGCAGAGAGGCAGCTTGGTGGGTGGGACAGGGGATGGCACCCATCAGCACGTAGCACAGTGGAAAGGAATGAAAACTTAGAGAAAAACAGATTGGGAGAGAAGTGAGCCAGGAGTTAGGCCAGAGTAGGGAATAGGTAACCAGAGATGGTAAAAATGGGGATGAAGTCAGGAGTCCAAGAAGGTAAATGGAGAGCAGGGAGTGTACTAGGAATTTGCAGATGCAGAGCAACCAACCTGTTCATAGAGCGTGAAGAGCCGCAGGTGGTCAGTGGCAAGGCGCAGGTACAGTGGGAGACCAGAGCCCTGTTTCACCAGCAGCAGCCGCATCTGAGGAGACACGGAGAATTCAAGATGGGGACAGGGAGCCTGCCACCGCCTACCTGTACTGTAACTCCAAGCTTATGCTGAGTGGCTCCTCCTCTGAGAGTCCCATCAGGGGATGGTCTGTGACATACCTCAGGAGACAAGCATCCCTCCCAGGCCCTCGGTCAAGAAAACTTACACAGCTCAGCCTAGCCTACCTCCACCATGACTCCCTCACCCCAACACACCAAGGGAAAAAGTCTGAGTGATCGTTTTCAGGGATCAGTTAGCTTGTTAACCACTTCCCCTGGTAGAGAGGGTCTTGAGAAAACAAAAGAGCAGTAGATGGGGGTAGCTGGCAGCCTCAGAAGCTGCATTCTCCTAGCTCCTAGATTTGCCCCACATCCCCAACAGCTCTGGCCTAGCTCTGACCTGGTTGTTAAAAGGCGACTCATCCAACCGCTTCCCATACAGCGCTAGTTCTTCTCTCACCAGCTGGGCCCGGGCAGATGAGTCCAGAGGACCCAGCGTCACCACATGGGCACCTTGGCTTTGCTCAAGGGTCTCTCTCAGGCCTGAGTCACTAGACACACTCAGCACTAAGTGTACCCGCTGTGATATATATGTAAGAAACAAAATAAAAAAAAAAAAAAACAGGAAGGTAGAGAAAAAAAGACAGCAACATTAGACAGGTCCCTCTGCCCTCACCCCATGGCATCCTTCCTTCTCTCCAACCTAGGCCAAAATCTCATCCTGCCCCATCTTCACACTTACAGGGGGAAGAGACTTGGGGATCCAATCTGAGATCAGCTGCCCATTCTGGCCCACCAACCGATCAGCCCCATCAATGATCAGGACTAGGGTCTGCTGAGGTTGCAGGGACTGCACAGACTTGGGCAACAGCCTCTGCTGTAGATCCCACACCAGGCCTCTGTGTGTGATGGGGAGGTCAAGGTTAGTGGTGGGGAAGCAGCAAGAGATGCGGACACAAGGCTACTAGTTGCAGGATACACACCTGTAAGTGGTGGGGAGAGGGCTGAGCTCCTGCATATTTTGATGCAGGTGAGTACAGAGGCGTCTGAGCAGGTTGAAGGCAACACTCTGGTCAGGGCGGGCTGCTGCAAAGTGGAAGAAAACTAAGGGGGTCACCTTGGCCTGATGAGGATTCTGCAGGGCTGACACGAGGGATGCCTGCATGGGGCAGGAACAAAAACCATGGTACATTTTATCTCATACCCAATCTCCCTACCCTACCTCCTTAGCCCCAAAGCCCTCTCTCTTGTTTAGCCCTTGAGACTCATACCAGGAAGGCAGTCTTTCCCTGTCCTGCCTGCCCAGTCACCAGGATCAGCCTCCCATGGGCCAGCAACAGCTGCTGTACTGTGTCTTGAAGAAGGCGTGGCCGGCCAGGACTTGGTGGGTTCTTCAGCTGCTGAAAGGTGGCCTGGATCAAGTCATCATCTGAGATAGGTGTTGGCTGCTCCAGGTGGGCCCTGGGCTGAGAGGGCACAGAGGAGAGTGACTGTCCAGGACCCCAGGACCTGAGGCCTAAAACTCAGCCTCTATCAACCTGCTTCCTACCTAGGGCTACCCAGACCACTTTGTTCCATTCTGGCCATCAGACCCTCTGCTGACCTGCAGGTAAAGCTTCTGGATCAAATTCCACACATCCTGGAGAACCAACTGCCCAAACTCCTCCAGACCCCCAACATAGGGCCGGCCAGCGGCTATGCCTCCCCATTCACAGGAGTATCTGTAGACAAAGGAAACACAGGTGGTCCTAGTGGGCCTGGCGCCCTCAACACACCTTACTGGAGGTATTCTTGACTGCCCCTAACTCACCTTCGACAGATGACCTCTTTCTGTCTGCTCAGGTAGTTCTTCAGTTCCGAGACCCGTTGTGCAGCCTCTTCAGACTCAGAAATGAAGTCAGGTCTCCAGGCATCTGGCACAGAGCTGACCACCAAAGATGCCCCAAGAATGGGGCCAAATTTAGACCCACCTCTTGCCACCAACCTTGCAATATGGCTGTCACCCCCTGAAACTCCTCAGGTTGAGATCTGACTTCAGCTCCAAGCTGACTTAGGGCCACAAAGGCATGCACTCTGATTCCTGTTTCTCTCTTTCACCTGAATGTTGGGCAAAGACTGAACCTGTCTGACCTCTTTGGAGGAAGACCTATCCAGGTTGCAAGAGAATGTACCTGAGGAAACCAGAATCTCGGAAGTAGATGAGAGCTGGGGCAGAGGGCTGCCGGTGCTTTCTCTGATTCAGGAATTGCATCACCTCCAGCTCTGTCACAGAGCGCCCTGAAGGATACTCCTGGGCCTGCACGGAAAGGGAAGATCAGGTGAGTTCAGTCCTAAGTCACACCGGTCTGTCCCTGGAGAATTTCAAAGGTCCCAGGGCTTCCCCAATGCAGTAATTTTCTTTCTTCCCTCCAGACACAAGCAATGAAATAGAGCCACTAGCTAATATTTATGGCATGCATTTTAAAAATGGAATTTTTCAGTATTGGTGATTGGATTCAGGGCCTTACCCATGGTAGGCAAGAACTCTACCACCAAGTTACATCTCTGGATCCCCCCCCTTTTTTGTTCAAGATAGGGTCTCACTGTAGCCCAGGATGACCTGGAATTCACTCTGTATTCTCAGGCTGGCCTCAAACTCATGGTAATCCTCCTACCTCTGCCTACTAATTGTTGGGATTAAAGGTGTGCCACCATGCTCCTGGATCTTTTATTACATTCTGAGACAGTTTCACTAAGTTGCTCAAGCAGAACTTTGCATCTTCCTATCCCAACCTCCCAAGTAGCTAGATTACAGGCCTGTGCCATCACACTCAATTAAATAGATGTTTTAATTTTCATAGTAACCCTGCCATGTAGATGTTGATGCTTCTACCCAATATGTGGAGAAACTGAGGCTATATTACATTGAACTTTTTCCTCACAAAGGTACACAACTTACACATGCACAAAGGGAGAGTGGAACAAGATCTAACCTCATCTCTTACATGTCTGGACCAATGCCAATGGTACTTCTAAAAGGAACTGCCTCATCTAGGGCATGGTTGCTCACAGAATGTTCTAGGTTTCACTTCAAGTCTCAAGGATCTGCTGGGTTCCTGACAAAGTGGCTTTTTCCTGCCTGTTTCCTTTCTAGCGCCTCCACCTTTGTCCTTACCCAGTGGAAGTGAGGATGGTAAGGCAGGTCATAGCTGCAGGGAGTGTAGCCATAGCGGGAGCCCAGGATCCCCACGAACAGCTGTGAGTTCTCCACCTCCCCAAGGCACACTTCTAGTTGTCTGCAAGCATGATTACAGGAACAAGCAGGAGTCACTGGGGCACAATTTCAGGGAACACAAGAACAAAGAGACGCGAAAGGCTCACTCTGAGCAAACTCAAGACAGGTTACTCCTGCTGGCATGTGAGAGGCAAGTCCCTGGCCTCATCTTCATCCATTCTTATAGCCCTCCACTCTACAGAGTTCCACCATTTAAGACCCGCAGTCCTGATCCAGCTTCTGTACCCTACAGCATGGCACCTGTTCCTACGGGTCTCCTCTTCGGTGATGCCCCAGCGTAGGTCAATGGCATGAAGGCTGATCTGGTGGGGGGCTGCTCGGGCCTGCAGTGCTGGCAGCACAGACCTCAGCAGTAGATCTCGCTCCCCATCCATGTCTCGGAAAGTAGATGAAATGAAAAGTCGGATGCTGCGCCATCTGGGGATAAGCAGAAGGCTGGGTTCAACCTAGGGGTAATCCTCTCTCTCAAATCCCTAGCCACTGGTGCCATTACCCTTCCACACTGGGCACAGGCCCATATGACAGATAGCAGAAGACTATACTGCAGGCCTGCAGAGCGTAACCTGCTTATGGTCTATGGTAGTTTCTCAGATGTTTCATTAAATTGAGCTTGCAACTTGAGTTCCTAGCAGGCAGACCCCTACTACAGGAGTACATGTCCCTGTGGGCAGATCCTAAAGTCCAGCCCTAAGGTGTGTGGGGGAGAGATCTTTATTCCAGCCCAAAGGTGTATGTAGACAGCACTTTGAGCTCTGACTGTTTGTGTTTTGTAGTGCCAGCTGTTGGTGATGTCTTTCTGTTTGAAAGTATGAAAGGGAGCCAGCTTATTCTGCCAATGGCTCTATAAGTCTGAATGAAACCCCTTTCCTTCCATAAGCTGTGTCTGGTTGTATGTTCGCCCCAACAATAAGGAGCTGACTGCAACATGGTCTCAACTGCAGAACCCTGGAATTTAAGCCCCACTGGATATTTCTCCTGCACTCCTCTTTCTCCAGCTAATCATGGTTATGCACTTACTATTTGCTCACCATAATACTATGAGAGAAACACTATCACTATCATGAACCACAGCTTTAAGAAACCAAGCAGCTAGCCCAAGGCTCCAAGTACCATTTGGCAAAGCCAAGATGGAAAAACCAGAGCCTGTGCTTCTAAGCCCTTTGTCTAAACCTTAGCTATACAGCTGGAGGCCTGCTGGCCTCCTTGCATTCAAACCTCCTTTCCACAGCAGAGAAAGGAACAGATTCTCAGTCTGACAGTTTCCAGGATACCCATGCCTGGAAGCAGCATCACCTTAGCAAATGGAACAGTGCCATCTCAACAGGCAGAATATCAGCCACAGAATTTCACCAGGTTGAGATGGCAGTCCTCCCACTTCACAGAAGCACAAAATAGACTGACCTATGGTGCAAAATAGGAACCAAGGGGCCTGGGGTCTCCTCTTCTAGTGGCTGGAGAGGAAGGACCTGTGTCTTTCCTTGGGCTGGAGGAATATTGAATATTTTGTCCATTTGGCCCACATGTTCCAGAAGACGGGATGCCCCATGTTCTGCAATGAACCTAACATAAAACGCAACAAAATTAATGAAAGTAGAATATTAGAGGTTAGAATCAAGAATGTCATTGTGATGGTTGAATCTTGGTTAACTTGACAAGATTTAGAATCACCACAGAAACAAATTTCTGGTGATGAGGTTAGTTGAGGTGAAAGGACCCACCCTAACTATGGATGGCACCATCCCATGGGCTGGGTTCCAAAAGTGTATAAAAAGGAAGCTAGTAAGCATTTGGCATTCATCTCTCTGCTGATGTGATCAAATGACACTGGCTTCCTAGCATATTTTCCCCACCATTGTGGACTCTACCCTCTGGAACTGGAAACTGAATTAAACCACTTTCTTCTGGGTATGACAAATATCTCTTTTTCTCTCCTCTCTAATAAATAAAAAATATTCTTCAGAAAATTCTTTCTGGGCTGGAAAGATGGCTTATCAGTTAAGGCTCAAGTCTGATTCCCTAGTACCCATGTAAAACCAGATCCACATGATGGTACAAGTGTCTGGAGATTGTTTACAGTGGCTAGAGGCCCTGGCATACCCATTCTCTCTCTCTGTCTCTTTCTTTCTCTCTCAAATAAATATTTTTTTAATTAAAAAAATCTTTCCTTCAGTCATTTGCTTCTGGCTGGGTATTTTGTTCCAACAGCAAGAAAATAACTAGTTATAATCTTCCAAGAACAAAAGGATCAGAGCTGGGTATGGAGACACACATCTTTGATCCTAGCACTTTAATCCTAGAGAGGCTGAGGTAGAAGGATCACCATGAATTTGAGGCTAGCTTGGGGCTACAGAATACATTCCAGGTCAGCTTGGGCTAGAGCGAGACCCTGCCTTGAAAACCAACAAAAAAGATCATCCCTTTCTCTCTCTCTCCCTCTCTCTCTTTCTCTCTTTCTCTGCTTCCTTCTATCAAATAAATAAATAAAATATATTTTTTAAAAAGTTAAAAAGGGGCTGGAGAGATGGCTTAGTGGTTAAGGCATTTGCATCTGGAGTTTGTTTGCAGTAGCTGGATGCCCTGGCATACCCATTCTCTCCTCCTCTCTCTTTCCTTCTTTCTCTCTATCAAATAAATAAATAAAATATATTTAAAAAAATAAAAGATCATCCCTATCTGGGCCGATCAGTTCTGGGTAAACCATAAAAGTTTTTTGAGGGCTAGGCCGAGAAGTTCATGCCTATACTCCCAGCACTCAGACAGCTGTGAGTTCAAGGGCAGCCTAGACTAGAGTGAGACCCTGACTCAAAAAACCAAAATAGGTCTGGACTGCAGATGAACTCCAGATGCATGTGCCACTTTCTGCATCTGGCTTATGTGGATCCTGGCAAATTGAACCATGGTCCTTTGACTTTGCAGGCAAATACCTTAACTGCTAAGCCATTTTTCCAGCCCCCAGCAAATATATTTATGCTTTATTTTTCATTTTACTTTTTGGTTTTTCGAGGTAGGATCTCGCACTAGCCCAGGCTGGCCTGGAATTCACTATGTAGTCTCAGGGTAGCCTCTCAGGGTGGCCTTGGCATTAAAGGCGTGATCCTCCATGCCTCAGCAAATCCCAAAATGTGCTGGCATTTAAGGTTTATAATTAATCACCATGCCCGGTCAGCAAATATATTTAAATGTAGCTTAACATTTAGAGACATTTATAATTAATCAACTTTAATTGAAGGATAACAGATATTAAAAAAGGTTAATTAAGATGATTAAAAGATAACATCCTAATGTTTCTGTCCAAAATATATATTTGTTGACCAGTTATGTCATGGTATCCAGATTGTAAATTGTGATTGCCATGCCTCAAGATGTCAAAGTTAAGACTTCAGCTCACTAATGTTAACCTGTGCTTGGTAATGTTTGTAATTCAACCAAATTAACTATGTTCCTATGTTGAACTTTTTTTTAAAGATTTCCCTCTTATTTATTTATTTGAGAGAGAAAGAGGTGCAGAGAGAGAGAGAGAGAGAATGGGAGCATCAGGGCCTCCAGTCACACACTGCAAACAAACTCTAGACACATGGGCCACCTTGTGCATCTGGCTTATGTGAGCCCTGAGGAGTCGAACCGGAGTCCTTTGGCTTTGCAGGCAAATGCCTTAACCACCAAGCCATCTCTCCAGCCCATATGTCAACCTTTTAACTACTAAAAAAAAAAAATCTCTGAGCCTTAACATCAAGATTTACTCATTAGTATTTAATCTTCTACTAAAAGATTACTACATGTAAAGATACTATAACTATGAGATGTCCTTGTCTTGATCATGCTGGTTCTGTTAGGTGGTTATGGCTGAAGTTATCTTATAAGTCTTACAAAATGATTTAGTTATTATGAACTGTTATAAATTAAGTTATAAAACTGCCCAATGGTTAGAGGTGCTTACTTACAAGATTACTTTATATCTGTCAGAATGTCTCTAATATATGTTAATTTCAAATTAGTTTAGCTCAACAGTAACCAGGTTCTGCTTTATTCTTTTTTGCATTAAAAAATTTTTATTTATTTCTTTAAAAAAATAGGGCTGGTAATATGGCTCAGCAATTAAGCAGCTTACTTAGAAAGCCTAACAGCCTGAGTTTGATTCCCCAGTACCCATATAAAGCCAGATGCACATGCATCTGGAGTTCATTTGTAGTGGCAAGAGGCCCTGGTGTGCCCATTAATTCTCATTCTCTTTCCCTCCTCCTTACTTCCTCCTCTCTTGCTTTCCTTGCAAATAAAAAGTAAAATAAAATAAATTCGTCCCAGGGAAGAAAAAACTATGCTTGAACCTTCCTAATAGAAAGTAAGTGTGTGTGCTAAAGAAAAACACAGGGGGGGCTAGACAGATGGCTTAGCAGTTAAGGCAACTGCCTGCAAAGCCTAAAAATGCCCGTTCAATTCTCCAGGTCCCATGTTTAGCCAGATGCAAAAGTGATACAAGTGCACAATGTCGCACATGCACACAAGGGGGTGCACACATCTGGAGTTTGTTCACAGCAGCTGAGAGGCTGCTGGCAGGCCCATTCTCTCTCTGTCCCTCTCAAATTAAATAAAAAAGAAAAGAAAAAGAAAAACACAGGGAAGCAAGGAAGTATATGAGAAGGCTAAGGTAGGAAAAGAGACAAAGTAAAAAGATTTCTGTATGATGGGTTTTTCAGGATCAAAAACTGAACAGATGGGCTGGAGAGATGGTTTAGCAGTTAATGTGTTGCCTGCAAAGCCTAAGGTCTCATGTTTGACTCTCCAGGTCCCATGTAAACCATATGCACAATGGGATGCAAGCATGCAAGGTCACATATGCACACAAGGTGGCATATGCATCTGTAGTTCGATTACAGTGGCTGGAGGCCCTGGTGTGCCAATTCTCTCGTGTGCACTCTCTCCCTCTGTTAAAAAATAATAATAATGGGGCTGAAGATATGGCTTAGCGGCTAAGCGCTTGCCTATGAAGCCTAAGGACCCTGGTTAGAGGCTCAGTTCCCCAGGACCCACATAGGCCAGATGCACAAGGGGGCACATGCATCTGGAATTCATTTGCAGTGCCTGGAGGCCCTAGCATGCCCATTCTCTCTCTATCTGCCTCTTTCTCGATCTGTCACTCTCAAATAAAAATAAATAAAAAATAACATTAATAAAAAGAACTGAACAAAATGAGACCAGAAGGAGGGGAGAGAGGAGGTGTGAAGGAGAGAAAGGACTGAACAGAGGCCACAGTGATGTCAACAATACTTGAAGTATTTCCTTATAAGTAACTGTCTGGAGAGATGGCTCAGTGGATACAGCACTCACCACTCAAGCCTTAGTACCCAAGTTTGAACTCCAGACCCCACATTAAAAAAGCTAAAAGCAATCCAGGCATGGTAGCACATGCCTTTAATCCCAGCACTCAGGAAGCTGAAGTAGGAGGATCACTGTGGGTTTGAGGCCAACCTATTCTAGGTCAGCCTGGGCTACAGCAAACAAACAAACAAACAACTACTACAAAAGCTGGATGCCTTGGTGAGCTTCTATAATCCCAGCATACTAAAAGAAATATGGAATAGCTCAGGGTAAGTACAGCAAGGAATAATAGCAGAGCAAGAGAAACCTTGCCAACCAAAAGCTGTCCTCTGACCTCCACATGCATGCTGCGGCACATACACACCCACACAAACATACACATGCATATGCATATACACATGCATACACAGAGACAAAAATAAAATAAGATACAAAGCAAATTACAATCTTCCATGTCCCTTTTCCTATTGGGTCTAATACAAACTTGGCTGGATACAAAAGTGCTGAAACAGCCAGCTTTCTCCATGAGGTAGAAGGGGTTGGGAATGGTAAAGCAGCAGGAAGGCACAATGTGCTGTTGCTAGGCTTGGGAAGTTATACAAGACAAAGGAACTATCTTTCTTTGAAAAAGAAGTGAATGAGTTAGAAGAATAGATAACCTCCTAGGACATTCTAACAAAGCTTCTAACCACCCCTTAGGCCTCCGTGTCATACTCACTTCAATATCCCGTCAGTACAGCCTGAGAGTGTCACATCATTGGGATTCAAATTTGGTGATCTGGTAAAGAAAGAAGCAGTCATTAAGTATCAGAAACAATGCCTGCATCCAGGTGTGAGGCTCATGCATATAATCCCAGCACTACCTTGTGAAGGCAGAAAGACCATGAGCTCAAGGCCAGCCAGGGCTATATAGTCAAAACCCTGTCTCCCTAACCTCTGCAGGTTTTCTTTCTTTCTTTCTTTCTTTCTTTCTTTCTTTCTTTCTTTCTTTCTTTTTTTTTTTTTTTTGAGGTAGCGTCTTACTCTAGCCCAGGCTGACCTGGAACTAGCTCTGTTGTCCCAGGCTGGCCTTAAACTCATAGCAATACTCCTACTTCTGCCTCCTGAGTGCTAGGATCAAAGGCATGAATCACCACACCTGGCCATACAATAAGGTCATGTGGCTGGTGACTTGCCTAGCATAAGCAAGGTGATGGATCCAATCCCAAGCACCACACAGGGGTAGAAAGATTACAAGAAGGCATGAGACAGGAAGTGTGAAACAAGTGAGAGCTTCCCAAGCTTGGGTAGGAGTAGATGGGAAATGTGGGTCTTTATTTCTGACCCAGAGCTGGGAGTACAAACATCCTTACACATAACGTGTTTTTCCTAGGAGGACACCAACAAAGAGACACTTGGGATTCACATGCTGCCAGAAAATCTGTTTGGCTATATCTAGAATTATAGTATCCATCCTTTGGCCAAACAGGACGAACCTGTCAACCTGCAGATGAAAAGAGAAGGAAGGGTTGAGACCAAGAAGCAAAGGCATAACATTTATACTAAGGAGATCAGAGCATCAAAAAAGGAGATCTTGGCCTGGAGAGATGGCTCAGCAGTTACAGGCAATTGCTTACAAAGCTTGCCGAGTTGGTTTCATTTCCCCAGTGCCCATGTAAAACTAGATACACAAAGTGGCACATGCATCTAGAGTTCATTTGCAGCAACAAGAGGGCATGACATGCCTATTCTCTACCTCTCGGTCTGTCTCTCTGCTTGCAAAGAAATAAAAAAAGAGCAAGGTATGGCGGTGCACATCTTTAATCCCAGCAGAGGCAGAGGCAGAGGTAGGAGGATTGCTGTGAGTTCAAGTCCAGCGTGGGCTACAGAGAAACCCTACTTTGGAGGGGGGAAAAAAGAAAGAAAGAAAGAAAGAAAAAAGAAAGAAAGAAAGAAAGAAAGAAAGAAAAAGAAAGAAAGAAAGAGAGAGAGAGGAGAGGAGGGAGGGAGGGAGGGAGGAGGGAGGGAGGGGAGGGAGGGGAGGGGAAGGAAGGAAGGAAGGAAGGAAGGAAGGAAGGAAGGAAGGAAGGAAGGAAGAAGGAAGGGAGGGAGGGAGGGAGGGAGGGGGAGCAGGGCGTGGTGGCGCATGCCTTTAATCCCAGCACTTGGGAGGCAGAGATAGGAGGATTGCTGTGAGTTTGAGGCCACCTTGAGACTACATAGTGAATTCCAGGTCACCCTTGGCTAGAATGAGACCCTACCTTGAAAAATCAAAAAGAAAGAAAGAAAGAAAGAAAGAAAGAAAGAAAGAAAGAAAGAAAGAAAGAAAGGAAGGAAGGAAGGAAGGAAGGAAGGAAGGAAGGAAGGAAGGAAGGAAGGAAGGAAGGAAGGAAGGAAGGGAAGAAAAGAGAAAAAAGAAAGAGAGAGAGAGAAGGGGAGGGGAGGGGAGGGGAGGGGAAGGAAAGGAAAAGAAAGGAAAGAGGGAAGAGAATGAGAGAAAGAGAGAAAGAGCAAAAGAGGGAAGGAGGGTGGATTGAGAGATTAAAAGAACTCTGAAGGAAGGGGAAATCACATCTCTCAAGAAAACTTAGAGCAAGGGAAGCCACTACACAGTGGCGTAGGGTGATATCAAAGAGACAGGGAAAGTAGGGTGCTGTGGCGAGCACATTCATCACAAGAGTGGACTGTTCCAGTTTTAGAAATTTTATGAACCACTTCTTAAAACTTGGCCGTTTTATATTATCTTATTTTTTTAAATTTATCTGAGACAGAGAGAGGAAGAGAGAGAGAGTGAGTGAGAATGGGCATGCCAGGGCCTCTAGCCACTACAAACAAACTCTAGATGCATGCACCACCACGTGCATCTGGCTTACATGAGACCTGGAGAATCGAACCGGGGTCCTTAATCTTTGCAGGCATGCACCTTAACCGCTAAGCCATCTCTCCAGCCCTATTATCTTATTTTTTGATGCTGGGGAGTAGAGCCTGAGCCTGAAGCATGCTGAGCTAAGCACATACTCTACCACTTATCCATACCCATAGCCAACATGACTAGTGTAAATATTATATAAACTTAAAATTAAATATATTAAGGTTGGTGATATAGCTCAAAGATTAAACCCTTGCCCACAGCATGCACAAAACCCCATGCAAAAAATTCCCAGCAACACATTTTTAAAAATATTTTATTTTTATTTATGTATTTATGAGAGAGAGAGACACAGAGAGAGAGTGGGTGCACGAGGGCCTCTACCCACTGCAATCGAACTCCAGGTGCATGTGCCACCATGTGCATTGGGCTTACATGGGATCTGGGGAATCAAACTTGGGCCCTTAGGCTCACAGGCAACTGCTGTAACCACTAAGCAATCTCTCTAGCCCTCATTTTTTAAAATTTAAAACAAAGCTATTGCAGTCTCAAAAATTATCACATCCTGATTATCTTATTATATCTTACTGTTATCTCATCTTGAACTTATTTACACATCTATCAGTGTTGTGGAAATAAAATAGTGTTATGCTACTAGGCATTTCTTCCCAGGTCTATGTTCAGTGACATAGTAAGTAGGAAATTAATAAACAATACTAACCAGGTTCATAAAAAATATTTTATTGCTTTATTTCAGAGACAGAGAGGCAGACAAAGAGTATGTGCATGTCAAGGCTTCCTGCCATTGCAAATGAACTCTAGACAAATGTGCCAGTTAGTACATCTGGCTTTACGTAGGTACTGGGGGATCAAACCAGGGCCATCAGGCTTTGGAGTAGGTATCTTTAACCACTGAGCCATCTATCCAGATGTTAACCAGGTTTTATTTGTCCATTTATCATTACAGATTTATCAGCACATCTCTGGATAGGCAACTGTAGCTAGCAGGGAGCTGATGCTTGGACTACACAGAATGTGAAAGACCAGTTTTGAAAGGTCAAGAAATGAGAAGCAGGACTGGAGAAATGGCTTAGTGGTTAAGGTGTTTGCCTGTGAAGCCAAAGGATCCCGGTTCGATTCTCCAGGACCCACGTAAGCCAGATGCACAAGGGGCACATGCATCTGGAGTTCGTTTGAAGTGGCTAAAGGCCCTGGCGTGCCCATTCTCTCTCTCTCTCTCTCTCTCTCTCTCTCTCTCTCTCTCTGCCTCTCTTCTATCTCTCTCTGCTTGCAAATAAATAAAAAAATAAATAAATAAATAAAAAGAAATGAGAAGCAGGGCTGGAAAGATGACTTAGTGGTTAAGGCACTTGCCTGTGAATCCTAACAACACATATTCGAATCTCCAGGTCCCACATAGCCAGACACAGTGACATAAGTGTGCAGTGTTGCTCATGCACACAAGGAGCATGGGTGTCTGGAGTTCATCATTCACAGTGGCTGAAAGGCCCTGGCTCACCCATTCTCATTCTCTCTCTCTTTATCTCTCTCTGCTTCTCTCTCAAATATAAAATAAAATAAAAAATATTAAGAAAGAAAAAAAGGAAGGAAGGAAGGAAGGGAGGGAGGGAGGGAGGGAGGGAAGGAGGGAGAAAGGAAGGGGGGAGAAAGGGAGGGAGGGAAGGAGGGAGGAGAGGAAGGGAGGGAAGAAGAAAGAAAGGAAAGAAGGAAAGAAGGAAGGAAGAAGGAAAGAAAGAAAGAAGAAGGAAGGAAGAAAGGAAGGGAGGGAGGAAGAAATGAGAGAGAGAAAGAAGACAGGCAGGCAGAAAAGCACGCATGCACGCAAGCCAGACATGGTGGCTCACACTTTTAATCCCTGTACTCAGGAGGCAGAGGTAGGGGGATCACCATGAGTTTGAGGCCACCCTGAGACTACATAGTGAATTCCAGGTCAGCCTGAGCTAGAGTGAGATCCTACCTTGAAAAAAGAAAAAAAAATAGCAGGGCGTGGTAGCGCATGCCTTTAATCCCAGCACCTGGGAGGCAGAGGTAGGAGGATCACCATGAGTTCAAGGCCACCCTGAGACTACATAGTGAATTCCAGGTCAGCCTGGGCTAGAGTGAGACCCTACCTCAAAAAAACCGAAGAAAGAAAGAAAGAAAGAAAGAAAGAAAGAAAGAAAGAAAGAAAGAAAGAAAGAAAGAAAGAGAAGAAAGAAAAGAAAAGAAAGAAAAGAAAAGAAAAGAAAAGAAAAGAAAAGAAAAGAAAAGAAAAGGAAAGAAGAAGAGGAAGAGGAGGAGGAGGAGGAGGAAGTAGTAGTGGTAGTGGTAGTAGTAGTATGGTGTACACCTATAATCCCAAATGGCACTTAGGAGATGGAGACTGAAGGATGAGGAGTTAAAGACCAGCTAGATGAGACCCTCTCTCAAAACTGAAACAAAGCCAGGCATGGTGGTACATAGCTTTAATCCCAGCACTTGGGATGCAAAGGTAGGAGGATCACTGTGAGTTTGAGGCCAGCCTGAAACTACATAGTGAATTTCAGGTCAGCCTGGGCTAGAATGAAACCCTACTTTGAAAAATCAAAAGAAAAAAAACGAACAAAAGAAACGAGAGGTATCCGTTGTAAAAGAACGTGGAGAAGAAGAGAGGCTCACAGGAGCTGAGCAGTACTCACAGGGACCCTTTGGGCAGCCAGAGATAGCAGGTATTTTCCAAAAGTATCCAGGGGCCATTCATCATTTTCTTCCAACTCCTGAAGGAAAAAAGACTTAGGTTATGTGGTTGCTCATGAGAGGATAAATGCTGATGTTTGGGTATGGTTTGACTGTGTCTCCAAAGAGTTCATGTGTTAAAATTTGATTCCCACTGTGAACTATTAATACGGGGAAACTTGGGCTGAAGAGATGGCTCAACAGTTAAGGTGCTTGCTTGCAAAGCCTGAAGCCCCGGTTCAATTCCCCAATATTCACATAAAAGCCAGAAATACAAAATGGTGCATGCATCTGAAGTTTGTTTGCAGTGGCAGGAGACACTGGCATGCCCATTCCTTCTCTCTCTCTCTCTCTCTCTCTCTCTCTCCTTGTAAATAAATAAAATAAATTTTTAAAAAGAGGGAGAAACTCATCTGGATCATGGAATTAATAGGTGGAGCTCAATGGGAGGTCCCCGGGTCACTGTAGGAGTGCCCTAGTGGAAGAGACTAAGGGGGCACTAAGTACATGCAAAAATAAGTTGTTTTAAAAGTTGAACCTGACCCATAAGTCACTTTCCACCTTCCTGTTTCAGGTTGTGATCCCTTCCTCCCCCATGTATTCTCATTCCTTGCCATCTGCCATGAGGGCCTCACTAAAGTCAAGCTGATGCCAGTGAAATGCTCTCAAACCTCCAGAACTGTAAGCATAATCTCTTTTCATTATAAAGTCAGCCTGCTTACAGTATTTTATTATAGCAGTGGAAAAACAGACTAACACAATCAATAAGAAAGCAACATCAATCTGTTTGGGAAATCTTCAAAACTATGTATATCCATTAAAAAAAAAAAAACCATTAAGGGCTGGAGAGATGGCTCAGTGGTTAAGGCGCCTGCCTCCTAAGCCTAAGAACGCCGGTTCCAATCTCCAGCAGTTCAATCGGTGGTACATAGCTTTAATCCCAGCACTTGGGATGCAAAGGTAGGAGGATCACTGTGAGTTTGAGGCCAGCCTGAAACTACATAGTGAATTTCAGGTCAGCCTGGGCTAGAATGAAACCCTACTTTGAAAAATCAAAAGAAAAAAAACGAACAAAAGAAACGAGAGGTATCCGTTGTAAAAGAACGTGGAGAAGAAGAGAGGCTCACAGGGCTGAGCAGTACTCACAGGGACCCTTTGGGCAGCCAGAGATAGCAGGTATTTTCCAAAAGTATCCAGGGGCCATTCATCATTTTCTTCCAACTCCTGAAGGAAAAAAGACTTAGGTTATGTGGTTGCTCATGAGAGGATAAATGCTGATGTTTGGGTATGGTTTGACTGTGTCTCCAAAGAGTTCATGTGTTAAAATTTGATTCCCACTGTGAACTATTAATACGGGGAAACTTGGGCTGAAGAGATGGCTCAACAGTTAAGGTGCTTGCTTGCAAAGCCTGAAGGCCCAGGTTCAATTCCCCAATATTCACATAAAAGCCAGAAATACAAAATGGTGCATGCATCTGAAGTTTGTTTGCAGTGGCAGGAGACACTGGCATGCCCATTCCTTCTCTCTCTCTCTCTCTCTCTCTCTCTCTCTCTCTCTCCTTGTAAATAAATAAAATAAATTTTTAAAAAGAGGGAGAAACTCATCTGGATCATGGAATTAATAGGTGGAGCTCAATGGGAGGTCCCCGGGTCACTGTAGGAGTGCCCTAGTGGAAGAGACTAAGGGGGCACTAAGTACATGCAAAAATAAGTTGTTTTAAAAGTTGAACCTGACCCATAAGTCACTTTCCACCTTCCTGTTTCAGGTTGTGATCCCTTCCTCCCCCATGTATTCTCATTCCTTGCCATCTGCCATGAGGGCCTCACTAAAGTCAAGCTGATGCCAGTGAAATGCTCTCAAACCTCCAGAACTGTAAGCATAATCTCTTTTCATTATAAAGTCAGCCTGCTTACAGTATTTTATTATAGCAGTGGAAAAACAGACTAACACAATCAATAAGAAAGCAACATCAATCTGTTTGGGAAATCTTCAAAACTATGTATATCCATTAAAAAAAAAAAAAAAACCATTAAGGGCTGGAGAGATGGCTCAGTGGTTAAGGCGCCTGCCTCCTAAGCCTAAGAACGCCGGTTCCAATCTCCAGCAGTTCCAATCTCCAGGTCCCACGTTTAGCCAGATGCAAAGTGATGCAAGGGCACAATGCTGCACTTGACCACAAAGGGGCGAACACATCTGGATTTCGTTCACGGCAGCTGAGAGGCTGCTGGAGTGCCCATCTCTCTCTGTCTTCCTCTCCCTCTCTCTCTGTGTCTCTCTCAAAAAAAAAAAAAAAAACATAAAAAAAATTATGGGGCTGGAGAGATGGCTTAGTGGTTAAGGTGCCTGCCTGCTAAGACTAAGAACCCGGTTCCAATCTCCAGGTCCCACGTTTAGCCAGATGCAAAGTGACGCAAGGGTGCAATGCCGCACTTGCCCACAAGGGGGCGCACGCATCTGGATTTCATTCACAGCAGCTGAGAGACTGCTGGCGCGCCCACTCTCTATCTGTCTCCCTCTCCCCCTCTCTCTGTCTGTCTCTGTGTCTCTCTCCAAAAATAAAAAAATTAAAAATTAAATTAAAAAAATTTTTTAAGTTATGTAGCCCAGACTGTCTCACTATACAATCCAGACTGCCAAAACTTGCACTTCTCCTGCCTCTGCCTCCTGCCTCCTCAATGCTGAGATTATAGGCATGTGCCACCTCCCCTGGCTATCCATGCTTTTACATGTTTTTGGATGTTGGTGTGGGTATCTGACCTGGACTTGAGCCTGGAGCTTGATAGCAGTCTTCAGGATACCTTCATGTACCTCAAGCACAGCCTTCTTCAGAGTTCCCCTTCCGCACAACAGAACATCCGCCTGCTCCGCCCGTGCCTTCATCATTCCCAGCAACAGGAGCACATAATTCAGGGGTGGCTGACAGGGCAAACATCAGGGTCAACTCAAGCTGCCCTATTTCAGAATTCACCCTTGCCTACCCAGCTCTAGAGGCCAAATACCTCCCTTGACTTTCAGGAATGGGAAAGAAGCTAATAAGGACCCCCGGTGGGGATCCTTAAGAAGAGCTGACTGGAAGGGAGACCAGGAAAATTCAGAATTCATATCCAAATTCAATACTAGGACATATTAAACTGAATGTGAAATATATTTTTGGTAACATAACATAAATTTAGAAATAATTACTAAGTACCAGCCAAATGTGAAGTGTTAGTATTATAATCCATAAATAAGATTGACTAGGAATTTGTCCCTAGAGAACCAAGAAGAGATGCTTAGAAGTAACTCCATGCCTTTCATTGCAGCCAATCTCAAAAATCCAGATTTGGAAACAAAAGACCTCTCAGTATCCCCAGCATC
The DNA here is from genome assembly GCA_036365145.1 of Orientallactaga sibirica. NCBI lineage: Eukaryota > Metazoa > Chordata > Mammalia > Rodentia > Dipodidae > Orientallactaga > Orientallactaga sibirica. The sequence goes on along the minus strand of JAEOAD010000556.1, from coordinate 434,177 downwards.
CTACCCGCTCCTTGGAGGATGCTTTTTATTTCTTTACCCTTCGTGTGTTGCTCTTTGGACAGAGCCTGTTTGCACAAGAATCTGTCAGATAGACCAAGAGGGTGCGTCCTGGCAGCAGGGGCAGGCTGTGCTTCACAGAGATGTTCACAGCTACCTCCAAAGCCTGGCGGTACCTCTCCAACATCTCAACATCACAGTTCCACTGTCTGCAGCAAGAAAAGACACAAGACATAGTGGCTCAGGGATGTGCCTACCTGCCACTCTGAGGCGGACAGAAAGACCTGAACTGAATCTTGTATTGGTTGAATATTTCTTTGCTGTGTCCAATGCCATCTTTTGCAGTGTTCATGTGTATTCTGTCCCATTATGGGTTTTTTGGGTTTATTTTTTGGTATTATGGCTCAGTTAAAAGATCTCAAACTATGGGAATGTTTGAACATCATTAGGATTGATAAAAACTATGGAGACTTTTAAAGTTGGACTAAATGCATTGCATTTTACATCATGGATGGTTATCAGTTTATGGGGGCCAGGGGAAGAATGTGGTGGTTTGATTCAGGTGTCCCCCATAAATTTAGGTGTTCTGAATGCTAGATTCCCAGCTGATGGACATTTGGGAATCAATGCCTCCCGGAGGTAGTGTATTGTTGGGAGCAGGCTTATGGGTGTTATAGCCAGTTTCCCCTTGCCAGTGTTTGGCAAATCTCCTGCTGATGTTGTCCACTTAATACTGGTCAGGAGGTGATGTCTACCCTCTGCTCATGTTGCCATTTTCCCCTGCCATCATGGAGCTTCCCATCGAGTCTGTAAACCAAGATAAACCTTTTTTCCCACAAGCTGCTCTTGGTCAGGTGATTTCTGCTGCAATATGAACCTGACTGCAACAGACACTTAAGTGTAAAACCGAACAACTGGGGTTCAATTCCCCAGGACCCAAGTAAAGCCAGACGCACAAAGTAGTGCATGCATCTGGAGTTCATTTGCAGTGGCTGAAAGCCCTGAAGCACCCATCTCTCTGTCTGTTGCTGTTCATTCTATCTTCTCTGCTTGCAAATGAATAAAACATATTTTGTCAGGTGTGGTAGTGCATGCCTTTAATCCTAGAACTCAGGAGGTAGAGGTAGGAGGATCACCATGAGTTCAAGGCCACCCTGAGACTACACAGTGAATTCCAGGTCAGCATGAGCTAGAGCAAGAACCTACCTCGAAAAACAAAAACAAAAAAAAAATTTTTTTAAAGAAAATGCCATAATGAAACCCATTATTTGGCATCTAACTTAAAAATTAATTCAAAGATAAGAAAGGGGCTGGAGAGATGGCTTAGCAGTTAAGACACTTGCCTGTGAAGCCATAGGACCCAGGTTTGATTTCCCAGTACTTACATAAGCCAAATGCACAGGGTGGCACATGTACCTGGAATTCGTTTGCAATGGATAGAAGCCCTGGCATGCCCATTCTCTCCCTCCCTCCCTCCCTCCCTCTCTCTTTCTCTCAAATAAATAAATTAATTAATTAAAAGAAAGAAAAACACAGTTATTCCAAAAAAAGGAAAAAACTATAAATCAGAGCAGAGTCACAGAGGTGACACCAGCACACAGCAAAAGAAAGGGAGATGCTACACACCCAGACTCCATGGGAGTCAGCACAACAATCACTGGTAAGAATAGAAGATGGAGCAGTTTTGATCTTATCATCTTCATAGGACAATGTTAAATACAAGTGCTAAATACAGGGTTTTCTGTGCAAGAGATGAGCAGAACCAAGCAGGTCTGAGACATCTGGATGACTGACAAGCATATATCTATAGAAAAACAGCTGTGGGGCTGAAGAGATGGCTCAGCACTTAAGGCACTTGCCTGCAATGCTTACAGATCAGGGATCGATTCCGTAGTACCCATGTAAAACCAGATGTACAAAGTGCACGCATCTGGAGTTTGTTTGCAGTGGCTACCAATCGTCATTCTCTCTCTCTCCTTGCAAATAAATAAATTAAAAATAAATAAAAATAAACTGTCGGGCATGGTGGTGCACATCTTTAATCCCAGCACTTGGGAGGCAGAGGTAGGTGCATCACTGTGAGTTCAAGGCCACCCTGAAATTACATAATGAATTCCAGGTCAGCCTGGACTAGAGTGAGACTCTACCTCAAAAAAAATAAAAAACACAGCTGGGGTTTATAGATGACTAAAGTCCTGTGAGCATGCTTTCTAGTCTTCACCCTGTTTCAGCAGGGCACACACACACATACCTGGCCTTGTGTACCTTCAGCTTCTCCCGTTTGAGCTGCTCAAACATCACAGGTATTGCCATTGCTGCCCGCAGCTGCCGACGACTCAAGTTGCAAAGGCGCCTTGGATTAGCAGGCCTCTTGATATTTTTTGAGGTTCTAATAATTATCCGTCTCATCAGTTGTGTATTGGAAGGAAAGGGTGATGCTAGGTGGTAACAAGTAAATATGTAAGTCAGGCACTTTTTATTCCCTCATCTCATCCCACTACTTATGTGTTCTGAGCCCAGAGCCTTAGGGCTGGCAGCTGTTTGACCATTGATCTCCCCACACTCTGCAAGGCAAGAAGCTGAACACGTCCAAGGGCTGTTTCATGAAAGCATAAAAGGTGGATAGGAATCAGAAAGGGGACAAAATACCGTTCTTTCTGAGTTGATCCTCCAGGTTATTGATGGAATCATAAGCGTTCAGGAATCTGAATGGAAACTGCCGACTGTGAATCACAGACTTCTGAAAAGCAAGGAGGACCATTACCAGAGGAACAAAGAGGATGAGAGCCCAGAAGAGCTACAAGGACCAGGAAAATGAGGGAAAATTATTCCAAGAAGGAATACAGAGAAAGAAAAAAGGGAAGATATCATTTTAGAATATGAGAAGTGTGTGTGTGTGTGTGCGTGTGTGTGTGTGTGTGTGTGTGTGTGTGTGTGTTGGTTTGTTGAAGTAGGGTCTTGGTCTAGCCCAGGCTGACCTGGAATTAGTCTCAGGTTGGCCTAGAACTCACAGCAATCCTCCTACCTCAGCCTCCCAAGTGCTAGGATTAAAGGTGTTCACCACTATGCCTGGCATATTTCTTGTTTTTTTTTAACAGAAGCACTTAATTACCCACCTGAGGTAAAAGGTAAGACCCTATTGCTGAAGACACCATATGCTGTTGGCACTGAACACAGAGAGACCTGACTAGAATCCTGAAGAGAGCCAGACCCCAGACAGTTAGCCCCCTCTAGTACTGGAAGAAAAGCTACTTAGAAGCAAACACCTTGACAAGATGTACATACAAGAGCAATAGTTTCACATAGTCTTAGTGAGCAACCAATAGCTTTCTGATTGGCTAAGAGATCTGCTCAGTATCAAGGAGCCCATATCTGTAACTGGGAACCAGGTCAGAATCCTATGGAGACGATTATGCTCTCCAATATCAAGCTCTCACTAGTCTTTGGCCAAAAGAGGGGCTACATCCATCAAATTCTCCTGAAATGAATAATGCTTATCCCATTTAACCTATGCTGGCTTCACTCTTCATCGAAGAATCTGTTTTTCTTTTTCAGAAGGTAGTGAGACCCAAGGAGATAAACTACCTCTCACCACTTCAGCAAGCCCCAGCTGAAGCCACACAGGAATTGAGGAGATGAGCAAGAGTGCAGTTTCCATGGTGAGCCAGACAATCAGTGCCAGGATAAAGGAGACAGATGCTGAGGATACTCAACACTAACAAAGCAGAGATCCAGAGGCTCCTAAGAGCTCATCACTGAAGTAGACTTAAAATACACCCACCAGGGAATTTTGTGGAAAAGAGGGCAGAAAGATTGTAAGAGCCACAGGTTGAGACATCATGCCCAGATGCATTGCCTCCCCCCAATAAGTGACTGCTGCTCCCACAATGCATAACCCACAACCCACATGGGGAATACTTGCAACCCCACTGAGTAGGGCCCTCAGCAGAATGGGGTCAAGGATGGGGGAAAGGACGGTACCAATACATGATGCATCCATACTAAATATGTCCATAATAAAGAAAAAAGAGAAAAAAAGAGGTAACAGAAGGTACCCTGTTTCTTCTATACCACACTCCCTCTGAAGTCAGCTAAATTACAGAAGGGGTTCTTTCTGATAAGTCTCTGAGTTCATAACATAAAAAAATGAAACTTCTTTTACTCTACCGGGACGTCTCAAGGGCCGGACTGAACCCCTGGGCCTGTCTTTCCCAATGTATCTGAATTTCCACACCTATTACAGACCATGAAAAAATAGGATGGTGGAATGGCCTCCTCAGCTACCTGGAAAAGCTTGGTTTCCAAGTGTCTGTATTGTCAGCCCCGTGTCTAGTGGCTGAATGTCATGGGAAACTTCACCTGGGGAGACACTAACACATGTCTTCATCCCAAATAGAGCTCAGATGGCTGACCGAAGTATGATTACACCAACTGGTAAGTTCAGTAAACCAATGAGTTTATTGGGGTCACTTACAGAGTATGGAGAGGGGTTGTTTGTAGGAATGTAGAGCCCCCCAAAGCAGCCATTTTGATGGAGATTCCTGTGTCAAAATTACTCCTTAGATGCTCCTCCATCAGCCTCAGGATGAAGGCTTACTTACAGAGCATGGGGACCCCAGAACAGCTGCACCATGGAGAAGTCTCATTCCACCCTGAGTGACAACTTCCCCGTGGCTGCTTTTAGATGCTCCTTGTCCCTGTCCAAGAGTATGAGACCCCAAAGTATCACTTCAGTGGGGCTCACTATACTGGGATAACCCTTGCAGATGCTCCTCCCTCAGCCTCTGGTGAGGCCTTACTTACCGAGCATGGAGACTCTAGAGACACCACCTCAAAGGAACTCACGGTTCCTTGGTCTTTTACCCTCTATATTCTCTATCTTCCTGTTGAGGTCACAAGATCTCGTGCATACAGCTAGTACAGGGGGCACCCGGTATCTCAGGTGGTGGCTCTGGACCCTCCCCACTCTTTCTCTCATGAGTTGTCCCAGCTGCTTTTGATAAAGCTGGTGACTTGTTTACTGCTTTCAATTCAGAGGAATTTTGCCATACAATACTGAGTCACCCACTCCCCACTGCTCACACGTACCGCATGCTGGAGTCTCTGGAGAATGAGTTCATGGTGGTGGGTACTGATTCCAACACACAGCAGGCTGCGCAAGTTCCGAAGCATGGCCATGAAGGGAAGCTTCCCATTGTCTTTAGATGGCCGAACATAGAATGAGGAAAGCAAGTAAGGATGAGAGGTCAGAGACCAGAGCAAGAACTTAAAAAACGCATGGAGGGGCTAGAGAGATGGCTTAGCGGTTAAGGCGTTTGCCTGCAAAGTCAAAGGACCCCGGTTCAATTCTCCAGAACCCACATAAGGCAGATGTACAAGGGGGTGCATGCATCTGGAGTTTGTTTGCAGTGGCTGGAGGCCCTGGTGTGCCCATTCTCTCTATCTCCCTTTGCCTCTTTCTTTCTCAAATAAATAAATAAGTTTAAAAAAAACCACATGGAGCACTGGAGAGATGGCTTAGCAGTTAAAGTGCTTGCCTGTGAAGCCTAAGGACCCAGTTGTGGTTCACCCATACCCACATAAGCCAGATGCCCCAGGTGGCACATGCTTCTGGAGTTTGCAGTGGCCAGAGGCCTTGGTGCACCTATACTCTCTCCCTCTTTCTCAACTAAATAAATAAGTAAACAAAATGTTTAAAAAACTCAGGGCAAGTTCAAGATGGAGGAAATGAAGGGACTCATAATATATGCAATTCAAAATGTGTTCTTTAGCCGGTCGTGGTGGCGCACACCTTTAATCCCAGCACTCAAGAGGCAGAGGTAGGAGGATCGCCGTGAGTTCAAGGCCACCCTGAGACTATAAAGTAAATTCCATGTTGGGCTGGACTAGAGTGAGACCCTACCTCGAAAAACAAAAAAACAAAAAAAATTTTTTTCCATTTTTTTGTAGACAATATCCCATGGTACTTCCCCCCCCACTTTCCCCTTTGAAACTCCACTCTCCATCATATCCCCTCCCCCTCTCAATCAGTCTCTCTTTTAATTTTGATATCGTCATCTTTTCCTCCTATTATGATGGTCTCGTATAGGTAGTTTCAGTCACTGTGAGGTCGTGGCTTTTTTTTTTTTTTTTTTTTTTTTTGAGGTAGGGTCTCACTGTAGCTCAGGCTGACCTGGAACTCACAGTCATCCTCCTACCTCTCCCTCCCAAGTGCTGGGATTCAAGGTATGCACCACCATGCCCTGACTAATTCAAAATATTTTAAGGGTCCAGGAAGATAAAACCAGGATTGGTTTAAAATGCAGAGCAAGGTATGACAAAATAGCTTAGCAGTTAAGGCACTTGCCTGCGGAGCCTAAGGACCCTGGTTCAATTTCCCAAGACCCACATAAGCCAGATGCACAAAGGCACACATGTGTCTGGAGTTTGTTTGCAATGGCTGGAGGCCGTGGCATGCCCATTCTATCTTCCTCTTCCTCTCTCTCTCAAATAAATAAATAATAAATATTAAAATGCAAAACAAAATTTATGCAGCACTGCTATGGAATAGCTGTTTCTATAAACAAGTTATATATTACCACTTTATCTGTTTGCTCTAGACATGAGATTGGATTCAGTAAGTGGTAGAAACTTAAACCTGGGCTGGCTGGCTTTGCAAACAAGCATGTTTAACCACCAAACTATCATCCCAGTCCCTTTTTTGTTTGTTGGTAATGGTAAGAATCACTTGTCGAGCTTTGCCCATGATAGGCAAGCACTCCACCACTGAACTACATCCCCAGCTAGCCCTTGGGTTGTTTGTGTGTGCATTTATGTTCATGAGTATGAGTGTGGCCTCATACTGTATGTGTGGAAGTCGAGGAAAACATTAAGCATCAGTCCTCACCTTCTGTCTTGATTGAGGCAAGGTCTCTCATTGTTCATGGCTACACTCACCAGACTAGCTGGCCCATAAGCTTCCAGGTGACTCTCCTGTCTCTACTTCCCTCCTTGCCCTAGGCATGCTGGGATTACAGATGCTAGCCTTACATGAGTTCTGGAGATCCAAATTCAAATGCTCATGCTTAAGTGGCAAGCACTTTATCCACTGAGCCATCTCCCTAGCCACACCCTTGGATTTTTGAGATAGGATCTAGCTATACAGGTCAAGCTGGTCTGGAATTCACTACATAGCCCAGGCTGGCCATCTGTCTCAACCTCCCAAATGCTGGAATTATAGGTGTGAGCCATCAAGAAAGCTGTAAAATGTTTTCTCTAGTCGGCAGTGGGTTTTACAATTTGTAATTATTTTAGTTTTTCCAAACTTTTTAGATGGCTAAGATATATTTTCTGGTATAAGTTTGTTTATAAGTATAAGGTGTGTGTGTGTGTGTGTGTGTGTGTGTGTGTGTGTAGTACAATCACTAGTCAATATGTCCAAGAATAATATATATTGGTTAGTATTGAATATCACTCAACAAATGTGCTATAAGTCACAAAGGCATAAAACAAACAAAAAGAAAAGGAGTAAAGGGTGTCATCAGTGCTCTTGACTGTGAAATTCCTACCTTTTGCTCAACAATAAATTTTATGTGTTACATAATCATGCAATATTGGAATAAGTAACTATGTGGGTTCAATCTGCATGTAAATATTTAAATATATCTTTCCTTTTATGTCAAAGTAAATAAAAATAGGAAATGAGCCAGGCATGGTAACACACGCCTTTAATCCCAGCACTCGGGAGGCAGAGGTCAGAGAATCACCATGAGTTTGAGGTCACCCTGAGACTACATAGTGAATTCCAGGTCAGCCTGGGCTAGAGTGAGACCCTACCTTGAAAAACAAAAAAAAATAAATAAATAAATAAAATAAATAAATGAAAACAAAATTCCCTGGAAACTCCAAAAGGTGCAGAAACTACCTTAGAGAACAGGCCCATGAGTCCTTTTCCCAGAGTACTAGCACTCACCACCAGAAGCTTCCACCAGGGAAATGGCTATATATTTATGAGAAAGAGAGAGAGAATGAGCACACCAGGGCCTCTAGCCACTGCTAACAAACTCCAGACACATGCACCACCTTGTCCATCTGGCTTACATGGGTCCTAGGGAATTGAACCTGGGTCCTTTTGCTATGCAAGCAAGTGCCTGATGCACTTCCTTTTTAAAAATATTTTATTTTGGCTGGAGCGATGGCTTAGCGGTTACGGTGTCTGTCTGTGAAGCTAAGAACTCAAGTTCAACTCTCCATGTCCCACGAAAGCCAGACGCGGTGAAGGAAGTGTGCAATGATGCACATGCACACAAGGGGGCGCACACATGTAGAGTTCGATGCAGTGGTTTAAGGCCCTCATGCGCCAATTCTCTCTCTTTCTCTCACATAAAAAAAAAAAAAAAAAAAACCCCAGTCTTTTGGGCTTGCCTCAAAAAATATTTGATTTGGACTTCCAGTTGAGATGGGAGCAGAGGAACCATGACAAAGCAGCCTACAGGAGAATAATTAAAAAAAAAAAAAATTTAAAAAACAGCAAAATACACTCTTTTAATAAAAAGTGAAGGTGTATAAAAAATTATCAACTGCAACAGAGAAGTAGGAGAAATCCAGAGTGTCTAGAGCCCATAGAAGCTGGCAGAAGCAGCTCTAGTAGGAGTGGCACCAGGTCCATGAGGCCATAGCCACTGGGCTCAGCCTGAGCTGCAGGAAAAGCCAGGTGAGGGGATTTTCCACTCACACCGGCAAACTCAAGAAATGTGAAGGGAGGATGGCAGAGACCAGCGGAGCGGCTGGTGGGGAAGAGGATTGCGAGGACCAGGGAAAGAACTTCAGCCACCATCGACAGCCTCCCCTCCCCCCACCAACAGCACAAGCAGCAGCAAGCACCAGAGACCTGGGGAAGGGAACTCACCTACACAGCACCCGGAACAGGTGATCAGAGCAGTGACCCACTGACCCAGCCAGCCTACCTGAGCCCATAGCACAGCAAAGAGGACACAAGCCAGCACGCACCATAGCTGAGACCAAAGGCATCCCAAAAGGTAACTGTAATTACACCAGGTGAGTACCTGCCAAAACAGAAGTGCTAATTGCACTTTCCATATCAGGGTAAATTATATGTTAAATCTGAAGGATGGCCAGATTTGCCATTCTTAAATAAGCTACATTTTGGGTTTGTCATTTGTTGCTTCCTGATTTATGGTGCTTTTGTCTCCTCTTCTGTTGTTCATTCAGTCACAAAGGGACCTTGGAACCCTCTGCAGACCAGAAATCTCAACCTCCTAGTTGACAGGATTAGGGTGTGGGGCAACACCCATCTTTAGGGGCTGTGACTTTGTTAGAGGATCTGTTTGTCATAATACCTACTCTTGCATAAATACTCTGTGCTGTTTTCTTTAAATATGTATATTGTTTAGTTAAATTTTAGAATTTGCCTGTGTTTTGTTCCACCCAGGCTACTAGAATTCTCTCACAGCAGGGAAACCCAACACATAGGATCACTTTTGTGATTACTCTGAAAGTCTTTTTAAAAAAAAAAAACACTTTATTTTATTTTTATTTATTTGAGACAAAAGGAGGAAGAGAGAGAAAAATAGAGTGGTGCACCCCTTTAATCCCAGCACTTGGGAGGCAGAGGTAGGAGGATCACCATGAGTTCGAGGCCACCCTGAGACTACAGAGTGAATTCCAGGTCAGCCTGGGCTAGAGTGAAACCCTGCCTTGAAAAACCAAAAAGAAAAAAAAGAAAAAAAAGCAGCATCCTTCAATTTGTTGTCTCCAAGAAACTCACCTTTCTGCAAAGGATGAAGGATGGACACTATCTTAGGGTAAAAGGTTGAAAAACGGTGTTTCAAACAAATGGGCCTAGAAAACAAGCAAGGGTCTCTATCCTAATATCTGACAGCATATACTTCAGACCAACATTAATTAGGAAAGATAAGGAAGGTCACTTTATATTGATTAAAGGAACACTCCAACAGGAGGACATTACAATCCTAAGCATATATGCACCTAACCTGGGAGCTCCCAATTTCATCAAACAAATACTACTAGAACTAAGGTCACAGATAATACCAAACACAGTTGTAGTGGGTCACTTCAACACCCCACTCTCATCAATTGACAGATCATCTCAGCAAAAATAAATGGAGATGTATCTGGATTAAATGAGGTCATAGAACAAATGGACCTAACAGATATATACAGGACATTTCATGAAAATGCTGCAGAATACACATTCTAATCAACAGCACATGGAACATTCTCTAAAATGGATCATATATTAGCACACAAAACAAATCTTAACAAATACAAGAAAACTGAAATAATTCCTTGCACTCTATATGATCACAATGGAATCAAACTACAAATCAATAGCAAGAAAATCTATAGAGCATGTACAAAACCATGGAAACTAAACAATACACTACTAATAATGAATGGATCAATGAAGAAATCAAGAAGGAAATTTGAAAATTCATAGAATCAAATGATAATGAGAACACAACATACTAAAACCTTTGGGACTCAATGAAGACAGTCCTAAAAGGGAAATTTATAGCTTTAAGTGCCTATATTAACAAATTAGAAAGGTGCAAATAAACAACTTAATGCTTCACCATAAGGCCTTGGAAAAAGAAGAACAAAGCAAACCAAAAATCAGTAGATTAGAAGAAATGATAAAGACTAGAGCAGAAATTAATGAAATAGAAACTAAAAAAAAGAATCAATGAAACAAAGAGTTGGTTCTTTGAAAGGATAAACAAGATTGATAAACCCTTAGCAAATCTGACCAAAACAAAGAGAGAAGAGACAAAAATTAATAAAATTAGAGATGAAAAAGGCACCATTACAACAGATACCAAAGGAATTCAGAAAATCATATGGACATACTTGAAGAATATATATGCCTCTGAGTTTGAAAATCTGAAAGAAATGGATGATTTCCTTGGTTCATATGACCTACCAAAATTAAATCAAGATGAGATAAACCTTTTAAATAGACCTATAACAAGTACAGAGATCCATGCAGTTATAAAAAGAAGTCTCCCAACTAAAAAAAGTCCAGGCTCAGATGGATTCACTGGTGAATTTTACCAGACATTCATGGAAGAACTAACACCAATGCTTCTCAAACATCTCCATAAATTAGAAAAGGAAGGAATTCTACCAAACTCCTTCTATGAAGCCAGCATCACCCTAATACCTAAACCAGAAAAGACAGAACAAAAAAAGAAAATTACAAACCAATCTCCCTCATGAACTTAGATACAAAAATTCTTAACAAAACCAGGTGTGGTGGTGCACGCCTTTAATCCTAGCACTTGGGAAGCAGAGGTAGGAGGATAACCGTGAGTTCAAGGCCACCCTGACACTAAATAGTGAGTTACAGGTCAGCCTGGGCTAGAGTGAGACCCTACCTTGAAAAACAAAAAACAAACAAACAAACAAAAAAACCTCAAGAAAATATTGGCAAACAATACAAGAACATATCAGAAAATTATTCACCCCGACCAAGTAGGCTTTATCCCAGAGATGCAGGGATGGTTCAACATATGCAAATTGATCAATGTAATACATTATATAGTGGACTGAAGGACAAAAATGAAAATGATCATCTCTTTAGATACAGAAAAAGCATCTGACAAAATCCAGCATCCCTTCATGATAAAAGTCCTACAGACTGGGAATAGAAGGAACATATCTTAACATAATAAAGGCTATTTATGACAAACCTACAGCCAACATAATACTAAATGGAGATAAACTTGAAGCTTTTCCACTAAAATCAGCAACAAGACAAGGGTGTCCACTGTCCCCACTTTTATTTACTATGGTACTAAAAGACCTAGCCATAGCAATTAGGCAAGAGACACTCATAAAAGGGATACAAATTGGAAAGGAAGAGATCAAGTTATTATTTGTAGATGATATGATTCTAAACAAAGGACCCTAAAGACTCTACCAGCAAACTGTTAGAGCTGATAAACACCTATATAGCCATGTAGCAGGATACATAATCAACACAGAGATATCATTAGCCTTCCTATATGCTAACAACAAACATACAGAGGATGAAATCAGAGAATCACTCCCATTCACAATTGCATCAAAAATAAATAAATAAATAAATAAATAAATAAATAAATAAATAAATAAAAGTACCTTGGGATAAACCTAAACAAGGAAGTGAAGGATCTCTACAATAAAAACTTTAAAACACTCAAGCAAGAAATTGCAGAAGACACTAGGAAATGGAAAGACATCCCTTGTTCTTGCATTGGAAGAGTAAACATTGTGAAAATGTCAATCTTGCCAAAAGCAATCTACACATTTAAAATGCAATCCCCATCAAAATTCCAATGGCAGCCAGGCATGGTTGTACGCGCCTTTAATCCCAGCACTCAGGGAGGCAGAGGTAGGAAGATCACTGTGAGTTTGAGGCCACCCTGAGACTACACAATGAATTCCAGGTCAGCCTGAGCTAAAAGTGAGACCCTACCTCGAAAAACAAAAAAAAAAAAAAAAAACAAAAAATTCCAATGGCACTCTTCATGGAAAGAGAAAAAAACGGACTTTTTTTTTAAAATATATTTTTATTAATTTATTTGACAGCCAGAGAGAGAGAGAGAGAGAATGGGCACACCAGGGCATGTAGCCACTGCAAATGAACTCCAGATGCATGTGCCCCCTTGTGCACCTGGCTTACGTGGGTCCTGGAGAATTGAACCAGGGTCCTTTGGCTTGTAGGTAAAATGCCTTAACCACTAAGCTCTCTCTCCAGCCCTAAAACAATTTTGAGCAACAAAAATAAGGCTGTTGGTTTCACCATAGCTGAGTTTAACATATATTACAGAGCCATAGTAACAAAGACAGCATAGTACTGGCACAGACATGTAGACATGTAGATCAATGGAACAGAATAGAGGACCCAGATGTAAGTCCAGGTAGCTAAAGCCATCTGATCTTTGACAAAAATGCCAAAAATACTCTTTGGAAAAAAGACAGCCACTTCAGCAAATGGTGCTGGGAAAACTGGATGTGTATCTGTAGAAGGATGAAAATAGATCCTTATCTCTCTCCATGCACAAGAACCAAGTCCAAATGGATCCACGACCTTAATATCAGACCTGAAACTCTGAAACTGCTAGAGGAAAAAGTAGGGGAACCCTTCAACATATTGGTCTTGGCAAGGACTTTCTGAAGATAACCCCAATTGCTCAGGAAATAAAACCACAGATCAACAGCTGGGACCTCATGAAATTACAAAGCTTTTGTACAGCAAAGGACACTGAATAGAGCAAAGAGACAACCTACAGAATGGGAGAAAATCTTTGCCAGCTATACCTCTGACAGAATATTAATATCTAGGATATACAAGGAACTCAAAAAACTAAATAATAAGAAATCAAACAACCCAATTAAAAAATGGGCTATGGGGCCATTGGGGGGCCGACCGCCTCTCTGCTCTTGCGGGTTGCAGGCGGCCATGGCAGTACTGACATGAAACACTGGGGTTGTGGTGTGAGCCGAGAGCCATGGGTTAAAAAAAGTGACCATGGAGAACAGTGACAACTCAGTGGATTCAAAATCCATGAAAAACTTTGAATCGAAGATTATACATGGAAGCAAATCAATGGACTCTGGAATATGCTTGGACAGTAGCTACAAAATAGATTATGCAGAAATGGGTCTATGTATAATAATTAATAATAAGAATCTTCATAAAAGCACAGGAATGACAGCTCAGACAGGTACAGATGTAGACACAGCAAACATCAGAGAAACATTCCTGAACTTGAAATATGAAGTCAGGAATAAAAATGATCTCACACATGAAGAAATTGTGGAATTGATGCACAATGTTTCTAAAGAGGATCATAGCAAGAGGAGCAGCTTTGTTTGTGTAATCCTAAGCCATGATGGTAAAGGAATTTTTGGAACAAATGGACCTGTTGACCTGAAAAAATTAACAAGATTCTTCAGAGGAGATTATTGTAGAAGTAAGTCTAACTGGAAAACCCAAACTTTTCATTATTCAGGCATGCCAGGGTACAGAACTAGACTGTGGCATTGAGACAGACAGCGATATTGATGACGACATGGCATGTCAGAAAATACCTGTGGAGGCCGACTTCGTGTATGCATATTCCCCAGCACCTGGTTATTATTCCTAGTTAAATTCAAAGGTTGGATCCTGGTTCATTCAGTCACTTTGTGCTATGCTAAGACAGTACTCAGACAAGCTTGAATTTATGCACATCTTTACTTGTGTTAACCAGAAGGTAGCAACAGAATTTGAGTCCTTTTCCTTTGACTCCACTTTTCATACAAAGAAACAAATTCCATGTATTGTGTCCATGCTCATAAAAGAATTGTATTTTTATCACTAAGGAAATGGCTGATTGTTTTAGTTCATATACCAAGTGAGAAAAAAATGTGTCCGTGACACTTTTATCTAAACTCTGATGTTCCAGATGGTACTGTGAACCACTTTCCTAGCAATGGAACCACAGTGAAGCTACCTCAAACTCAACATCAGGTAGTTAAAATTCAATCTAAATAGGAACGAATAAATGTGGGTAGTGGTACTATCATGAAAGGAAATTGTAAATAAATTTAGTGATGCTATGATTTTTCAAGTAATTATAAGGAAGTTAAACACTGCAGTAATGCGTTTTAATGTAACTCCCTATGCACTTCAGTACTGTATGTTATAGTCTTTGTTAAGCTATAGAGATGATGCTGTGGAATAATGTCTCTTAGAACTTGGATCCATGGATGCAATCAAAAGCTTGAACCTTTATTTTAGAAGTGATGTGTGGAAATGATGAGTCAACTGCATTTTTATATCATTTATCATAACATATGGTTTTGTGATGTTTGTCATGAGCATGTCTTTGTTGTAAAAAGAAAAAAATCATGTTTACTATTGAAAAAGAAACAAAATATTATGAAAAAATATATGAGCAAACTGGGTTGATTCTTTAAAGGCCTTTTAATCATTCCACATTAAAAGGCATAACTCTTAAGGTACTAAGATCTACCAGCATATTTCTTATTTGCTTTTATGCAAATCAGCTGAGATTTACAGCCCAGCATAATATCTAAAGAGCTATTATGTACAAACCTCAGACTGCTGATAATTAGAATAAAATGAAGCAGTTCTACAAAAATGCGCTTTGTGCCATGGACAGTAGAAGGTGAGGAAAGAACAAGAAATGGATGAGCTGGGCACTCCTCAGGCACAACTGTGGACACAGCTTCAGAAAAGAGCACCAGCTGATCCCTTCACAGGAGTACCCGCCTGTGTGGAAGCTGTGCCCCAAAACAGATCACCACGTGAGAAAGGAACCACATCAGATATCTGAAGTGGGGCTTTCCCAAATGTGATGAGAGTCACAGTAAAGACGATAGTACTCCTTGTAGTAAAACTTGTAAGCAGGCAGACTTATTTTAAGTTTACAATTAAAGGAAAGCAATGGTTTTATTTATACCATTACCTGAAATTAAAGGACCATGGCACACAGGAATTGGGAAGCATCCAGTGACAGCCCATCCAATACATGCTGGGCAACAGCAAGCCAGAGCTCAGGCCCCAGGGAGGGCCCAGGCTTCCTCACACACAAGGTTGTTGACTGCCCTGATGTGTCTGACATTTCAATGGAGCTTTTTTTTCTTTTGCTCAAAAGAAGGAACTCACATTTATTTGTTTGATAGGATCTATTAACATTTTCTAAGTAAATGTAGCATGTAATGGTATTTTAAAGTGTGCTCCTATGTGACTATTTTATAAAAACTTGTTATTTGACCTCTTTTTTTCAAAACATAAATTCAAATTTAAAAATTAAAAAATGGACTATGGAACTAAATAGAGAGTTCTCAGAAGAAGAAATACAGATGGCATATAAACATCTAAAAAAATGTTCTACATCCCTAGCCATCAGGGAAATACAGATTAAAAGTACATTGCGATTCTATCTCACTCCTGTCAGATTGGCTACCATCATGAAAACAAATGACCATAAATGCTGGGAAGGATGCAGAAAAAGAGGAACCCTTCTACACTGTTGGTGGGAATGCAATCTGGTCCAGCCACTGTAGAAATCAGTGTGGAGGTTCCTGAGACAGCTAAAAATAGATTTAAAATATGACCCAGCTATACCACACCTAGGCATATATCCTAAGGACTCCTCTCACTACCTTAGAGATACTTGCAAACAATGTTTATTGCCACTCTACTCACAATAGCCAGGGAATGGAACCAGCCTAGATGTCCCTCAACTGATGAGTGGATAATGAAGATGCGGCACATTTACACAATGGACTGCTATTCAGTGGTAAAGAAAAATGAAGTTACGAAATTTGCAGTCAAATGGATGGATCTGGAAAGGATTATACTTAGTGAGGTAACTCAGGCCCAGAAAGCCAAATGTCACATGTTCTCTCATGTGGATCCTAGCTACAAATGATTGGACTTCTATATGAATAGGAATCAAACTCAGTAGCAGAAGCCAATAAGCTAGAAAGGGGATATAAAGGGAATAGAAAGGGAGTGAGGGGGGATTTATTAGGATAGTATTGTATATATGTAAGTAGAAGAACATATTAATGGGGATGAAAAGGCCTAAGTGAGGTCAGGGGAAGAGACTGAGTAAAGGAAAGGTGGAGGCAGGGCTAATCAAAATCTAACAGGATATGAGTAAGTCATATGGAAATCTACTTTTTTGGATAATGGAACACTCAGGAGTCAGGGATGGGATACCTTCCAGCGAGTTGTTGCCCGGGGAGGTCACGGATACCCCCAAAATATTACAGGCCTTTGCTGAGGCTCTTGGTTTCCCACCAGGAATAGATGGTAAGATCCTATTGCTGAAGACTCCACATACTTGGGCTGCAAGGTCACTGAGAAATCCTGCTAGAGCTGAGCTGAAAAACCCCTCCATGTAGACTAGCTAACAGAAAGCTGAAAAAGTTATGCTGCTTGCAATTCAATGGGAGAGAAAGAAGTCACCAGTGGTAACACTCAACAGTGGACACTGCAAGACTTAAATTTGGCCAGTCAGGCCAAATGAGCCAACGGGTGCAATAGTAGCATGTCTGTTATGGGGGGAACCAACCACTCTAATTGGACTCAAGGCCCACTCCATGGGAGGGAATACATCCCTGTTACTGAAACCTACAACAGAGGTAGTCATGAGTCCTAGGGGTGTAATGTCTGCTGGTGTCTGATTAAATGTATATACTATGTGCACCAAAACTGCTCGGTAAACACTTCTCTTAATATTCATACCCATATGTTAATGCTACTCTCACTTTTGGTTAGAGAATATTCTCTTTTCAGATGGCAGTGACCTTGGGATTACTCAGAAGGCACCATGGTGCTGAGAAGTGACAGAGGAGTGCTCAGCACTGAAATATCTATATCACATCTTCCCAGGCTCAGGGTCCATTGTGGAAGAGGTGGTGGAAAGAATGTAAGAGCCAAAGGAAGGGTAGGACTCCTTACAATGTGCTCCTCCACACACAAAATGGCCTGGATATCCATGACCTTATAGTGCCTGTTACTACCTACACAAGACCATCATAATAAGAGGAAAAGATCATGACATCAAAATGAAAGAAAGACTGATTCAGAGATGGAGGGGATATGATGATGGAGAGTGGAGTTGTGAAGGAGAATATGGGAGGGAGGGAATTACCACAGGTTATTGTCTACAATTATGGAAGTTGTCAATAAAAGAAAAAAGAAAAAATATATTTTGGGCTGGAGAGATGGCTTAGCAGTTTAGGTGCTTGTCTGAAAATACAAAGGACCCAGGTTCAATTCCCAAGACCCATGTAAAGCAGATGCACAAGGTCTGGAGTTCATTTCCAATTGCTGGAGGCCCTGATTCTCCCATTCTTTCTTTCTTTATCTGCCTCTTTTTTTCTCTTTCTCTACCTCTCAAATAAATAAATTGAAATTTAAAATTTTTATTTAATTTTTATTGTTTGATTATTTATTATTTGATTAATTATTTAAGAGAGAGGCAGATAGAGAGCAAGAGAGAGAGAATGGGAATACCAGGGTCTCTGTCCACTGCAAACAAACTCCAGATGCATGCACTACCTTGTGCATCTGGCTTTACATGGCTATTAGAGAACTGAATCTGGGTCCTGTAGTTTTGCAAGCAAATTCCTAAACCACTAAGCCATCTCTCCAGCCCCACTTTTTAAAGTACATAACACATTAGTATGAGAACATAATATTTCTCTATGTGTAGTATGTATGATGTGGTGTGTGTTTGTGTATGGTATATGCACATGTATGTATAGATGTGTTCATCCTGTGCACATGTGCAGAGGCCAGAGGAGACTCCCAGATGTCTTCTTTGATCACTAATCCATATGCTTCCTTGAAATAAAGTCTTTCTCTGATCCCAGAGCTTGCCAATTTTGCAAGCCCCAGTGATTATTTGGTCTCTGCTCTCCACAGGACTGGGGTTACAGACAGCATGGCCATGCCCAGCTATTTACATAGGCACTGAAGAACTGAATGCTGGGAATGTAAGGAAGATCTGGCTGAGACATCTGTCACCCCATTGATCGCCAGGGTTGATTTGGCTGCTCTGGCTAGCTAGGCGGGTGTCCCCTTCCTCCCTCACTGCTCCATGTACGTCCCTCCTGAAGCTGCATGCTCAGTCAAAGAGGATGACCTTCCCCAAATAAAGGGGGACTGGCCTTTGGTCAAGGGTATATGAGTACCTGCACTCCCCTGCTAGAACCTCCAAACAAGCTCTCAAGGTCTATTTGAACTGATGGTCCTCATGGTTTGAATGGCAAGCAATCCTACCTGCTCAGCCATCTCCCCAAACCAACATTTTAAATACGTATTCATATGTTCTGAAATAGTCCAACAATTTCTCATTGTTTTGTTTTAGATTTTTTTTTTTTGAAACAAGGTCTCATATAGCCCAAGATGGCCATAAACTTGCTATATAGCTGAAGCTAGCCTTGAACTCCTGATTCTCCTGCCTCTGCCTCCCAAGAGCTAGGATTACAGGTGTCCATTACCAGGCCAGTTCTAACAATGTTTTTGCAGTATATGATCAAAAACCTCTGGATAGGGCTGGAGAGATGACTTAGCAGTTAAGGCACTTGCCTGCGAAGCCTAAGGACCTAGGTCCATTGCTCCAGTACCCATGTAAGCCAGATGCACAAGGTGGCACATGTATCTGGAGTTTGTTTGCCATGGCTGGAGGACCTGGCGCACCCATTCTCATTCTCTCTCTCTCAAATAAATAAAATATTTTTTTAAATCCTCTGGATAACCAGGTGTGGTGGAATATGCCTATGATCCTAGCACTGAGGATCCTGAGACAGAAGAAATACCAGCTTGAGGCCTAAAGAGATGGCTCAGCAGTTAAAGATACTTGCTTAGTAATCCTGATAGCCTGGGTTTGATCCCCCAGAAGCCCCATAAAGCCAAATGCATAAAGTGGTGTAGCAGCACTAGGACCTGGCATGAGCATTCTCGTGTATCTCTCTCTCTCTCTCTCTCTCTCTCTTGCAAATAATCAAAAATATTTTTTTCAAATATATTTAAATAAATAAATTTATTTATTTATTTATTTATTTGTAAGCAGAGAGATACAAAGAGAGATAGAGAGAGTGTGGGTGTGCCAGGGCCTCTAGCCACTGCAAACGAACTCCAGATGCATGCATCACTTTGTGCATCTGGCTTATGTGGGTACTGAAAAACTGAACCCATGTTATTAGGCTTTACAGGCACTGTCTTAACCACTGAGCCATCTCTCCAGCCCTCAAATATATTTTATTTATTTATTTTGGTTTTTAGAGGTAGGATCTTGCTCTAATCCAGGCCTACCTGGAATTTACCATGTAGTCTCTGGGTGGCCTTGAACTCATGGTGATCCTCCTACCTCTGACTCCCAAGTGCTGGGATTAAAGGCATGTGCCACCATGCATGGCTTTTTAAAAAATTATTTATTTCTTATTTGAGAGAGTGTGAGAGAAAGAGGCAGATAGAGAGAATGAGTGCATCAGGGCCTCTAGCCACTACAAACTCCAGATGCATGTGCCACCTAGTGCATCTGGCTTTACATGGGTACTAAAGACTTGAACCTGGGTCCTTAGGCTTTGCAGGCAAGTGTCTTAACCACCAAGTCATCTCTCCAGCCCAAATAAACATATTATTTTATCCACAGTACCCACATAAAGCCAGATGCACTGGGTGGCACATGTATCTGGAGTTCCTTTGCAGTGGCTAGAGACCCTGGTGTGCCCATTCTCTATCTGCCTCTTTCTCTCTCAAATAAACAAATAAATAATACTTTAAAAATATTTTTTAGTGCCCAGCGTGGTGGCACATACCTTTAATCCCATCATTTGGGAGGCATAGGTGGGTGGATTACTGAGTTCAAGCCACCCTGAGACTACATAGTGAATTCCAGATCAGCCTGGGCTAGAGTGAGATTCTACCAAAAAAAAGAAAAAAAACAAAAGAAAAAAGTATTTTTTTTTTTAGCCAGGCATGGTGGCACAGGGCTTTAATCCTAGCACTCAGGAGACAGAGGTAGGAAGATTGCCATGTGTTCAAGGCCACCCTGAGACTACATGTGAATTCCAGGTCAGCCTAAGCTAGAGTGAGACCCTTCCTCAAAAAAAAATTTTTTTTTCTTAAAAAAGAAACGCCAGGGCTGGAGAAATGGCTTAGCGGTTAAGGCACAAGCCTGTGAAGCCTAAGGACACAGGTTCGATTCTCCAGGTCCCACGTAAGCCAGATGCACATGGTGGCACATGCATCTTGAGTTCATTTGCTAGAGGCACTGGTGTGCCCATTCTCACTCACTCTCTCACCCCCCTTCTTTCTGTCTCAAATAAATAAATAAAAATAAATAAAAACTTTTTTAAAAAGCCAGTTTGAGGTTAGCCTGAACTACACAGGGAGGCTCTCTCAAATAAATAAATAAATAAATAATAAAATAAATAAATAAATAAATAAATAATAAAATAAATAAGTAAATGAGTAAGTCTGGGGAGATGACTCAGCAAGTAAAAGCACTTGCTATTCACACATGAGGACCTGAGTTTGATCCCCAACACTAACGTAAAAAGTCAGGCATGGTCATACATTCCTGTAACCTTGGTGCTGAGTGGGGCAGAGACAAGAGGATCACTGAGTCATTCAGTCTAAGTGAAGAATAAGGAGCTCTAGGTTCAGCTCTGTCTCAGGGAAATAGGCAAAGGAGTTATAGAGAAGGACACATCACATCATCCTCTGGTCTCCACATGAATGCAAGGGACAGGCACATTGGCACATTCATGTGCATACAAACACACACACACACACAC
Source organism: Orientallactaga sibirica (assembly GCA_036365145.1). Lineage (NCBI taxonomy): Eukaryota > Metazoa > Chordata > Mammalia > Rodentia > Dipodidae > Orientallactaga > Orientallactaga sibirica. The sequence continues at coordinate 412,847 of JAEOAD010000556.1, read as the reverse complement.
ACACACACACCCCAGAAGAGTAAAGAAAACAAGGGTATGGTGACGCAGCTTTAATTCTAGCACTTGGGAGGCAGAGGTAGGAGGACTGCTGTGAGTTCAAGGCCTGGAACTACAGAGTGAGTTCCAGGTCATCTGGCCTAGAGTAAGACACTTCCTTGAAGAAAAAAAAAAAAATAGAGTAAAGCCAACAAAAACACCTCGATCTGGGTGCATGCCTCTAATCTTAGTACTCAGGGGAATTATAAATTATAAATTTGAGGCCAGCCTGGGCCAGTATCTCTAGAAAATTATAAAAATCAAAATACTTCTGAAGACAATAGGGGGTTAGATTACAGGTATTTTTCTCAGACAAGATAAAAATCACAGGTTAAATTTTCAGGGTTTAGAATCTATAATGGGCAGTGCTCAAAGAAAAAAGAGAAAAAAAGCAAAGGACATTTGGACTCCCAAAACATAAGGTCCAGAAAACCCCATCAAGGCCTAAAGTCACATAAGGGAAGCAAAATGGAAACAAGCTATGTATGTGACAATAGAAAGATCCTGCTGTAGTTAAAAACAAACAACAGCTAAGACAAAAAGGACTGGTCTAGAGAGATGGCTCAGCAGTTAAGGCACTTGCACATAAAGCCTAAGGACCTGAGTTCAATTCCCCAGTACCCACGCACAAAGTGGCACATGTCTGGAGTTTGTTTGCAGCAGTGGCCCCAGTACATCCATCCTCCCTCCCCCTTTCTCAACTACATAGTGTATTCCAGGTCAGCCTGGTTTAGAACAAGAACCTACCTCAAAAAGTAAAAACAAAAGAAGGAAAGAAGGGAGGGAGGAAGGATTGATGGTAATTTGGTCCTCCTCAGTTTGATTTTTTTTTTCATTTATCAGTATGGCAAATTACCCAAAAAGCCCATTTTCCTAAACATGAGTGTTTATAGAGACTCTACTGTAGCAAAGAGCCATTCTACCTCTTTGAAATGAGTTATAGACATATTGATACAGTTGCAATCAAGAAGGAAGAACGACCTGTGACATATGTTATGTATCACCTAATTACATCTGGAATTATTCCAAGCAGGCACCACTGTCCACTTTGGTATGATCAGTGGCAAACTTTAAAAATCTAATCATGGGCTGGAGAGATGGCTTAGCAGATAAAGAGCTTGCCTGAAAATCCAAAGGACATAGGTTCAATTCCCCAAGACCTACATAAGCCAGATGCACAAGGTGGTGCATGTGTCTGGCATTCATTTGCAGTGGCTAGAGGCCCTGGCATGCACCCTCTCTCTCTCTCTCTCTCTCTCTCTCTTTCTCTGTCTTTCTCCATGCCTCTAAATAAAAATATAAATAAAATATTTTTATAAATCCAATCATTTTCAGTAATGCAACTACCACAAGAGCAACCGCATCTTCAAGGTTTGGTCTAAAATACAGAAGCATGAATAAGAAAGACAGGAAAAGAACATGGTGGACACCCTACCAATGAGTTCCTCCCAGACAGAAGCTTTGTTTCCTCTCAGGCTCAGCTCCCGCTCCCAAGTCTCTGGCCTACGTAGCTTCATCCGCTGCCCAGCTCTGCTAGAATCCCAGGGTTCAGGTAGGTGACTCCGAGAAAAGAGCTCTAGGCTGGCGGGATACCTAGAACAGGGAAGAAAGTGGCTATCAGTAAAAGCTAACAGAAAATAAAATTGATAGTCAAAGTCAGTCAGTCATATTGATGGCAATGTCTGCCTAGATTCATGTTGCTAGGATGAAGAACTACCAGGATTGCAACCAGGGATGAACTGGGATGGTGTGAACTCCATGCAATTCATGTACAGGGTAGTTGCTCACCTGTAGCCCAGCAAGGCTTGGACATGCTGGGCAGGCTCATGGATATGCAGTTGTTGTACCAACTTCTTCAGGGTAAAACTTGGCTGATTTCTTTTCTTTGGCACTGCATTGTAAGCTGCCTCAAACTGTGGAAACAGCCCCAAAGTCCCACAAGGTTCATTTCATCCATTACCATGGAGTTTCTTCAGAAAGAGCCTAAAACTATCCTACACCTAGAAGGTAATTTCATCCTACAATACAAATTTAGGCAGAGTAGATACAGAAAGTAAAAATCGTCATCTACAGTGAAAACAGTGGACGCTGAATATTCAAGCTTGGCCAGACAGGCCCAATGACTGAACGGGTGCAATAGTGGCATGTCTATTCTTGGGGTAACCAACTGCTCCATAATTGGACTGAAGGCCCTCTCTACGGGAGGGAATACATGCCTGGTACTGAAAAACCTAAGAAAAGTCTTTGGTAGGTGAGGTCATGAGCCTTAGGGGTATAAGCCTGCTCTCATCTGACTAAATGTATATATTATTCCCACCAAGCTGCCCTGAAAGCACTACACTTAATGTTCATATTCACATATTAACGCTACTCTCACTTCTGGTTAGAGAAGCTTCTCTTTTCAGATGGTGATGACCACTGGGATGACCCAAAAGTCAACATAGTGCTGAGAAGAAGGGATGGAGGAGTACCCAGCACTGAAACACCTCTGTCACACCCTACAAGGCTCAGGGACCATTGCGGAAGAGGGGGCGGATAGAATGGAAGAGCCAAAGGAAGGGTTTAACCTCTTACAATGCAACTGTCCAGACAGAAACTGGCCTCCATATCCATGACCTTGCAGTGCCTAGCAATACCTTTGCAAAACCCTCAAAATAGAAGAAAAAGATGATGACATCAAATTAAAAGAGAGACTAATGGAGAGAGGGAGGGGATATGATGGAGACTTGAGTTCTAAAGGGGAATGGGGGGAGGGAAGGGAAATATCACGTGGGTTTTTTCTTCATATGTGAGTATAAAAGTCAATAAAAAACAATAATAAAAAAAGAAAAAGAAAGTAAAAATCTGTAACAACAAGAGCTTCCAAGCAAGGGTAAAATAGCAGGTAAAGACTGGGAACAATGGCACACCTGTAGTCCCAGTTACTTGGAATGAAGAATGCTCAGTTGAGACCAAGAGTTCAAGGTCAACATGGACAACATAGTGAGACTCCATCTCAAAAAAAGGAGTGGAAGGCCAGGCATGGTGGCACATACTTTGAATTCCAGCACTCAAGAGGCAGAGGTAAGGAGGATCACCATGAGTTCAAGGCCAGCCTGGAACTACAGAGTGAGATCCAGGTCAGCCTATGCTAGAATGAGACACTACCTTGAAAACAAACCACCAAAAAAAAAAAAGGAGTGAAAAAAAGATAATAACTCTATGGGGTCTAAGAAAGAAAGAAGGAAAGGAAGGAAATAGGAGGGAGGGGAGAAAAAAATGAAGGGGAGGAAGGAAGGAAGGAAGGAAGGAAGGAAGGAAGGAAGGAAGGAAGGAAGGAAGGAAGGAAGGAAAGAAGGAAGGTAAGACAAGAGCTATTTGGGGTACCTGTGCTTCACTCACACAAGACTGAACTATCAGTGATTAACATGGGATTACTAGCTTGTAAAAAACAAGATGGGAATTGAAGCAATAGAGAATATCCTGGTTCTCAGAAGGAAAAGGGAAAGCAGCTCTTATTGACCTCACTGAGCCTCTGAACAGATAAATGAAGGTATCCGTTTGATTTTAAAACTATCTGTGCCAGGTGTGGTAGTGCATGCCTTTAATTCCAGCACTCAGGAAGCAGAAGTAGGAAGATTACCATGAGTTCAAGGCTACCCTGAGACTATAGAGTGAATTTCAGGTCAGTCTGGGCTAGAGCAAGACCCTACCTCAAGAAATAAAAAGAAAGAAAGAAAGAAAGAAAGAAAGAAAGAAAGAAAGAAAGAAAGAAAGAGAAAAGAAAAGAAAAGAAAAAACTGTCTATGACCCAGGCATGTGGCAGGCAGAGGGTAGGAAGATCACCATGAGTTTGAGGACAGCCTGAGACTACATAGTAAATTCCAGGTCAGCCTGGGCTAGAGTGAGACCTACCTCGGAAAAAAAAAAAAAAAAAAAAAAAAATATACTGTATATGAAAGTCTAACATTTCATGACATTTTTATCTCATTTAGCCAACTGAACATGTCACTTCTCAGTAAAGTATAACACCATGGAGAATAAAATGGGTCCAAAAAAAAATCCTTTCCCTTTATTCTCGGAATAAGAACAACAATCATAAGCTGGGCGTGGTGGCGCACGCCTTTAATCCCAGCACTGGGGAGGCAGAGGTAGGAGGATCGCCGAGAGTTAGAGGCCACCCTGAGACTACATAGTTAATTCCAGGTCAGCCTGGACCAGAGTGAGACCCTACCTCGCAAAATCAAAAAGGAAAAAAAAAAAAAAAAAAAAGAACCACAATCATGGGGTATGAAATGGCTTAGCAGTTAAGGCACTTGCCTGCAAAGCTTAAGGACCCAGGTTCGATTCTCCAGTACCCATGTAAGCCAGATACACATGATGGCATGTGGTCTAGACTTTGTTTGAAGAGGCTGGAGGCTTGGTGCGCTCATTTTCTGTCTGCCACTTTCCCTCCCTCTCTCTCTCTCTCTCTCTGAAAATAAATAAAATATTTGGCCAGGTGTGGTGGCACGAGCCTTTAAGCCCAGCACTCGGGAAGCAGAGGTAGGAGGATCACCTTGAGTTCAAGGTCACCCTGAGACTACATAGTGAATTCCAGGTCAGCTTGAGCTAGAACAAGACGACCCTACCTCAGAAAACCAAAAATAAATAAATAAATAAATAAATAAATAAATAAATAAATAAATAAATGAAATATTTTCTATAAGAAGAACCACAATCATGACTGAGAATCCCCAGTCAAGAGATTAGCATGTGTCAATCCCACCTGCCATTAGTATTTTTAAACCTAATACAATTCTATTTCTAAATATTAGTCCAGAAATGATTGTACATGCACACCAACAATCTCAAAACAAAAGACTCACCTTAATCTGTTCATTTTTAAGAGGCCAAAGGCTCTTTGGAAAACATCCCTCTCTCTCAGAGAATGGCTTCTCCATCTTCTACAGGGACAGGAGAAGCAGTTTCAAACAGGGAAAAAGAGATTGCCCCTGGAGAATTCCATTCCAATAGCCCTGAAAGAGCATCTCTTTCTACTACAACGGAAGCCAAGTAGAGAAGAGATCTACCCTGCTCTTTCTGCCCCTGAGCTCTACATAGCTCCTCCGGACCTCTCTGAGTGAGGCACCTTAGTTCCTGGTGTATGAACATGTCTAGTGCTTTGTGTAGGACCCCCTCCCCAGGATTACCATATTCTTTTGCACCCCCCACACACCTTCCCAGATAAAAGAGGTCTAGGTTATAAATAATAGGGGCTGAGGCAAAAACTGACTGGAGGGCGAGGTAGTGGGCGGGGGCATCTCTTGGCACGGTGCTTCCGCGGATTATACTTAGCTAGTTGGTACTCATCAAACTGGGCAAATTTTTGGGTCATGGCAGCACGGAGGCAGGCAGGCAGGGGCACCAACTTGTTCTCTTCTCTATTAACCAAGCTCTGTCAGGGAGAGAATATATCGTAAGAAGAGAAACCCAACCAAACCCCTTAAAACAAAAACAAATACAACAAACAAGACTCTATGGCACTACAGACTAGGGAGAAAGTTTTAGACTTCACATCCAAAGTTACATTTCTGTGATACTGGGCAGTAGTCTTCTATGATTTTCATTTTCATCCTTACAAACAAGGTCCAAAATAAGTTCAATTTTTATTCCCAAATTTTGGTCCAACCCTTTCCTCAATATTATCCCTGTCAGGCTACCTAGCCTCTTCTGGGAAGATGTTGTCCTGTCTGGGTACCAAGGCTATGCAAAATGTTTGAAAAAGAGAGGGAACCCAGTAAAGGTCAAATGGAGTGTCATACCTGGTAGAACTCAGCGACCTGGATCCAATCAGAAGGTAAACAGACAATGGCACAAAAATACCGTCGCAGGTGGGGGCGGCAGACTGGCAAGAAGGCAGCAATGGCCAAGACTTTATTGGCTGCATCTCGGATGTTCAGTTGCTGCCTGGCGTACAAAGATGCCTAGGGCACAGAGGTGGAGAGGGTTGGCATGTCAGCCACTTCTCCCATAGTTCAATGCCCTATCTTGCTTACTGAATCTACCATTCTTCTTGAGTACTCTATATTATGTATAAAATACAAAGCTCAAGCCTCTTGCCTGGCATCCTAAGTCTTCCATAATTTAGTCATTACACACCTTTCTAGAATGCCTTCTTCATTGTCTACTGACTATCTTTCAAATCAACCAAGCCCTGTCCCTTTCAGAAGGATGTTCTCATATCAACATCAATCAAAAACTTACAAAGATTCAAATCACTGATTAAACCTGCTATCTTCCAAACTGGGCATGGTAGCTCACACCTATAATCCCAGCACTCAGGAGGCTGGGGTAAAAGGATTACTGTGAATAGGAGACCAGCCTGGGGCTACAGAGTGAGCTAGAGTGAGACCCTGCCTTGAACACAAATAAAAAAACCCACCATCTTCCAAAGCTTCACAGAAAACATTTGTCCTTCTTCTCTGCTTCTGAAACAATCATTGTGTACTACTCCACGTGCATCCACATTATATTCAGGGAAGTGCTTTTGTTTTCCTAACAATACCATAACCTTCTTTAGGAACAGTCCAAGTTTAAGCATGTTACTATGACTCCCACATGCTGGCACTGTATATTTTAGCCTGTGGAAACCAACCCTAGTATGTTTTTCTGCATCTCACCTTACTCCACACCACAGAACACCAGGGACTAAGCCTCAGAGATCCTGCTTCCTGTCTGAGCAAAGCTCCTTCCAACCCCAACAGGGAGCCAGTTACTAGCTCCTCACACCTTAAGTACATTGGTTATCTATCTCCTCTGCCACCATCTCCTTCATACCACAATACCTTGAGGATGAACTCGGGCTCCAAGGGGGCAAGTTCACTACAGACTTCAAGAATAGCAGCCTGGGTGGGGTCATATGCATCTTTCATGTTTACATTTGAGGCCAGCACAGAACACAGTAAGCTCAGTAGAGCCATCTATGAATTAGGAAAGAAGGAAGAAAGGAGTGAGAAAATAAAGATTCACACAGACATATTTATAAAAATCAAGGGCAGAGAGAATGGACCCAGATGCAGGAGATGTCTGTCCAGCTAAGCTGAAGTTCCTAACAGAAGTGAGAAAGAAGCCAGGCAAGGTGCACATCTTTAATCCCAGCATTCGGGAGGCAGAGGTAGGATCCGTGACCTTGAGGCCACCCTGAGACTACACAGTGAATTCCAGGTCAGCATGGGCTAGAGCAAGACACAACCTCAAAAAAAAAAAAAAAAAAAAAGTGAGAAGAACTGTGTTAGGCACTCTCCATGGCCTTCCACCTGCGAAGAGGCCCTAATTCTGGCCTCCATCCCCACCCTTTCCCCAGCTCTGGAAGTTTTACCTTCTTTTCCTGAAGGACCTGATCAGTTGTCTTGGGATGAGATTCTTCATCTCCAGAGGTAAGCTTCAGGGCCAGTGCCCCTACCTCTTTTTCCTCCTCTTCTAAGCTTAGACAATATAATGGCATTTGGGTATCTGCTTCTTCCCGCTCTTCCAGAGTTTTCTTTACTTCTGAAAAGCACCAGCCACCCTGGGGATAGTGGTAGTTAGAAATCACAGCACAGGGCTGGAGAGATGGCTTAGTGGTTAAGGCACTTGCCTGCAAAGCCTAAGGACTCAGGTTCAATTCCCCAGTACCCACGTAAGCCAGATGCACAAGGTGGTGCATGCGTCTGGGGTATGTTTGCAGTGGAAGGAGGTCCTGGGGTGCCCACTCTCTCTCTCTTTCTGTCTCTTTCTCTCTCCCTCACTCTCAAATAAATAAATAAATAAATAAAAATTTAAGAAATCACAGAATATACCCATAGCCTCTCAGACCAATCTACAGGTATCTCCCTCAGGACTGGTCAACTTTACCTGTCTTGTCTCTGGCTTAGTGTTCTCCCACATACCATCTTCACTGCTCAGTCTCAGAGCCTTTGCCTAGATGCTTTGTGACTGCCCTCCCTGCTTTCCTCTCCTTGTTGATGTCATAGCACAGCAGCCTGAAGCCTCTCACATATCTTCTAAATATATTAAGGCTTTTTTTTTTTTTGTCAAAAGAAGATCCAAGTCCATATCAATCCATCAGCAACCCTGAGCTCTGAACCTGCTTCTTCATTCACTACCACCTACTTGATAGTGCTGTTGGAAAATGAAGTGGAATAATGTGTAACTGCAAATCACAATGTCCGAATCAATGTAGGATGCAGTCGTTGTGATCCTGACAACAACCTTGTAAAGTATGTACTAACCAGCTTGATTTGAAAGGTGAGGAAATTAAGGCTCTGAAGGGTTGTTAGTCTTGCCCAAGGTTGTATTCTTTGTAATTAGCCAGACATTAGGCTCAGGTTAACTTTCCTCTCAAGCCTACACAGAAACAATGTGATTGTCTACCAGTTCTGACCTGTGTACTAAATGAACTTATGTGCGTCTGTGTTTGCACATATGCATACAGTGATGTGGGTCTTAATTTAGCAGATGCACCTCATGTCTGATCTCTAAAGCACCAGACAGCCTCTACTGTATTAGTACCATGTTGGCATTCTTCCAGAGAAGAGGCTTTGCAAAGACAGGAACTGTTTTTTTGATCTATTGTCTAGAATCACTGGATTAGATATTCAGTAGGAATAAAGATGCTGATAAAGATATCCCAGAGGTAAAGAGTACCTTAGAAAAGGCTTTGAGGGGCCAGAGTTGTAGCTCAATCTAACATGTGTATGGCCCTGGGTTTGATCACTAGCATTGGACAAAACCCAAAACTGTTGTCTTAGAAAAGGCCCTTAGGAAAGAAGGTGCCCAGGCACAAAGCATCAAAGAGGGACAGAGGGGCTGTGAAATCTAGTGAAACAGCATATAACAGATATGGATGGAGTTGAGATGAACATCTGAAGCTATTACCAGCATTGCTTCCTGATATCCCTTTGTAGCAGAGATGGATTTCAGGACCCTGGAACAGGTTGGCGGGTCTAATCCCTCAGAGAGACATTGAGCCCTACTGTTTGGAGGCTCAGAGAGCAAGTGATTCCTGGGGTTCAAGTTGCACAAATCAGCTTGCAGCATGTGAGATATCCGAAGGCAAGAGTGCAAGGAGCTGGCAGACACCATGCTTTTTGCAGTAGGAAGAGTGGCAAGACAGCGGTTCTCCAAGGAGAGGATGTCTGGGTGACCAAATGGATGTCTGTGTATTTTCCCCATGGGCTGGAGGTCAGAGAGCATGGCCAGACAATGGTTCTCTAAGGAGAGGGATGTCTGGGTGACCAGAGGTTTGTCCACTTAGTTTCCCCATGGGCTGGAAGTCAGAGAGCATGGCTAGACAGCGGTTCTCAAGGAGAGGATGTCTGGGTGAACAGACATATGTTCATATGATTTCTCCATGGGCTGAAGGTCAGGAAGCATGGCCAGGCACCGGTTCTCTAAAGAGAGGATGTCCAAGCGGGAAGACACATGCCTATGAAGTTTATCCATAGCTGCAGCCCAACTAACATATGCCTAAAAGGAAAGAAAGACGGGTGGTGAGCACTTAGTTGCAAAGGGGATGCATTTTCATTAGGAATATATCTAAGGCCAATAATGTAAGGACATTCATCCTGAGTATGTCGGGGATCTGTAGACAGAGACCAGTATTTTTCTTCTCTAAGACTTATTTCATCCAGGGAGAATTCTAAGGGAAATGGGAAGAGAAGGTTAAATAAATAAATAAGAAAAGTAACATATTTTCATTTATTTATTTTTGGTTTTCTCAAGGTCTCACTCTAGCTCAGGATGACCTGGAACTCACTCTGTAGTCCCAGGCTGGCCTTGAACTCATGGCAATCCTCCTACCTTAGCCTCCTGAGTGCTGGGGTCAAAGGTACATGCCACCACACCCAGCAAGGGAAGAAAAAAAATTTAAAAAAGAAAGAACCAGATCTGGTGGTGCATGCCTTTAGTTTAGTTGGGACTACTGAGTGTGTGCCAGGTCATTCTGGACTAGAGTGTACCCTGCTCTTTCTGCCCCTGAGCTCTACATAGCTCCTCCGGGACCTCTCTGAGTGAGGCACCTTAGTTCCTGGTGTATGAACATGTCTAGTGCTTTGTGTAGGACCCCCTCCCCAGGATTACCATATTCTTTTGCACCCCCCACACACCTTCCCAGATAAAAGAGGTCTAGGTTATAAATAATAGGGGCTGAGGCAAAAACTGACTGGAGGGCGAGGTAGTGGGCGGGGGCATCTCTTGGCACGGTGCTTCCGCGGATTATACTTAGCTAGTTGGTACTCATCAAACTGGGCAAATTTTTGGGTCATGGCAGCACGGAGGCAGGCAGGCAGGGGCACCAACTTGTTCTCTTCTCTATTAACCAAGCTCTGTCAGGGAGAGAATATATCGTAAGAAGAGAAACCCAACCAAACCCCTTAAAACAAAAACAAATACAACAAACAAGACTCTATGGCACTACAGACTAGGGAGAAAGTTTTAGACTTCACATCCAAAGTTACATTTCTGTGATACTGGGCAGTAGTCTTCTATGATTTTCATTTTCATCCTTACAAACAAGGTCCAAAATAAGTTCAATTTTTATTCCCAAATTTTGGTCCAACCCTTTCCTCAATATTATCCCTGTCAGGCTACCTAGCCTCTTCTGGGAAGACGTTGTCCTGTCTGGGTACCAAGGCTATGCAAAATGTTTGAAAAGAGAGGAACCCAGTAAAGGTCAAATGGAGTGTCATACCTGGTAGAACTCAGCGACCTGGATCCAATCAGAAGGTAAACAGACAATGGCACAAAAATACCGTCGCAGGTGGGGGCGGCAGACTGGCAAGAAGGCAGCAATGGCCAAGACTTTATTGGCTGCATCTCGGATGTTCAGTTGCTGCCTGGCGTACAAAGATGCCTAGGGCACAGAGGTGGAGAGGGTTGGCATGTCAGCCACTTCTCCCATAGTTCAATGCCCTATCTTGCTTACTGAATCTACCATTCTTCTTGAGTACTCTATATTATGTATAAAATACAAAGCTCAAGCCTCTTGCCTGGCATCCTAAGTCTTCCATAATTTAGTCATTACACACCTTTCTAGAATGCCTTCTTCATTGTCTACTGACTATCTTTCAAATCAACCAAGCCCTGTCCCTTTCAGAAGGATGTTCTCATATCAACATCAATCAAAAACTTACCAAAGATTCAAATCACTGATTAAACCTGCTATCTTCCAAACTGGGCATGGTAGCTCACACCTATAATCCCAGCACTCAGGAGGCTGGGGTAAAAGGATTACTGTGAATAGGAGACCAGCCTGGGGCTACAGAGTGAGCTAGAGTGAGACCCTGCCTTGAACACAAATAAAAAAACCCACCATCTTCCAAAGCTTCACAGAAAACATTTGTCCTTCTTCTCTGCTTCTGAAACAATCATTGTGTACTACTCCACGTGCATCCACATTATATTCAGGGAAGTGCTTTTGTTTTCCTAACAATACCATAACCTTCTTTAGGAACAGTCCAAGTTTAAGCATGTTACTATGACTCCCACATGCTGGCACTGTATATTTTAGCCTGTGGAAACCAACCCTAGTATGTTTTTCTGCATCTCACCTTACTCCACACCACAGAACACCAGGGACTAAGCCTCAGAGATCCTGCTTCCTGTCTGAGCAAAGCTCCTTCCAACCCCAACAGGGAGCCAGTTACTAGCTCCTCACACCTTAAGTACATTGGTTATCTATCTCCTCTGCCACCATCTCCTTCATACCACAATACCTTGAGGATGAACTCGGGCTCCAAGGGGGCAAGTTCACTACAGACTTCAAGAATAGCAGCCTGGGTGGGGTCATATGCATCTTTCATGTTTACATTTGAGGCCAGCACAGAACACAGTAAGCTCAGTAGAGCCATCTATGAATTAGGAAAGAAGGAAGAAAGGAGTGAGAAAATAAAGATTCACACAGACATATTTATAAAAATCAAGGGCAGAGAGAATGGACCCAGATGCAGGAGATGTCTGTCCAGCTAAGCTGAAGTTCCTAACAGAAGTGAGAAAGAAGCCAGGCAAGGTGCACATCTTTAATCCCAGCATTCGGGAGGCAGAGGTAGGATCCGTGACCTTGAGGCCACCCTGAGACTACACAGTGAATTCCAGGTCAGCATGGGCTAGAGCAAGACACAACCTCAAAAAAAAAAAAAAAAAAAAAAAAGAGAAGAACTGTGTTAGGCACTCTCCATGGCCTTCCACCTGCGAAGAGGCCCTAATTCTGGCCTCCATCCCCACCCTTTCCCCAGCTCTGGAAGTTTTACCTTCTTTTCCTGAAGGACCTGATCAGTTGTCTTGGGATGAGATTCTTCATCTCCAGAGGTAAGCTTCAGGCCAGTGCCCTACCTCTTTTTCCTCCTCTTCTAAGCTTAGACAATATAATGGCATTTGGGTATCTGCTTCTTCCCGCTCTTCCAGAGTTTTCTTTACTTCTGAAAAGCACCAGCCACCCTGGGGATAGTGGTAGTTAGAAATCACAGCACAGGGCTGGAGAGATGGCTTAGTGGTTAAGGCACTTGCCTGCAAAGCCTAAGGACTCAGGTTCAATTCCCCAGTACCCACGTAAGCCAGATGCAAAAGGTGGTGCATGCGTCTGGGGTATGTTTGCAGTGGAAGGAGGTCCTGGGGTGCCCACTCTCTCTCTTTCTGTCTCTTTCTCTCTCCCTCACTCTCAAATAAATAAATAAATAAATAAAAATTTAAGAAATCACAGAATATACCCATAGCCTCTCAGACCAATCTACAGGTATCTCCCTCAGGACTGGTCAACTTTACCTGTCTTGTCTCTGGCTTAGTGTTCTCCCACATACCATCTTCACTGCTCAGTCTCAGAGCCTTTGCCTAGATGCTTTGTGACTGCCCTCCCTGCTTTCCTCTCCTTGTTGATGTCATAGCACAGCAGCCTGAAGCCTCTCACATATCTTCTAAATATATTAAGGCTTTTTTTTTTTTTTGCGTCAAAAAGAAGATCCAAGTCCATATCAATCCATCAGCAACCCTGAGCTCTGAACCTGCTTCTTCATTCACTACCACCTACTTGATAGTGCTGTTGGAAAATGAAGTGGAATAATGTGTAACTGCAAATCACAATGTCCGAATCAATGTAGGATGCAGTCGTTGTGATCCTGACAACAACCTTGTAAAGTATGTACTAACCAGCTTGATTTGAAAGGTGAGGAAATTAAGGCTCTGAAGGGTTGTTAGTCTTGCCCAAGGTTGTATTCTTTGTAATTAGCCAGACATTAGGCTCAGGTTAACTTTCCTCTCAAGCCTACACAGAAACAATGTGATTGTCTACCAGTTCTGACCTGTGTACTAAATGAACTTATGTGCGTCTGTGTTTGCACATATGCATACAGTGATGTGGGTCTTAATTTAGCAGATGCACCTCATGTCTGATCTCTAAAGCACCAGACAGCCTCTACTGTATTAGTACCATGTTGGCATTCTTCCAGAGAAGAGGCTTTGCAAAGACAGGAACTGTTTTTGATCTATTGTCTAGAATCACTGGATTAGATATTCAGTAGGAATAAAGATGCTGATAAAGATATCCCAGAGGTAAAGAGTACCTTAGAAAAGGCTTTGAGGGGCCAGAGTTGTAGCTCAATCTAACATGTGTATGGCCCTGGGTTTGATCACTAGCATTGGACAAAACCCAAAACTGTTGTCTTAGAAAAGGCCCTTAGGAAAGAAGGTGCCCAGGCACAAAGCATCAAAGAGGGACAGAGGGGCTGTGAAATCTAGTGAAACAGCATATAACAGATATGGATGGAGTTGAGATGAACATCTGAAGCTATTACCAGCATTGCTTCCTGATATCCCTTTGTAGCAGAGATGGATTTCAGGACCCTGGAACAGGTTGGCGGGTCTAATCCCTCAGAGAGACATTGAGCCCTACTGTTTGGAGGCTCAGAGAGCAAGTGATTCCTGGGGTTCAAGTTGCACAAATCAGCTTGCAGCATGTGAGATATCCGAAGGCAAGAGTGCAAGGAGCTGGCAGACACCATGCTTTTTGCAGTAGGAAGAGTGGCAAGACAGCGGTTCTCCAAGGAGAGGATGTCTGGGTGACCAAATGGATGTCTGTGTATTTTCCCCATGGGCTGGAGGTCAGAGAGCATGGCCAGACAATGGTTCTCTAAGGAGAGGATGTCTGGGTGACCAGAGGTTTGTCCACTTAGTTTCCCCATGGGCTGGAAGTCAGAGAGCATGGCTAGACAGCGGTTCTCCAAGGAGAGGATGTCTGGGTGAACAGACATATGTTCATATGATTTCTCCATGGGCTGAAGGTCAGGAAGCATGGCCAGGCACCGGTTCTCTAAAGAGAGGATGTCCAAGCGGGAAGACACATGCCTATGAAGTTTATCCATAGCTGCAGCCCAACTAACATATGCCTAAAAGGAAAGAAAGACGGGTGGTGAGCACTTAGTTGCAAAGGGGATGCATTTTCATTAGGAATATATCTAAGGCCAATAATGTAAGGACATTCATCCTGAGTATGTCGGGGATCTGTAGACAGAGACCAGTATTTTTCTTCTCTAAGACTTATTTCATCCAGGGAGAATTCTAAGGGAAATGGGAAGAGAAGGTTAAATAAATAAATAAGAAAAGTAACATATTTTCATTTATTTATTTTTGGTTTTCTCAAGGTCTCACTCTAGCTCAGGATGACCTGGAACTCACTCTGTAGTCCCAGGCTGGCCTTGAACTCATGGCAATCCTCCTACCTTAGCCTCCTGAGTGCTGGGGTCAAAGGTACATGCCACCACACCCAGCAAGGGAAGAAAAAATTTTAAAAAGAAAGAACCAGATCTGGTGGTGCATGCCTTTAGTTTAGTTGGGACTACTGAGTGTGTGCCAGGTCATTCTGGACTAGAGTGAGACTACCTCAAATTTAATAAATATATAAGTAATAAAAATTCAGCCGGGCGTGGTGGCACTAGCCTTTAATCCCAGCACTTGGGAGGCAGAGGGAGGAGGATCGCTGAGAGTCCTAGGTCACCCTGAGACTACATAGTGAATTCCAGGTCAGCCTGAGCTAGAGTGAGACCCTACCTTGAAAAAAAAAATTCAAAAAATAAAAAGAAAGACAAAAGGTCTAGTATGATGATGAAGCACTCGTAATCCCAGTGGTCATGATGCTGAGGCTGAGGCAGGAGGTTCATGAGTTGGAGAACAGTCTGGGCTACACAGAAGTTCCAGGCCAGGGTGAGTTACATTGATATACACTATAAAAAAGTGTGCCTGCACACTTCCCTCATGTCTTTGTACTATATGTGCAAATGAAAATGATAAGGGCAGGTGTGGTGGCACACACCTGTAAACCCAGCACTTCAAATGTGGAGACAGGAGGATCAGGAACTCAATGTCATCCTTGTCAACATAACAAGTTCCAAGCATGAGCTCTGGTCCTAAAAAAAAGGGGGGGGGGGTGCTGAAGAGATGGCTTACTGGTTAAGCGCTTGCCTGTGCAACCTAAGGACCCCGGTTCGGGGCTCAATTCCCCAATTCTGGCAAGGGGCAGTATGACAATCCAGCAAGTCTGGCACAGCCTAGATTTCTCCCATTACAAAGAGCTCTAGTCTGTGAGCTTCCTGCCGCCAATGAACTGTTCTCCACAGGCCTCTCTTTCTCCCTCTTCCGATGCTCCCTATCTGTTCCTTTTTCCTCATCATCCTTCCCTTCCCTTCTCTTTCCCTTTCTCACACTCTCGCCCTTTCCTATCTGCGGGAGCCCCAGGCACTTCCCACTCGGTCCTCAGAGTCCCAGATCTACCTGCGGTGGGCCCTTCCTGACTTGAGCCTCCTGAGACCTGGAAGAGCCCTGCGACCCGGCCGGTTCTCCGCACCAGGAAGCAGAAGCGGCATTTGAGTGGCCGTCGGAGGAGGCGGGACGTTGTCGGCCGGGGCGGGGCGATGGCGGCCAGGATCCTGAAAGCAGGACGGCCGCCGCTTTTCCTAGAGCCTGAGTTTAGCTGCTTGTTGGGCTCCTTCTCTTTTCCCTCCTCTTTGACTGGTTTTCGTCTTCTTTTCCTTTTGCATCTTCAAACACTTTTTTGAAAAAGATGGCATGCTTGGCCGACCGTGATGGTCCAGCACTTTGGAAGTTGAGTCTGGAGGATCAGGATTTCAAGATCATCCTTGTTTGCATAGTGAGTTTGAGGTCAGTGGGGCTACATGAGACCCTGCTTCAAAATTTAAAACACACACACCAAAAAATACTGACATGTTCTCTGGTATCTAAGCTAATCATATTCTGTTTGTTTGTTTGTTTGTTTGTTTGTTTGTTTGTTTGTTTGTTTTTCGAGGTAGGGTCTCACTGTAGCCCAGGCTGACCTGGAATTCACTCTGTAGTGTCAGGGCGACCTTGAATTCTTGCCAATCCTCCTACCTCTGCCTTCCAAGTGCTGGAATTAAAGGCATGCGCCACCACGCCCGGCAGGATGCTGCTTTTTGGGATTTTCGATGTAGGGTCTCACTGAAGTTCAGGCTGACCTGGAATTCACTCTGTAGTCTCAGGGTAGCCTCGAACTCAGGGCGATCCTCCTACCTCTGCCTCCTGAGTGCTGGGATTAAAGGCGTGCGCCACCACGCTCGTCAGGATGCTGCTTTTTAACGCAGTCTGCAAACTATATCTTTTGGTTGGGGCGTGGTGGCTGTTGATAGTAAGTTATTATTGAAAGGTGTGTATTTATTTTTGCCATTTTTCTTGTTTTGTAGTTCTTCCAGTTTAACCTTTGCTCTCTTGTATTAACTAGTATTTGAGTACAGTTTGTTTTTTCCAAGTTTCTTTTATATGTGCTTTGCTTTCTCTTCAGCATGGAGGATGCTTTCAAGTATTTATTTATTTATTGATCCTAAAGGTTTTTGTTTTAATTGATTTTTCCAAGTAGGGTCTCACTTTAGCATTGGTGGTTCAGTGGTAGAATTCTCGCCTGCCAAGTAGGGTCTCACTTTAGCCCAGGCTGACCTGGATGGAACTCACAGCGATCCTCCCTGAGATTAAAGGTGTGCACCACCACAATAGGCTTTAAAAATATTTTTATTTATTTGAGAGATACTGAATATGGGTGGCCAGGACCTCCTGCCACTTCAAAGGAACTCCAGATACATGAACCACTTTGTGCTTCTGGCTTTACGTGAGTTTGACAGGTTCTCATTCTAGCTCAGGCTGACTGATTTCACTGCAGTTCTCCTGCCTCAGCCTCCTCAGTACTGGGATTACAGGTGTAAGAGTTCTTTTTTTCCTGATGGGCAGTAGAGGCAGATCATGTTCTGTTCACGTTGCTATTGTGTATATTCTTCCTTACATACCAATAATTTGTCCTTTCTACCGCCTTTTAGTTCTATTTACCTGAAATCTTCAGGTACTGAGTGATGGCTCAGAGGTTACAGATGCTTGCTAGCAAAGCCTGCTGGCCTGGGGTTCAATGCTCCAGTATCCACCTGTTGTAGACAGCTCCACACTGGTGGCCTCCGTATCCACAGGCCTCATGAATCCAGGCCTGGCAAGGTTTGATAAGCAAGTGCCTTTAACAGGTGAGCTATCTCTCCACAATCCCCCGCCCCTTTATGTTTCAAGATAGGGTCTCACTCTAGCCCAGGCTGATCAGTAGTCCCAACCTGGCCTCTAACTCAATGCAATCCTCCTACCTCTGCCTCCCAAGTGCTGGAATCAAAGGCATGTGCCACCATGCCCAGCCCATTCTTTTTATTTAAGAAAATATATTTTTTATTTATTTGTTTATTTCAGAGAAAGGAAGAGAGAGAGTGTGTGTGTGTGTAGGTGTACCAGGGCCACTTGCAAATCAACTCCAGATGCATGCACCATTTTGTGCAGTTGGCTTTAGATGGTATGGTAGTTTGAATTTATGTCCCCCAACAGACTCAGTTATTTTTTTGTTTTGTTTTGCTTTGTTTTTTGAGGTAGGGTCTCACTCTAGCCCAGGCTGACCTGGAATTCACTCTGTATTCTCAGGGTGGCCTTGAACTCATAGTGATCCTCCTACCTCTGCCTCCCGAGTGCCAGGATTAAAGGCATGTGCCACCATGCCTGGCTAGTTTTATTAAAGCTTGTAATTTATTAAAGCTTGTAAATTGAATTAACAGCTGCCTGGCTAAAAGAGGTGTCCTTGGGGGTGGATCCTGGGGTCCAGCCCAAAGGTATGTTTGGGCAGATCTTATTTCCAGCCTAAGGTATGCATAGTGCTTGAGTTCTGCCTGGATTCCCTGCTGTTTCCCTGGAGTGTTGCTTTTACTTGTGGGGCTGGCTGGACCTGTGACAGGGAGCCAGCTTCTTTCACCATCAATGGAACTTCTCCTGGATCTGTAAGCTTCATATAAATCCCTTCCTCCCATAAACTGTGTCTACTTTGGAAGTTCATCCCAGCAGCGTAGAGCTGTCTACAACAGGTGGATACTGGAGTATTGAACCCCAGGCCAGCAGGCTTTGCTAGCAAGCATCTGTAACCTCTGAGCCATCACCCAGTACCTGAAGATTTCGGGTAAATAGAACTAAAAGAAGGTAGAAAAGACAAATTACTGGTATATAAGGAAGAATATACAAGATAGCAAGGTGAACAGAGCATGATCTGCCTCTCCTGCCCATCAGGAAAAAAGAACTCTTATACCTGAAATCCCAGTACTGAGGAAGCTGAGGCAGGAGAATTGCAATGAAATCAAAGCCAGCCTAAGCTAGAATGAGAACCTATCAAAACAAACAAATGTGGAACCCTTTCAATAATATTGAACCAGACTCAACAAAGAGACAAAATACTCTTAGAATGGTGTAGCAGACAACTTCAGGTTCATTGAGATGAACTTCCAGACCAGGCACAGTTATGGAGGAAGGGATATTTATTGAAGCTTACAGATCCAGGGGAAGTTTCATAATGGCAGAAGAAGCTAGCCTGCTTTCACAGGATCAAACATAGAGAGAGAAGCCACAAGCCAAATGCCACATAGCACAGCACACTTCAGGAACTCTAGCTAGGCACACTTTGCATATCTTTAGATTGAAATCTCAAACCCACTACCACAATTTAGGGTCTGCCCACCCAGTGACATTGCCTCCAGCCAGGTGGCTGCAGATGCAAACTACAAACTAATGAAACACTGAATATATTGGGGGCCATCTATTCAAACTACCACAGATGGTAATGCTAATGTTCATGTCATAAAAAGCCAGGTAAAATACTAGTAGAGAAATAGGCTTCCCAAATTGGTCTTCTCAAAAATGTTACTGCTGGGCCTGGAGAGATGGCTTAATGGTTAAGCGCTTGCCTGTGATGCCTAAGGACCCCAGTTTGAGGCTCGATTCCCCAGGACCCATGTAAGCCAGATGTACAAGGTGGTGTGCATGTGGAGTTCGTTTGCAGTGGCTGGAGGCCCTGGTGAGCCTATTCGCTCTCTATCTTCCTCTTTCTCTCTGTGTCTGTCACTCTCAAATAAATAAAAATAAACAAAAGAATTTTTTTTTAATTTTACTCTTTCCTTAGGAAAGTATTGATAACAGCCCAGCTTTTACTCAGAATTGGTAGCATTGTAACTTCTCTACTAACTGATCCAGACCCCATCTTCTTTAGATGTCTCCATTATCAACTGCCCCATCAATCCTACACTGTCTACAATAAACTATGTGTTTATGTCCCTCCAAAATAACATCCTGAAACTTTAATCTCAATATGATGGCACTTGGTGGTAGGATCTTTGGGAGATAATCAGATCACAAGGGTGACCTCACAAAAGAGATCAGTGGCTTCATAAGGTTACTAACAAGAAGGTGAGCTAACTTGCTTTCTGCCACAGGAAGATATAGTGAAAAGCCAACCACCTCCTTCATGGAAGAGGACCCTCACTAGAAGCAGACCATCTGGCATCCTGACCTGAAAAGCTACCCAGTCCAAGATACTTTGTTATGGCATGCATAGGCAGACAAGGTGCCATATACCTAGAATCCAAGCTATTTCAGAGACTAAGAATCACAAGCTCCAGCCTGAGTAACATAAAAAGACCTTGTCTCCAAATTAAAAAAATAAAATTAGGGCTGGGCATGGTGGCACATGCCTTTAATCCCAGCACTCGGGAGGCAGAGTACAGAGTGAATTCCAGGTCAGCCTGAGCTAGAGTGAGACCCTACCTCGAAAAAGTAAAATAAAATAAATTAAATCCCAATTACAATGGGTTACCTACACAAATGCCTGGCAGAGTCATTCAAAGTTAGAAGTACAGTAGTGTTCCTCACTATGGGAATGATCTGCACAATTGTTCAATGTCTAACAATCTTGGATCCCATTTATTAAGTGCTAAAAGTAATCCTAGTATTTTTAAGAGAGAGAAATTGATAGAAAAAGACAGAAAGTGTCCACAAATGCCTAACATGTCACCTAGAGTGTAATACCACCAATGTCAATAACCACCCAATGAAAATCTGTTTATAGAGGAATTGGCTGGCTTTTACCACATGACCTTAAAGACATAAAAGAGGTATATGGAGGCATATGGAGAAAATGGAAACAAAGAAGAGAGCCCACTTGAGACCCTCCATTTTGAGGGGGTGGTGGTGCCAGCTATCCAGAATAACAGGCTCATCAGGCACTGTATTACTACTGAATACATCCCCAGCCCTTAGAATGCTTCATTGACTTTCTATGTGATTCTAGAATTGAGCAACACTTCATTTCTAAGGCACAGGTTACAGGCTGAGCAAAAGAGAGTGGGTCTATAGGCAGAGAAAAGCTGAAGAAACCAGAAATGAACAAAAAACAGATTGGTCATTTCAGTCACTTTCTTTTTTTTTAATTAATTTTTTATTGACAACTTCCATAATTATAGACAATGACCCATGATAATTCCCACCCTCCCCCAACTTTCCCTTTGAAACTCCACTCTTTATCATACCTCTTCCCCTGCTTAATCACTCTCTCTTTTGTTTTGATGTCATCATCTTTTCCTCCTGTTATGGTGGTCTAATGTAGGTAGTGTCAGATACTGCGAGGTCATGGATATCCAGGCCATTTTGTGTCTGGAGGAGCACATTGTAAGGAGTCCTACCCTTCTTTTGGCTCTTACATTCTTTCCACCACCTCTTCTGCAATGGATCTGAGCCTTGGAAGGTGTGATAGAGATATTTCAGTCTGAACGCTGCTCTGTCACTTCTCAGCATGAAGGTGCCTGCTGGGTCATCCCAAGGTCACCACCATCTGAAAAGAGAAGCTTCTCTAACCAAAAGTTAGAGTAGCAATAATATATGGGTATGAATGTTAAGAGAAGTGCTTGCCAGACAGCTTGGTGAGCATAGTATATACTTTTAGCCAGAAACCAGCAGACTTTACACCCCTAGGGCTCATGACTACCCCATTGTAGGTTGTCAATATCAGGCATCTATTCCCTCCCTGGAGCTCACCTCCAATCCAACTAGATAGCAGTTGGTTTCACCCATAACAGACATGCCATGATTGCACCCATTGTCTCATTTGGCCTGGCTGGCCAAATTTAAAGCTTGCAGTGTTCACTGTTGAGTATCTGAACTGATGATTTCTCTCTCTCCCCTTGCTCTGCATGCAGTGTAGCTTTTACCAGCTTTCTGTCAGCTAGTCTACACGGAGGAGGTTTTCAGCTCAGCTCCAGCAGGATTTCTCAGCCTTGCAGCCCAAGAATGTGCAGTCTTCAGCAATAGGGTCTTACCATCTATTTTTGGTGGGAAACCAAGAGCCTTGGCAATGGCCTGTAATAATATGGGGGCATCAGAGACCTCCCTGGCCAACAACTCACTGGAAAGTATCCCTGGCACTGAAAATTTTTAGTAGTAATCTATGGCTTCTGGATGTACCATTGCCCAAAAAGTAGGTTTCCATATGACTCATTCATATCCTCTTAGATTTTGATTAGCCCTGCCTCTACCTTTCCTTTACTCAGTCTCTTCCCCCAACCTTATTTAGGAATATCCACTCCATTAACATGTTCTTCTATTTACATATGTACAATATAATCTATTAAGTCTCCCCTCCATCCCTTTCTATTCCCCTTATATCCCCTTTCTAGCTTACTGGCTTCTGCTACTGAGTTTTATTTTTACTCACATAGAAGTCCAATCATTTGTAGCTAGGATCCACATATGAGAGACAACATGTGACATTTGGCTTTCTGGGCCTGGGTTACCTCGCTAACTATAATCCTTTCCAGATCCATCCATTTTTCTGCGAAATTTTTAACTTTATTTTTCTTTACTGCTGAGAATAATTCCATTGTATAAATGTGCCACACCTTCATTATCCACTCATCAGGTGAGAGACATCTAGGCTGGTACCATTTCCTAGCTATTGTGAATAGAGCAGCAATAAACATGGTTGAGCAAATATCTCTAAGGTAGTGATATGCCTAGGAGTGCTATAGCTGGGTCACATGGTAAATCTATTTTTAGCTGTCTCAGGAACTTCCACACCAATTTCCACAATGGGTATACCAGATTGCATTCCACCAATAGTGTAGAAGGGCTCCTCTTTTACTGCATCCTCACCAGCATTTATGGTCATTTGTTTTCATGATGGTAGCCATTCTGATGGGAGTGAGATGGAATCTCAGAGTAGTTTTAAAATATTTTGTTTTTATTTATTTATTTGACAGTGAGAGAGGGAAAGAGAGAGAGACAGAGAGAGAGATAGAATGGGTGCACCAGGGCCTCCAGCCACTGCAAACGAATGCCAGATGTATGCATCCCCTTGTGCATCTGCCTAACATGGGTCTTGGGGAATCGAATCTGGGTACTTTGGCTTTGCAGGCAAACACCTTAACCACTAAGCCATCCCTCCAGCCCTCAAAGTAGTTTTAATTTGCAATTTCCTGATTCCTACTGATGTAGAAGATTTTATAGATGCTTATATGCCACCCATGTTTCTACTTTTGAGAACGTCTGTTTAGTTCCATAGCCCATTTTGAAACTGGATTGTTTCATTTCTTATTATTTAATGATTTGAGTGCTTTGTATATCCTGGATATTAATCCTTGGTCAGATGTATAGCTGGCAAAGGTTTTCTCCCATTCTGTAGGTTGCCTCTTTACTCTATTCACAGTGTCCTTTGCTGTACAAAAGCTTTGTAATTTCGTGAGGTCCCAGTGGTTGATCTGTGGTTTTATTTCCTGAGCAACTAGGGTTATATTCAGAAAACATTTGCCAATACCAATATGTTGCAGGGTTTCACCTACTTTTTCCTCTAGCAGTTTCAGACTTTCAAGTCTGATATTAAAAGTTTTGATCAATTTGGACTTAATTCTTGTGCGTGGAGAGAGATAAGGATCTATTTTCATCCTTCTACAGATACATATCCACTTTTCCCAGCACCATTTGTTGAAGAGGCTGTCTTTAATCCGATGAGTATTCTTGGCGTTTTTGTCAAAGATCAGATGGCTATAGCTACCTGGACTTACATCTGGGTCCTCTATTCTGTTCCATTGATCTACATGTCTGTTTTTGATACTATGGCCCTGTAATATAGGTTAAAATCCAGTATGGCGATACTACCAGCCTCATCTTTGCTGCTGAAAATTGTTTTAGATAGTCAAGGATTTTTGTGCTTCCAAATGAATTTTTGGATTTTTTTTTCTATTTCTGTGAAGAATGCCTTTGGAATTTTTGTTTGTTTGTTTGTTTTTTATTTTTTTGGTTTTTCGAGGTAGGGTCTCATTCTAGCTCAGGCTGACCTGGAATTCACTCTGTATTCTCAGGATAGCCTTGAACTCATGGCGATTCTCCTACCTCTGTCTCCCAAGTATTGGGATTAAAGGCATGCACCACCACGCCCGACTTGCCTTTGGGATTTTGATGAGGATTGCATTAAAGGTATAGATTGCTTTTGGTAAGTTTGACATTTTCACAATATTGATTCTTCCAATCCAAGAACATGGAATGTCTTTCCATTTCCTAGCGTCTTCTGTAATTTCTGTATTGAGTGTTTTAAAGTTCTCATTTTACAGATCCTTTACTTCGTTGGTTAGGTACTTTTTTTTCTGATGCAATTGTGAATGGGAGTGATTCTCTAATTTCATCTTCTCTGTGTTTGTTATTAGCATATAGGAAGGCAACTGATTTCTGTGTATTTATTTTGTATCCTGCTTCATTGCTACTAGTGTTTGTCAGCTCTAACAGTTTGCTGGTAGATTCTTCAGGAGGATCCCTTATTGTATAGAATCAGATCATCTGCAAATAATGATAATTTGATCTCTTCCTTTCCAATTTGAATCCCTTTTATGAGTGTCTCTTGCCTTATTGCTATAGCTAAGACTTCCAGTACTATATTAAATAAAAGTGGAGATAGTGGATACCCTTGTCTTGTTTCTGACTTTAGAGGAAAAGCTTCAACTTTTTCCCCACTTAGTATTTTGTTGGCTGTAGGTTTGTCATAAATAGCTTTTATTATGTTGAGATATGTTCCTTCTATTCCCAATTTCTGTAATACTTTTACCATGAAGGGATGTTGGATTTTGTCAAATGCCTTTTCTGCATCATTGAAATGTGCAGAGGTCCAGCCCTAGCATCAACAAGGGATGCAACCATGAAGCTTCGATGACCAGGAGTGGCGATAACAAAACTTAGATGTGTTGGTGCAAGCTGACAGGTCAGGCTTCATCAATAAGCCATCTGACTTCTCTCTCTGGCTTCTCTCTCTGCCTCTTGCCACAAAACCTCAGTCTTTTATTTTTCTCATATGAGGAAATAGGATTCAGAAGGAAAAAGGCAAAAACAGAACTGTGTCCAAATTTGACATGCATGCATAATCTTCTTTGAAATTACAAGTACATAATATTTCCAGAAAAGTTAACCCCATCCCTTACAATCTTTATGACCATAATCTTCTTTGAAAATACAAATACATAATGTTTCCAGAAAAGTTAACCCCATCCCTTACAATCTTTATGAGCAAGCACTGTTAACCATTAACTGTGAAAAACACCTTGACCAATTCTTTTTTGAATCATGGGGCACTAGCTCCTTGTGGTTTCTTTTTCATTCTTTGTTAAATGTTGATTCTATTTTCAGCTGCAAGTTAGCAAAGGTGAGAGATAGATTGGCTACAACAGGTGCCTATTATTCAATTATAGTTAACTCAGCAAGTCTTTTTCTTTCTGCAAGCAATACTTTAATAACATAATCATTACATCCAAATAAAATTTGCTGAGCATATGCCTGAATTAAATCTTTATGAAGTTGTATTTTCTCATCTTTTGATAAACAATCATAAGGTCTCAAATCCCTAACAACTAAATAATAAAACCTAACTCATCAGCCCATTTTCCTCTGTAGTCTCTCCTATCCCAGATCCTAAGTCTCACTCTCCCACTCTTAGGGTCACACTGATATTGACCACCTGGATGAAGCAAGCTTTTAGGATCAAATCTATGGCCCTCATGAGTAGCCTGAGGGAGCTCCCACTATCTATTGTTGTTGGAAAAAACCCATTGCTTTCCATTCCATTTTTGCTTGATCTGGGAACACATCTCCTATTGCCTACATAGTACTATTCCACAGAATTGCCTCATCAGAAGCTGGCAGTATTTCTAACTCCCAGGGGTCATGGCTGGCCTCCAGATCATTCACAGAAGAGAAAGAACAAGCCAAGATAAAGAGAGAAACCAGAAAGATCATGGCAACAAGCATGAGCTGTATGGCTGAAAGAAGTAGATGTCTTTGCCAAGCTAAATGAGCCAGAGAAGACCACAGGGGCAGATTCTTGTCAAGCAATGCACAGGGTCTCGACTCAGGCTTTTTGGAGCATGCCATCCCTGGCAGAAATGATCATGTGATTTTTGCCCTTTAGATCATTTATATGTTATATTACATTTGTCAATTTGCATATGTTGAACCATCCCTGCATCTCTGGGATTAAGACTACTTGTCAGGGTGAATAATCTTTCTGATATATTCTTATATTCTGTTTGCCAATATTTTATTGAGAATTTTTGCATCTATGTTCATGAGGGAGATTGGTCTATAATTTTCTTTTTTTGTTCTGTCTTTGGTTTTGGTATCAGGGTGATGCTGGCTTCATAGAAGGAGTTCAGTAGAAATCCTTTCTTTTCTATTTTATGGAAAAGTTTGAGAAGCAGAGGTGTTAGTTCTTCCATGAATGTCTGGTAAAATTCACCAGTGAATCCATCTGGGCCTGGACTTTTTTTAGTTGGGAGACTTTTTATAACTGCTTGGATCTCTGTACTTGTTATAGGTTTATTTAAGTGGTTTATCTCATCTTGATTTAATTTTGGTATGTCATATGAATCAAAGAAATAATCCATTCCTTTCAGATTTTCAAATTTAGAGGCATATATATTCCTAAAGTATGTCCATATGATTTTCTAAATTTCTTTGGTGTCTGTTGTAATGGTGCCCCTTTCATCTCTAATTTTATTAATTTGTGTCTCTTCTGTCTTTCTTTTGGTCAGATATGCAAAGGCTTAATCAATCTTGTTTATCCTTTTAAAGAACCAACTCTTTATTTCATTGATTCTTTGGCTTTTTTTTTTTGTTTGTTTCCATTTCATTAATTTCTGCTCTAGTCTTTATTATTTCTTCCTGTCTACTGATTTTTTATTTGCCTTGTTCTTCTCTTTCCAAGGCCTTAAGGTGAAGCATTAAATTGTTTACTTGTGAACTCTCTAATTTCTTAATATAGGCACTTAGAGCTATAAATTTCCCTCTTAGGGCTGCCTTTATTGTGTCCCATAGGTTTTGGTATGGTGTATTCTCATCATTATTTGATTCTATGAATTTATTGATTTCCTTTTTAATTTCTTCAATGACCCATTCATCATTCAATAGTGTACTGTTTAGTCTCCATGAATTTCTGTATGCTCTGTAGTTTTTCTTGTTGCTGATTTGCAGTATAATCCCATTATGGCCTGATAGCATACAAGGGATTATTTCAATTTTCCTATATTTGTTAAGATTTTGTGTCCTAATATACAGTCTATTTTAGAGAGTGTTCCATGTGCTGCTGAGAAAAATTTGGATGGAATGTTCTGCATATATATATGTTAGGTCCATTTGTTCCATGATATCATTTAATGCAGATGTCTCTCTGTTTATTTTTTGCTGGGTTGATGTGTCAAGTGATGAGAATGGGGTATTGAAGTCACCCACTACTATTGTGTTTGGAGTTATCTCTTACCTTAAGTCTAATACTGTTTGTTTGATGAAATTGGGAGACCCCATGTTAGGTGCATATATGTTTAGGATTGTAATGGCCTCCTGTTGCAGTGTTCCTTTAATCAATATAAAGTGACCTTCTTTATCTTTCCTCACTAATGTTGGTTTGAAGTCTATCCTGTCAGAAATTAGGATAGCAACCCCTGTTTGTTTCCTAGGGCCATTTGCTTGAAATACCATTTTCCATCCTTTTACCCTGAGAAGGTTTCTATCTTTTATTGAGAGGTGAGTTTCCTGGAGGCAACAGATGGCAGGATCTTGCCTTTTAATCCAGTCTGCAAGCCTGTGTCTTTTGGTTGGGCATTGAGGCCATTGATAGTGAAAGATACTGATATTATTGAAAGATATGTATTTATTCCCACCATTTTTCTTGTTTTAGTGCTTGCTGTTTTCCCTTTACTCACTTTTTTTTTCTTTTGGTTTTTCAAGGTAGGGTTTTACTCTGGTCCAGGCTGACCTGGAATTAACTATGTAGTCTCAGGGTGGCCTTGAACTCATGGCAATCCTCCTACCTCTGCCTCCTGAGTGCTGGGATTAAAGGCATGTGCCATCACGCCCGGCTACTCACTTGTTTTTAACAGTTATTTGAATATGGTTTATTTTTTCCTATTCCCTGCTGTTTTACTTTCTCTTCAGCATGAAGGATTCCTTCAGGTATTTTCTGTAGACCTGGTTTAGTTGCTATAAATTCCTTTAGCCTGTTTTTGTTGTGGAATGTTCTTATTTCTCCATCAATTTGGATACATAGCTTTGTGGGATAAAGTAATCTTGGTTGACAGTTTTTATCTTTCAGAACTTAGAATATATCATTCCAAGCCCTTCTGGCTTTTAAAGTTTGTGTTGAGTAATCTGCTGTGGTCCTGATGGGTTTCCCTTTGATGGTCACTTGCTTTTTCTCTCTAACTGCTTTCAATATAATTTCTTTGGTTTGTGTGTTTAGTAATTTAATTATAACATGGCGAGGAGAGGATCTTTCTAGGTTTTGTCTGTTTGGTGTTCTAAAAGCTTCTTGTATCTGCATTGGCATTTTTTTTTCCCAATTTGGGGAAATTTTTCTTCTATGATTTTGTGGAAAGCATCTACTAAGCCTCTGGATTGAAATTCTTCTCCTTCTACTATACCTTGAATTCTTATGTTTGATCTTTCATAGTGTCCCGGATAACTTGGAATTCCCATTCAGACCTTTCTATTAGCTTGTCTTTCTCTTTGGGACTGTATTAGGTCTGACACCTGGTCTTCTAGTTTAGATATTCTGTTCTCTCCTTCATCCATTCTACTGGTGAGACTTTCCACAGAGGTTTTTTTTGTGTGTGTGTTTTGTGTTTTTTGTTTTTTGGAGAGAAACAGAGAGAGAGGGAGAGGAAGACAGATGGAGATGGGCGTGCCAGCAGCCTCTCTGCTGCTGTGATCGAAATCCAGATGTGTGCGCCCCCTTGTGGCCAAGTGCAGCATTGCGCCCTTGTGTCACTTTGCATCTGGCTAAACATGGGACCTGGAGATTGGAACCACTGGAGATTGGAACCAGCATTCTTAGGCTTAGGAGGCAGGCACCTTAACCACTAAGCCATCTCTCCAGCCCTCCACAGAATTTTTTATTTTACTGACTGTGTTCTTCAGAGCTAGGATTTCAGCCTGGTTTTTCTTCAGTATTTCTATTTCCTTACTCATGTCCTGTAATGACCTTTTTATTTCATTAAACTGGTTTTCTGTGCTCTCTTTCAGAAGTTTGTTTTCTTCTTTGAATCCTTTAATTTCTTTGAGTATAGATATAATCATTCTTTTGAAGTCTTTGTCAGGTATTTCATCTAAAATAGTCTTATTGGTGATCATTTCTGATTGGTTTATAATTTTTGGTGGGATTGCATTGTCTTGATTCTTTGTATTTCTTGTATTATAATGTAGTGAATTTTGCATCCTGAATTTATTTGATGCTTGGGTTCTCTACTTATTTGCAGTGTTCTTAGATGTGGTGATCCACCATTATATACTTTCAGGATATGAGTTTAAGGTACCAAGTTAGCACTTGTACCCCAATACAACCGCAGAAGTAATCCTAGGTGTTGAGTTTGCTTGCGAAGCAAGTATTCTAGTGGACTGGGTGAGACAATATACTGACAAATTCTAAACTTCAACTAGCAATATACACAATCTATAAAAACCAGCACAGAGTATACAAGTATGGGGATTAAAACAAACAAATAGTCTTATAAGGCCAAAATCCCTAAGGGTATGTGTTGCTCTACACACTTAATCCTGTCAACTAGGAGGTAGAGAATTCTGTTCTGAATTGGGTTCCAGGTCAGCCTGGATCTGGATTGGACCCTGCCCCCAATAATGACAAAAGGAAAAGACAAAGGCCTTATAAATCTGTAAGCATTAAAGGCACCGATATTCAATACCCTATGTACAGCTTATTTGAAAATGGTAAAGCCAACCAAAAATATATAACCCATAACCTGACCTGACATGGAAAGAGAGATTAGCACTTCCAATGCAGGCCTATGTACCTTTTTGTTTCTGTCAGTCAGCCTAGTTACCTTTTGGTGTGGCTTCAAATCTCACCAATGCTGAGTGCCCACCTCTATCCCTCCATGTTGTGCTGTGGAGCTTGAGCTCATCTCAGCTGTGCTGGATGTGCTGCCACGGGGAGCTGAATGCCAGAGGTTCACAGTTCTAATGGTTGGGGAATGGGAGAGTTCAGGAAGCCTATAGTTGCTCACACTGTTCTCCTGTATCGCTTTCAGTAGCTCAGCTGACTTTTCTTTAGATTTCTGGGCTCTACAAGGAGGTTGATGAGGTTGGAAAGTCCCCTTGTTTGATTTCTGCTGCTGCTGCTAGGCACACTTTGGTGTGCAGATTACATGGATTGGGGCCACTGCAGACCGGGGCTGCTGCGGATCATGGCTGCAAGCTCCTCAGTGGGACTCTGGCCATTTTCCTCCTTTCTGGAAGATCTTGGTCTCTCCTGCTTCTGTGCTCTGGTTGATAATAAGTTATACACCTTCACTTATCAGTTGAAGAATGTATTTTGCCGTGTTTCTATTTATTTCCCTTCCTAGGTGGGAACTGGCCAGAATCCTGCCAAGGCACCAGCAGCCCTGATTCACAAACCCACCCACCTGCCCACTCACCAGTGCAGAGTGGCAAGAGCAGAAAAAAGATGAAGGGATTTTCTACTCTCATCACCATCCTCAAAAAGCTAAGAAACCTGAAGAGGAAGAGAACAGGGCCAGCTGATCAGCTACTGAAGGAAATACAAAATGCGACCAGCTGAGTAGCTATGGTACATTTCCAGGCACCCTGCATAGCCTCCCATCCCTCAACTGCCAGGGCCCTGAATGTTCAGAGAACTCACTCACCCCTGGTCACCCAGCACCAAGACAGAGAGAGAAGAGAGAGAGAGAGAGGGAGAGCGAGATATCAAGGTAGGCACTCAGCATTGGTGGAATTGGTGGAACGGCCATAAATGCTAACAAGGATGTGGAAAAGGAGGAACCTTTCTACTCTGTTGGTGGGAATGCAATCTGGTCCAGCCACTGTGGAAATCAGTATGGAGGTTCCTGAGACAGCTAAACATAGACTTACCATATGACCCAGCTATACCACTCCTAGGCGTGTATCCTAAGACTCATCTCATTACCTTAGCGATACCTGCTCAAGAGTAGGGTAGGACTCTTTACAATGCAGTCTTCCAGACACAAAATGGCTTTGATATCTATGACCTCGCAGTGCCTGACACTACCTACTGAAGACCATCATACTAGGAAGAAATGATGCTGACATCAAAATAAAAGAGACAGTGGTTGAGAGGGAGAGGGGATATGAAGGAGAATGGAGTTGCAAAGGGATATTGGAAAGGAGGGAATTACCATGGGTTATTGTCTATAATTATGGAAGCTGTAAATAATAATAAAAATAAGTAAATAAATAAATAAATAATAAAAATTGTGGTCGGTCAAGTTCTTCCCTAGAATTTGGCATTATGGCTAGCCTCTCTCTAAGACAGCCCCTAGCCCAGGGTGGTAGAGCCTATCACCATAAGGTTATAAATACATTTGCAAGGGGAAAGCAACGTCTCTGGGCTGCCCGACCACTTGTGAGACTCCAACTTCTCATGAATTTCTTTTCAGCTTGGCCTAGCTGAGCTGAAGTGAGGGGAGAACCTCCTGACCCCTACTTTCCACATGGGATCTTATCCCCATCTGTTCTTCACAAGGCAGGAGCTATCTGTACTTTTTTTTCTTCCCTCTCCATGGTTTTTCCAGGCCTACCATGTGGGCTCTCAAGCCATGGGGGGGGGGTATTTATTTTCCTTCCCTTGGGTTCTGTACTTCCCTAAATAAATATAATAATTTGATAATTATCCTTCTCAGTCTTATTTTACTCAGTTCTTTGGTTAAAAGTGTTCACAAACCCAGGGTTTGAGGTTCAAAAACTTCCTGAACCCCTAACACGCCATACAGAGGAATGGATTTGGAGACTGAAAAAGTGGGGAGGGTCTTGGAGATAGGGAATTTTTGACCAGTTGCCACAGTTCTGGAGAAAAATTTTCAAGATCTTGAAAGGTTGTGACTCCCTCTTTGCACTCTGACTGCCAAGAATGACCCAACCAGCCTTCCCAATTATCACATTGCCAGAACTTGGATCACTGATCCTTATTGTCACTTTCCTGGAAGGATCCAGACCACCTACCCCCATTGTAGAGAGCCCTGAATTAAGTAGTCTAGAGGCAGATAATGTTAATTTAATTGCCACACTTTATTCACTCTTCACACATGTTAATTTGGCCAAGTCCTTTCTTCTTTCATCCTCTGAAGTAGCCTAGCCTCCAAAGCACTCACCTGCAATGTCACTTGGCCCATGGGTGGCATCTGGGTCCTGGTCTATCTGCTCCCCTCTGTGCCCAGCTGCTGAGGGCTCCCACAGGTTGCTCCTTCTTCTCAAGGCAGTTATCAACACCTGGATGGGATGTGGAGTCTGCCTCTCTGAGTTGAGTGATAGTGTTCTGAGCTTTTGCTGGGGTTTTTATACCCATTTTTCCCTCAGTCACTCTAGCTGCTATTAGCCACTTAGGTCATTTGCATATCGGCGTGCAGCTGGTCTCTGATTATGGACCCTGATTGCCATGGTGATGTCGTCTTTGCTAGGTGAGTGCCTCCATTTTTGCTTACTATTACTATGCTCCTAATACCCATTATCACACACCTGGAATGATCCAAACCACCAGTCTGATTATCACTTGCCTGAAGTGGCCCAAGCCCTGAAGCAAGGCAAACCACCCTACAACCAAAGAATTCCAGTCACTCCTGTACTAGACAGCTTCACGTTGCTGGGATGAACTTTAAGGCCAGGCACAGTTATGGGGGAGGAAGGGATTTATTGAAGCAAGGGAAGTTCTATAATGGTAGAAACTGGCCAAGACCAAGCAGAGAAAGAAGCCACAAGCCATACCAGCACCATACGCAAACACACTTTAGGAACTCCAGGCAAATCTCAGGCACTTTGAATATCTTTAGACTGGAATTCCAAATCGCTCCACACCTTAGGGCTGGACCCTAGGATCTGTCCACAGTGACACCTCCTCCAGCCAGGTAGCTGCAAATCTATATTACAAACTTTAATAAAATCCTGAATATACTGGAAGCCATCCATTCAAACTACCACAACTCCCAGTGCCCTATAAGTATCCCATAGTCTGTAAGGCAGGTGGCTTTTTGATCTGCCCGGTCAGTGTAAGGTTTGGGATTGACCAGACCATGTAAGACAACTCTGAAGCAAAGTAAAAACTGTATTTGGGAAAGCCATGACTGTCAGGCTATCTTGTGGGAGAAGAGCACAACACCTTAGGTTTGTGAAGGTTAGGTTTTATAAGGCCTATCTTCTGGGAGGGGGATAAGGGAATGCGAAGCTTCTTTGTGAAGTTAGTAGACGGGTTTCTTCAAGGGAATTTTCCTGTTAATCCCAAAATTATGGTCAGGTAGTTACGATGTGTCACCAAAACAGATACCTTGAAATAAGGGGCAAGGAGAAACAATGGGTGGGGTGGTTTCTGAGGAATGTAGTCAGCTTGGTTTTTGTATTTTCCCATAAGGCCTCTTCTCATCACCATTTTGTCATCTGTAGTGACTGTATCATGGGACTTAGTCCAACCTAACAGTCAGAGCCCTTCTTAGGCTTCCCAGAAGAAAGTTTGCTGTTGAGCTGGGCCTTCCCTCTTGTCCCTTTCCCTGCTTTTCCTAACAATTAGCAAAAGTTTATTTTCTATAATTCTGGGAAGTGGTCAATGAAAAAGTTTAAAAAATTGCTCACTTCTGGTCACTTTTTCCACTTTGGTTCAGCAAATATCTTTTAAGGACCTATCAGGTGCAAAGGATAATGCCAATATCTGTGTAAAATGTGCAAAACATATCTTCTCATGAATATTTGGTCTCCTAGAGACACATACCTCAAAAATTACAAAAATACAAGACAGATAATACAGACTGCTGGATTAGACTAAGGAGAAAACTATAGCAGTAATATATGATCTGTTGGGGATTGTGAAGATCTCCAGAAACTTCCTGGTAGAGGTGGACTTTGAACTGGGTATGGCAGACCTCTGATAAGAAGGGAGTAAGCCAAAAGGTAATGGAGATGACCTTGGTTTTACCTGATCTTTTTTCCCCCTTCTCTTTGGATAACTTTTAGATTCATAGTGTGTTTCTTTTGCAGGCAATTGCCTTAACCACTGAGCAATCTTGCTGGAAAATGGAATGTGAAGGGACACAGTAGACATGGTTAAACATTCTCCTGTGCAGCCCTTGCCTTTAGGCACACATAATGGAGGCCACCACCCAAAGTTGATCTTCCTGACAGATAAAGGAGAAGTCCCAGGAATAGTTATCACAGGCCTTATTGCAAAATACACGTGTTTTCTGTTATCTAAGGAATGGAATGACCCTCTGTGCAATGTACCATGACCTGCCTATACCTCTCTGATTCTAAATACCTTTGTGATTGTATAGCATAGAATAATATTTCTTGCTTCAGTTCTGCCTACATGACCTGTGTAATGAATACCTTGTGACTTTTTTTGTAATAACCCCCCTTGTTTAATAGTAACTTAATATAACTTTGTGATTTAACTTCCATCCTGTTTTTTGCAATGAACATTTTGTGACTTTCTCTAATAAAAGCTGACACTCCCAGCAGTTCGGGGCTGCATCCTGAGATCCTGACCTCTGGGGTACAATCCTGGTGCATCAGTTTGTTTCTTATTTCTTTTTCTTTTCTTTCTTTTTATACCTAATGAAACTTTGCCTCACATTCTGTGAATTAATGGTGTTACTTGTACAATACTGGACCCTGTAACACTTTCCAGCCCCTACAGTGTGATCCTTCTAATACAAATGCCAGTAGCTTTAGTTTGTTTTTTTTTCAAAACATATGACCAACATAGCACAAATTAAGTTCTCACATAATATTGCTCCTGGGGAACCATGGTCCCATCTTGTGGGTTCTTAGTCTCATTAATAAAAGAATTTATGGCTAAAGAGATTGCTCCGCAGTTAAGGCACTTGCCTGCAAAGTCTAAGGACCAGAGTTCAATTCCTCATCACCCACATAATCCTAGCACTCAGGAGGCAGAGGTAGAAGGATTGCTGTGAGTTCAAGGCCAGCAAGGAACTACAGAGTGAATTCCAGGTCAGTCTGGGCTCCCGAGTGCTGGAATTAAAAGCGTGCACCACCATGCCCAGCTTTTTTTTAACAAGTTTTTTTTTCTCTCCTTTGAAATTATAATGAACATGGCCACACTACAAGAAAAGTCAGAAGTAGGACAGAGAGGCTGGTCTGGTCATCTGTTATCATTCAAAATTGCTGACCTCTAACAACATGTACAAAAATATAAAACGTAGGGCTGGACAGATGGCTTAGCAGTTAAGGCACTTGCTTGCAAAGCCAAAGGGCCTAGGTTCTATTCCCTAAGACCCACATAAGCCAGATGTAAAAGGTGCATCTAGAGTTCATTTGCAGTGGCTGGAGGCCCTGGCACATCCATTCTCTCTCTCTCTCTCTCTGTATCTGCCTCTTTCTCTCTCAAATAAATAAGTAAAAATATCTTTAAAAAATAAAATAAAATGTCAACAAAAAATGCAAACAAATTTTCCTTTAAAATACTTTTTTAAAAAAGCAGGGGACTGGAGGGATGGCTTAGTATTTAAGGCATTTGGCTGCAAAGCCAAAGGACCCAGGTTGGATTCCCCAGGACTCAGGTTAACCAGATGCACAAGGGGGAGTGCACGTCTGGAGTTCGCTTGCAGTGGCTAGAGGCCCTGGTGTGCCTATTCTCTCTCCCTCTCTCTCTCTCTCTCTCTCTCTCCCTCCCTCTTTGTCTCAGAGAAGTAAATACATTAATTAATTAATTAATTAATTAATTAATTTTTAAAAAGAGCAGAGCCTTGGAAGTTTTTGTTTTCCCCTCTCCTGTTGCAAATTTTTATTGTGGTTTTGGTGGGGTGGTGAAGAGCCTGGGTCCCCTGCTGATGGCAGTGACACAGGGAAGTGGGCCTGTCTCCCTACTCGATGGTGACCCTGTTTTTAGATCCTGAAACAGGAAGTGGAGGGTGAATAGGTCACAGTAGACTTTTGTCAATAACTTTTCATTTTTTGCTGTCTGGTCATCTTCATCTGTCTTCTGTTATTTGGTATCAACACCATCATCCTCATCATCTTCAGCTGCCTGCTGTCCAGTAGCTGCCTCAGCCTCCTCATCTTCATCTCCATCCTCTTGTTCACCATCATCTTCTTCCTTCTCTTCCTCTCCTCCTTTTTCATCTACCTCATTGTCAGCCACCTGTTCCCCATTTTCCTCTTTAGCATCCCCATTGGCAGGGGCTTCTCTTCCATTCCCTGCCTCCTCCACTCTTTTCCTTCAAATCTTTGGTGGAGATCTCGGAGCTGGTGTCCACAGCCATGTCTGACATGGTAGGGCAGCGGCTGAGCCAATGCAGCCAGTGAAAGAGAAAGCCAGATCCAAGACTCTGGCGAAAATGCTGCTGGAGTCCCCAGCTAGAGGGAAGGACCCAAGAAGGGAGGAAAGGAAGGCGGGCATAGGAGGTGTCTGCTGCAGGTGGTCAGATGGAGCCCTGGAGCAATGCAAAGATGGCTTTTATCAAGCAGCCTGTCCCAACTTGTTTTTTAAAAAAAATATTTTTTTGAGCAGGGTGTGGTGGCGTACACCTTTAATCCCAGCACTCCAGAGGCAGAGGTAGGAGGATTGCCGAGAGTTCAAAAGTACATAGTGAATTCCAGGTTAGCCTGAACTAGAGTGAGACCCTACCTGTATGTGTGTGTGTGTGTGTGTGTGTGTGTGTGTGTGTGTGTGTGTATAATTGTTTATTCTTATTTATTTATTTATTTGAGAGAGAGACAGCAAGAGAGAGAGAATGGGCACATCATGGCCTCCAACTACTGCAAACGAACTCCAGATGCATGTGCCACCTTGTGCATCTGGCTTACGTGGGTACTGGGGAACTGAGCCTCAAACTGGGGTCCTTAGGCTTCACAGGAAAATGCCTAAATGCTAAGCCCTCTCTCCAACCCTAAATTATTTATTTATTTATTTATTTATTTATTTATTTATTTATTTGAGAGAAAGAGAGAAAGAGATAGCCAAAAAAGAGTGAGTATGGGCTTTCCAGGGCCTCTTGCCACTGCAAACAAACTCCAGATGCATGTGCTACCTAGTGCATCTGGCTTTACATGAGTACTGGGGAAACAAACCCAGGCAGTCAGGTTTTGCAATCAAGCATCTTTAAACATTGAACCAGCACCCCCACCAACTTTGTGTGTGTGTGTGTGTGTGTGTGTGTGTGTGTGTGTGTGTGTGTGTGTTTTTTCTGAGCTAGGGTCTCACTCTAGCTCAGGCTGGCCTGGAATTCACTATGTTGTCTCAGGATGGCCTGGAACTCATGGTGATACTCTTACCTCTGCCTCCCTAGTGCCGGAATTAAAGATATGCGCCACCACGTCAGGCAACCAACTTTTTTTTTTTGAGAGAGAGAGAGAGACAGAGAGAGAGGGAGAGGAAGACAGATGGAGAAGGGCGCACCCTTGTGTGCCCCCTTGTGGTCAAGAGACAGAGAGAGAAAGAGCAGAGAGAGAGAATAAATGGACACGCCAGGGCTCCAGCCATTGCAAACAAACTCCAGATACATGCGCCACCTTGTGCATAAGGTTTACTTGGGTCCTAGGGAATCGAACCTGGGTCCTTTGGCTTTGCAGGCAGTGCCTTAACTGCTAAGCCATCTCTGATCATCCTAATAAGACTTAGGCTTCACTCATAGCCCTGTGACCTTTGGCCAGTTACCTAGGAAACTCCTTATACAGTATCAGCCAACAGGCTTTACATAGCCCCAGCCTCCTATGACTCAGACCCTATACCTCTTCCTGCCACTATGTAGATCACCTGACCCTCTCCCTACATGCTGGAATGAACGTCCCTATATGCCAACTAGGCATCGGCAAACAACCTTTGAACCCATCAATCCACTTGGAACTCTCTTCCTGTTCTCTCTCTCTCAACTGCTTAGAAAAACCCAGTTCCTTGTTGAATAAATGAGAGCTGTTCTCTGAAGCTGTCTCCCAGGTGTTTCTTCCCGTTGCACTCATGGCCGCTCAAGAACCTACTCCACAGTTGCCTGGATGCCCCAAGGACACCAAGGCACCATGGCTTCAGGACGACCAGGAACCACACATGCCCGGCTCATTCAGTGCTGATATTTGAACCAAGGACTTTGCACATGCTAGGCAAGTCCTCCACCAAACTGAGCTACATCATCCACTCTCTCCATCCGAGGCGAGTAAGCATGGGGACAGATTAGCAGCCTGGGACTTCACTTGGCTTGGGCTATAGATACATGCTTTTCCTGACAATGCACCTGCACCAAGCTGTATAAATACACCCTACTCCAAACCATGAAGTGAGTTGCTCCTCCCTGAACAACCTTGTAGCAACGCCCATTTCTATTCAAACAGGATGCTTGAACTAGTATGTGTTCTCTGAGGGCACTTTTAAGGAGAATCTTCTATTTGCCATCTAGCACCTGTGCATGATTAGGTGTGCAAATGACTAAAATCAGATGCATTATGGGAAATGACATACAACGTGAAAAATGTTTACATAACCCAAGCCTTTCAATCAAAACAGAAAGACCACCTATATTATATCTCACCCCTAGCAACCAACTCCTCTTCTTCATAGATTCCATAAAAGGCATTCACAAACAACAATCAACTGTTCTTAGGCACTCTAGTTCAAGTAGTCCACTGCTTCCTTGCACTGTACCTTCAACTACTCTCTCTTGCTCTCTCTCGCTCTCTCTCTCTCTCTCTCTCTCTTTCTCTCTGTCTTGGTAGGGTCTCACTCTAGCCCAGGCTAACTTGGAATTCACTCTGTAGTCCCAGGCTGGCCTCGAACTCACAAGCAATTCTCCTACCTCTGCCTCCCAAATGTTGGGATTAAAAGCATGCACCACCACTCCCTGCATGTTTCATTCTCATACCGATTCTTGCCTTAGTACAGTTTAAGAAATGAAATAAACCAGGTGTGGCGGTGCACGACTTTACTCCCAGCACTGGGAGGCAGAGGTAGGAGTATTGGTGTGAGTTTGAGGCCAGCCTGAGACAATATAGTGAATTCCAGGTCACCCTAGGCTAGAGAGAGAGACCCTACCTTGAAAAACCAAAAAAAAAAAAAAAAAAACTGAAAAAAGAAATTAAATAAACCATGGGATGGAAGACCTACTGCCTCTTTGTCTTTAAAATTCATAGATAATATGTATTATGCCATCTAGATGTTAAATTCTTCAATACCTTGTCTTTAAGCCTCCCCTGCCACTTATACCCCTACTGGAAGTCTGGCTCCTCATGCGAATGGAGTAATCTTAGAGAACTGGCAGAATCTTTAATTGGTGTTGATCACACTGTTGGTTAGTGAACCTTTTACAGATGGAGGCAAATATTTGGAAGGCCAAGACCCACCAAAGTGACAAGAGAAAACCGAGGTCTTAGCACCAGGTGAGTCATCTCTATCACGCCCAACAGGGTTCAGAGGACATTGTGGAGGAAGTGTCAGAGCGAGTATGAATGAGTTGCTGCCAGCCAGAAGATCTTTATGGAGATGGCAACAGATGCTGCTGAGGAGACTTAAAACTCATCAAATCAGAAAATAAGAGGCTGGGCTGAGGAAATGGTTTAGTGGTGAAGGCATTTGCCTGTGAAGCCTAAGGACCTTGGTTCAATTACCCAGGACCCACGGAAGCCAGATGCACAAGGGGGCGCACGTGTCTGGAGTTTGTTTGCAGTGGCTAGAAGCCCTGCCATGCCCATTCTCTCTGCCTTTCTCTCTCGCTCAAATAAATAAATTAAATTAAATTTTAAAAAGATTTAAAAAAAAGAAAAAGAAAACAAGAGGCTGCTGAGAGCTCAACATTAAAAATGTCTATTATGACCTCTAATGCTCAGGGAACATTGTGGAAGAGGGAGCAGAAAGAATGTAAAAGCCACAGGATGTGCAGATGTTCTTTGGGGTTCTGTCCTGACATGAACTGACTAGTGCATTCATAACCCCTCACTGGTTACCAATATCCACACAGAACTAGCATGGTTCTCAGCCCATCAACCTTGTACTATGATGGATGGAGGAGAACAAAAGAAACAAGACAACAAAACAGAAGGACTTCCTTGAAAGAGGAGGATCCTCAGGGGAAGGAGGGTGGGCAAGGGAACAAAAAAGGATATTGGGAGAGAAACAAGATCAAATTACTCTATGAAAGTAGAAGGTGGAGCCAGGTGTGGTGGTGCACATCTTTAATCCCAGCACTCAGGAGGCAAAGGTAGAAAGATAACCTTGAGTTCTAGGCCACCCTGATTGTACATAGTAAATTCCAGGTCAGGCTGTGCTAGAGTGAGACCCTACCTTGAAAACCAAAACAAACAAACAAACAAACAAACAAATAAATAAATAAAACCGTGATGGCCCAGGTCCAGGTTCTATTTCCCAGTACCCACATAAACCAGTTGCACAAAATGGTGCAAGCATCTGGGGTTTGTTTGCAATCACAAGAGGCCTGGTGGGCCCATTTGTCCCCCCTCTCTCTTCTCTGTCTCTAATAAATAAATAAGTTAGAAAGTAGATGAGGGGAAGGAATAGAAGGGGCAAGTTGGGAAGAAGGGGATCAAGAGGGAATGGAAGCCGGGCGTGGTGGCACATACCTTTAATCCCAGCACTGGGGAGGCAGGGGTACAAGAGGAGGCAGAGAGTTCGAGGCCACCCTGAGAC
This sequence comes from Orientallactaga sibirica, assembly GCA_036365145.1. Taxonomy (NCBI): domain Eukaryota; kingdom Metazoa; phylum Chordata; class Mammalia; order Rodentia; family Dipodidae; genus Orientallactaga; species Orientallactaga sibirica. The sequence continues at coordinate 372,313 of JAEOAD010000556.1, read as the reverse complement.
TAGATAGTTAATTCCAGGTCAGCCTGGACCAGAGTGAGACCCTACCTCGCAAAACAAAAAAAAAGAGGGAATGGATAAGAGAGGATAATGAGAAGTAAATATGATCAAAATACATTATTAGATGTCTGAAACTGTTATAATGCCTACGGCCATACCACCCTGAAAATGCCTGATCTTGTCTGAAAATGTTATAATGAAACCTATTACTATATATGGTAACAAAATTATTTTTGAAAATAGGATATGGGGCTGGGGAGATGGCTCAGCAGTTAAAGGTTCTTGCTTGCAGGCCTGCCAGCCCAAGTTCCATTCCCCAGGACCCATGTAAAGCCTGATGGAAAGTGGTGCATGAGTCTGTGAGCCCAATGCACCTAGAGCAGTGGGAGGCAGAGCAAAGAGAATCCTAAAGCTAGAAGGCCAACTAGACTGGCACATGAGAAAGAGGAAGACCATGCTTAGATAGAACAAACAGCCCAAGATTTCTCAGACCTCCATCTATGTGCTGGGGCTCTTATACACTCATACTCATAAACATACCATACACATCCACACATACAGATACACACACAATAATTAATGATGATCATGATTATAATAATCATAATAATAGGGTCTGTAATTTGAATTATAAGCACAGTATGTCTTGGCTGCCCCTAGTTCTAGGGCTCACAAAGTATGACAGCACTTGTGTTTGCAATATAAGTATTATGCCAATAGTATGGATTTGGATTTGAACACTAGCATTAAAGCTGATTGAAGAATTTACTCATGATTACCAATGCAGCAACTCTCTATATCTATCTATCTATCTATCTATCTATCTATCTATCTATCTGTCTAATTATTTTTATTTACTTATTTGAGAGGAAGAAAGAAAGAGAGAGAAGGAACGGGCACACCAGGGCCTCCAACCACAGCAAAGGAACTCCAGACACATGTCCCACTTTGTGCAACTGCCTTATGTGGGTCCTGGGGAAATGAACCTTGGTCCTTTAGCTTTGTAGGCAAATACCTTAACCACTAAGCCATCTCTCCAGCCCTTGAGTGACAGTTTCTAACCAACTCAGTACACTTGCAGTTTTTGTTTTGTTGTTTTATTTTGTTTTGTTGTAATGAAGGATACTCAGGAGAAAGCTAGTTTTTTTCTGCAGTTTCAGTTAGGGACAGGAGCGCAAAGAAAACCATGTATTGAGCTGGCTTCAGGGCAGTCGCTGGTGACATCTGTTATAGAGGGGGGGAGGGAGACGGGCTCTGCACACCCCATGAGAAGACAGAAGGAAGAATTAAGGAGCTTGTTTTCCTTGTCAACAGCTATGACATCAAAACACCAGGTGCAAGGGGAGAATGAGCACTCAGAGGCAAGGGATAGAGGGCTTGGGGCAAGAGAGAGGAGACTAAGGGGAGTCAGTGTATTCAAGAGGAGCATTTGGGGACCAGGGGAAGAATAGGAACATGAGAGAGAGCTTAAGTTTGAGAGTGCCCATTGGGGTGTCAGTGTTCTTATCCCTGGATGAGGTAGGGTAAGGGCTAAGGAAGGAGAGCCTGAGGAATAGCTCTGATTCTGGCTAAGGCAAGTGGGAGGAGCAGGGGTCAGGGTAGGTGAAGTTAATCAGGAACAGGCAGAGGCAGAAGGCATAAGAAGTTAATGTTAGAGTTTAGTACTGTAAGTCAGCATCAGATAGGAGAGCCTATTAGTCTGAATTTTTGTTTATATTGTAGTTATATTTTGTACTTATCTTTTTCTTACTGGGTGATTAAGACCATGTAGGCTGCCAGAATTAACTGTATATTTTTTAGGTCAATAATGGTGCTGTAGGAGAGACTTTTAGGGACCAGTGAAGTTCTGTGACTCTCAGCATTGTCATCTGCTAGGATAAGCCAAGGTCCTGCTGACCAAGTGGCCCTCCCTCTTTTGGGAAGCCTGAAGGACTGATTTTCCTCTGATGTGACTCTCCTATTGCAGATACACTGACTTGGAATTTATCTCTGGGTCTCCATATCCTCTCTGATCGAGAAGAGAGGTAACTTACCAGAAGCTGGAAGTTAGCACTCTCCCATCATCTCCTGTGGCCTTCTGACCTGGGAGCAGGAACCAAAATATTGGTTATCCTTTTAACTCCAATGTTTCCAATTGATTTTGGCTTCTACATATGGTTATTAATCACTCAGAGAGACTGTACATATCTGATTAGTTAAAAAGGTGTAAAACATATCTGGTTAGCAAAGCAGATCTAGTTAGAGAATGACACAATAGTTTAAAATCATTTTTACTAATATTTAAGTTTAGTTGTCAGGTGACAGTATGAGCTGTAAGGACAGTGTAGGAGAAAAGCAAGAAAGAACAAACACCTAGAGAATGACACAATAGTTTAAAATCATTTTTATTAATATTTAAGTTTAGTTGTCAGGTGACAGGTAAGCTATATCTGGGACATAGACAGCATACACATTCTATCTTTTAAGTATCTGTCAGTTTTAAGTATAGGCAGAACATTTTATCAATTATTTTATCAATACAAGAAATTGTATGCCAGGGAAAAGACAAGACAATATAAAAACTTGGCATCTGTGTTTGAAAACAACTTTGGGTAGTCTGTATACCAATGTCCTAAACTGGAAGCAAAACAGCAATTGAAAATTATTTAAGATTATTTTTCTAGGGCAGGAAACATGTCTTAAGTATCAACATTTTCATAAGCAATGAACTTAAGATACCAGAAGTGACACAATTAATTATGTGAAACCTTGTCTGAGACTGATTATACATATCTTAAGAATAAAACTTGGTTATTGTTGAGTTAAGCAAGTCCGATTTTAACATACATTAGAGACAATGACAAACATAAAGTAATTTTTAAAATAAGTACCTTTTATCATTGAACAATTTTAAGGCTTAACTAAAGAAATAGTTATAAGTGTTATATGAAGCTTAGACAAACTATATTGTTTGTATATGGTGGATTTTTTTAAGACATAGGGAGCTTCCTCAGTTTTCCTAGGAACAAAATTACAATAAGTTATTTTTTATAAGATTATAACCTCAGTGATAACCATCTAGCAAAACTAGCATGAACAAGACAAGAACTATCATAAAATTACAGAGGTTTAGCCAGGTATGGTGATATATGCTTATTGATAGCCAAAGCATCATGTAGCTTGTATGAACTGAATTACAATATTCTGATATCTGGAAAAGTTTGACATTAACAAAAAGTAGAGTTCACATATTTAAGGCACATGAGGCTACAGAGAGTAAACTATGAACAAAAGATCTGCCAACAGAATTTAAAATAAATAAGAAATCTATATTATGCAGTAACATTTTTGGCTTAAATATGAAGACATGAAAACTTTTCCAATTTATAATATATATATTTTTTTTTCAAGGTAGGGTCTCACTCTGGCCCAGGCTGACCTGGAATTAACTATGTAGTCTCAGGGTGGCCTTGAACTCATGGTGATCCTCCTACCTCTGCCTACCGAGTGCTGGGATTAAAAGTATGCGCCACCACGCCTGGCTAATATTTATATATTTTTTAATGAGGAAATTTAGCACTTTTAAAAGTTAAATAAGATGTCTATCCAATCTATAAGTCAATTTCTGAAATTAATTCAGCTATATCTAAGATATCCAAAGAATAAAGGAAATGGGTTAGACAGCCATAATCTAATGAAAAAAGGAGACAAGTCTCATGGAGAGGGGATGGGCATGCCAAGGCCATTTGCCACTGCAATCTCCAAATGCATGCTCCATTATGTGCATCTGGCTTTGCAAACAAGCACCTTTAACTGTTGAGCCAAAAAGAAATATTTACAATTTCCTCGAAATCATACGTAAAATATACACAAAGCATACATAAAATTTTATGACACAATTTATAATTTCTCAAACATTAGTCAACTATAATTTTGTCTGTGGCACTTTGGTAAACTTGCTCAGTAATGATGTAAGTTAAATCTAAAGTATTAAGATTGATTATTGATTATTGAGGAATTAGATCTTAAATCGCAATATAACTTTGTTTTGATTTTTTTTAATTATTATTTTTTGTTTTGAATTTTTTGAGACAGGGTTTTAGATATAATAACCTTAGGAGAGAATTAAATATTAATGAGTCAGTTTTAACCATAAGATTTAGTTAAAAGGTTGATAATAGAGGAACCTAGCTAACTTGGTTGGGTACTCTAAATTCAGTCTTTCATGACCATTATGACCAGATTAATTAACATCAATGAGTTAAAGTTAAGTTTATAACCTGAATATCATAACAACCTGCTATCAGCCAGGACCATACTTTGTAAACCCTAGGCTAATTAATAGTCATTTTATATCTCAAGAAGTCATCTGATTAAGTGTCTTTAGCCTATTGTTTAAGCTTACTCATACCTTCATCCACATACTTTACAATCTATGTAACCACTCTGTAACAATCTTTTCATCAAACATTTCCACCATTTACCTTACTTTACAATCTGTGTAACCACTCTAACAATCCTTTTCATCAACCATTTCCAACCTTTAAAGTTTTCTCTCCAGTTTAACTTCTTTAGTCAGTTCATCTCACAACTATCAGCAAAAGCTTTCATTGTCCTTACCATAAGACTTTAATATGACCATTTAAGTTTTTTTTCCAAAAGAGTAGACCAGACTTGACTTATACTATTTATCTAGAATAAACATATAGATTTTATCATTTATTAATTTTGGAACTTTGTTTTTTATGACTTTCCTGGAACACTCTTTTTTTTTAATATGAAAGCAGATTTGAACATTATTAGAAATTCTTACAAATTCAGTATCAAGCATGTCTAAATTTAAACATAAATTTTTTAAAGATTTTATTTTTATTTATTTACTTGAGAGAGGGAGAGAAAGAGAGAGAGAAAGGGTACACCAGGGCTTCCAGCCACTGCAAACAAACTCCAGAAATCCAGATGCATGTGCCACCTTGTGCTTATATGGGTCCTGGGGAATAGAACAAAGGTCCTTTGGCTTTGCAGGCAAATGCCTTAACCACTGAACCATCTCTCCAGCCTCTTTTTAAAAGTTTTTTTGTTTTTGTTTTTGCTTTGTTTTGTTTTGTTTTGTTGGTTTTCCGAGGTAGGGTCTCACTCACTCTAGCTCAGGCTGACCTGGAATTCACTTTGTAATCTCAGGGTAGCCTCAAACTCTCGGCAATCCTCCTACTTCTGCCTCCCAAATGCTGGGATTAAAGGCATGCACCACCACGCCTGGCTAAATTTTGAGACTGTTTTTCTATTAGTAGTCCCACAGAAGCATAAAGAGATAAGGTAAACTTAAAACAGTTGCAAATTTTTATAAGAAGTCCCCATCTATTCACAGCAAGTTGGCATTCACCTATTATGCTACTGGGGCCAGATTTTCCTGTGCCTGCAGCCCCCTGGCTCTGCAAGTCAGGGAAGCTAAGAAAGAGCCATTAGGGATTTTCCTGGGGCAGCAAAAACACCAGAGAGATCTTTGTCTTCTTGCTCTGTCCAACAATAAGATTTGTGTGTTAGGCTTCCCCTCTTACTCCCAGGGCCATGTGGCCATCTACAGATCGAGCCCTTCAGGGGAAAGCACTAAATAACACATTACAGGCACATCTGCTTGGACTGGCCCAGAACTTAAATTATTTTCCATCTACTTTTTGTCCCTGAGGAATACAGTGGGAGAGCATAACTCCCCAATTACTTTCAGTGTTTTCTGGGGGACACTCAATAGTAAAATTTAGCCATGCCATCTAGTATAGTGGGCTTGGTAGAGAACAAACCCCACAATGTAATGACACTGTTCAGAACAGAAATCATTCTACAGCCTTAGGGCTGTGAGCCACATATACACTCATATACACAACACATGTCAAGTGCACTTTTCATATAGACTCCAGACAACCATTTCCCTCTCACACATTCATTCATTCATTTAGAAGCTGTGTATTTTCATTTTAAATTTCTATTCTATTTACAACTCCAGAGACAAAAAACAAACCTTATTAATGGGAGCATGATAGAGCAGAGAGAAGCAATGCAAGCAGAGTGAAAATTTTCAGACCATTTGCCTATATGTTGTCATATGTTTTCTAAATCAGTGAGAATTTGGACATCAAAAGTAGGCCATTTGGACCCATTGTCTAGCTTAGATTGTGGCCAGGCAGAGGTGCAGAGAAAGATCAGATGACAAGATTTAAGTTATTGAGGAGATAGGGAAAGCGCAAAAAAAGTGTGAGAGAAAGGAACCAGGGCTTAAGCTGGGTTTACACAGAAACACCAATATGACCCCCTGGCCCATTAGGGTGAATGGGGCCTGCACCTCCCAGATGGGCAGAGGCCATATAGGTTGCAACTTTTTAGCCTGTTAGTGGGCAAGGCGGTGACTGTGCTCTTGATGGTGAAAGCAGCTGGCACTGAAGGATGAGACCTCAGGAAGGAGAGGAGAAAGGAGGAGAATGTCCCGATATGGTGCAGCTTAACCAAAAGGTGCCCCGTAGGGTACGGCAGACCAGAGAGCAAGAGACCCGAGGTGTTGAGAGTGCAGTCTTTCTCGAGACCTGGGGTTGGGGCCCAGAAATGGCTGAGGGGTGTAGCCCGGCATGCTGGCATGGCTTCCACATGGAGGGACTAAATCTGAGAGCAGGTCAACCCTATAGGGACACTTACTGAGAAGGAGGAAGGAGATGAAGAGGAGAAGGGCAAGGCCGAATTGTGGTGGATGTGAAAGCTGCTATCAGGCAGAGATGGTCTGAAGCCATCAGGGGGTGAAAGGATAAACAGAATAGTTATAAAGTAAAAGTATATAGATAGAAATGTAAAGAATGTAAGCAAGAAATGCCCAAACTAAAGTAACGCCATGACAGGCTCTAAGGATATTCACAGGCCTGAGTTTCTATTTCCGGGCTGAGCTGACAGCTTTTTTGCAGTTACTGGAAAAACCCCAAACTGCCCAGTACCCAAAATAATCCTTGAAATGAGCCAGTCAGAAGAAACCAAGCAAATGTTATATATACTTGTGGTCCTCAAGTTATAGATAAGTTGGCTCAAAATGCCTTAGTAACCACATAACCAATGAGCATACTACATGTACATTATTTTTAATTGTTAACCAATCATGTTATAAATTCTCCTCTCCTTTGTTTGAATCCAATAAAAGCTGCCCTGATTCTACCCTCGGGGCCTTCAGTCCTCTACCCCTGCATGGCGTATGACTGTGGGCCCCAGCGCGCGCTTGGAATAAAACTCCTCTTGCTGTTTGCATCAAGACCGTTTCTCATGAGTGTTTTGGGTGTCGCCTTTCCTGAGACAGAGCCCGGGGAGTCCTCACTTCCTGGGTCTTACAGGGGTAAACAGCAGCTCGGCAAGGTCTGGTCAGGGGAAAGGAGGTCTGGCCACCCACAAGGGCAACCGGATGCCTCCTGTCCGAGTCAGGGCACCAGATGTAAGGTTTGGGAGTGACCACAACCATGCAACCCACTCTGAGGCAAGGATGAAAGTTTCATTCAGAAAAAACACGAGCTGCCAGGGCTGGCTCACAAGAGAGGAGCATAGCCCTCCTGAGTTCCTCAGGTAGTGGGCTTTATAGGGCTTTCAGTTGGGGGAAGGTGAGGAAAGGAAGAGCTGAGGGGAGATCTAAGATAGCCAGGGTGTGACATCAGAACAGAGACCAGGTGATTTACAAAATAAGGGGGCAGGAAACCATGACCTGGGGGCATTGCAGGCAAGGAGGGGATAATGGCTGGGTGGGTTTCTTGAGGAATGTGGATAATCCACTTCCTTATGTTTCTATTGCCATCCTGCTGCCCTTGGTGACTCCACATTGGGACCTGTCAGACCTAACAGATGCCACCTGGCCTTTGTAGAAATAGAACTCATGTCTGATCCAGGTTTATCCACAACAGCTGTAGTGCCCCCTGCTGCCCACAGTCTGGCACACTACCTAGGTGGGCTGGTCTCTAGAGTCTGCCCTTTGAATCTACAAACCAACTGGTTCTCCCTCTTATATACCTGAATCTGACCAAAGAACACATTTTCAATCAGTTGTAAAGGCTTGTTTGTGCTACTTCCACCTCTCTCTGCCCTCACTCTGCCCTGCGATTTCTGCATGGATATATGTAAGTCTGGTCACCACCCCCCACCCAGCTGGATGGGGGAGGGGAGGAGAGCTGAGCAGTTGCTTGGCCTGGGTAATTTTCTTTTCTTTTCTTTTTTTATTAATTAATTTTTTATTGACAACTTCTTTAATTGTAGACAATATCCCATGGTACTTCTCTCCCTCCCCCCACTTTCCCCTTTGAAACTTCACTCTCCATCATATCCCCTCCCCCTCTCAATCAGTCTCTCTTTTCAGTTTGATGTCATGATCTTTTCCTCCTATTGTGATGATCTTGTGTAGGTCGTGTCAGGCACTGTGAGGTCATGGATATCCAGTTAGCCTGGGTACTTTTCTACTTGCCTTTGCTTTATTCTGTGGGGTAACTTCCCATTTTAATTACATGTATGGTTTTGCTCTGATCTCTGAGTCTACCATGAGTGTATTTCCTTTACACTCTGGATCTACCACGTGGATATGTATTTCCTCTAAACTCTGGGCCTGCTACCTGTGTAATTTCTCTAAACTCAGGGCAATCATGGGTATGACTCTCTTTACTACTCATTTCTCACTGCCTCTGCCTCTCTCTCTCCTATTCTCAAATCATCACCACTTACTCTTAACTGTCTTCCATGGGGAGGCTCAGGACAGATGTTGTGCTTTCTTCTAAATCTCCCTACATAAGCTCCTAGGTTCTATCTTCCACGTGCCTATGGCTCTGCTCTAGTCTTTCCCTAAAGACCTCAGTTTCTCTTAAATGAATCTCATGAATAGTGCTATACCTTCCACACGAGTGCATGTTTCCTATCTTCCATGTACTTGTGACTCTGCTCCAGACTGTTCCTAGATCCCAATTTCCCGTAAATAAATTCCACAATTTGTAATTTCTCCCTTAGTAAATTCAGTAATTAATAATTTATCCTGCTTGAGTCTGTTTTTATTAATTCCTTTTAAATTTTATTTATTTGAAAGAGAGGCTAGGGCCTCCAGCCACTGTAAATGAACTCCAGATGCATGCACCCCCTTGTGCATCTGACTTACGTGGTTCCTGGGGAATTGAACCTGGGTTCTTTGGCTTTGCAGGCAAACACCTTAACTACTAAGCCATCTCTTCAGCCCTTTATAAAAAATAATTCTTTGTTAAAAACAGGAAAAGGGAGCTGGAGAGATGGCTTAGCGGTTAAGCCTAAGAACCCGGTTCCAATTTCCAGGTCCCAAGGGTTTAGTCAGATGCAAAGTGACGCAAGGGCGCAATGCCACATGCCACACTTGACCACAAGCAGGGGACTGCTGGCGCGCCCATCTCTATCTGTCGTCTTCTTCTTCTTCTTCTTCTTCTTCTTCTTCTTCTTCTTCTTCTTCTTCTCTCTCTCTCTCTCTCTCTCTCTCTCTCTCTCTCTCTCCAAAAACTAAAAAATTTAAAAAAGAACAGGAAAAGGAAAAGCCGGGCATGGTGGTGCACACCTTTAATCCCAGCACTTGGGAGGCAGAGGTAAGAGGATTGCCATGAGTTCAAGGCCACCCTGAGACAACATAGTTAATTCCAGGTCAGCCTGAATCAGAGTGAGACCCTACCTTGAAAAACCAAAAAAGAATAAAAAATAAAATGGGGATGGAGATATGGCTTAGTGGTTAAGGTGCTTACCTGCAGAGCCAAAGGACCCAGGTTTGATTCTCCAGGACCCACATAAACCAGATGCACAAGGTGGTACATGCACCTGGAGTCCTGATATGCCCATTCTCTCTCCCCTCCCCTACTCTCTGTCAGCCTCCCAAATTCTGGGATTAAAGGTGTGCACCACTACACTGGACCTTAGTACACTTTTAAGACTTTACTTTTTTTTGCATGATTCTAAGAAGGAACATAGATTTTTATATTCCAAGTCACCTATCATAACAACACATGAGCCTGTTTCTCCAAGATGTACTCATGTGTGCATATATGTGTATATACATATATAATTTTGTGATAATTTTTTATCAGGTACTGTGATAAATTCACACTTTTCTACTTACAATCCCTTGATCTCAAAGGTTTGCTGAGATTTAGGGTGTAGTCTATGATCAGGAAAGACTGACATACAGACCTGACTTGTGATGCTTCCTTCTGTAGAGTCATATCACCTAGGGACCACACTTGTGAAGGGCTTTCCTCTCCATTTTCTACACTACACATCTGTTGACATGCCTTTATTTCCTTCCCTAGAACCAGGAGTGGTGGCCTGTAATCCTAGCACTTGGGAGCTTGATTAGAAGGATAAGGAGTTCAAGGTTATCCTCAGCTACATAGTGAGTTCAAGGCCAGTTTGGGCTACTTGAGACCCTTTCTCAAAAAAAAAAAAAAAAAAAAAAAAGTTTGAGGCTGGTGATATGGCTTAGTGAGTAAGAATGCTTGCTCTGCAAGCATGAGGACCAGAGTTCCATTCTGAGCACCTACATTAAAAGCCAAGCATGGCCATGCATACATGTAACCCCAGGGCTGAAGAGTATAGAGACAGATAGGAGGATCACTGGGGTTCTCTGGTCAGCCATCCTAGTAAAAAAAAAAAGGGGTGCTTTGGGTTCAGTGAGAGACTCAATCTCAGAGAAATGAGGTGGAAGAGGGATAGAGAAGGAAACCTGACTTCTTCCTCTGGTCTCCAAACACATGTAAGATGGCACATCCATCTGCACACAAACATGAATATAACACACACACACACACACACAAAAACATACACCAAAAAGAAAGCTTTTATATTTTCTTCCCCTTGACTACATAAACTAAAAGTTCTCCACTCCACAATTCTATTGAATAATCTTTGTGCAGTTTTTCTTTTTCTTTTCTTTTCTTTTTTTTTTTTTTTTTTTAGGCAAGCCCAACAGACTGGCCTTTTTTTAATGCAAGAGCAACACAGAGAGAGAGAGAGAGAAAGAGAACTGGTGTGTCAAGGCCTTCAGCCACTGAAATCGAACTCCAGACGCACATGCCCCCTTGTGTACATGTGTGACCTTATGCAATTGTGTCAGTGTGCATCTGGCTTAGGTGGGACCTGGAGACTCAAACATTAGTCCTTAGGCTTTGTGGACAAGTGCCTTAACCGCTAAGCCATCTCTTTAGCCTGAGTCTTTCATTCTTTTGACAGACATTGTACTGCTGCAGCCCAGAACATACCTTCCAATTCTTGCTATCAGCTCCACCTGGACAGAGCCACACAGCAGGATTTGTCCTGCTGCTGCCTCTGGATTAGAGCAGGAAAAAATGCTGTTTCTGGGACCAGGAAAGGAGACATTTTTAGAGTTTTCAAACCAGTCACCTCCTGCAGAAAAATGATGGAGAATTAAGATGGCCATAGATGTGTTCAGTGAGCAGTGGGGTCATTGTGACAGAGGGAGAGTAGTTTCAGAATAGTGGAAATGGAAGCCAAATTACAGGAGTTTTATGTTGAATTTTCTTTATAGTAGAGACACTCATACAAGAATGATTTAATCATCATGAAGCCTTTATTTAAGTACATCTTTTTTTTTCTTCCAAGTAGGGTCTCACTGTAGTCCGGGCTGACCTGAAATTTACTATGTAGTTTCAGGGTGCTCTCAAACTCACTGCAATCCTCCTACCTCTGCCTCTTGAGTGCTGGGATTAAAGGTATGCACCACCATGCCTGGCTAAGCCCATCTTTATGTACAAATCATAGAAGAAAATGCCATAGAAAATGGTCACCCATTCCAGCTTCCTTCTTCAATCTTTTCTTTTCACTTATATAACTTCTTCTTTCTCATGTTCAACTATATTCGTTGCCTATCTTAAACTGAAATATAAAGCCTGGTATAGTTATGCTTATCTACAATTCTAACACTTAGAATAGACATGAGGTTCAGGAGTTCAAGGCCAACCTGAGCTACATAAGACCCTTCCCAAAAAAACATTTTTTTGAGGTAGGGTCTCACTGTAGCCAGGGCTGACCTGGAACATACCCTGTAACTCCAGAATAGCCTCAGACTCATGGCATTCCTCCTACCTGTGCCTCCTGAGTGCTGGGATTAAAGGCATGCAATACCTTGCCTGGCCTCAAAAAAAAAAAAAAAAAAAAAACTTAAAAAAATTTTTGAGATAGAGGAGAGTGGGCACACTAGGACCTCTTGCCATTGCAAAAGAACTTCAGAGGCATGTGCCACTTTGTGCATTTGGCTTTACGTGGGTACTAGGGAATTGAACTCAAGCCAGCAAGCTCTGCAAGCACTCACCTTTAACTGCTGAGTCATCTCTTTAGCCTCTCAAAAAAAAAATGATTTTAAAGCCAGAAGTGGTGGTGTACACCTTTAATCCCAGCACATGGGAGGCAGAGGTAGGATCACTGTGAGTTTGAGGCCACCCTGAGACTACATAATGAATTCTAGGTCAGCCTGGGCTACAGTGAGACCCTACCTCAAAAAACTAAAACTAAGGGCTGGTGAGATGGCTTGGCAGTTAAGGCACCTGCCTGCCAAGCCTAAGAAAGCCGGTTCCAATCTCCAGGTCCCACATTTAGCTAGACACAGTGGCGCAAGGGTGCAATGCCACACTTGCCCACAAGGGGGCGCACACCTATGGAGTTAGTTCACAGTGGCTCAGAGGCCACTGGCACGCCCATTCTCTCTCTCTCTCTCTCCCCCTTTTGTCTCTCTCAAAAAAAAAAAAGTTAAAAAAACTAAAACTAAAACTGAAAAAAAATAAATTTCAGTCAGGTGTGGTGGCGCCAACCTTTAATCCCAGCAAGCACTTGGGAGGCAGAGGTAGGAGGATTGAAGTGAGGCCAGACTGAGACTACACAGTGAATTCCAGACCACCTTGGGCTAGAGCGAGTTCCTACCTCGAAAAACACCAAAAACAAAACAAAATAACAAGAACAACAACATGGGCCAGGCATGGTGACACATACCTTTAATCCTAGCACCCAGGAGGCAGAGGTAAGAGGATTGCCCTTAGTTCGGCAACCCTGAGACTACACAGTGATTTCCAGGTCAGCTTGGGCTAGAATGAAACCCTACCTCAAAAAATTAAAAATAAAATAAAATAAAAGGGCTGGAGATCCATGGCAAATCCTATCAAGAGACGGAGGCAAGTAGGATCAGAAGTTCAAAATGATCTTCTGCTATAGAATAAATTTGAGGCCAGCCAGGGCTTTCTGAGATGCTGTCTCAAAAAAATAATTAAAAAAAAAAAAAACCCCCTGCCAAAAAAAAAAAAAAAAAAAAAAAAGGTAATGGAAATGGGCTCAAAATACAAGGGGAAAGGGACTGACTAAAGGAGACTGCTTTTCTAAGTCTTCTCTGCCTTTTGGTCTTCTCTCAGCCACATGTTCCCATCCTCCAACCTCCTATCCCTTCCTTGGTAGCTTACACACTGTCCTGTTTCTACCCCTGATCCCTCAGAAAAGATACCTGACTGCATTCTTCCTAGCTCCTTAGACCTTATGTCATCATTTGTACATAGATTTCTCCCTCCTTGGCTTCTGTCTTTCTCATCTTTAACTCTTCTGCCACATGAATACGTTCCACTTCTGCCTCCTTGTCCTACTAGATCTGTCAGTTATCTCAAGATCCTGCACTGGCCAGGCTCTGATGGAAATAACTCTCCTCCTCTTCCTCTTCTTTCCCACCCCTGCCCGCCCACATACAACTTTTTTTGAGATAAGACCTTATTTAAACTTAGGTTGCCATCAAACTGCTATGTAGTTGACAAGGCTGGTCTTGAAGTGTGCTAGGATTACAGGTATGCACCACCATGCCCAGCCCTGGTGGAATTTTTTGGCTCCCAAAGGCAGCCTGGAAAGCCTAAAAAAAAAATTTACCTCAAAAAGACCACTGTCAGGGCTGAAGAGATGGCTTAGCAGTTATGGCACATGCCTGCAAAGCCTAAGGACCCCAGTTTGATTCTCCAGGTCCCACGTAAGACAGATGCACATGGTGGCACATGCGTCTGGAGTTTGTTTGCAGTGGCTAGAGGTCACTCTCTCTCTCTGTCTCTAATAAATAAATAAATAAATAATTTAAAAAGACTACTGTCAGGAGGACTTAGGCATCCAAGGGATGGGAGAGTAAAAGAAGCAAGTGTTGGGAAAGGAAGGGGCTATAAATTTCCTTCCTTATTTGTCTGTGGATTACACTCACTCTTCCAACTGTCCTTTCCTGGCCCCTTTGCTTTGGGTACTGTTTCTTTTTTCTTTGTTGCAGTTTGTGTATATGGTGTGTATGTGTGGGAACACATTCAAGTGTGTGAGTGCATGAAGAGACCAGAAGTTGACACTGGGTATTTTTCTAGATAGCTCTTTACTTTGTTTATTGAGACAAAGGTCTTTCAGTGAACTCAGAGCTCACCCATTCAGCTAATCTACCTAGTTGGTTTGCCCTGAGGATCTGCCTGTCTCAACCTTCTAAATATTGGCATTACAGCTGGTTGCCATGCTGACAGTATTTACACCAGGCGTGGGCATCCAAACTCAGGTTCTCATGCTTACAAGGCAAGTGCTTTACTGACCGAGCCATCTCCTCAGCTCACCTGGCACTTTGTTTTGGTGCTATATCATTGAACTAGGACCTCATGCAAGCTAAGTAGGCACTCTACCAAGGAGCTCCACCTCTAACCCCCAACCAATTGCACTTCTCCCATCAATAATTCCTAAGTGCCCAGGCATGGTGGTGCATGCCTTTAAATCCCAGCACTGGAGAGGCAGAGGTCGGAAGATCTCACTGTGAGTTGAAGGCCAGCCTGGGACTACAGAGTTCCAGATCAGCCTGTGATAGAGTGAGACTGGGTTCACCCAGTCCTTAGTCATTGCAGGCAAGCACCTTAAACACTGAGCCATCTCACTTTGTTTGCTATATTGAGGTAATGTCTCACTCTCTTTGCCAATAAATAAGTAAAATATTTTTTTAAAAAAGCAAACAAACAAAAATTCCTGCTAGCATGGTGGAATACGCCTTTCATCCCCGCACTTGGGAGGCAGAGGTAGGAAGATTGATTGCTGTGAGTTTGAGGCTCCCCTGAGACTACATAGTGAATTCCAGGTCAGCCTGGGCTAGAGCAAAACCCTACCTAGAAAAACCAAAACAAAAAAGGGCTGGAGGGCTGGAGATGGCTTAGTGGTTAAATGTTTGCCTGTGAAGCCTAAGGATCCCGGTTCGAGGCTCGACTCTCCAGGACCCACGTAAGCCAGATGCATAAGGGGGCACATGCATTTGGAGTTCGTTTGCAGTGGCTAGAGGCCCTGGCATGCCCATTCTCTTTCTCTCTCTTCCTGCCTATTTCTGTATCTCTCTCTCTCTTAAATAAATAAATAAATAAATAAATAAATAAATAAATAAATAGGGCTGGAGAGATTACTTAGTGGTTAAAAGGCACTTGTCTGCAAAGCCTAAGGACCCGAGTTTTATTCCCCAGTACCCACATAAAGCCAGATGCACAAGGTGATGCATGTGTCTGGAATTTATTTGCACTGGCTAGAGGTCTATCTGCCTCTTTCTCACTCTCAAATAAATAAATAAAATCAATCTATCTATCTATCTATCTATCTATCTATCTATCTATCTATCTATTTCCTAAGCCTTATGGAGTTCTTCCCAGGTGCCTTACTCAAGTATTCAGTAGTCTGTCTTTTCCACAAGGCCAGTTTCTAGGAGTTCTGGAACCACCTTTCCTCAGTAGAAATCATATGTACTTGAGCATTTTATGAGCTGCAAGGCATTGTGTGAGAATAAAATACTATCAAGCATAAAGACTTCTCTTGGGATGTAGTTCATCTGGTGTAGTGTTTACCTAGCATGTAGGAAGCCCTGGATTTGATCCCCAAAACCACATAAGATAGGCATGGTGGAAAATGCCTGTAATCCTAACATTGGAGACAGGAGAAACCAGAAGTTTGAGGTCATCCTTGATACATAGCAAGTTGCAGCCAGGTGTAGTGGTACATGTAATCCCAGCATACGTAGAATGCTGAAGCAGGAGGAGGTCAGCCTGAGCTACATACAGAGTTCAAGGCCAGCCAGGGCTACATGTAAGACTTTGTCTCAAAAACAAAACAAGAGGCTGGAGAGTTGGCTCAGCAGTTAAAGGTGCTTGCTTGAAAACCCAACAGCCCAGGTTCAATTCCTTAATACCCATGTAAAGCCAGATGCACACAGTGGTGCATGCATCTGGAGTTCATTTGCAGTAGCAGGAAACCCTGGCACATCCATACTCACTATCTGCCTGCCTCTTTCTCTGTCTCAAATAAGTAAACAAAAACTAAAAAAAAAAATAAAAAAGCAAGTAGCAGAATAAAACATTTTTGTTCTCTCATAATCTTTGCCCTTTTATCATGGCAATTCTTACTTCTTCCTTCCTCATACACTACTGATCCTTTCATCCAGCAGGTTTGGTTTGGTTCAAAAAAAAGCTATGTGCAGAGTAGGGACACAGTAGGCAGTGTCAGGATGCAGGCAGGCATCTCAGCCCTAGGCCGTGGTAGAGTTCCCAAGCAGATCCAGCGGCCCAGACCAGGGCAGTAGGCATGAATAAGGTGGGAAATGGCATAAGTACGATGGCTGTAGCCCCCCAAGACCAGAAGCTCCCCCTGTAGCACAGCACCTGCAGCCCCCACATGGGGGGAGGGCAGGGGTGCCAGGTGAGTCCAGCTATCTGTCCTTGGTTCATAAGTCTCAAAGCTCAACAGGTCCCCAGCCTCACCTACCCCACCTGCCACATACAACCGCCCACCCAGTGCAGCCATCACATGACCAGCTCGAGGTATACCCATTGGGCTCAAAAGTGTCCCTGGCTTCTCAAGTTTGGGGTCATAGTGCACCAGTGAGTTCAAGTATTGGCCAGCCCCGGTACAACCACCACTCATGTATAATCGGCCCTGCAGGATGGCAGCCGCATGGGCAAAGCACGGTGCTGGAAGCGCAGGTGCTGGCCTAAAGGAGAAGAAAACACAAGGTTGGTGGTTAGGGATGTTCGATGTTTTTTTTTTGTTTGTTTGTTTTGTTTTGTTTTTAAAACAGTCTTGCTAGGCTGGCCTGGAACTCAAGATTCTCCTGCCTCAGCCTCCCAAGTGCTAGGATTACAACAGGTGTGTACCATCATGGCCCGCAGCAACTCTCCTATCCCAAATCTAATTTCTCCCTGATGCCTGCTTACCTCCAGACATTCAGCTCAGGGTTATAGGTCTCCACAGAGTTAAGAGCAATGCCATTGTCTCTTCCACCCAAGGCATAAAGTTGTCCATCCAATGCCACTAGAGGAAAAAAGCTCCGAGCCTGGCAAAGAGGTGCCATCTCCTCCCAGTCTTCTTGACTGGGCTTCCACCTGGATACAGTGGGATGAGAGATGTAAAGAGTGACTCTGAGTCAAATGATAATAACAACACAACATACCAAAACCTTTGGGACACAATGAAGACAGTCCTAAAAGGGAAATTCATAGCTTTAAATGTCTGTATTAAGAAATTAGAAAGGTCACAAGTAAACAACTTAATGCTCCACCTTAAGGCCTTGGAAAAAGAAGAACAAGGCAAACTGAATATCATTAGATGGGAAGAAATAATAAAGACTAGGGCAGAAATTAATGAAATAGAGACAACAAAAAAATCCAAAGAATCAATGAAACAAAGAGTTGATTCTTTGAAGGGATAAACAAGATAGAAAAACCCTTAGCAAATCTAACCAAAAGAAAGAGAGAAGACATAAATTAATAAAATTAGAGATGAAAAAGGTACCATCACAACAGATACCAGAGAAATTAAAAAATCATAGGGACATACTATAAGAACATATACTCCACTAAGTTTGAAAATCTGAAAGAAATTGATGATTTCCTTGATTTATATGACCTACCTAAATTAAATCAAGATGAGATTAACCACTTAAATAGACCTATAACATGTATGGATATCCAAGCAGTTGTAAAAAATCTCCCAACTAAAAAAAGTCCAGGCCCAGATGGATTCACTGGTGAATTTCACCAGACCTTCAGGGAAAAACTAACACCACTGCTTCTCAAACTTTTCCATAAAATAGAAGAGGAAAGAATCCTTTCACGAAGCCAGCATCACCGTGATACCAAAACCAAAGATAGAACAAAAAAAAGAAAATTAGCCAGGTGTGGTGGTGTATGCCTTTAATCCCAGCACTTGGGAAGCAGAGGTAGGAGGATCACTACGAGTTCAAGGCCACCCTGAGACTACATAGTGAAATCCAGGTCAGCCTGGGCTAGAGAAAACAAAAAAGAAAACAAAAAAGTAAGAAAGAAAGAAAGAAAGAAAGAAAGAAAGAAAGAAAGAAAGAAAAAGAAAATTACAGACCAATCTCCCTCATGAACATAGATGCAAAAATTCTCAACAAAATATTGGCAAACAGAGTACAAGAATATGTCAGAAAGACCATTCAACCAGATCAAGTAGGCTTTATCCCAGAGATTTAGGGATGATTCAACATAAACAAATTGATAAATGTAATACATTATATAAATGGACTGAAGAACAAAAATCACATGATCATCTCGTTAGATGCAGAAAAAGCATTTGATGAAATCCAACATCCCTTCATGATAAAAGTCCACAAAGACTGGGAATAAAAGGAACATATCTCAACATTAAAAAAGGCTATTTATGACAAACCTACAGCCAACATAATACTAAATGGAGAAAAACTTGAAGCTTGTCCACTAAAATCAGGAGCAAGACAAGGGTGTCCACTGTTCCCATTTTTATTTAATATAGTACTGGAAGTCTTAGCCATAGCAATAAGGCAAGAGACACATATAAAAGGGATACAAATTGGAAAGGAAGAGATCAAGTTACCATTATTTGCATATAACATGATTCTATACATAAAGGACCCCAAAGACACTACCAGCAAACTGTTGGAGCTGATAAACACCTATAGCCATGTAGCAGAATACAAAATAAACACACAGAAATCAGTAGCCTTCTTATATGCTAACAACAAGCACACAGGATGAAATCAGAGAATCACTCCCATTCACAATTGCACCCAAAAAATAATAATAAAGTACCTTGGGATAAACCTAACCAAGGAAATAAAAGATCTCTACAATAAGAACTTTAAAACACTCAAGTGAGGGCTTAGTGGTTAAGGCATTTGCCTGGGAAGCCAAAGGATACCAGTTCAATTCTCCAGGACCCATGTAAGCCAGATGCACAAGAGGGCGCATGCATCTAGAGTTCATTTGCAGTGGCTAGAGGCCCTGGCATGCCCATTTGCTCATTGTCTGCCTCTTTTCTATCTCTCTCTCTGCTTGCAAATAAATATATAAAAATTAAAAAAGAATTTAAAACACTAAAGTGAGATATTGTAGAATACACTAAGAAATGGAAAGACATCCCTTGTTCTTGGATTGGAAGAATCAATATTGTGAAAATGTCAATCTTACCAAAAGCAATCTACACATTTAATACAATCCCCATCAAAATTGCAATGGCATTCTTCATGGCAATAGAAAAACAATCCAAAAGTTCATTTGGAAGCACAAAAACCCCTCAAATATCTAAAACAACTTTGAGTAACAAAAATAAGGCTGTTGGTTTCATCATACCTGATTTTAACCTATATTACAGAGCCATAGTATCAAAAACAGCATGGTACTGGCACAAAAACAAAATATCTAGATCAATTGAACAGAATAGAGGACCCTGATGTAAGTCCGGGTAGCTTTAGCCATCTGATCTTTGCCAAAAATATGCACTGGAGAAAAGACAGCCTTTTTAGCAAATGGTGCTAGGAAAACTGGATATGGATCTGTAGAAGGATGACAATAGATCCTAATATCGCTCCATGCACAAGAATTAAGTCCAAATGGATCAAAGACCTTAATATCAGACCTGAAACTCTGAAACTGGTAGAAGAAAAAGTAGGGAAAACCCTTCAACATATTGGTCTTGGCAAAGACTTTCTGAAGATAACCCCGATTGCTCAGGAAATAAAAACAGATCAACAGCTGGGACCTCATGAAATTACAAAGCTTTTGTATAGCTAAGGACACTGTGAATAGAGCAAAGTGGAAACCTACAGAATGGGAGAAAATCTTTGCCAGCTATACATCTGACAGAGGATTAATATCTAGGATATACAAGGAACTCAAAAATTAAATAATAAGAAATCAAACAATAAAATTAAAAAATGGGCTATGGAACTAAATAGTTCTCAGAAGAAGAAATACAGATGGCATATAAACATCTAAAACAATGTTCTATATCCCTAATCATCAGGGAAATGCAGATTAAAACTACATTGAGATTCCATCTCACTCCTGTCAGATTGGCTACCATCATGAAAACAAATGACCATAAATGCTGGCGAGAATGTGAAAAAGAGGAACCTTCTACACTGTTGGTGGGAATACAATCTGGTCAGCCATTGTGGAAATCAGTGTGGAGGTTCCTGAGATAGCTAACTATAGATCTACTATATGATCCAGCTATACCACTCCTAGGAATATATCCCAAGGACTTGTCTCACTACCATAGAGATACTTGCTAACCATGTTTATTCCCACAGATAGGAAATGGAACCAACCTAGATGTGCACATTTACACAATGGAGTTCTACTCAGCGGTCAAGAAAAATGAAGTTACTAAGTTTGCTGGAAAATTGATGGAGCTGGAAAGGATTATACTTAGTGAGGTAACCCAGGCCCAGAAAGCCAAATGTCATATGTTCTCTCTCATATGTGGATCCTAGCTACAAGTAATTGGACTTCTATGTGAGTAGGAATAAAAAACTCAGTAGCAGAAGCTAGTAAGCTAGAAAGGGAATATAAAGGGAATAGAAAGGGATGGAGGGGGTACTTAATAGGACGGTATTGTATATATGTAAGTAGAAGAACAGATTAATGGGGATGAAAAGGAATAAGTGAGGTCAGGGGAAAAGACTGAGTAAAGGAAAGGTGGAAGGAGGGCTAATCAAAATCTAAGAGGATATACATAAGTCATATGGAAACCTACTTTTCTGGACAATGGAACACTCAAAAGCAATAGATTGTTACTAGAAAATTTTCAGTGCTAGGGATACAATACTTTCCAGTGAGTTATTGGCCAGGGAGGTCACAGATAACATTATAGGCCATTGCCAAGGCCCTTGGTTTCCCACCAGGAATAGATGGTAAGACCCTATTGCTGAAGACACCACATACTTGGGCTGCAAGGTCACTGAGAAATCCTGCTGGAGCTGAGCTGAAAGTCTCATCCATGTGGACCAGCTGACAGAAAGCTGGAAAAAGCTACACTGCATGCGGTTCAATGGAAGAGAGATAAAACACCAGTGAAGGTACTCAACAGTGAACACTGCAAACTTTAAATTTGGCCAGCCAGGCCAAATGAGCCAACGGGCACAGAAGTGGCATGTCTGATATGGGGGAAACCAACTGTTCTCTAATTGTATGGAGGCCACTCCATGGGAGGGAATACATCCCTCATTCTGAAAATCTACAACAGGGGTAGTCATGAGCCTTAGGGGTTTAACATCTGCTGTTATTTGGCTAAATGTATATACTAAGCTCACCAACCTGCCCAGTAAGCACTTCTCTTAATGTCCATACAGATATATTAATGCTACTGTCACTTTTGGTTAGAGAAGCTTCTCTTTTCAGATGGTGGTGACCCTGGGTTGGCACCATGGATGGGCCTGGGGAGATGGCTTATCGGATAAGGCACTTGCCTGCAAAGCCAAAGGACCTAGGTTTGATTCCCCAGGACCCACATAAGCCAGATATGCAAGGGGAACATGCATCTGGAGTTCATTTGCAGTGGCTAGAGGCCTTGGTATGCCCATTCTATTTCTGTCTCTTCTTCTCTCTCTCTCTGCTTGCAAATAAATAAAATTTAAAAAATTATACATATATATAAAGAGAAGGCACCATGGTGCTGAGAAGTGACAGAGGAGTGCTCAGCCCTGAAACATCTCTAACACACTTTGGAAGAGTAGGACTCCTTCCTTACAACTGCTCCTCCAGACACAAAATGGCCTGAATATCCATGACCTTGCAGTGCCTGAAACTATCTACACAAGGCCATCATAATAGAAGGAAAAGGTGATGACATCAAAATTAAAAGAAAAACTGACTGAGAGGGGGAGGGGGTATGATGGAGAGCAGAGTTTCAAAGGGGAAAGTGGGTGGAGGGAGAGAAGCACCATGGGATATTGTCTACAATTAAGGAAGTTGTCAATTAAAAAAAGAAAGAGTGACCCTGAAAACCTAAATCTGACTGGATCAGCAATTTCTTTCACCTGCCGGCCACACCCCAGCGCATACCTGACAGTTGAAGCCAGAGTGTTGGCGTGGCTGTAGAAGTCCTGTCCCCCACACACATAGAGTTCACTTCCTGCTATGCTCGCAGCCCCATGCCGGAAGCGCCCTGGGGCAGGCAAGGCAGGCAGCCTTCCCCACTCCACAGTTCGTACCAAGCCCATGCCACAGCGGAAGGCCCGTGCCCACCACACTTTTCTAGATGGTTGTCTTCGAGCCATGTCCGGTCTGAGTCCATCCCCACCAATCACAACGAGGGCTCGATCAGGCTCCCTCCACCTCTCTTGACCTGGAATCTCAGCCTCCACCATTAGCTGGTGTAGTAGGTTTGGGGGCAGAGGTGGGGGTAGCCCGGCTGCCCGCACCTTCCGAAGCTCCTTGGTAGACATGCGGCCAAAACGTACACATTGCAGCAGGGCTTTGGCCTCTGATTCTTCGGTCTCAGGGTTGGCAGCTAGCCAACACCGCGCAGCCATAAAGGCCTCAAACTCTTCCAGCACGTGGAGGTCATCGCTATTGAGCAGCTCAGCCAGGCAGGCAGCTGGTAAAGAAGGGAAAGTGGGGCACAAAGCCACAGCAGGCAGGTGGGTGAGGAGGTAGTGACGGACTTTGCTCAAGAGTTTTTCCAGCCCAGGGGCTTCAGCCATAGGGAATAGGGACCAGGCAAAGGGCAGGACTGAGGCTTTGTAGCAAGGCTCTCTGACACAAATCCAGGCAGGAAGAACTTTGGTATTGCATAGCAGCCTGGATGGCTCGCAGCAGTCCTGGCCATCTGGCCTGTACAACTCCAGAGTAGGCAAAAGAAACAAGGAGTTGCAGGTCCTGGGAAGAGATGGTACGTAGAGACACCTTTGTACCCTGGGACTCCTTCATGCCACTCAGGAACATGGCCCCAAAGAACTCGCTGCCACAGGCTAGTGCTACTCGGTGCACTGCAGGAGAGAAGCAGAGGACCCAGAGTGTTGAAAGGCTTCTAGGCATGGTCCTGACTCTTAAACTCAACTTTGGTTCAACCATACAAGGCTGTAGGCCAAACACGGTGTACACTGGGATACCATGGTGTCCTTGCAGCTTTTAAGGCTGGGGATGTAGACCAGTGATAGAGCATCTGCCTAGCACACACAAAGTCTGGGGTCCATCCCCAGCACTGCAATAAGTAAATAAGTAAATAAATAAATAAATAAATAAATCCCCCACCAAGATTCTGATTCAATAGGTCTGCTCAGAGACCATAGAGATTTGTATGCTAACATTTTTGAGTACCCTGTATTATTCTCATGTTAGTGGTTGAAAGACATCTTAGTTTTTTTAGGGCCAGGTCAGTTAGAAAAACAGCTGTAATGGACCAAATTGAGAAAATGAATATGTCTTGTGAGTCTAGCATGTCTTTTCTTTCTTTCTTTCTTTCTTTTTTTTTTTTTTTTTTTGAGGTAGGTTCTCCCTCTAGCCCAAGCTGACCTGGAATTCACTATATATTCTCAGGGTGGCCTTGAACTCACAGCAATCCTCCTACCTCTGCCTCCCAAGTGCTGGGATTAAAGGTGTGCACCATCAGTCCAGGCTCCTCTCTTTTTTTGTTTGTTTTTAGAAGACAGTAACTCACACTGTATTCCACATTGTCCCCGAGCTCACTATGTAAACCAATCTGGTCTTGGCAATCCTCCTGCCTCCCTCCTGAGTGCTGAAATTTTAGGCTTGAAGCCACCACACCAGACTTGATTTCTTCCTTAGTAAAATATATGACCTGAACTAGATAATCTCTAAACTAATCCCTTGTAACTTTAAACTTTTACGGGCCACGTTATGACTCCATTTTCCAGGTCATGAATGTCCTGGTGTGCACAAGAGGCAGTGCATGGCTTGGGACAGACTGCACAAGTGGGTCCACACCTATGGACAATGGTGCTTATCCACCTCACTACCTTTCAATGACAATTAAAGCAGACATCGTGTCTAAAAAATACTGGTACCTTATACTGTACTAAATATTAGAGTCTGTGTAATATTTAACTGATTCAACTCTACACAGCTTTCTGGTGATGAACAGAGTTAAATTCAAAGTGCCATAGCCTGCCAGCCTTAAGATTCTTGCAAAACAGTACCAGACTTAAACTGCAGAACTAGTAAAGAGGCCACAGTGTCCAACACACTTGGGTGAAAGGACACCCTGGACATTTCCCACCTAGTTGTTGCCTTTTACTGAAAAAACAAAAACAGAAACAGGGTTAAATGTTATTAACTGACTAGAAGACGCTAAGAAGGACCTTTGGCCATTCTATTTGAGTTAATCACTTTCTGCCTGTTCGACTGCCATGGTCTGTGCCCTTAGCTCCAGCCAGCTGGCTGGAAATTCCAGTTACTGGGCAGGAAAAAACACCCGGTGACTGAAGTGCCAGTTCAAGTCTATCACTGCTAGGAAAACAACTCAACTGCGCATGCGCTGGGTCAACACCAAAAGGAGATTCTGACTACAGAGGGGGCAGCAATCAAAACTTTTATGGAAGGCTAGGGAAGTGGCTCAGTGATAGGAGTCCCCAGGTTCGATCCCCAGCGCGGCAAGACAAACACAAGCACTTGGTGGTGAGGATGAAGCCACCTGCCGCTGGCACACACCGTTCTGTAATTGCCCCACAGGCCCTCACCCCGCAGTCGGTAGCCCTGCGCCTCCAGCTCCAGGTCACACCCGACACCCTCTCGGAAGAGCAGCTCGATGCTGCGCAGATTCTCCCGCAGCTCCTCGGCAGGGCTGGGCTTCTCCTCTCCCCCGGCACCTGCGAGCCCGGAGCGCCTCCCCTGGGCGGCGGCCTGGACCCGGGGCGCTCCCAGCGCCTCCGCGGCCGCCAGCGCATCCTCTCGCGCCACGAGGCCCAGCGCCCCCTCGTAGGCAAAGCCCAGCACGGCCTCCCAGCCCCGCGGGGGCACGTCGAGGCTGAGGCAGGGGCGCGGGCCCCCGGCGCCCAGCAGCCTGCCTCGGAAGAGGCTGCTGACCGCGGCCAGGATGACCCGGTGCACCCCGTACACGCGCCCCGCCACGGACACCTCCTCATCGAGCAGTAGCTTCTGCTCCCGCAGCCGCTGAGCCTCGGCGAAGAACCGGCCGGGATGCTCCTCGCTGCGCAGCACCCTGGGCTCCGCCGCGTCGGGACCCGCATCTTCCTCCTCTTTCTCCGGGGACAAAGCTGAAAAGGGAAGGTGTCCTGGGGCCGAGGGGCCCGGGCCAGGCTCTTCTAGGGGAAAGGGTAGTAAACCGGGGTTTTCCCCTGGGGGCCCAAGACCGTCGTTCTGGACAGGAGGGGAGACGTGCTGCAAGTCCGAAGGTCGACGTGCCATCGAGAAGCTCGTCATTCGAGTTTGCCGGGTGGTTGTCGATGACCGGGCTAGAGAGGTTGTCTTAGCTGTACCCAGAAAAGCCAGAAGACCTGTCGCAAATTCATGGAACCTTTACTCCCTCTGCGTTGGGACCTCCTGCTTCCAACCCAAGGCGATTGGAATACATAGGCTATGTAACTGAGGTTTAACAGGTGCAGGGAAGCACCAGTGCGTGGAGACCCGCTGTCCAGGACCACTCCCTCCCTCCTGTAGCTATCTTCTCAGTACCCCGGCGGAGACTCTCACTTGAATGCTGGCTCTGCTTAGGACTGCCTGACTTTGTGCAGAGGGAACTCACTCATATCCCAGGCAGTGCCCCCCTCCTGTCTAATTATAGTTATCCTGAAGGGCTAAACCCTGGTCTCCCAGTGTTGGACGCTGACATCCAATCCTCTGAACCACGTCCTGAGATGACTTCCCCTTCCTTTCCACCTGGAGGTCACGATGGGGTGCTGAGTGAGGGGAATTTGAAAGCCAAGGAGGATGTGGGCTTTTCGGAGTCAGGCCAGGTGGTGCTGGTGAACTTGGAAAGCAGGGAGGAATCTGAAAAGTCCAATATGCAGTTTTGGGCTCCTAAGCGAGAAGCAAATGAGTCATTCCAGGGCTTTTCTTCGCATGATGCAGTTGGATCCCTGGAATGATCATTCTGCAAACAGCCTGCCCACTCCAGTATAGCAGAGGAAAAGGGGTTATGGAAGGGGCAGTGGTCAGTTACTTATCCAGGTATGTTTTCCTGTCTGTCCTGACGTGAGATCTAGACACCCAACTCTGAGTCTTCAGAAGAATCTCCGGAGTCTAATCTGGGCTACTAAGATGAGGAACAGACAGTGGAATATGTGGTTGCTCTCCTAGGGGCAGGGAACCAGATCTACGATTTTGCTAAGCAGCTCTAGTTCCAGGTTACAATGCAGAAAAAAAGGATTTATGGAGGAGGGACCAAAAACTGTGAGGGCAGGGGAACGGTGAGCTGGCACAAGGCGCTTGCCTGTAAAGCTGGAGGACCTAGGTTTGATTCCCCAGGAC
Source organism: Orientallactaga sibirica (assembly GCA_036365145.1). Classification (NCBI taxonomy): domain Eukaryota; kingdom Metazoa; phylum Chordata; class Mammalia; order Rodentia; family Dipodidae; genus Orientallactaga; species Orientallactaga sibirica. Next base: position 345,575 of record JAEOAD010000556.1, on the reverse strand, counting down.
CCACGTAAGCCAGATGCACAAGGTGGTGCATGCGTCTGGAGTTTGTTTGCAGCGGCTAGAATCCCTGGCGCACCCAATTCTCTCTGTCCCTCTCTTGCTGTCTCTTTCTCTTTCAAATAAGTAACAAAATATTAAAAAAAAAAAAAATGAGGGGCAGGCTTTTTAATCCCAGCACTTGGCAGGCAGAGGTAGGAGGATCACCATGAGTTTGAGGCCACCCTGAGAGTACATAGTGAACTCTGGGTCAGCCTGGGCTAGAGCGAGACCCTACCTCAAAAACACAAAAACAAAAACAAACAAAAAAAGGTTGACATAGGTTTGTTTTCTTTTCCCCCAGCTCTGGAAGGCCCTCCTCACAGAGGAGTCTGCTTTCTTTCCAAACTTACTCTGAAATAAACTTCTTAAAAACAAACAAACAATCAAACAAAAATAAACTGGTGTGACATAGACTGGATAGGTCGACCAGACAAGCAAACCTAATGGTGGAGAGAAAAGACTGTCCCCAAGACTCAGGTGAGGGAGAGGGCTGGTGAGATGGCTCAGTGGTTAAAGGCACTTGTTTGCAAAGTCTGCTGGCCTGGTTTGTTTCCCCAGTACCCAAAGTAGCACATGCATTTTAAGTTCCTTTGCAAATGACAAGAGGTCCTGGCCTCTTTAAGAAAGAAGAATGGGAGGGGGGCGGGGGCTGGAGGGATGGCTTAGTGATCAAGGCGCTTGCCTGCAAAGCCAAAGGACCCAGGTTCGATTCCCCAGGACCCACATAAGCCAGATGCCCAAGGTGGCACACGCATCTGGATTTCGTTCACAGGAGCTGAGAGACTGCTGGCGCGCCCTTCTCTGTCTTCCTCTCCCTCTCTCTGTTTCTCTCTAAAAAAAAAAAATAATAATTAAAAATTAAATAAAATAAAAAAGCTACCTGGGCATGGTAGTGCACACCTTCAATCCCAGCACTTGGGAGGCAGAGGTAGGAGGATCACCATGAGTTTGAGGCCACCCTGAGACTACATAGTGAATTCCAGGTCAGCCTGGGCCACAGTGAGACCCTACCTCGAAAAACAAACAAAAAAAAAAAAAAAAAAAGAAAGAAAGAAAGAAAGGAAAAGAAAAGAATCAGGGCTGCAGAGATGGCTCAGCGGTTAAGGCATTTATTTTCCTGCAAAGCCAATCGATTCTCCAGGACTCACGTAAGCCAGATGCACAAGGGGTGCCCATTCTCTCCCCCCTCAAATAAATAAAGTATATTTAAAAAAATTTTAAAGGGCTGGAAAGATGGCTTAGCGGTTAAGCACTTGCTTGTGAAGTCTAAGAACCCCAGTTCGAGGCTCAATTCCCCAGGACCCACATAAGCCCATGTAAGCCAGATGCATCTAGAGTTCATTTGCAGTGGCTGGAGGCCCTGGTTTACCCATTCTCTCTCTCCCCCTGCCTCTTTCTCTGTCTGTTGCTAATAAAAAAAATAAAAATAAAAATATTAAAAAAAAAAAAAAAGGAAGCCGGGTGTGGTGGCGCACACCTTTAATCCTAGCACTTAGGAGGCAGAGGTAGGAGGATCGCCATGAGTTCGAGCCCACCCTGAGACTACATATTGAATTCCAGGTCAGCCTGAGCAAGAGTGAAACTCTACCTTGAAAAAAAATACGGACTGAAGAAATGGCTTAGCGATTAAGGCACTTGCCTGCAAAGTCTTAAGGACTCAGGTTCAACTCCCCAGTACCCATACAAGCCAGCTACACAAGGTGTCACATGCATCTGAAGTTGGTTTGCATTGGCTAGAGGCCTTGGCACACCCATTCTATCTGCCTCTCTCTCTCTTCCCCAATATATTTAAAAAAAAAAAAAAAAAAAAAAAAGGATTCAACCTTGAAGTGCCTGGCTACACACACAAGACCCTCATGAGGAAAAAGATAACAAAATAAGAGTGACTAATTGAGAGGGGGAGGGGATATGGAGGGTGGATTTGTAAAGGGGAAAATGGGGGAGGGAATTATGCTTTATTGTAATTATGGAAGTTGTCAATAAAAAAGTTAACTCATTCTATCTGCCTTTCTCTCAAATATTTTTTTAAAAAGTTAAAAAAGATTCAGGTGAGTGGCTTTCAGGGAGTAGAGAGGGAAGGTGAATTTGCCAGCACAGCATTCTTGTTGGTTTCCTCACTTACCCTGGCTGACCTGGGGCAGTTATCCTGAGGAGCCTAACCTGTGGGCTCCATACAACAGGTTGTTTTATTTTGGGGCAGGGAGGGTGTTTTTTTCAATTGGGTTTTTTGACTTTATTTTATTTTCTATTATTTTTTTTGGAGAGACAGAGAGAGAGAGACAGAGAGAGAGGGAGAGAGAAAGACAGAGATGGGCGCGCCAGCAGTCTCAGCTGCTGAGAAAGAAATCCAGATGTGTGCGCCCCCTTGTGGTCAAGTGTGGCATTGCGCCCTTGCATCACTTTGCATCTGGGTTAAACATGGGACCTGGAGATTGGAACCGCTGGAGACTGGAACCAGTGTTCTTAGGCTTAGGAGGCAGTCGCCTTAACCCCTAAGCCATCTCTCCAGCCCTGACTTTATTTTTTTTTAAGAAGTTTTTCTTTCTTTGCTTGTTTATTTTAATTTATTTGAGAGCGACAGAGAGAGAAAGAGGGCAAGAGAGAATGGGCGCACCAGGGCCTCCAGCCATTGCAAACGAACTCCAGATGCATGCACCACCTTGTGCATCTGGCTTATGTGGGTACTGGGGAGCCTCAAACCAGGGTCATTAGGTTTCACAGGCAAGCACTTGACCACTAAACCTTCTCTCCAGCCCTTACTTTATTTTTTTGAGGCAGAGTCTCTCTATGTACATGGCCTGGCTGACTTTGCATTTGTAGCCATCTTCCTGCCTCTGCCTCCCCAACTCCCTACAGCTAATACAGATGCCTCCACACCTACCTGAAATGGGCTTTTGTCACTATGTAGCCCAAGTTGGCCCTGAATCTATGATCCTCCTGTTTCATGCACACCTGGCTCTCAAATGGTTTGACTGAGAGGCAGCCTATGGTGGAAGGAGACATTGTGACCAGCCTCAGTACCCTCTCAGTGCACATATTTCAGAACACCCCTCATGGCCTCCCCTCAGCAAGACAATATGGCAAGCATCTTGAGCGGCCACCAGGTAAAACTGCAAACTGGAGACATACTTCTTGCCAGCCTCTGCCAACTGCGTCCAGAGCAAGGATACTGGACTTATGCCAACTTCATGATCCCAAGACAGCTCCAAAGCAAACAATCACCTCTGGATGGTTTGTGTGGCTCCACCTTGCTCCACAGTAAGTCCCTAAAGGAAAGGTAGGGTAAACTCTGCTGGCAGGGTTGCTACATGCCCTCCATTCAAGTTCTGGGACTGCCCTCCCATCCCCATAAGACATCAGATCTAGTAGTTATCCTGCTGGTTGCAGACAGGCTGGCTTGGGAGGGGTCTTGATACTTGTCATATCTGTGCTGAGCCCAGGCTTTGACAGTGCAACTTCCACTTCTGCAGCCACACTCAGAAGAGACAGAGAATTCCGGAGCTGGACCCACAAATGCTTTGGATGGCTCATTAGCAACCAAACACTGGGTGTAGAAAAAAAATTCATTGTTAGATATAGAAAGAGTCCTTACAAGAAACCAGATCTCAGAATAAGAATGTTAAGGTAACTTTCAGAGAAGAGGTTGAGAATATATAAAGTATGCAAATGGCTGCCAGTCTCCAGAGCACAAAGAATTTCAGGAGTTTGGTAGTGAGACTTAAAGGGGACAAAAGGATGAAGAGATACATGGTTATCAGTGGGTAAAAGATGACACAGCTTGGCAGTTCAGGCCTTTTTGTGGCAATAAATACAAGAGAAAGGGCTTGATGATTTTAGTTCTGGTGTTTGTGGTAGGGAGAGATGTATATCTAGTCCTCTCAAGTGATTCAGTGGATGTGTCTGTAGAATATACAAGGGGACATTTGTAGAGGAGCAGTTTTACTCCCAAGTTATAAATCAGATATGTCCCTGGGCTGTTTTCCAGCCCCTGGGCTGTTTTAAGGGTACTCTCAAATATCTATTTCAAAAAATTTAATAATGAGTTGAATATAAGGCAGTCAGTCAGCACAGGACTTGATACTAAAACACTATTAGTTATGGTAATACTAATATTAGTAAGATGGTAGGAAAGCACCTGTTTTTCTTATGCATTGCCTATGTTGCAGTCTCCAAGACTATCTGCACCATCAGCTAAGGTACTGCACTGGAACATGCCTGCTTATCCACTGACCCCCATTAGTAAAAAAATCACCCAGTGCTAATGCTAGGATGCTAAAAAACATAATCCCCCAAAAAACAAACAAACAAACAAAAAAACACAATTCCATTACCAACATACAAAACCAAAAATATTTATTGCTGAGTCATTCTGAGGTTCCACAGGGACCTCAAGCCTTATGGAGAGTCCACAGACTTGGCAGGAGAAAGAGGGTTCCATGCACTGCCAAGTCTCCCACATCAAGAGATTAAGGCACAGGTCCTCTAATTCCACTTATGGAACTATTGTAAGCCTATTGATCCTGCTAGTCCCTCCATGTCACTTCTACTTCATCTGTCCGATACCTGTGGAAAAACAAGAAATATTTGGAGGAGGATCATCCCTTAGCATATTCCTTTCCTTTTTGTCCTCTGAGATAACATCTTGCTATAAAGCTCAGGCTGGACTCCAGGTTTTCATGCCTTAGCCTCCCAAGGGACTGTAAGTGTATACCATGCCCAGCTCCCTTAGCATATCCTTTTCTCTACCCTCTGTTCTCAAACATTCTTACCTGCTGGTGGCTGGCCCATCTCCTGTTTCTACTCCTGTCTGTCCTCTCCCAGGAGTGCATCACTCACCTCTGGGTAATCCCAGATTCACTGAGGGGAGTCCTGTGTCCAGCCTGAAACATCTCCCAGCCAGCCTGGGCTATCATGGCTCCATTGTCAATACAGAATCTGGGAAAGAAAAGAGATAATGAGGCCTGGAGAAACGGCTTAGTGGTTAAGACGCTTGCCTTCAAAGCCAAAGGACCCAGGTTCGATTCTCCAGGACCCATGTAAGCCAGATGCACAAGGTATCACAAGCATCTGGAATTCGTTTGCAGTGGTTGGTGGCCCTGGCACACCCATTCTCTCTATCTGCCTGTTTTTCTCTCTCAAATAAATAATATCTTTTTTTTTTTAATGAGACAATGAAACTTGTGATCTAAGAACAGAAAAAAAAATCATAATAATGGGAAGACAAGAAACCAAGAAAGGGAGGAACTTTACCTTTTTTTTTTTTTTTTTTTTTTTTTTTTGGTTTTTCAAGGTAGGGTCTCACCCTGGTCCAGGCTGACCTGGAATTAGCTATGTAGTCTCAGGGTGGCCTCGAACTCATGGCAATCCTCCTACCTCTGCCTCCCAAGTGCTGGGATCAAAGGCGTGCGCCACCATGCCTGGCTTAGGAACTTTACCTCTCGTCTGTTGCATAAAGTTGGGCTCCACGTTCCTGGCACATAGTCCCCATCATCTCTTGCAGCCTCATGTTACCTGCGAGGACATAAAGAACAAGAGGAGCTTAATTTTAGCCCTCTGTCCATCAATTAGCTGTGAACTGAGGACAAGTTAGTAGGGGGAAGATGGAGAAGCACAGGACAAGAGATATAACTCTTAATTCCTCTAAAACTTTTGACAATTTAGAGTATCCAAAGGAAGTCGCACAATGCCAAGACAAGGAAAAAGGAACGTTGTTCAATGATACATACACCCCACTCCTCCCACAATGAGGGCTTCCTGGGAACCACAATGTGCCATGGCTCGCTCTGTGATCTCCACCAGCATTGCAAACACAGTTTCCTGTAGAAGACACACACAGTGGAGACATCAGAGGAGCATTCCATCTCAGCTTCACCCCACCATGTAAGGCTCCTCCAGCCATGGTGGCGCATGCCTTTAATCCCAGCACTTGGGAGGCAGAGGTAGGAGGATCACTGTGAGTTCAAGGCCAGCCTGAGAATACATAGTGAAGTCCAGGTTAGCCTGAGCTAAAGTGAAACCCTACCTCAAAAAAAAAAAAAAAAAAAAACAAGCCAGGTGTGGTGGCGCACACCAGAGTGAATTCCAGGCCAGCCTGGGCTAGAGTGAGACCCTACCTCAAAAAAAAAAAAAAAAAAAGCCAGGCATGGTGGCTCATGCCTTTAATACTAGCACTTAGGAGGCAGAGGTAGAAGGATCACCGTGAGTTCAAGGCCACCCTGAGACTACAGAGTGAATTCCAGGTCAGCCTGAGCTAGAGTGAGACCCTACCTCAAAAAACCAACAAAACAAAACAAAACTCCTCCAACCTCAACCTTCCACACCAGCCTTTCCCTTCATTACCTGCAAGGAGAAACAAAGATCCTCAGGAGTACAGTCTCCTGTGGCCAGCATTCGCTGGGCCATGTCCTATGAAAAGAGAAACACACCAAAACAAGAACAGTGCTTTGAGGACTGGAAGAAAGCAAAAATAACTTACCCTACAGAGATTACTTATTTCATCACAACTCAAGTTACCAGCACATCCCATACCACACACTGCCCTTCACTGTCACCCAGCTACAGGGAAGGCATTCTTTATGAATCAATTATTAAGCTGCAAGTGATAGTTCACACCTATAATCTCAGTGCTCAGGAGACTGAGGTAGGAGGATCTCAGTTAGTTCAAGTTAGCATGGGCCCTTACTTCAAAAAAAAAAAAACAAAAAACAAAAAAAACAAAGATACTTCTCTCCCCATTCCCCAAAGTAGGGTCTTGTTCTAGCCCAGGCTGATCTGGAATTCACTATGTAGTCCCAGGCTGGCCTCAAACTCACTGCGATCCTCCTATTTCTGCCTCTTTGAGTTCTGGGATTCAAGACATGTGCGGCCATGCCAGACCTTCTCTTGATCCTCCTGCCTCTACCTATCAAGTGCTGAGATTTCAAGTATGCTACACCACTCTATCAGGCCCACCTTTCTTTCTGTTTATCTGTTTTCACTGTATTAGAATCTAAGTTCTATGTAAGGAGGGATTCTTATTTGTTCCATACTGTGTCCCTATTATCTAGAATAATGCCTGGCACACAGAAAATGTATAGCATTTGTTAAATGAATATATTGAGCATCTGATATGAGTGAATGCTACACACAGGAACTATAATGATGAGTAAAGCAATACATCTTTAAAAGAAGCACAAAAGTATTTCTTTCTTGTCTCCTCACCATTCACACTCACCTCAATGAAAGACAGAATCCCTGAGAATGAAACATCCATCCCCTTTACAGTGTATGGGAGCTCAATGAGCTTCTTGCCTCTATGGAGAAATAAGTAAAGGCACTAAACCTATAGTTAGCTGTTGTGCACCCTCCGAAGCCCCCACAGCCTGCTTTCTTCAGTTTTATGTCCTTTTACCGCTTTGCCATCTGCTCAATGTTGTAGCCTGGACTTGGGTCATTGGAAATCTAACAGAAGAAGAAAGAGTAAACAGTCATGGAACTAATAAACATAATGCAAAATACAGAAATATATTCTTGTACATATGGTAATAATTCTGGAATGCCTCCTCATACAAGGTGAAAAAACAGGAATCAAGACATTTTTTGAGCTGGAGAACTTAGTGGTTAAGGTGCTTGCCTGTAAAGTCAAAGGACCCACATAAAGCACAAGGTGGCACATGCATCTGGAGTTCATTTGCAGTGGCTAGAGGTCCCGGTATGCCAATTTTCTCTCTCTCTCTCTGCCTCCTTTTCAAAAAATTTTTATTATTATTTTTTATTTATTTTTGGAGAGACAGAGAGAGATAGACAGAGAGGGAGACAGAAATGGTCGTGCCAGCAGTCTCTCAGCTGCTGTGAAGGAAATCCAGATGCGTGCGCCCCCTGGTGGGCAAGTGCAGCATTGCGCCCTTGCCTCACTTTGCATCTGGCCAAACGTGGGACCTGGAGATTGGAACCGCTGGACATTGGAACCAGCATTCTTAGGCTTAGCAGGCAGGTGCCTTAGCCGCTAAGCCATCTCTCCAGCCCTCTGCCTCCCTTTCAAATAAATAAATAAAAATAAAAGTTTTAAACAGCTGTGGTGGCACACTCCTTTAATCCCAGCACTCAAGAGGCATAGGTAGGAGTATCGTTGAGAGTTTGAGGCCAACCTGAGACTACATAGTGGATTCCAAGTCAATCTGGGCTAGAGTGAAACTCTACCTCAAAAAACAAAAAAAATAGGGCTGGAGAGATGGCATGCCTGCGAAGCATAAGGACCCTGGTTCGATTCTCCAGGTCCTACCTTAGCCAGATGCACAAGGAGTTCATTTGCAGTAGCTAGAGGCCCTGGTGTGCCCATTCTCACTCTCACTCTCTCTCTGTCTCTAATAATAAAAAAGGAAAGAAAGAAAAAGAAAAAAAAGAAAAAAAAAGGTGTGTGCCACCACGCCTGGCCTCATGATTCTTTAAAATAATAATAATAATAAAATAAATAAATAAATAAATAAAAATTAAGGTGTTAGATGGGGCTGAAGAAATGGCTTAGCAGTTAAGGCGTTTGCCTGTGAAGCCAAAGGATCCCAGTTCAATTTTCCAGGACCCACGTAAGCCAGATGCACAAAGGGCACATACTTCTGGAGTTCGTTTGCAGAGGCTAGATGCACTGGAGTGCCCATTCTCTCTCTGCCTCTCTTCTATCTCTCTGTTTGCAAATAAATAAATATTATTTTAAAAATTATTTAAAAATTTATTTAAAAATAAAAAATAAATTAAGGGGCTAGAGAAATGACTTAGTGGTTAAGGCACTTGGCCTGTGAAGCCTAAGGATCCAGGTTCAATTCCCCAGTAACCATGGGAACCCAGATGCACAAGGTGGCGCATGTGTCTGGAGTTTGTCTGCAGTGGCTAGAGGTCCTGGGGTGCCCATTCTCTATCTACCTCTTCCTCTCCCTCCCTCCCTATCTCAAATAAATAAAATATTAAAAAACAAAACAAAAAAAAAACAAACTTTTAACCAGGCATGGTGGCACATACCTTTAATCCCAGCACTCAGGAGGCAGAGGTAGGAGGACCGTCATGAGTTTGAGGCCAACTTAAGACTACATAGTGAATTCCAGGTCAGCCTGGGTTAAAACAAGACCCCACCTCAATAAACCAAAACAGGGGCTGGAGAGATGGCTCAGCAGTTAAGCACTTGCCTATGAAGCCTAAGAACCCCAGACTGAGGCTCAATTCCTCAGTATCCATGTAAGCCAGATGCACAAGGTGGCTCATGCATCTGGAGTTCGTTTGCAGTGGCTGGAGGCCATGCTGCGCCCATTCTCTTGCTCTCTCTCTGCCTCTTTCTCTCTCTGCCTGTCAATCTCAAATAAATAAATAAAAAATAAATAAACAAAAATCCGAAACAATAAAATATTTTCAATTTTTTTATAGAATTGTGTTCACACACAACTATCAACTAGTATACATTTGCACAAATAGTAGATACATACAAATGTACCTTGTGATTACTTCCCATCCATGTTTTAACAAATGGCAGAGAATAAAGTAAAATATGGAGGAAGCCTAAGACCCTACTCCCCCCTTCATTTCTATGGCTTCCCAGAAATTCACCCACATCTTCTGTTCTTCTGCTGTTTCAAGGGCCTACCTTGAGCACTCGAGCAAAACGATCCAGACAATTACCCACAGCAATATCAATGGTTTCCCCAAAGATGCGGTACCGATGTTCCAAGTAGGCTATCACCTAAGGATGAAGATGTCCATGAAACTTCACATTGTAAAGAGTACGTGGCTTTAGGGAAGAAAGTAGCACAATGGAAATGCAGACACTAGACATTCTAGTGAGAAAAAAAAAGGGAAGCTGGACATTGTGGCTCATACCTGTTAAAAATTAAAAACTGGTGAGGCTGAAGCAGTAGGATTGCCACAAGTTGGAGGTCAACCTGGGCTACATGGTGAATTTGGGACCAGCTCAGACTACATAGCAAGACCCTCACTCAAAACAACAAAACCAGGGGGCTGGAGAGCTGACTCAGAGGTTAAGTGATTGCCTTCAAAGCCTAAAGAGCCAGGTTCAATTCCCCAGTACCCACATAAAGCCAGATGCACAAAGTGGCACATGCAACTGGAGTTTGTTTGCAGCAGTTAGAGGCCCTGGCATGCCCAATCTCTTTCTGATTCCTTCTCTCTGCTTCTAAATAAATAAATAAATGAAACCAGGGGGCTGGAGAAATGGCTCAGCGTTTAAAGGAGCTTGCTTGCAAAGTCTGATGGCCTGGGTTTGATTCCCCAGTACTACAGTAAGCCAGATGCACAAAGTGGCACATTCATGTGGAGTTTGTTTGCAGCGACAAGAGGTGCTGGCATGCCCATTCTCTCTCTGCTTGCAAATAAATAATAAATAAAATTATTTTTAAAAAAAGAAAACAGCTGGGCTTGATGGCACACACCTTTAATCCCAGTACTCAGGAGGCAGAGGTAGGAGGATCACCATGAGTTTGAGGGCACCCTGAGATTACAGAGTGACTTACAGGTCAGCCTGAACTAGAGTGAAACCCTACCTCAAACAAACAAAAACCCCAAAAAACCTAAAAAGCAAAGCAGTGCTCACAGCATATACATGAAAATTGAATGATACAGGAGTTTAACAAAGCTCCTCCTTGAGAATGACACAAATTCGCTACAAATTCCTTATTTTTGTAGAACCTAAAACAAACAACAAACAAGCAAAAAACCCCAAAACCTAAGGGAGCTGGGTGCAGTGACCCATGCAGACTTTCCAATAAAAAGCAGAAAAAAAAATGGAAGCAGCCAGGCATGGTGGCGCACGCCTTTAATCCCAGCATTCGGGAGACAAAGGTGGGAGGATCGCCCTGAGTTCGAGGCCACCCTGAGATTACATGGTGAATTCCAGGTCAGCCTGGGCTAGAGTGAGACCCTACAAAAGAAATAGTGCAGGTTTGAACTGGGGAGATGGCTCAGTGGTTAAAGACACTTGCTTTCAAAGCCTGCTAGTCCAGGGTTCAATTCCCAGTACTCACATAAAACCAGATGCACAAAGTGGCACATGCATCTTGTGTTTGTGGCGAGAGGCCCAGGGCCCATACACATATATGAAAGAAGTGGTACAGTTTGTAATCTCAGCTGTTCAGGAGACTGAGGCAAGAGAATCACAAATTTCAGGGCATCATGGGTTATATGAGACTTCGGCTTAAAAAAAAGTGGAAGAGCCAGATGTGGTGGCACATGTCTTTAATCCCAACACTTGGGAGGCAGAGGTAGGAGGATTGCCGTGAGTTTGAGGCCACCCTGAGACTACATAGTTAATTCCAGGTTAGCCTGGGCCAGAGTGAGACCCTACCTTGAAAAAACCAAAAGTGGAAGATGGGAGTCCCAGTACTTGGGAGGTAGAGGTAGGAGGATTGCCTTGCCATGAGTTTGAGCCTGAGACTACATAGTGAATTCTAGGTCAGCCTGGGCTAGCAAGACCCTATCTTGAAAAACAAAAGAAGGCAGCTTATGCTGGCATGGTGCTGCATGCCTTTAATCCTACCACCCCGGAGGCAGAGGTAGGAAAACTGCTATGAGTTCGAGGCCAGCCTGAGACTACATAGTGAATTCCAGGTCAGCTTGACCTAGAGTGAGACCCTACCTCGAAAAACCAAAAAGAAAAAAAAAAGGAGGGGTGCTGGAGAGATGGCTTAGAACTCAAGGTCCTTGCCAGCAAAGCCAAAGGACTCAGGTTCCATTCCCTGGTACCCATGTAAGCCAGACACACAAGGTGGTACATCTGTCTGGAGTTGATCTGCAGTGGCTGGAGGCCCTGGTACACCCATTGTCTCGGTCTCTGATTGAAAATTAAATTTTTTTTTTTTTTAAAGGGCTGGTGAGATGGCTTAGCAGTTAAGGCACTTACCTGTGAAGCCTAAGGACCCAAGTTCAATTCTTCAGGACCCATATAAGCCAGATACACAATGTGGCACATGTGTCTGGAGTTCATTTGCAGTGGCTAGAGGCCCTGATGTGCCATTCACTTTCTCTCTCTCCCCCAAATAAAAATAAAAATTTTTTTAAAATTAAAAATAAAATAAAAATAAAAAAGCGGGACTTTCCAAACCCTAAAGAAGTAATTTTTCAAAAATATTTTATTCATTTAGCTGGGTGTAGTGGTGCACGCTTTTAATCCCAGCACTCAGGAGGCAGAGGTAGGAAGATCACTGTATGTTTGAGGCCACCCTGAGACTACATAGTGAATTCCAGGTCAGCCTGAGCTACAGTGAGACTACCTTGAAAAAACAAAACAAAACAAAAAATTTATTTATTTATTTTGAGGAGGGCAGATAGAAAGTGGGTGCACCAGGGCCTCTAGACACTGCAAACGAACTACAGACACATGTGCCACCTTGTAAATCTTTATGTGGGTACTGGGGAATTGAATGTGGGTCCTTAGGCTTTGCAGGCAAGCACCTTGGCTGCTAAGCCATCTCTTTAGCCCAAAAAAGTAATTTTTTGAGTTTTTGTTTGAGAAGAAGCCCATACCTGATGAGGATTCCCTGAGCAGACCCTAATCTACAGAATCTATAGATCATGGCAAATGAAAACTGTCATTTCAAATATATTTTTCTAGCTTATAAGTTTCTGATATATCCCTGAGGCAGGCTTAATTGTGTGGACTAAGGAACAAGCTTGTCTACTCAGAGTCAGGGAAGAGTCTTCTAGGTTATTCCACCAGTGCAGGTACTGGGAAACAAGGTCCAGTTGAAGAACTCAAGATCTGACAGGGCTGGACAAATGGCCCACCCAACACAGTGATAGCAATCTACTCAGGCCCTTTCTTCATTTGCAATTACAAGAGACCACTTTTTTTTTTTTTTTTTTTTTGGCTTCTGCTTTTTGAGACAAGGTCTTACTCTATAGCTCAAGCTGGCCTTGAACTCATGGTAATCTTCTTGCCTCAGTAGTGCTGGGATTACAGATGTATACCAATACACCTAATCCTTAAGAATTATTTTAGGGCTAGGGAAATGGCTTAGTGATTAAGGCATTTGCCTGCGAAGCCTAAGGACCCAGGTTCAATTCCCCAGGACCCACATAAGCCAGATGCACAAGGGGACACATGCGTCTGGAGTTCATCTGCTGTGGCTAGAGGCCCTGCAGTGCCTATTCTCTCTCTCTCTCTCTCTGTCTCTTAAATAAATAAATACATAAAATATTTTTAAGAACTATTTTAAAAGGTTCTGAAACAATGGAACTTTCAAAAGAGAAAAAGTAGGGGCTGGAAAGATTGCTCAGTGGTTAAGGCACTGACCTGCAAAGCCTAATGACGCAGGTTCAATTCCCTAGTACCCACATAAAGCCAGATGCACAAGTGGCACACACTTCTGGAGTTCCTTTGCAGTGGCTAGAAGCCCTGGTGCACCCATTCTCTCTCTCTGTTTCTTTTCTCTGCCTCTATTTACAAATAAATAAATTAATTAAATTTTTTAAGAGAAAAAGTGTCATTATTTTAAAGGCTTCAATCCATTTTCTTTCCTTTTTTAAATTGGAAATTCCTAACTTTTATCATCACATGTGTAAAACTAACATTCTAATTCTTCTGCCAAAATCTGCAACTTTACAAACTCTGTTATGTGTTTTTCTACAATATCTTACGTAAACATAAGCCCAGCTTTATCCCTGCAGCTCCTATGACTCAGGAAGAACAAAGAAGTTGCTAGCAAATGCCTCAGAAATGAAGATGTTAGAGAAAATACTCTTAATTACCTGAGTATTTCCTCCACTGACATACAATACAGTTGGGCTAGTGGCTCCAGTGATAAGGCGGCCCATTTCAATGTGGCCTATACAATGGTTCACACCTAGCAATGGCTTATTCCACAGCTGGGCCACAGTACGAGCAACAACTGCTACAGAAGCCAATGGGGCTCCCATGCCAGGACCTAGGAGGGTACAAATGGAAGTTAGAATCCTAGAGATTAGACAAAACAGCTAAAGGAAATATAAGATCTAGGGGGAGTGGTGGTGGGAGATTTCAAGTGTACACTATTTTAACACAGCTCTCCCTGCCATACCTTTGGTGTAAGCAATGCAATCGATACCCTGGGAGGTTACTCCAGCTTCTGTTAGTGCCTCTTGCAGTAGGTCTAGGATAACAGCTCGGTGGTGCCTGGCAGTATCACCTGGAAGGAATCCTAGGAGATGCATACAGATCACAGATCACAGCAAAGATAAATAGAAGTTTAAAAAAAAAAAAAAAAAAAAAAAAGGTTTTAGTAATGTAGCAAAAGATTTTCAGACATCCATTTTCCAACCTCCTAGGCTTTCCTTTGTCTTTCTCCCTTCTCCTCTCTCTCTTTCTCTTCTTCACTACCTCTGCTCTCTCTTTTTGAGACAAGGTAATGTAGTCCCATTTGGCCTTAAACTCACCATTTTCCTGCCCTAGCCTCTCAAGTACTGGGATTACATCATACTCAGCTTTCCTTCTAATCTCTATAAGGCAATTTAGCTTTTAGAAATGCCCTTGTTCACATCCAACTCCTACTTAACTTAGTCAATTCAGGGCTGAAGAGATGATGGCTCAGCAGTTAAGGTGCTTGCCTGCAAAGTGTAACAACCAGGGTTAGATTCCCCAGTACCCATATAAATCCAGATGCAAGTGGTGCATGCCCACTCTCTGTCTTCAAATAAATAATTTTTTTAAAAACTCAATTCAAGTTATATCCCAGTTTTGGGTGACTTTCCCAATGACACTACAAATCCCACATGTGGTTATATTATTATACTTAACACATAATTACAGTATGATGGAGTTGGGGAGATGGCTCAGGGGGTAAAAGGCTTGTTGCATAAGCATAAGGACTAGAGTTTGAATCCTCAGCTCTCACATAAATGCTGGGCAGTATGGGCCCAGAGCCTGTGAGGCAGAGACTGCAGAGTCCCAGGACAAACTGGCTAAACAGACTAGCCAAATCTAGGTTCAAGTTGAGACACTGCCTCAGAAATAAGAGTGGAGAGGGCTGGGAAGATGGCTCAGCGGTTAAGGTGCCTGCCTGCAATGCCTAGTGACCCAAGGCTTCTTTCTATCTGCCTCTTTCTCTCTCTCTTAAATAATAAAATTATATATATATATATATATATATATATATATATATATATATTTTTTTTTTTTTTTTTTTTTTGGTTTTTCGAGGCAGGGTGTCAGTCTAGCTCAGGCTGACCTGGAATTCACTCTGTCGTCTCAGGGTGGCCTCGAACTCACAGTGATCCTCCTACCTCTTCCTCCTGAGTGCTGGGATGAAAAGCGTGTGCCACCATGCCCAGCATAAAATATTTTTTAAACAAGAAAGCAAGCAGAGAGCAAATGAAGATACCCAACGTCAACATGTATCCTCAACAAATGCACACACCTGCACATACATGTGTCCACATGTATGTGAACACGCATTACACACAGCATTTTTTGTTTTTTCAAGGTAAGGTTTCACTCTAGCCCACGCTGACCTGGAACTCTCTATAGTCCCAAGCTGGCACTGAACTCACAGCAACTTTCCTACTTCTGCCCTCAAGTGATGAGATTAAAGGCACATGTTACCATGCCTGGCCAAAAATCTTTTGTAATTAAAAAAATATTTATAGCATTAAAATTAGCTGTAATTTCCTCAGTGTCAACACGAGTATCTCAGCGCCCCTGGCTATTTATCTTTGTAATCCCCAATGTCCACGTGAGTCCTAAATACGCATGTGCCCGTCACATCATCCATCACCTGTTCAGACTTTTTGAGCATATGCAGCTTAGTTGTTCTCTCCTATGTATACAGGGGCTTTGGGGGAGGGTAAACAAGATATAAATTGTAAATAATGTTAAAAGTTCTACAGTATTTGGAACTTTCATATAGTCTTCTCGACCAAGTCCGACAAGTATTACTAGTCCCACTGTAAGAGTAAGGAAAAGACACCTAAAAACATTACTGAATATGAACACTTGAAAGCCAGTCACTTCTGATTACTAGGCTAAGAATATTTCTATTCCCTTCTTTCTACTCATTCTAAAATATTTTCAGGGGGCTGGAGAGATGGCTTAACGGTTAAGATGCTTGCCTGCGAAGCCCAAGGACCCAAATTCCATTCTCCCGGACCCATATAAGCCAGATACACAAGGTGGCACAGGCACCTTGCAGTGGCTGGAGGTCCTAGCTTACCCATTCTATCTGTATCTTTCTTTCAAATAAATAAATAAAATATAAAAAATATTTTAAAATATTTTCAAGGCTGGAGAGATGGTTAAGGTGCTTGCCTACACTGCCTTAAGAATCTGATTGGATTCCCCTGTACCCACAGAAAGCCAGATGCACAAAGTGGTAATACGTCTGGAGTTCGTCTGCAGTGGCTAGAGGCCCTGGCGCACTTATCTCTTTGCAAATGAATAAAAATTAAAATATTTTCAGTCTATCGTTAGTATATTATTTATCATGCCGCAGTGTAAAAACACATTATGACCAACTGCGGGGCACCTCCGTAACACCTACTTGCGAATGCTTTAGCACTTTAAAGGAGTTCAATAAAACATGAACGGACCCAGGTCCGAGTGCCCGTGGCCCTTCTTCTAGTCATCATCCTTTTAACACCGACTGTCACAACCAAACACACTTCAAACATGTCTAGTGGCGCTCAGGCGAGGTCGCACAAATCTGCAACCCCAACTCAGGGGAAGCAGGAACAGGTGATGAAGAGCTCGAGACTAGTCGCAGAAAACAGAAAGCTGTAAAAGGAGTGCAAGCGACCAAGCCCTCCTTCCCCGGAGTGGAGAACGGAAAGCAACGCGGTGCAGGGACCTCGCCCGACTCCCTCACCTGTGCCCGGGGGAGTGACGTAGGTGCGCCGCGGGTTCGCCAGAACCTCGCCATCCCTCACCACTCCTACGCCAATCTTGTTGGCGCTGCCTTCAAAGCCCAGCACGGCGGGCATGGTGGAGCGCGGTTGAACACGCCGGGCCTAGGCACCCGCAGAGCCAAGCAAGTCCTCGGCGGTCGGCGCCGGGAGCGAACGGCCCGGCAGGCACGGCCGGCGCGTCCCCAGCGGCGCCTTCCCCACTGCCGGGCGCTCCGAGCCGGCCTGCGCGCCTCACGGGCTCTGCGGCTCGGGGGCCGCTCTGCCTTGGCGCGGGCTCAGCCTCCTCCACCGGCCTCTCCCCTCGTTCCCCGCGCTGCGCTCTTCGGTCAGGGTCGCTGGACGAGTGGTGACACAGGCACAGCCAAAAACAGCCCGAGCTCGGAACGTGGGGACCTTCGGGGACCCAAACAGCTACAAAAGGACGGCGCTTCTCCGTCACGTGGTAGTCATATCGCCCAATCACCCGCGTCCCTCGGCCACGTGAGGCCGACACGTGGGGACACGGCGGCGTGCTCCGTTCTTTGTCCTGCGGCGAGGAGGAAGCAGGTCGGGACTCCAGCAGATCAGGTGAGATTGTGGCGAGGTCGAAACTGAGGTCCTGGCATGCAGGGGTGCAAGTCTTTCCGCGGTGCAGGCGCTCCGAAGTCATCTAACGGGGCCGCGGCAGGGTTTCTGGTGCACGCAATGTATGGCGTGGAATGCGGCGCGGGGCGGCGCGTGGGACCCGCGGAGTCTTCCGCTCCCTCCACTTCACGATTGCTTTGTGTACACAGGCAGCGCGGAAGCATCGTGCTTCGTTGGGCTGCGTGGTCCAGGTGCCGAAGGGCTTTCGTGATAGCCATGCCAAAGCGTGGGAAAAGGGGAGCGGTGGCGGAAGATGGGGCAGAGCCCCAAACCGGTAAGAATGGAATGGGCCACTGGGCACTGGCGGTCGGCTCTGTGGGGCGGGATGGGGATGGTAAACACCGACAGTTACCAAGCCGGGCTTTGCTGAGAAGTTAGGAAGAACAGGAAAGATTCTCCATGGATCCACAGTTAATTCTCCACCGAGGTTTCAAACCTTTTTCCACTGTCGGTTACTCATCTTATAGAGCCAGAGGCCAAGAAGAGTAAGGCAGGAGCAAAGAAAAGCGAAAAAGAGACTGCTGGCGAGGACCCAGCCTTGTATGAGGACCCCCCAGACCAGAAAACTTCACCTAGTGGCAAATCTGCCACACTCAAAATCTGCTCCTGGAATGTGGATGGACTTCGAGCCTGGATTAAGAAGAAAGGTTTAGATGTAAGTAGAATTCGGGGAGTGCAAGATATGGTCCTTGTCAGTGAGTGAGCTTCAGGATTGTCACCTTGCCCCATTTCAGTCCCTAAGATGTGTTCTCTTGTCTATAGGGTTTTTTTTTGTTGTTGTTGTTGTTGTTTTTGTATTCCGAGGCCTCTCTGGCCCAGGCTGACCTGGAATTCACTACGTAGTCTCAGGGTGGCCTCGAACTCACAGCATTCCTCCTACCGAGTGCTAAGATTAAAGGCGTGTGCCACCAAGCCCAGCTTGTTTTTTTTGCTGGAGCAGGGGCTCCTTTAGTCTTGCCGAGATGTCTATTGCTTTCATTCCATTGCAGTTGTCTCCTTGCATGCCCTCCTCCTAGCCCCAGAATGTTGCAGAAACCTCTTCTAGACAACTGACTTTGTGTTATCTCATACATATTCTCTATCTCAGTAATTACTAAAAATCTTAGCTGGCAATCTACTGCCTGTAGTCTTCAGTACATCATGAAAGACATTCTTATTTGCCTCCCTTGTGAATTACAGGATTTATAATTGTGCTGCTTAACTGTTGACCTTGTGCATAAGTGCTGTCATGCGCATAGTGTGTGTTTAGCTCATAAGATCTTAAAAATTATCTGTCAAATTGGTAACTTTCCACCTTTTCATTCAGTGGGTAAAGGAAGAAGCCCCTGATATATTCTGCCTCCAAGAGACCAAATGTTCAGAGAACAAACTCCCAGCAGAACTTCAAGAACTGACTGACCTCTCTCATCAGTACTGGTTAGCTCCTTCTGACAAGGAAGGATACAGTGGTGTAGGTCTACTTTCCCGGCAGTGCCCGCTCAAAGTCTCTTATGGCATTGGTAAGACCCTGTTGGTTCTTAATATCTGAATTCTTCTCAACTAGTTGTTAATAGTTGACTCTTGCCCCCAGTATTTTATTCCTGTATTGTTTTTGTTTTTTTTTTTGAGGTAGGGTCTCCCTCTAGTCCAGGCTGACCTAGAAGTCAATCAGTAGTCTCAGGGTGGCCTTGAACTCTTGGCAGTCCTCCTACCTCTGCCTCCCCAGTGCTGGGATTATAGGCGCTGCTTTGTATTTTGTTTTTTGTTTTGTTTTTGATTACTAGGCTGACCTGGAATTAACTATGTAGTCTCAGGGTGGCCTCGAACTCACCTGCCTCCCGACCCAGCTGCTTTGCTTTGTATTTTTTAATGCTGATTGTTTTAATCATTTCTGTAGGTGAGGAAGAGCATGATCAAGAAGGCCGTGTGATTGTGGCTGAATTTGACTCGTTTGTACTGGTAACAGCCTATGTACCTAATGCAGGCCGGGGTCTGGTAAGACTGGAGTACCGCCAACGCTGGGATGAAGCCTTTCGCAGGTTTCTGAAGGGTTTGGCAGCTCACAAACCCCTTGTGCTATGCGGGGACCTCAATGTGGCACATGAAGAAATTGACCTTCGTAACCCCAAGGGGAACAAAAAGAATGCTGGTTTCACTGTCCAGGAGCGCCAAGGCTTTGGGGAACTGCTGCAGGACGTGCCACTGGCTGACAGCTTTAGGCACCTCTACCCCAATACTGCCTATGCATATACCTTTTGGACTTACATGATGAATGCTCGGTCCAAAAATGTTGGTTGGCGCCTTGATTACTTTTTGTTATCCCATTCTCTCTTACCTGCATTGTGTGACAGCAAGATTCGTTCCAAGGCTCTTGGCAGTGATCACTGTCCTATCACTCTGTACTTAGCACTGTGACACCCTGAATTACTATGAGCCTAGGAAACCCCCTACAGACACCACTAACCCTTTTAATAGCTTTCTAGAGAAATCAAAACTGTTCCTGCCTTGTAAAAACACAGTATCTTCAACCAGGTTTTCTTTAAGTCCAAGGATTCTGTTTTACAGGTACTCTTCACCCTTTTTGTAAAAATTAGGCAAAACTGATAACTTTGTTTGAACATCCAAGTAAAAATAAAAGGTCATAAGTTGTCTTGATGTTTTACACCTTTTTGGATCTACAAATTCCATCCTTTCACACACCACCACTGGAAAAGGTTAGAGTAGTGACTATTTATTTACAAGCACAACATGAGTTCCCTAACCTCCCCCAAGATACAGCAACCCTACCCAGCCCAGTTTAGTATTGCAACTGGAGGTAAGGAAGGTTGGAAGAAGGAATGAAGGGAAATACAGCATAGGGGAACATACCCCACATTAAATAGTTATATATACATCAGTACTATAGTTCTGTACAGAGCAGCGACTGACTCCACCCACGGGACTTGGAATGTGGGGAGAGGAGACTAAGGGTACTGAGGCCTGAGTCAGCCCCTGATGAAGTGCAATAGCAGCAGCAAGGTCCTAATGGTGCACAGGAGGGAGGGGACCCCTGCCCCCAGGGTTACCCATCCCCACCCTGCCCTGGAATGTATAAGGGACAGGAATGGTTCTCCAGGAGCATATCAGGACAAGGCTAGAACCATCTTGGGGTCCCATGTTTAGAGGCAATGTTTTATCTACTTCACCCTAAACATAGCAACCCTTGGAGGAAAGCAGCCAGCCAGCAGTGGTCATATCTACCTCCACCTTAGGTGAGGGGCTGGTTCCTTCCTACTTCCCAGGGAAAAGGAAGGCAGTTGCTTGGCTTTGCTATTAAAGCCTAAGGAGCCTTTTACTCCACCTCCCTTTGTAGTGTCACGATGGCCACTAGGGAGGGGCTAGGCACAGTCTGGATCCAGGGGCTCAGGAGTAGTTCTGGACAGGGTGGCTGACCTTCATACAGGCCCAATACAGGGCCCGGCCCAAACATAACACAGCCAACAGAATGACAAATGCCCAGGCTGCGTAGATACCTCCATATCGCTGTGCATACTTCCAGGTACCAAACTGACAGATAAAGAAGAAAAAGATGCAAGTTACTTTTGATGTCTCACTACTGCCTAGAAGCCTCAGAAATGGTTACACAAGTCAAAACTTCAGTCCTTGCCAGGTGTGGTGGTGCATGCCTTTAATCCCAGCACTCAGGTGGCAGAGGTAGAAGGATCATCAAGAGTTCCAGGCCACCCTGAGACTACATAGTGAATTCCAGGTCAGCCTGAGCTAGAGTGAGACCCTGCCTTGGGAAAAAAAAAAAAAAAAAAAAACCTTCAGTCCTTGTTCTAAATTTTAACCATCTCTGGAACTTTTCTAGACAGGTGGTTTAGCTCCCTTTCCTTAGGCAGTGAAGTGCTCTTCCTTTCCCAGACCTCTGTTAATATATTAAGACTGACAAGTGAACCAGGATTCCTAATAGCAACTTAATTCAAGCTACTTCATGGTCCTGACCTCCGGAGAGGACAGCTGCTTTTACTTTCAGGACTGTTCACCAATCACCTTCAACTTTATACCCTAAACTACCTTCCCACCCACCCCCAAGATTCACTTTTTCCCCCTTGTGGATATCCAATTATTCTGGTACCATTTATTGAAAAGACTCTAATGTCCTGAATTGCACTGCATCTCTGTTGTAATTAGGTAATGATATATGCATAGGTCTGTCTCTGCTCAATTCTGTATTGAGGGTCTATCATACTGAGGGTGACCCTGTACTTCTAATCCTCCTGCCTACAACTCCCAAGTACTACGATTATAGGCGTGTGTCAACACACCAGGTGTACATGGTGCTGGGAAGTGAGCCCAGGGCCCTGTGCATGCTAGGCTAGCATTTTACCAACTAAGCCATTCCCCAGTCTCAGTCTCTTTCTCTCTCTTTTTTTTTTTTTTTTTTTGGTTGTTTTTGTTTTGATGCAGTGTCTCATGTAGCCCAGGCTGGATTCTAACTCAGTAAGTAGTCAAAGATTGGGCTAGAAAGATGGCTAAGTGGTTAAAGGCACTTGGTTGCAAAGTCTTACAGATGACACAAAGCCAGATGCACAAAGTGGCACATGTGTCTGGAGTTCATTTGCAGTGGCAAGAGAACTTGGTGCACCATACACACACACACACCACTCTGCTTGCAAGGATTTTTTTCCAAAAGTTTTTTTAAAGTACTCAAGGATATTGGATTTCTGGGCCTCCTACTCTCACCTCCTGATGTTGGGACCATTGTCATGTGCCACCACACCCGGTGTAAGCACCCAAGAATTTGAGTGTGCTGGGGAAGTACTCTATGAATTGAGTACATTCCCAGCCACACACACACCCTTTTTTGTTTTTGTTTTTGTTTTTTCAAGGTAGGGTCTCACTCTAGCTCAGGCTGACCTGGAATTTACTATGTAGCCTCAGGGTGGCCTTAAACTCACATTGATCCTCCTACCTCTGCCTCTTGAGTGCTGGGATTAAAGGCATGTGCCACTACGCCCAGCTCTTTGATCATTTTTAAAAATATTTTATTTACTTATTTGAGACAGAGGAAGAGGCAGAGAGAAAGAAAAAATGGGCATGCTGGGGCCTCCAGCCACTGCAAACAAACTCCAGACACATGCATCCTGTTGTGCATCTGGCTTAAGTGGGTCTTGGAGAATCGAACTGGGGTCCTTAGGCATTGCAGGCAAATGCCTTAACCACTAAGCCATTTCCCCAGCCCCCGTTGATCATTTTTTAGGGTAACAATTTTCCAAGTCTTAGCCTGTAATGAGGCTGAGGAATGAAGGGGAATTCACCAAAGTTACTCACAGCAAGGCCAGTGGCAGTTATTGCCAAGAGTAAACCAAGCAGAAAACAGCAGATACATCTCTTCCGAGGATATCTGCGCCCAATAGATGACCTGTAGGGAGCCAAACAGATATTGACATTTGGAATGCCCTAGTGTTTTTATTCTACACATAACCCAATTACCAATGCAATCCCTAATCACTTACACTTTCCTGCAGTGAGGACAGCGTGCCAAGGTCCGGTCTGTGAATTCTGTCCACTATGGAGAAAGAAAAAGGAACTGTACAAAAAAGGTCCTCCTCAATGAGAACTTTCGGGGAGGGGGAAGGGGAAGAATGTGTCTCCATAGGACATACATTTTCAGGATTCATTATTATTACTAGTCCCCACGCCCCTCCAGGGTTTCCAATATCCCTCCTTACCAGAAAACTATTCTTGCAATGTCCACAGATGACCCTGACACCCATTGGCTGTGGTTCTGGACTCAGTGGTCCTGGGTGCACAGGTCCCAGGTTGATGATTCTTTTGCTATACAAAAGAAAAAGACTTATTTTTTTTTTTAAGTTTTTAAAGATAGTCAGGAATCATGGCACATCTGTAATCCCACCAGTTGGGAGGTAAAGGCAGGAGAATCAGGAATTTTCAGTTCACCCTCAGTTACACAGCAAGTTCCAAGACACACTGGACTACATGAGACCCTCTCTCAAAAACTGCCACAAACCAATGCCCACCCCCTGCCCCAGCAATGTTCTTAATTCTAGGAATCTCCACATGTGTCTTCACAGAATCTCTGAGGGAAACACTACTTAACTTCAGGTCTCCAATTTTCCCTTTTCTCAGGACAATTCATCAGTCCTGAAGGCTCTCTATTACCTAAATTCCAAGCAGTCTCACTTTATTTTTCTATAAGCATTCATCCTTTTAAAAATTATTCTGGGTTTTTGCTGCCGGGTGTGGTGGTGCACGCCTTTAATCCCAGCACTCAGGAGGCAGAGGTAGGAGGACTGCTGTGAGTTCAAGGCCACCCTGAGAATACAGAGTGAACTCCAGGTCAGCCTGAACTAGTGAGACCCTACCTCAAAAAACCAATAAATAAATAAATAATTATTCTGGGTTTTTGCTGTTTTTTACTGAGACAGGGTCTTATATAGCACATGCTATCTTTGAACTCATTATGTAGCTGGGGCTTGGCCTTTAACTCCTAATCCTGCCTATCTCCACCTCCTAAATACTGAAATTACAGAGGTACACCACCATGCCCAACTTCATCCCTTTTTGGCTCCTCAATTTTGTCTACATATGGCCTTCCCTACCTCATGCCTCTTACCAGTAGGGCCTGGGGCAGGCAATCCGCTGGGAAGTCACTTTGCAGATAAGGAGACAGTTACAGGGGCATCGAACATATTTCTTCCCTGGGGGTGCATTCTTGATTGGCTAGAGAGCAAGGAATATATCAGCAAGAAACCTGTAATCCTAATCCCTTCCATTTTTCTCCAAGAACACTCTTAGAAGAGATCACAAAGTACTACCCAGAAAGGAGTAAAGAGAGGAGATATGCAAATATAGCTAGGCATGGTGATTCATGCCTGTAATGACAACACTCAGGAGGCTGAGGCAGGAAGACTGTATCGAGTTCCAGGACAGCCTGGGAGACAGTGAGACTCTCAAAACTAACAACAACAATTCAACAACAACAAAAAAAACTTTGTTAATGAGAACTACACTCAGCATCTAGAAGGGTGATGATGGACATTAGCTTTGATGAATGGCTGGGAGGAAACAGCAGTTTTGGACTCCTGGAACTGAAACTGGGTTTCAAGAAAAGCCCTTGGACAGGATCTAGAATCAAAAAGAGGAAGCATGAAACAGGGCCTATTTTGTAGATAGGTGTAACTCACAGTGGCTTCATTGCAGACACCACATTTAACTACGTGCTGATGCATCTTGCCTTCCACATTGATCAGAGATTGACAGACTCGGCAGGGAATCATGGGGGGACTTCCACTCTCCGGGCTAGTCAGGGGTGAGTAGGGGGGCGGGTCGTCCCCAGGCAACACTGCTGGATGCCCCTCAGGGAACGGAGGAAATGCTGAGGAGGAAGCAGATAAAAAGGATCATTTGCAGTTACTCCCAACTGATGCTCCACGGAGGTAGGTAACTCTGAGATCTTATACCCTTGTGACTAAGCTCGACCGGCTTCTAATCTGCGCTTGGATCAGCTTCTCAGACCGTACCTCGTTCACAGGCTCTGGTCGTGAGGGCCAAGAGAAGCAAGCCTCGCCCGTGACAGGTGCAACAGTCCTGCACTGGGCGCCCGGGCCCCGCCTCCGCCCTGGGCCCCGCCCCCTCACCGCCTCTCCCGGTACCCCGGGGACACCTGCACCCACCACGGCTTACCCTGGGGCGGGGCATGTTTACCCGCTCCATACGGTGGTGCAGAGGGGGTCAGGCCTCCCCCGGGCCCAGCCCCACTCCCGCCCGGCCCCACTAAACCGTTGCCGCCAGCGCCACCGTCGATGGGCTCGGACAGGAGCGGAGAACGCTCTCCATCGGCCGCCATGGCCGCCGCCTGCCGCTCGGGTCAGCGATCCAGGTCCCTCGGCCAAGGCCCCTGCCGCTGCCGCCGTCGCCGTCACGGTCCCCGTCACCGCCTCCCAAGCCGCCGCCGCCGCCGCCGCTACCGGGTGCCCAAGGCGCCTGCGCGCCGCTCGCCCAGCTCCCCCGCCCAGCCAGTGACCCGCCCCATTCGGTGCCGCGCTCGTGATAGGTTAACCCCGTCCCCGCCCGGTTGTCATTCGTGGACCTCAAGCAGTTCCCGGTCTGGGAAGGCGGCTCTTCTTTTCCATTGGGAGGCGGCGCGCTGACGTCATCATCACATGACCTGCCAGGAGCGGCTGAGCTTGCAGAAACTGCCCGTGACTCGGAGTTCTGCCAGCCATTGGAAGCGAGGCTCATCGCGCTACCCCGAGCAGATGGGGCCGGGCTGCCGCCGCCTGCAGGTCACGTGTTTCAAGAAGCCCTGCGGTCTTAGTGCTTAAAGTCTGTCACTCTTGGTTGGTCCAAATGCCTCATTAAAAGATTTCCTGGCTTCATAAGGGGCTCCCTATTGGCTGATGGCATCCTTTCCCTCATCCTGTGATCTTTGGGGCGCAATACTATTGGCCCAAATTTAGCAGCAGAACATGAGGATCGAAGGAGGTTTAAACATTTTGAGGGGCATGGTGGTGCACGCCTTTGTCCCAGCACTCGGCAGGCTGGAGCAGGTTAAAGGATCGCTATGAGTTCGAGGCCAGCCTGAAACTATGTAGTGAATTCCAGGTCACCCTGGACTAGAGTGAGACCCTACCTCATAAAAACAAAACAAACAACCTCCCCCACCATGTTTCTCTGTCTGAGCAGCTGGCGACATGGTAGTGGAGGTCACGCTGAGCAACGTTAGTCTTTTTTTTTTTTTTTTTGGTTTTGCGAGGTAGGGTCTCACTCTGGTCCAGGCTGACCTGGAATTCACTATGTAGTCTCAGGGTGGCCTCGAACTCTCGGTGATCCTCTTACCTCTGCCTCCAGAGTGCTGGGATTAAAGGCGTGCGCCACCACGCCCGGCCAACGTTAGTCTTTTAATTCGTAGAAACACCTTCAAAAAGCCAGAGCACTTGTCCAGCATGCACGATCAGTAGCCAGAGTGACAGGAATATCTGCAATCCGTACTTAGGAGCTGAGCGGACTTGACTTAAAGACTAGCCTGGGCTATATTGGGAGAACATGTTTTACACATGCGCGCTTGCATCAAGGTAAAAATGTACTAGGAAGAAACAGGTTAAAATATCAGCCACTTTCACGGGAGTGCACTCCTAGGACACAGGAGACTGTGTCCAGGAGAGAGTGGGGTTGAGCTCAATGGTAGACTATGCGGGAAACCCTGGCTTCCCTCTAAAGAAAAAAGTAAAAATAAACTGTGTGTGCTGGGAATTGGACCCAGGACTCACACGCATATGCTGGGCCAGTGCTGTACCTCTTGGTGCAACATCTCAAGGTGTTTTTGTGTTTTGTTCTTACTGCTTGTTATTTTTATTTTGAGACTAGGCCTGCCTAACTTGCCCAGGCTGGCTTGGAACTTGTGATTCTTCTGCCAAAACTTCCCCAGTAATAGGGATTACAGATGTTTGTCACCGTGTTTGGCTGTGAAATTATTTTTTTATAAACATCTCCACCACAATTTGGAAGGCAAATTATCTTTTTTTTTTTTTTTTTTTAATTGGGAGAGAGAGAGAAAGAGACAGAGAATGGGTACTCCAGGGCCTCTTAGCCTCTGTGAAGGAACTCCAAACGCGTGCGCCCCCTTGTGGGCAAGTGCGGCATTGCGCGCTTATGTCACTTGCCTCTGGCTAAACTTGGGACCTGGAGATTAAACAGGCATTATTCTTAGGCTTGGCAGGCAGGTGCCTTAACCGCTAAGCCATCTCTCCAGCCCCCCCCCCTTTTTTTGTTTTTGCAAAGTAGGGTCTCACTCTAGCTCAGGCTGACCTGAAATTCACTATGTAGTCTAAGGGTGGCCTTGAACTTATGGCGATCCTCCTACCTCTGCCTCCCGAGTGCTGGGATTAAAGGTGTGTGCCACCACACCCGGCTCCAAATTATCTTTTTATGAGTAACTCCATTATTGTGTCAGACTTTAAGAAAGCTGCTTCTCTTTCCCCCTCTGCAGCACCCCCAAATGTGTCCAGATTTGGGAATCCTCACTGTAAAGCCTTACTGCCCAAAGGGGTTTATCAGCTGGTCTAGATAATTTTATCTCATACACTTGGGGCTCAGGTGTTCACCTCTCCTCACATCAAATACCATATGCCCCATGTGAGATCTCCCCTCCTGGAAAAGTCTTAAAACCACCACCCTCCCCTTACTGGGTGTTCCAAAACCTCTTCCCTTTAACATTGGATACCTCCATTCTCACCTCTATTCCTTAAATCTGAACTTGCACACTGGAGGGAGAGTTCATGGGTTTTCTCAGTTTAGGTCCACCAATGCTTAATACACATGTGTAAGTATTTGTTGATTGAATTAGCCAATCAAATAACGAAGATGATCTCTTTTTAGATCTTTAGACTGAAGTTTAACTTAGTCTTTAGCCATAAGACTGCTAATGGAGGTTCTTTTTTGGTTTTGGTTTTTCGAGGTAGGATCTCGCTGAAGTCCAGGGCTGACCAGGAATTCGCTATGTAGTCTCAGGGTGGCCTCCAACTCATGGCCAGCCTCCTACTTTTTGCCTCCCAAGTGCTGGGATTCAAGGCATGCACTACCACACCCAGCTTGGTTTTGGTTTTGAATCAGGGTCTGTCTCACTCTAGGCTGGCCTTAAATTCATGGTGATCCCTGTCCTCTTCCCTTCCCACACTCCCTCATATACACCCTTGCTGAACTTCAGGCCTGGGACAGCATGCCTGGCTCTGGATTCTGGGTTTTAAACACAGTTTTCCCAGATCAGCTTCTACCATCATTTAGGTCTCCAAGTAAGAGTTTGTTACCCTCCAACAAACACACTTAAATAAGGAGCCAGGCATGGTGGCACAGACCTTTAATTCCCAGTACCTGAGAGGCAAAAGTAGGAGGATCATTGTTGTTAGGTCTGACAGGTCCCAATATGGAGTCATCAAGGACAGCAGGATGGCAACAGAGACATGAGGAAGTGCATTATCCACATTCCTCAAGACCTTATCCCTCCTTGCCTGCAATGCCCCCAGGTCATGGTTTCCTTCCCCCTTTATTTTGTAAATCTGTTGTCACACCTGGCTATCTTAGATCTCCCCTCAGCTCTTCCTTTCCTCACCCAGGAACTGAAGTGCAACTGAAAGCCAGGATTCCTCAAAGCCCACTTGTACCTTTCATCTTTGCCTGCAATGCCCCAGGGGTTTCCTTCCCCCTTTATTTTGTAAATGTTGTCACAACCTGCTATCTTAGATCTCCCTCAGTTCTTCCTTTCCTCACCTGAGCCAGCCCTGGCAGCTTGTGCTTGTGAGCCAGCCCTGGCAGCTTGTGCTTTTTCTGAACAGAACTTTCATCTTTGCCTCAGAGTGGGTTGTGTGGTCATGGTCACTCCTGAACCTTACAGTTGTGAGTTTGAGGCCAGCCTGGGACTACAGAGTTCCAGGTCAACCCTAACCTTACCTCAGGAAAAAAAAAAAAAAAAAGAAAGAAACAAAAAAATAATGAGAAACTGGGTGTGGTGGCGCACGCCTTTAATCCCAGCACTGGGGAGGCAGAGGTAAGATCGCCGTGAGTTCAAGGCCGCCCTGAGAATACAGAGTGAATTCCAGGTTAGCCTGGGCTAAACTGAGACCCTACCTTGAAAAAAACAAAAAACAAACAAACAAACAACAACAAAAATAATGAGGAACATCGGGATGAAGAATGAGAAAGGTGTTATGCTTTGTGGACCAACAGGCCAATCTGTTGCTGTCTTTCTGCTGTTTTTGGCAGATACATTCTCAAACATTTGTTCTGAGATTGAAACAGTTTTTGTTATTTGTACCCTGCTTATACATAAAACTACCAAACTGTCCTTTCATCATATTTCCATTCCCATCAAAGTCATATTTGATGATCAGGTCAATCTGGTTCTACTGTAGGGACCAAACTGATGCCATGACAGGCTTCAGTGAGGGTCCGCCCTAACTAGGCCTAAGTTTCAATTTCCCAGAGGGGCAGGCTCTGGGGGCTGAGTCAGTTTCTGGAGACATGTCCCTTTCGCCCCAACCAATCAAAGATGTACAAATGTAACTGCTGCGTGCTTAGCCAATCATGTTAAAAGATTACCTAACCAACCTGGAATTCCCCCAGCTGTGTTTAAAAGGGGCCTGTGTGCTCCTCTGGGGGTGGCCATTTTGTACTAGTTGTTGACCCCTACATGCTGGTTAATTCTGCAGAATAAACGCTCTTTGCTTTTACATGCTATTTGACTCTGGGGTCTTTCTTCAGCGATTTTCAGACCCTTACACTACCTATAATATAAAGAGTAGGGCTGGGGCTGGGGATAAAGTTCAGTAATAGAACGTTTACCTAGCATGCCTTGTGTTTTATTCCCAGCACTGAAATAAGAAAGAACAGGACTAACGAGATGGCTCAATGTTTGGAGGTGCTTGATTACAAAGCCTGATAGTTCGAGTTCTATTCCCTAGTACCCATGTACAGTACTCCTGTAAAGCCAGACAGACAAAATGGCACATAAGTCCAGTTTGTTTGCTGTGTGGGATGGCTCAATGTTTGGACCCATGTTTGGGGTGCTCTCCTGATAGTTCTCTATTCCCTAGTCCCAAATAAATAAATATGAGAAGACAAAATAAAAAGAAAGATGAAGGGAGGAAATATAGGAAAATGAGGAAGCTAAAAAAGAAAGATGAAGGGAGGAAATATAGGAAAAAAGGCGGGGGGGCTGGAGAGATGGCTTAGTGATTAAGGCACTTGCCTGCGAAACCTAAAGACCCAGGTTCAATTCCCCAGTACCTACCTACATGAGCCAGATGCACAAGGTGGCACATGTGTCTGAAGTTTGCCTGCAATGGCTAGAGGCCCTGGTACACCCATTCTATCTGCTTCTCTCTCTCTCAAATAAATAATTTTTTTAGAAGAAGAATGTAAAGTGAAATGTTGGATGCTATATGAAGGGCCCAAGTGGAATAATAGATGTTCATTTATTTTACTATCAATCAATCTTCCTACCTATCTAGGTGATGTTTTGTTATGGATTAAGTATAGGGATGCACGATTAGAAATTAAATGAAGTAAATGTTAGCCAATAGAAAATAAATCTTCTCTGATATATGTGTGAGGTGTTGAATGAAAGGCATGATGGATGAATCACTGAATATACATCCTTGTTTGTTATTTTTTGAGACAGGGTCTGTCTGAATGTTGTGATGACAGGCTTGAGCCACAACACCCATTCTTTTTTTTTTTTTTCTTTTTTCAAATATCTTTAGTTTTAGATAAACCTCTGCCTACAGTGGATCCATGAGTACTCTTATGATAAATCTGTTATTAAAAATTCCTCGTTAGAGCCACAAGTTGGGGCATTATGCACAGAGACTTAACCTATCCCCCATAGCTCTTGACTACCCCCACAATGTGTGAACCACATTCCCCATTGATGAGGGTCCCTTTGGAAGAGGGAGGACAGGGAGGAGGATAATGGAGTCACCACTATGAATGTAAAATTAGAATAATATAAATAAAAATAAATTTAAAAAATTCCTGTAGCCATTATTTATTCTCTAACTGGACTGATGGCTTGTTACCTACAATTCTGTCTTCCCTTCAGTAACACTATGATCTGATAGTGGTCAGAAACTACATGCCCAGCTGGGTGTGGTGGTGCATGCGTTTAATCTCAGCATTTGGGAGGAAGAGGAAGGAGGATTGGTATGAGTTCGAGGCCAGCCTGAGACAACATAGTGAATCCCAGATCAGCCTTGACTAGAGTGAGACCCTACCTCACCCCCCCTGCAAAAAAAGTTACATGCCCAACAAACAAGGTAATTTGTGAGAAGGGCCATAAAAATGGTAGAAGAAAATATTATCAACATAGAGGAATAGTTTTTCTGGTCTTTGATCATCTGCTGAGTAAGAAACAATCCCCAAGCAATGTATTCTTAATTTTTTATTTTTTTTTTATTTTTTTATTTTATTTTATTTTATTTTATTTTTGGTTTTTCGAGGTAGGGTCTCACTCTGGTCCAGGCTGACCTGGAATTCACTCTGTAGTCTCAGGGTGGCCTTGAACTCGTGGTGATCCTCCTACCTCTGCTTCCCGAGTGCTGGGATTAAAGGCGTGCATCACCACGCCTGGCCCCAAGCAATGTATTCTTTAAAAAAATTTCTTTTTCATTCATTTGAGAGACACCTTTAACTGCTGAGTCATCTCCCCAGCTCCCAGTGAATTCTTTTCCTCATGATTCTGTGATGGTCACTTAGCAGTTATTTTGCCATCTTACTTGGGCTTTGTGAACATGCAGTCAGAGGTGATTGAAAGAAAATGGCCTCACATAGCTGGTGGTTTTGTTTGCTGGCTTGGCTGGGTTTCTTCATAGCCTGGTGTGGTGCTGCTGATAGCTGCTGATAGTCCTGGACAGATAAAGGAGAAGCTGCATGGCATCATTAGGCATATACTTCAGCACTACTACAACTTTACCTACCATGTTCTAGTGCTCATAGCATGTCATATTAGCCACCTGTATTCATGAGGTGGGGAACTAGATCTCTCTCTCTCTCTCTTTTCCTCCACTTTGATTTTTTTTTTCTTCAAGGTAGGGTCTCACTCTAGCTCAGGCTGAGTGTTGGGATTAAAGGCGTGTGCCACCACACCCGGCTCCTTCCACTTTAATTTTGGTGCATATGTGGCGTGTGTTAGATGTATGCGCATGTGTGTCCTGATGTGGCATTTCATGCACTTGCCTGTGGCTCCATGGAGGTTTGCCTGCAACAGCCAGAACACATCAGGGGTCACTCTCCATTATCCACCCATCGGATTTGCCTTGCAACTGAGTCTCTTACTGAATCCAGTTGTGAACCCCAGGGGTCATGCCCTGATGTATTCACATGGTTTCAGGTGGTCTCAGGTCCTGCTTGCCCAGGAAGCACACTTAACCATGGAATCATCTCTCCAGCCTTCTCTTCTTCTTATTATTGTGTGTGTGTATGTGTATACACACATGCATGTGCACACACGCATGTATGTGAATGAGACAGGATCATGATGAATTCTTGGTGATTCTCTGCCTCAGCATCCCTAGTGCTAGGATCACAGGCATGTACTATGCCTAACTAGACTTCAGTGCTGGTGGAGGAAGCTGTAAAATATTGCAGCCATTTATTTTTTTTTCTATCTTTTTTCCTTCTCTCCTCTCCTTTCCTTCCTTTGGCTTTGCTTCCCCAAGTTCTAGTGGCCATGTTTCTTGTTTCTCAGTCTCCACAGCCATCAATACCTCCTTGGATACTTGTTACCTATCTATTCTTTCTGAAAGACACACTTTGAGAAACTTAGAATAGGGGAACATAGTAATATAAATAAGACAGCTTAAAATATCAACACTATTTATTTATTTATTTATTTATTTATTTATTTATTTATTTATTTTTTGCTTTTCGAGGTAGGGTTTCACTCTAGTCCAGGATGACCTGGAATTCACTATATAGTCTCAGGCTGGCCTCAAACTCACAGTGATCCTCCTATCTCTGCCTCCTGAGGACTGGGATTAAAGGCATGCACCACCACACCTGGCTACTAGTTATCTTTTATTACCTGAAAAAAATAAATGCAAGAAATTCATGATTCAGCATACACTCCCTAACAAGTGAATTAAATAATGTAATTCAAGTTCAAGAAAAGAGCCGGGCATGGTGGCACATGCCTTTAATCCCAGCATTTGGGAGGCAGAGGTAGGAGGATCGCTGAGAGTTTGAGGCTACCCTGAGAATACATAATGAATTCCAGGTCAACCAGGACTACAGTGAGACCCTACCTCAGAAAATTAAAAACAAACAACAACAAAAAAAAAAGCCAGATACACAAAGTATGCATCTGGAGTTCATTTGCAGCTGTAAGAGGCCCTGGTGTGTCCATTCTCTCTCTCTTTCTCTCTGTCTCCCTCAAATAAATAGATCTAACACTTATAAATACAGGTAAAGCATTAATAATCTTGTGTTTTCTTAACAAATTTAAATGAACTATGATAAAAATTTAAGTCTTATTACACTAACCATTTAGAAATTTTCTTTGCTTAAAAAAACACAAGACAGGGCTGGAAAGATGGCTCAGTGGTTAAGGTGCTTGCCTGTGAAGACTAAGAACACAGATTCAATTCCCTAGTACCCTTGTAACCCAGATGCACAGGGTGGCACATGCATCTGGAGTTCGTTTGCAGTGACTAGAGGTCCTGACATGATCATTCTCTTTCTCTCTCTCAAATAAATAAGTAAATAAAATATATTTTTAAAAAATATTTTATTATTTATTTATTTATTTGAGAGGAAGAGAGAGAGAGAATGGGAATGTCAGGGCCTCCAGCCACTGCAAACAAACTCCAGATGCATGCGCCCCCTTGTGCATCTGGCTTTCGTGGGTACTGGAGAGTCTAACAGGGATCCTTTGACTTTGCAGGCAAACGCCTTAACTGCTAAGCCATCTCTCCAGCCCCTAATAAAATATATTTTTTTAAAAGTTCACTTAAAAAAAAAGAAGAAGCCGGGCGTGGTGGCACATGCCTTTAATCCCAGCACTCGAGAGGCAGAGGTAGGAGGATCGCCATGAGTTTGAGGCCACCCTAAGAATACAGAGTGAATTCCAGGTCAGCCTGAGATAGAGTGAGACCCTACCTCGAAAAAAAAAAAAAAAAAAAAAAAAAAAAAAAAAAAAAAAAGAAGAAGAAGAAGAAGAAGAAGCGGGGCATGGTGGTGCATGCTTTTAATCCCAGCACTTGAGAGACTGAGATAGGAGGATTGCAGACCAGCCTGGACTAGAAAGAGACCCTATCTGAGAAAATGGAACAAAAAACAAAACAAAACAAACAAACAAACAAACAAAAAACCAAAAAAACACACCAAAACCCAAAACCAAGAACATTGACTTCATTTGGGTTTGCAGCGCAACCAAAAGCAGGATGGAAGTATGGCATTTCTGTCTTTATTTTGTGATTTTGTCTTTTTGCACTGGTTTTCCTGCTTACTTCTAAAGGTATGTTTTATAGTCCCTTTGTGTTGCTGGCACAAAGTACCAACCAAAAGTAGCTGATGGGAGGAAAGGGTTTATTTTGGCTCCAAACTCTAGGGGAAGTTCCTTGATGACAGGGAAAATGACAGCATGAGCAGAGGCCGGACATCACCTCCTGATGCCAACATCAGATGGGCAACAGCAGCAGGAGAGTTTGCCAAACACTGGCAAGGGGAAGCTGGCTATAACACAAATATCCCCAACAATACACTGCCTCCTGAAGGATCCAATTCCCAAATTGCCATCAGCTAGGAATCAAGCATTCAGACCCCATAAGTTTATGGGGGAACACCATATTAATATAATATTAATATGCATATTAATTTCTTAGGGAGAGCTAACAACATGGATTCCTGATCTTTGGAATCCTGAGCAAGGAGCCCAGTATCCCAGATGCAGGCTATTATCCATCAGGGCAAGGCTGCATCCAGCAGCAGCAGTCATATCTTGGTCCTGAAAATGAGTCATCTCCTCAGGCAAAATAAGACTTTTAGGACCATCTAGTAGAACCAGAATTGAGAGAGCCATGAGTGAGCTAACATCCTTACCATGTATTTTGTTTTATTATTGTTTTCAAACATTTCTATTTTTATTTACAAGTGGGGGAGAGAGAGAATGGGTACACCAGGGCCTTTGGAAAAAAAAAATGAACTCCAGATGCATATGCCACTGTGTGCATATGGCTTTATGTGGGTGAGTACTGGAGAATTTAACTATTTATTTAAATTTAAAGCTCATATTAGTACTCCAAAGGTGGATCTGTGGCCATCAGATTCCTCTAGGTGCTTTATGTGCTTTCTCAACGTGGCCACATTGATTAAATCTCTTCACTCTGTCCCTAGTCTTTAATTATTACTATTATTACTTTTAAATTATTTATTTATTTGAGAGAGAGAGAGATGGAGAGAATGGGCATTCCAGGGCCTCTAGCCACTGCAAATAAATTCCAGACACATGCACCACCTTGTGCATCTGGCTTTATGTGGGTCCTTTGGCTTTGCAGGCAAACATGTTAAACACTCAGCAATCTCTCCAGCCCTAATTATTATTATTTTTTCTGGTTTTTCAAGGTAAGGGTCTTGCTTTAGCCCAGGCTGACCTGGACTTCACTGTGTAGTTCAAGGCTGGCCTCAAACTCACACTGATCCTCCTACCTTTGCCTCCTGAGTACTGGGATTAAAGGCATGCACCACCACTCCTGGCCTTTAATTTTTATATTTTAAAATTTATTTTATTTATTTGAAAGAGTGAGAGAAAAAGGCAGATGAGAGACACACAGAGAGAATGGGTGTTCCAGGGCTCCTAGCCACTGCAAATGAACTCCAGATACCTGTGCCACCTTGTGCATCTGGCTTACATGGGTACTGGGGAATTGAACCTGAGTCCTTAGGCCTTGTAGGCAAGCACCTTAACCACTAAGCCATCTCTCCAGCCCTTATTTTTTATTTTTATTTATTAATTTTTAATGTAGGATCTCACTCTTGCCCAGGCTGACCTAGAATTCACTATGTAGTTCCAGGCTGGCCTCAAACTCACATTGATCCTCCTACCTCTGCCTCCCGTATTCTGGGATTAAAGATGTGCACCACCATGCCCAGCCTTTAATTAAAAAAAAATTCTGTGTATGTGTGTATGATATGTGGTTGTGTGTAAATATACAAATTTATGCTGAGGTCAGAGGACAACTTCCGGTGTCAGTCCATAACTTCCATCTTATCTGAGGCAAAGCATCATGTTCATTACTGAATGTATCCAACTAACTGGTCGACAAGCTTCCAAGATTCTCCTGTCTTCCCCTCCCAGCTCTTTACAGGAGGGTTGAAATTGTAGATACTTGCTATTGTGTCTGCTTTATGAGAGTTCTGGGATTCTGAACTCAGGCTTGTACCACAAGTAATTTTAGCCACTGAGCTATCTCACCAACCCTACTCTGCCTTTTATTTTATTTTATTTTTATTTATTTATTTGCAAGCAGAGAGATAGAGAAAAAAGAGAGACAGACAGAGAGAGAATGGGCATGCCAGGGACTCTAGCCATTGTAAATGAACTCCAGACACATGTGCTACCTTGTACATCTGGCTTACATGGGTACTGGGGAATTGAAACTAGGTCCTTTGGCTTTGTAGGCAAGGGCCTTAACCGCTAAGTCATCTCTCCAGCCCCTGCTCTGCCTTTTAATTGGTGTATTGGGACAGGTGTTAGCTACTGGGTTTGCTAGTTTCCTTAAAACTCCAGTTTTGCCAGGCGTGGTGGCACATGCCTTTAATCCCAGTACTTGGGACGCAGAGGTAGGAGGATTGACAAGAGTTCGAGGCCAGCCTGAGAATACAGAGTGAATTCCAGGTCAGCCTGAGCTAGAGTGAGACCCTACCTTGAAAAACAAAACAAACAAACAAAAAAAACAAAACAACAACAACGACAAAAAACACTCCAGTTTTACTATGAACTGAAGGGAATTTGGGCTAATTTAATAATTTAATTTATATAAATATATGCCAATTTGATACCAAGTAAAACATAAAAATAAAAGCACATGTAGACTATACATAATACACATAATCATACATAAAGATAGATTTTAGTCAGTACAGTGACACACGCCTTTAATCTCAGCACTTGGGAGGCACAGGTAGGAAGGTTGACATGAGTTCAAGACCACTCTGAAACTACATAGTGAATTCTAGGTCAGCCTGGGCTAGAGTGAGACCCTACCTTTAAAAACCAAAAAAAGGGCTGGAGATATGGCTTAGAAGTTAAGGCACTTGCTGGTAAAGCCAAAGGATCAAGGTTGGATTCCCCAGTACCAACATAAGCTAGATGCACAAGGTGGCACATTTATATGGAGTTTGTTTGCAGTGGCTGGAGGCCCTGGCACACCAGTTCTCTCTTTCTCTCTCTCTGCCTCTTTCCCTCTTTGTCTCTCTCTCACATAAGTAAGTAAATAAAATGTATATCAAAAAACAAAAAAGATAGATTCCATTTCATTTAAATTTTTTTTTTGGTTTTTCAGGGTAGTGTCTAGTTCTAGCCCAGGCTAACCTGGAATTTGCTATGTAGTCTCAGGGTGGCCTCGAACTCAGCCTACCTCAGCCTCTGGAATGCTGGTATTAAAGGCATGTGCCACTGTGCCTGGCAAAGATAGATTTAAATTTTTTTTTGTTATTTATTTATTTATTAGAGAGAGGGGGGAGAGAGAGAATGGGAGTGCCAGGGTCTCTAGCCACTGCAAATGAACTCCAGATGCATGTGCTACCACGTGCATCTGGTTTTACATGGGACCTGGAGACTCGAACCAGGGTTTTTAGACTTCACAGGCATGCGCCTTAACCACTAAGCCATCTCTCCAGCCCAAAGATAGATTTTTAAAACTCAAAAATGTAATAGATTTCATTTAGATCTATTGTTAGATTTTTGTTTTGTTTTGTTTTTGATATAGTGTTTCTCTCAGCTCAGGCTGACTTGGAACTCACTCTGTAGCCCAGGTTGGTCCCAAATTCACAGTGATTCTCCTACCTCAGCTTCCTGAGTGCTAGGATTAAAGGTGTGTGCCACCATGCCCAGTTTGAGTTTTAAAGTTGGAACTTTCAGCTAATCTTTTGTAGCATTAGCAATCCAAAATCTGTACCTCTAAAGATGAAACTCATATTATAAAGCAGAAGACCTTGGATCTCATCGGGTCAGGGGAGAGGGGATGGAGGAAAGAATGGTATGGGAGGAGGGTTAATTAAAGATGTGGGCTGGAAAGATGGTTCAGCAGTTAAATGGACTTGCTTGAAAAGCCTGCCTGTATGAGTTTGATTACCCAGTGCCCATGTAAAATTAAATGCACAAAGCAGCACAGGCATCTGGAGTTCATGTGCAGTGGCAAAGGTTCTGGTGGGCCCATTCTCTTCCTCTCTCTTACATAAATAAAAAACAATATTTACTTAAAAAATAAGGTTCATACAGTAAAGTATGGCCTGGGTTTGATTCCCCAGCACCTATATATGTAGTGCTTTAATTAATCCAGGTGTCCCCCATACACTTATGTTTTTTTTTTCTTCTTTTGTTTTGTTTTTCAAGGTCTCACTCTAGCCCAGGTTGACCTGGAATTCACTATGTAGTCTCAGACTGGTCTTGAACTCATAGTGATCTTCCCACCTGGGCCTCCCAAATGCTAGGATTAAAGGTGTGCACCATCATGCCCTGCTAATTTATATATTCTGAATGCTAGGTCCCCAGCTGGTGGCAATTTTGGAAATGGATCCTCCTGGAGGCAATGTATTGTTAGGGGCAGACTTATGGGTGTTATAGCCACCTTCTCCTTCCCAGTGTTTGGCACACTCTTCTGCTACTGTTGTAGCCTGGGACTACAGAGTGAATTCCAGGTTAGCCTGGGCTAGAGTGAGACCCTACCTTGAAAACAAAACAAAACAAACAAACAAACAAAAAAAAAACCCTAACCAGTTCAAAATAAACCAATGGACTACCTACCAAAATAACAGAGGGCCAACCCACGCCCCCCCCCCCCGCAAAAAACAAAAACAACTCACCAACATGTACCTGCAGAGGGAACACCAGATGGTTGGGCACAAGGAGCTATGATGGTTCCTATCCAGATGACTCTTCTGGTCAAAGTGGCTAGTCCTGGAGTTGTATGGGGTAGTCCTACACTTGGATGCCATAGTTGTGAATGCAGCAAAAACATTATCATCAATAACAAACAACTCTCATATCAAAGGGAATGAGAGAGAATTTGTTTTAGAGCCAAATATGATTGACCAGTCCAGGAACACAGAAAATACTACGTTCCAACATAACAGTTTCATGAAGTTTTTATAGCAACAGAACAAATAAAATCATGAATCAAAACACCTTTTTTGGTAGTGGTGGCTCATGCCTATAATTCCAGCACTTGGGAGGCTGAGATAGGATAATTGCCCTGAATTTGAAGCTAGCCTGGGATATAGAGTGAGTTTCAGGCCAGCCTGGACTAGAATGAGACCCTGCCTCAAAAACAAAACAAACACTTTTCAACACATTGATGGCAGGTAGTTACAGCAATGCTGGGAAATCTCTGCCATAGGCCTCAGATGCTATCTTAGCTTTGGGGTTGGTGAGAGTTAGGAGTCTGTTTATACATTTCAAAAGAGTTACCTAATAGTTACAGGATGTAAGGTAAAACACAATGGTTAGATAAATAGCTATTAAAGGGGCTAAGATCCTCCAAGGTAATTTGGCTCTGGCCCTGTAACACTCTAACTCCACACAATCTCTGAAGTTCTAATCAGCCTTGAATGCTTAACACTTTAGCTTGCAGTATAAGGAAATGTTATTATTCATTCATTCATTTGCATGTGTGTGGGTGCACCAGGGTTTCTTGCTTTTGTCTATACATGACTGTTCAGCTTTATGTGGGTGATTAAGGACTTGAACCCAGGCCAACAGACTTTGCGAGCCTTTATAAGAAGACTTTGCAAGCAAGCATCTTTAACCACTGAGCCATTTCCCCAACACCTCACATTTTTATATTACTGTGTATAAATAACTTGAAATTAAATTGAAATTTAGTTGAAATTAAATCAATAAGGAGAGAAATACAAAAAAAAACTTTTTAAAATTTATTTCTAGATTGCTAACAATAAAACCCTAACACAGCAATTTTGTTTGTTTCTGTCAGGTTTTTGAGATAGAGTCTCAAGTAGCCAAGAATGACCTTGAATTCCTGATCCTCTCCTCCTTGTAACAAGATGCCCAGCTTAACAAAGAACTTTCACATCTCCGTATCACAGAATTGCCTGAGACATGGAAAGGGAAGGCAAAGCTGTCTTTATTTAAACATGTGGAAACTGACACTCTGTAAATTATAGTCATTTGAGCTAAGTGAGAGATTGAAGAGGGAATAATGTAGAAGAGGTGGCTCAGTGGTAAGGCAAACTGGGAATAAAAGTCCAGGTCTTGGGCTGGAGGGATGGCTCAGTGGTTAAAGGCATTGCTTGCAAAGCCTGACAGCCTGTGTCCAAATCCCCCGTACCCAGGTAAAGCCAGATGCACAAAGTGGAGCACATATCTGGAGTTTGTTTGTAGTGGCAAAAGGCCCTGGCGTACCCATGCACTCACTCTTTCTCTCTCTCTCTCTGCTTGCAAAAAAAAAAAGTTCAAGTCTTTTTAGGCACTGTGGAAATCAGTGTGGAGGTTTCTCAAATAGCTAAAACTAAATCTACCATATGACCCAGCTATACCACTCCTGGGCATAGACTAAGGAATTTACACTTTACTAGGAGCTATTTACTCATTCATGTTTATTGCTACTCTGTTCACAATAGCTAGGAACTGGAATCAGCCTAGATGCTCATCAACTGATGATGGAGATGTAGTACATTTACATAGCAGAATTTTATTCAGCACAAAGAAAAATGAGATTATGAAAATTTCAGGAAAACGGTTGGAGCTGGTAGATATCATACTAAGTGAGGTCACCTAGGCTCAGAAGGACTAAGAGAACATATTCTCTCTCATATGAAGATCCTAACTTTGAATTTTTAGATTTGTATTTAAGCTGGAATAAAAATCAGATGTAGGGTTGGAGAGATGGCTTAGTAGTTAAAATGCTTGCCTGCAAAGCCTGATGACTGGGTTCAATCCTCTAGTACCCACGTAAAGCCAGATGCACAAAATGGCACATGCATCTGGAGTTTTTTTGCAGCAGCCAGAGGCTCTGGTGCACCCATTCTCTCCCTCTCTCTCTCTCTCTCTCCTATCTCTCTCTGCAAACTGCAAATAAATAAACAATATTAAAAACAATATTCTAAAAAAATCAGGGGACTGGAGGGATGGCTTAGCAGTTAAGGTGCTTGCTTGCAGAGCCAAAGGACCCAAGTTCAATTCCCCAGGACCCACATAAGCCAGAGGCACAAGGTTGCGCATGAGTCTGGAGTTCATTTGCAGCAACTGGAGACCCTGACACACCCATTCTCTCTCTCCCTCTTTCTCTTGGCCAAATAAATAAAAATAGGGCTGGAGAGATGGCTTAGTGATTAAGGTGTTTGCCTGCGAAATCAAAGGAGCCAGGTTCAATTTCCTAGGACCCATGTAAGCCAGATACACAAGGAGCACATGCATCAGAAGTTTGTTTGCAGTGGCTAGAGGCCTTGGCATGCTCATTCTCTCTTTGTCTGTCTCTCCTCTTCTCTCTCTCTCTCTGCTTGCAAATAAATAAATAAAAATTTAAAAATTAAATAAAAATAAAAAATATTTTTTTTTAAAAATCAGGCCAGGCGTGGTGGCACATGCCTTTAATCCCAGCACTTGGGAGACAGAGGGTAAGAGGACTGTCATGAGTTCAAGGCCACCCTGAGTCTACATAGTGAATTCCAGGTCAGCCTGAGCTAGAGTGAGACCCTACCTCAAACCACTCCCACCAAAAAGAAAGTTTGAAATAGAGGCCAGGAAGCTAGAAGGGGGCCATGAAGAGGGAGAGCATTTTAGAGGTGCTGAATACTAGGGGTGGAAAGGTCTAAGTAGGGAGGGGGTGGAGGAGAGAAGGGGATGGAGGAGAGTTAATGAAAAATAAAGACACTATGAATAAGCCACATGGAAAGTTTTTTGTTGTTGTTGTTTTCTGTTTTGTTGTTGTTGTTGTATTTTTTTTTTTTTTTTTTTTTTTTTTTTTTTTGGTTTTGCAAGGTAGGGTCTCACTCTAGCCCAGGCTGACCTGGAATTCACTATGTAGTCTCAGGGTGGCCTCAAACTCTTAGGGATCCTCTTACCTCTGCCTCCCAAGTGCTGGGATTCGAGGTGTGTGCCACCACTCCTGCCACAAAGTTACTTCTTTATTATCTAATTAGAGGTAGTAATTTTAAACATTAGAGAGTTTGTATAGAATTATCCTGTGGGGGTGGAGAATGCTGCACCCAAAAGCCGTATGTTATTATAGGAAAGTTGCAGTGCCAGGAGTGGGATACCTCCCACTGAGTTGCTGGTCCGGGAGGTCCCTGAAGCCCTCTAAACAATACAGGCTACTGTCAATGTTCTTGGTTACCCACCAGAACTAGATAGTAAGACTACCTTGTTGCTAAAGACACCACATGTTTCATTTGCAGGACAATGAGAAATAAAGATGAAACTGAAATGGAAGCCTCCTTCCTGCTGGCTAGCTGTCATAGCGCTGGGAAGTACTATGCAAGTAGCTAGTGGAGAAAAGACATCAACAGTCTCAACCAGCAGTGGACGCTGTGAGCTATACAACTGGACAGACAGGCAGGATGTGCCCAGTAGTAGTGATATGGTTATTCTGGATAAACAATGCTTTCTGATTGGATTTTAGACCTGCTCTACAGGACTGAATTCACACTTGGTGTTAAAAACTTAGTCAAAAGCTCATTGTGGAGAGGTCATAGACCCTAGGACTAAGCTACTACTGTTTGGCTAAATGGTTATGTTGTGCCCATCAAATTATCCTCTTGTCATGAGCCCTAGGAGTGTTAACATCTGCTCTTGTCTGGCTAAATGCATATATTATGCTCACCAAAAAGCTTTGTAAGCACTTTTCTTTCTCTTTCTTTTTTTCTTTGAGGTAATGTCTCGCTCTAGCCAGGCTGACCTGGAATTCATTCAGTATGTACTCTCAGGGTGGCCTCGAACTCATGGCTATACTCCTATCTCTGCCTCCCGAGTGTTGGAATTAAAGGCATGCACCACCACACCTAGGGCCCTACAAGAGCTTTTCTTAACATTCATGCCCATATATTAATGCTACTCTCACTTTTGGTTAAAGAAGTTTTTCTTTTCAGATGGCAGTGACCATTGGAATGATTAAAAAGGCACCATAGTGCTTTGAAGAAGTGACAGAGGAGTATTCAGCACTGAAACATCTCTATCATGCCTTCCAAGACTGAG
Source organism: Orientallactaga sibirica (assembly GCA_036365145.1). Lineage (NCBI taxonomy): Eukaryota > Metazoa > Chordata > Mammalia > Rodentia > Dipodidae > Orientallactaga > Orientallactaga sibirica. The sequence goes on along the minus strand of JAEOAD010000556.1, from coordinate 302,164 downwards.
GGTCCATTGTGGAAGAGGTGCTGGAAAGAATGTAAGAGCCAAAGGAAGGGTGGGACTGCTTACAATGCAATCGTTCAGACACAAATTGACCTCGATAGCTATCACCTCACAGTGCCTAGCACTACCTTCACAAGACCCTCATAATAGGAGGGAAAGATAATGACATCAAAATAAAAGGCTAATTGAGAGAGGGAGCGGATATGATGGAGAATGGATTTGTGAAGGGGAAAGTGGGGGAGGGGAAGGAATTATCATGGTGTATTGTCTATAATTATGGAAGTTATCAATAGAAAAAGTTAAAAAAAAAAGAAGGGGTTCAGTGGAAGTTGGATGGGAAAGGTAGAACAGAAGAAAGTAATGGAAGAGCATTATGACTAAAATACGTTATGTAGCCTGGGCTAGAGTGAAACTCTACCTCGAAAAACCAAAAACAAATAGACAAATAAATAAATAAAAATAAAAATAAATACATTATGTTCTTGTGAAATATAAAACTAACTAAATTTATAAAGTCCCAGGTCTGACTTATAGCTTAATGTTTTTAAATTTTTTATATATTTTATTTTATTTTTTTTTTTTATTTTTTTTTTTTTTTTTTGAGGTAGGGTCTCACTCTGGTCCAGGATGACCTGGAATTAACTATGTAGTCTCAGGGTGGCCTTGAACTCACGGCGATCCTCCTACCTCTGCCTCCCAAGTGCTGGGATTAAAGGTGTGCGCCACCACACCCGGCTCTAAATTTTTTATATATTTTATTTTTATTTGAGAGAGCTTGAGAGAGAGGCAGATAAAGAGGAAATGGGCATGCCAGGGCCTCCAGCTGTTGCAAATGAACTCCAGACGCATGTCCCACCTTGTGCATTTGGATTACATGGGTCCTGGGGAATCTATCCTGGGTCCTTTGGCGTTGCAGGCAAGCACCTTAGCCACTAAACCATCTCTCCAGCTCATGCTTAATGTTTTAAAATTTATTTTTATTTATTTACATGTTCATGAGAGTATGGGTTAATCAGGGCCTCTGCAAACAAACTTCACACAAAGTGCCACTTTGTGTGTTTCTAGCTTTACATGAGTACTGAGGAATCAAACCTGGGCCAGCAGGCTTTGCAAGCAAGTGCCTTTAACCATTAAGCTATCTCTTCAGTCCCAAGGTTTATTGCTTTAATGTTTTGTACTCATATATACTGCTAGTCAGGGTGACACATGCCAGTAGCCATAGGTAGTCAGGAGGTTAGCTTGAACATAAAAGTGTTTTTTTTTTTTTTGTTTTCAAGGTAGGGTCTCACTCTAGCTCAGGCTGACCTGGAATTCACTATGTAGTATCAGGGTGGCCTCGAACTCATGGTGATTCTCTGCCTCTCGAGTGCTGGGACTAAAGGTGTGAGCCACCATGCCCAACTGAAGACTTTGGATCCAGCCTAGCCTATAAATGACACTCAATCCCTAAAGAAAGAAGGGAGGGTGGAGAAAAAAAGTCAATGGAAGTGTATCAGTTTTTTACAGATACCATAACAAAATATCATAGACTAGACATAGTGGTATATACCTGTAATCCAACCAAGCACTTGGGAATTTGAGGCAAAGGACAGCAAGTTTAAGATCTTTTTGGACTTCATAATAAGTCTAAGGCCAGCCTATATAGCTTATTGAGACTGTCTCAATTTTAAAAAAAGTAAAAGGAAGCCAGGCATGATGGCACATGTCTTTAATCCCAGCACTCAGGAGGCAAAGATAGGAGGATTGCCATGAGTTCGAGGCCATCCTGAGGCTACATAGTGAATTTCAGGTCAGCCTGAGCTAGAGTGAGACCTTACCTTGAAAAACAAACAAACAAAAAAAAGTAAAAGGAAGGCTGGGGATATAGTTCAGTGGCAGAGTGCTTGGCTGCTTAGCATGCAGTGTGACCACACATGTCTGTAACCACAGCCATGAAAGGTACAGATGGAAGAATTGCTGGGGTTTCCTGCTCAGACAGTCTGATTGAAAAAAAAAAAATTAAGAAATAACGGGCTGGGTGTGGTGGCACACACCTTTAATCCCAGCACTCAGGAGGCAGTGGTAAGAGATTGCTGTGAGTTTGAGGCCACCCTGCACCCTAAGACTACATAGTGAATTCCAGGTCAGCCTGGGTTAAACAAAACCCTACTTCAAAAAAATAGGAAAAAAAAATTTAAAGAATTTCAATAGATTTATGGAAGCTGAGCCTGCTTCTATAATAGGAGCACTAACTGAAGACACCTCCTGGTTCAACAAGGCCATTCTTAGTAACTTACAATTTGTTGACAGTTTTGTTTTTCAGTTTGCTTAATCTTGAGGGTGGAGGATGAGTGTGTTACTAAGTATGTGTCTGAATGCAAGAGTCATTCTGAGATAAAAGGATGGTATTACAGAAAAGATATTATCAGGCAGTAATAAATTTTAATCATCCTAAGGTTGATAATTGTTCAGTTCCTGATTTCAGGAATCCTAAAAATACCATTACTTTACCATAAAGTAAAGAATAAAACACAGTCTCAGCTTCTTTTATGGGGATACAGGGTACAGTGACTAGAAAAGACAAACAGAGTGCTGTGCTGCTGTGCAGAACTTCTTGTGATAACAGAAACCATTTCCAGGTTATGCAATAAAGTAGCTATTGCAGTTATTCCCTCATTTCTGGAACAATACACCACACCCGAAGCAGTTTATAGAATGAAAGGGTTTATTTTGGCATATATATATTTGCCATATATGTCATATATATAGTCTTGCTGTAGCTCAGGCTGACCTGAAATTCACTATGTAGTCTCAGGCTGGCCTTGAACATAGCAATCCTCCTACCTTTGCTTCCTGAGTGTTGGGATTAAAGGCATATACTACCACACTGGCCTTGGTTTATAATTTTTGTTGTTGTTTGTTTGTTTTTTTGAGGTAAGGTCTCACTCTAGCTCAGGCTGACCTGGAATTAACTCTGTAATCTAAGGCTGGCTTCAAACTCACAGTGATCCTCCTACTTCTGCCTCCTGAGTGCTGGTATTAAAGATGTGTGCCACCATACCTGGTTGGGGAAAGCATGGCAGAACAGACACGCTGGTTCACCACATACCTTGTCACATCAGCTGGGAGAAAGCTGCAAGAGTCAGCTCACTACCACAGGCAATGGTGCTGGACTATAAAGTCCCTAGGCCCAACCCCAGTGACACACCTTCTCCAATAAGGCTCTGCATCACAAAGGCTCCACTGGCTGTGGTTCAAGTATGAATCTTCACCACAAACACTTTAAGCTATGGGGACATTTTATATTCAAACCACCACAGTACCATTGCCAAATGTGCTATGAGCAGTTAGAATATAATTGCTAGGTGTTAACCCAGAATTCGTGAGAATAAAGACCACTAACCACAAATTACGGCCAAATTGAAACAAGCTTTTAATTATGCAAATAGAGCCAGTCCAGTGGCTGCCTCCCTAAGGCAGGGGCGTAGAGAGAAGCCCAGAGTCAGCTTCTCAGGCTCCTTTTATAGGGCAAAACCCTAGAAATCACAGGGTAGGAGGTTTTCAGAAGCAAACAAGCATGGTGACCAGCCATTACAGTTAAACTACTTCCCAGAATGTTATGAATACACAGTCCTGGAACAGTAACCAGGGAACAATTTGTGGTCCCAGCTCAGACATGGAAACTGAGAGAAACAGAAACTTAACTTAGTCATTATATCAAAATGGCTCTTGCTATTAAAATGGAGTCAGGGGCTGGAGAGATGATTTAGCGGTTAAGGCGCTTGCCTGCTAAGCCTAAGATCGTCAGTTCCAATCTCCAGGTCCCACGTTTAGCCAGATGCAAAGTGACGCAAGGGCGCAATGCCGCACTTGCCCACAAGGGGGCACACGCATCTGGATTTCATTCACAGCAGCTGAGAGGCTGCTGGTGCGCCCATCTCTATCTGTCTTCCTCTCCCTATCTGTGTCTCTCTCCAAATTAAAAATAAATATTAAAAAAAATTTTTTTTAATGGAGTCAGGTTGGCTCTTCACTGCTCCCCCCTTTTATATATCCCTGTCAAATCTTTGATAGGGGTTTTCTATTTCCATTGGCTATATTGGTTGATAATGTTTACGAAGAGCAAGTATTTTAGTAGTTTCTATCTGTCTGGATACAAAATTAGTAATGTCCTGGAGAATGCATGATCCAATTGTTAGGGCAAGTCAGACAAGATAAAGGGGCGGCTGCAGCTGAGATAAAAGTAGTTAACCAGGGGGACCAATTGAACAAAGATTGATAACAGTTACCTCTTTGGGATTCCTTCAGCTACTGACAGAGATAAGTTCAGCTTCTTAGCAGTTAACTCTTATAGTGACTTTACATTTCCCTTATCTTCCCAGTCATAATCCCTTATATTCTAAAATGTGATTTTTTTTTAACCAGGCACAGTGTACATCTTGTCCATTTTTCTTTTTTCTTTTTCTTTTTTCTTTTGGTTTTTCAAGGTAGGGTCTCACTCTAGCCCTGGCTGACCTGGAATTCACTATGTAGTCTCAGGGTGGCCTTGGGCTCACAGCCATCCTTCTACCTCTGCCTCCCAAGTGCTGGGATTAAAGGCATGTGCCACCACACCTAGCCATGTCATTTTTTTTTTTTTAATTTCATGTTGAATTCCTCAAGTTTCTGCCATGCACAGACTAGTCAGCTTCTGGAGTGACTAGAGCAGGGCTATAGTCCCCTTGTCAGGGGCAGGTGTCCTCCAGAGCTTTACCTGGAGGGGACCCTCTGGGTTCCTGGTAATCTGTTAACTGTTACAATCAGCTGAGGACATTGTCGTCTTGATTCTGGTGTGATGAATTTATACCCTTTGGTTGATGTTTATGGGCGCAATTCTATGAGGGAATGTGGGTTCCCTTGTGTTACAAATTTTAAGGGAGCACCATTGATGGCAAGCGAATCTGGTTTACCTCTATAAATCTGAGCAAAGAGACACCTTTGAACAACTAGCATCCTCCCCATCAGCAAGTACAACTAGCTAGAATTCTAAATTGCTTTTACATGTTAGGATGGGGGTCTGAGATCTGTCCTTAGTGATATACTTCCTTTAATAAGAACAAAGTCACAATGAATAAGTCACCTTTTATAAGATTTAGATTATAACCTCAGTGATAACTATCCAGAAAAATCAGCATGAACAATACAAGAATTATCTTAAAATTACAGTGTTTTAGCTAGGGTGGTGGTACATGCCTTCAATCCCAGCTCTTGGCAGGCAGAGGCAGGATCACTCTGAGCTTGAAGCCAGTGTGGGACTATAGAATGAGTTCCAGGTCAGCCTGAGCTTTAGTAAGACCCCTACTGTTGGGGTCCCCCCCAAGGCCAGCTCAGGAGGGACAATAGGGTCTCTGCTGAATTGGGGTGAGCAGCGCGGAGTCACGACACAGACTCCGGGAGTTGGGTGAAAGCGGAAGCGAGAATCCACAAACTCATTTATTTAGCACAATGTACATAGGGTTTAAGGGGCTGTTAATCCTTGTATGGGGTGGTCCCCTATTTGTGACCAATGAGAGCCTGTCTTTGGACAGGACATCTCGTAACAGACTTCTCGCGAGCACGGGACTGTAACTGTTGTCACATCAAGCCTGTGCAGAACACCATTTTTACAGAAGCCACTTCCTGTTTTCTTCTGCCATGCAGTCTGGCTAGGACCAGGCCTATATTGTGCCATACACCCTACCTCAAAAAAGTAAATAAATAAAAATTACCCTAGCCTTTAATTTTTTTAAAGAGAAAAAATACATTAAGAAAAACTTTAGATAATTTTCAAGGTTTTTTTCAATTATCTGAGTGGCCAAAAATAAAATTAAGCAAATGAAATGTAAGATCTAGATCTAAAAGTTTCTTTTCTTTTTTAATTTTTAATTTTAATTTTTATTTTTTTTGGTTTTTCAAGGTAGGGTCTCACTCTGGCCCAGGCTGACCTGGAATTAACTATGTCATCTCAGGGAGGCCTTGAACACATGGCAATCCTCCTACCTCTACCTTCCAAGTGCTGGGATTAAAGGCGTGCACCACCATGCCAGCTTCATTTTCTTTTATATTATATTCTTATTGATTGATTCAGCTGAATAGTTTAGCTTATTGATAGGCAAACATCATAGACTTTGTATAAACCAGATTACAATATTCTGATATCTGGGAAAGTCTGATAATGACAAAAAGTAGAATTCACATATTTAAAGCACATGAGGCTATAGAGAGTAAATTTATGAACAAAAGATCTGCTAACAGAATTCAAAATAAACAAGAAATTTATATTATGCAGTAACATTTGGGCTTAAATATGAAGACATGAAAAACTACAATTTTAAAGTTTATCAGAATCAGGATACCTTTATATAATATTTTCATGAGGAGATTTAGGAGATTTAGCACTTTTTTTTTTTTTTTTTTTTTTTTTTTTTTTTTTCAAGGTAGGGTCTCACTCTGGCCCAGGCTGACCTGGAATTAACTATGTAGTCTCAGGGTGGCCTCAAACTCATGGAGATCCTCCTACCTCTGCCTCCCAAGTGCTGGGATTAAAGGCGTGCGCCACCACGCCCAGCAGATTTAGCACTTTTAAAAGCTAAATAAAGCCGGTCGTGGTGGTGCATGCCTTTAATCCCAGCACTTGGGATGTAGTTATAGGAGGATTGCTGAGAGTTCAAGGTCATTCTGAGACTACATAATGAATTCCAGATCAATCTGAGCAGCTAGAGTGAGACCCTGACACAAAACAAAACAAAACAACAACAACAACAAAAGAATAATAAGGGCTGGAGAGATGGCTTAGCGGTTAAGGCGCTTGCCTCCTAAGCCTAAGAATGTTGAGTCCAATCTCTAGCGGTTCCAATTTCTAGGTCCCATGTTTAGCCAGATGCAAAGTGACACAAGGGCGCAATGCCGCACTTGACCACAAGGGGGCGCGCACATCTGGATTTCGTTCGCAGCAGCTGAGAGACTGCTGGTGCGCCCATCTCTATCTGTCTTCCTCTCCCTCTCTCTCTCTCAAAAAAAAAAAAATAATAATAATAATAAAAGCTAAATAAGATATAAGATAACCACCCAATCTATAAGTCATTTTCTGAAGTTAATTCAGCTATATTTAACATACTCAAAGAACAGAGGAACTAGTCTAAACTGTTATGATCTAATGAAAAAGGAGACAAGTCTCATAGAAAAGAGAGGGAGTGGGCATGACAGGGCCATTTGCCACTGGAAACAATCTCCAAGTGCATGCTCTACTATGTGCATCTGGCCTTGCAAACAAGCACCTTTAACTCTTCAGCCAAAAGAAATATTTTTAATCTCCTCCACATTAATTTTATAGAACTATAGTGAATTCAAATATACACAAAAATTTATGACATAATCTATAACTATTTAAATCTTAACCAACTTTATAATTTTGCCTGCAAAACTTTGGTAAACTTAATAATGACATAAATTAAATCTAAAGTATTAAGACTGTAATCATTGGAAGAACTGAGGAATAGTTCCCAAGTGCAAGATGGATAAATTCTGTTTGGTGTCTCCAAATGTGGTCTATTTGCCTTATACAATACGAAAATAAAATAAATAATTTCTTTGTGAGATCTTTTGAGGCATGGTTTTACATATAATAACCTTAGAATAGAATTAAATATTAATGAGCCAATTTTAACCTTAAGATTTAGTTAAAAGGTTGATAAATAGAGGAACCTAGCTAACTTGGTTGAGTACTCTAAAGTCAATTTTTCACAAGCATTATCATGACCAGATTAACATAGCAATTTGCAACCAGCTAGGACCAGCCTTTGTTAGTCTGATGTGAGCCCTAGGTTAATAGTCATTTTATATCTCAAGAAGTCTGTAATCTGTTCAATTACTTTAATATTTAGTTAATCAACTTTGGCTTTAATCGTCTGTTTAAGTTTGTTCATATCTTCACTTACATACTTTTACTCTACAATCTGTGTAACCACTCTGTAACAATCTTTTTAATCATTTAGTATCCAACATTTAAAGTTTTCTCTCCAGTTTATTTTCTTTAGTCAGTTTATCTTATAATTACCAACAAAAACTTTTATTGTCCTTACCATAAGACTTTTAATATGACCATTTAAGTTTTTTTCCTTTTTGAATTAGATTTTTATAGAAGAGAAGATTAGATTTGATTTATATTATTTATCCAGAATATCCTGAAACATATTTTTAAATATGAAAGCAGATTTGAACATTATTAGAAATTTTCTTTTCTTTTTTTAAACATTTTATTTTTATTTATTTATTTGAGAGAGATACAGAAATAGGGAGGGGGAGAGAGAGAGGGAGAGAAAGAGAGAATGGGTGTGTCAGGGCATCCAGTCACTGCAAATGAACTCCAGATGCTGGCGCCCCCTTGTGCTTATGTGGGTTCTAGGGAGTCAAACCTGGGTCCTTCAGCTTTGCAGGCAAGCTCCTTAACTGCCAAGCCATCTCTCTAGCCCTGAAATTTTAGAAATTTTCTGACAATCTCATTGTTGAGTACTTCTAAATTTAAACTTCAATCTTGAGGCTGTTGTCTGTTAGTAGTCCCATAGAAGCATATGGAGATAAAGTCAACTTAAAAACAGTTGATAGCCAGGTGTGGTGGCGCACTCCTTTAATTCCAGCACTCTGGAGGCAGAGGTAGAAGGATCGCCTTGAGTTCAAGGCCACCCTGAGACTACATAGTGAATTCTAGGTTAGTCTGGGCCAGAGTGAGATCCTATCTCGAAAAGCAAAAAAAAAAAAAAAAAAAAAAAAAAAAAGATGAAAATTTTTGTATAAGAAGTCCCCATCTGTTTGTAGTAATTTGGGACTCACCCATCATCATGTTGGGGCCAGGATCCTGAGATTCCTGTGTCTTCAACCTCCATCCCCCATCCCCTGCTCTGCAAGCAGGGAAGCTAAGAGCCATCAGGGATTCTCCTCCGGACAGCATAAACTTCAAAGAGGTCTGTGTCTTGTCTTTCTGTTCAACAGTGAGCCTTGTGTGTTAGGCTCCTCCTTTTATTCCCAGGGCCACCTGGCCGTTTGCATATAAAGCCCTTCAGAGGAAATCACTAAGTGACACCTTGCAGGTACCTGTTCATGTGTAGTCCCCTTATTTTTCTCTTTGCTATGGAGAACTGCTCCAGCCACAGCATGTGAGAGCAAGACAGTTTTTTCCCAGGTTCTAGCATCTGCCTGAGATTGACACAGAACTTAATTATTTTTGATCTACTTTTTGCCCCTGGGGAACTCAGCAGGACAGCATAATTCCCTTCCCCCTTTTTTCCCCTAAAATTCCAGGGATAGTTTTGGACTTCCCTCAGGGCTACAAGGCAGCTTTCTGATCCTGTTGTTTTATAACTTTTTAAGAATAGAAGATGCTGGGCGTGGTGATGCACGCCTTTAATCCCAGCTCTAGGGAGGCAGAGGTAGGAGGATTGCCATGAGTTCAAGGCCACCCTGAGACTACATAGGGAATTCCAGGTCAGCCTGGGCCAGAGTGAGACCCTTGAAAAAAAAAAAAAAAAAAAAAAAGATTGAAAAAAGTAGGAGAATCTTGTGATTTTTTTTTTTTCTGCCTATGATTTTAATTATTTTCAGTGTTCCTTCTGGGGGACACCAACAGTAAAAGTTGGCCATGTTGTCTAGGACAGTAGGCTTGGTGCAGCACATCCCCCACAATGAATTTCCCATTATCATTTTGCAGACTTGGGGCTGTGAGCGTCACATACATTCACATATACACACATTCATTCCAAATGCACTTTTCATATAAACTCCAGACACATTTTCTCCTCACATATTCATTCATTCATTCATTCCTTTATTCAGAAGCTATGCATTCCCATTTTAAATTCCAATTTTTTATTTTTTTATTTTGTTTGGTTTTTCAAGGTAAGGTCTCACTATAGCCCAGGCTTACCTGAATTCACTATGTAGTCTCAGGGTGGCCTTGAGTTTTTCGAAATCCACCTACCTCTGCTTCCTGGGTGCTGGGATTAAAGGTGTGAACCACCACATCTGGTTTAAATTCCTATTTTATTTATAACTCTGGAGACCAAAACAAAACCTCCAAATTACTTCAAGTATAATTTCAGATTTCATATTCAGGATTTTTCAAATCAAAACTTAATTAGTCTCAATTTCAATTTTAAATTTCCAATTCTCAATTTACCTGGGGTGGTCAGGGTGTCCAGGTCACTCCAAGGACAACCTGTGACTTGATCTGCAGTTCCTAGGAGGATCCAAAAATGTTAAGCACAGGGCTGTTAACCAACTTTATAATTTTGCCTGCAAAACTTTGGTAAACTTAATAATGACATAAATTAAATCTAAAGTATTAAGACTGTAATCATTGGAAGAACTGAGGAATAGTTCCCAAGTGCAAGATGGATAAATTCTGTTTGGTGTCTCCAAATGTGGTCTATTTGCCTTATACAATACGAAAAAGAAAATAAATAATTTCTTTGTGAGATCTTTTGAGGCATGGTTTTACATATAATAACCTTAGAATAGAATTAAATATTAATGAGCCAATTTTAACCTTAAGATTTAGTTAAAAGGTTGATAAATAGAGGAACCTAGCTAACTTGGTTGAGTACTCTAAAGTCAATTTTTCACAAGCATTATCATGACCAGATTAACATAGCAATTTGCAACCAGCTAGGACCAGCCTTTGTTAGTCTGATGTGAGCCCTAAGTTAATAGTCATTTTATATCTCAAGAAGTCTGTAATCTGTTCAATTACTTTAATATTTAGTTAATCAACTTTGGCTTTAATCGTCTGTTTAAGTTTGTTCATATCTTCACTTACATACTTTTACTCTACAATCTGTGTAACCACTCTGTAACAATCTTTTTAATCATTTAGTATCCAACATTTAAAGTTTTCTCTCCAGTTTATTTTCTTTAGTCAGTTTATCTTATAATTACCAACAAAAACTTTTATTGTCCTTACCATAAGACTTTTAATATGACCATTTAAGTTTTTTTCCTTTTTGAATTAGATTTTTATAGAAGAGAAGATTAGATTTGATTTATATTATTTATCCAGAATATCCTGAAACATATTTTTTAAATATGAAAGCAGATTTGAACATTATTAGAAATTTTAGAAATTTTCTTTTTTTAAACATTTTATTTTTATTTATTTATTTGAGAGAGAGATACAGAAATAGGGAGGGGGAGAGAGAGAGGGAGAGAAAGAGAGAATGGGTGTGTCAGGGCATCCAGTCACTGCAAATGAACTCCAGATGCTGGCGCCCCCTTGTGCTTATGTGGGTTCTAGGGAGTCAAACCTGGGTCCTTCAGCTTTGCAGGCAAGCTCCTTAACTGCCAAGCCATCTCTCTAGCCCTGAAATTTTAGAAATTTTCTGACAATCTCATTGTTGAGTACTTCTAAATTTAAACTTCAATCTTGAGGCTGTTGTCTGTTAGTAGTCCCATAGAAGCATATGGAGATAAAGTCAATTTAAAAACAGTTGATAGCCAGGTGTGGTGGCTCACTCCTTTAATTCCAGCACTCTGGAGGCAGAGGTAGAAGGATCGCCTTGAGTTCAAGGCCACCCTGAGACTACATAGTGAATTCCAGGTTAGTCTGGGCCAGAGTGAGATCCTATCTCGAAAAAGCAAAAAAAAAAAAAAAAAAGTTGAAAATTTTGTATAAGAAGTCCCCATCTGTTTGTAGTAATTTGGTACTCACCCATCATCATGTTGGGGCCAGGATCCTGAGATTCCTGTGTCTTCAACCTCCATCCCCCATCCCCTGCTCTGCAAGCAGGGAAGCTAAGAGCCATCAGGGATTCTCCTCCGGACAGCATAAACTTCAAAGAGGTCTGTGTCTTGTCTTTCTGTTCAACAGTGAGCCTTGTGTGTTAGGCTCCTCCTTTTATTCCCAGGGCCACCTGGCCGTTTGCATATAAAGCCCTTCAGAGGAAATCACTAAGTGACACCTTGCAGGTACCTGTTCATGTGTAGTCCCCTTATTTTTCTCTTTGCTATGGAGAACTGCTCCAGCCACAGCATGTGAGAGCAAGACAGTTTTTCCCCAGGTTCTAGCATCTGCCTGAGATTGACACAGAACTTAATTATTTTTGATCTACTTTTTGCCCCTGGGGAACTCAGCAGGACAGCATAATTCCCTTCCCCCTTTTTTCCCCTAAAATTCCAGGGATAGTTTTGGACTTCCCTCAGGGCTACAAGGCAGCTTTCTGATCCTGTTGTTTTATAACTTTTTAAGAATAGGAGATGCTGGGCGTGGTGATGCACGCCTTTAATCCCAGCTCTAGGGAGGCAGAGGTAGGAGGATTGCCATGAGTTCAAGGCCACCCTGAGACTACACAGGGAATTCCAGGTCAGCCTGGGCCAGAGTGAGACCCTTGAAAAGAAAAAAAAAAAAAAGATTGAAAAAAGTAGGAGAATATTGTGATTTTTTTTTTCTGCCTATGATTTTAATTATTTTCAGTGTTCCTTCTGGGGGACACCAACAGTAAAAGTTGGCCATGTTGTCTAGGACAGTAGGCTTGGTGCAGGACATCCCCCACAATGAATTTCTCATTATCATTTTGCAGACTTGGGGCTGTGAGCGTCACATACATTCATATATACACACATTCATTCCAAGTGCACTTTTCATATAAACTCCAGACACATTTTCTCCTCACATATTCATTCATTCATTCATTCCTTTATTCAGAAGCTATGCATTCCCATTTTAAATTCCAATTTTTTATTTTTTTATTTTGTTTGGTTTTTCAAGGTAAGGTCTCGCTATAGCCCAGGCTTACCTGAATTCACTATGTAGTCTCAGGGTGGCCTTGAGTTTTTCAAAATCCATCTACCTCTGCTTCCTGGGTGCTGGGATTAAAGGTGTGAGCCACCACATCGGATTTAAATTCCTATTTTATTTATAACTCTGGAGACCAAAACAAAACCTCCAAATTACTTCAAGTATAATTTCAGATTTCATATTCAGGATTTTTCAAATCAAAACTTGATTAGTCTCAATTTCAATTTTAAATTTCCAATTCTCAATTTACCTGGGGTGGTCAGGGTGTCCAGGTCGCCCAAGGACAACCTGTGACTTGATCTGCAGTTCCTAGGAGGATCCAAAAATGTTAAGCACAGGGCTGGAGAGATGGCTTAGCGGTTAAGGCGCCTGCCTCCTAAGCCTAAGAATGCTGGTTCCAATCTCCAGTGGTTCCAATCTCCAGGTCCCACGTTTAGCCAGATGCAAAGTGACACAAGGGCGCAATGCTGCACTTAACCACAAGGGGGCGCATGCATCTGGATTTCATTCTCAGCAGCTGAGAGGCTGCTGGCACGAACATTCTCTATCTGTCTTCCCCCGTTCTGTCTCTCTCCAAAAAAAAAAAAATGTTAAGCACAAAAGGACAAAACAAACACTAAACAGGACAAGACACAAAAGAACAAATGAAAGACAGACAAAGGACAGACAACAATCGAATGATACATGGGCCCTAAAACCAGAACCAGGTAGACAATGCGATGTCTCGCTATTGCCTAGAACCAAGTGGGCAGTGCAATGACTTGCACTTGCCCTGGATAGGAGTGTGAATGTGCCTCATTAGACACCTCTTTGTCCCCAGAAGGGAGCCCACCAGAACCAGAACCAGGTGTCATAGAAGGAAACGCCTTACTATGACTTACCGTTAGAGGCCTCCCCAGACAGGTGCTTGCAGGTTTCACTTTTGTGCGCATTCCCCTCAGCTGTCCATGGAGCAGAAAGTGTGTCCTGGGGCCTTGGAACATCTTCAAGGTGCACACCCCCTGGGGGCAACTCTTCAGTTCCAGAGGCTCAGAGAGAAGGGTCTGGCTTCTGAATTTGGATTGGGGGTCTCAATCTCCCTGGGGCATCCGTTATGTTAATCCAGAATTTGCAAGAATAAAGACCACTGACCACAACTTATGGCCAAACTGAAGCAAGGTTTTAATTGTGCACAATAGAGTCGGTCCAGCTGCTGCGTCCCTAAGGCTGCGGTTGTAGAGAGCAGCCCCAGTCAGCTTCGTGGGCTCTTTTTTATAGGAAATCACAGGGGAGGGGGTTTTCAGAGGCAAACAAGTGTGGTGAAAAAAGCAGACCAGCCGTTGCAATTAAACTACCTCCTGGAACGTAATCCTGGGAATACATAATCCTGGGAACAGTAACCAGGGAACAATTTGTGACCCCAGATCAGACATAGAAATTTAGAGAAACAGAAACTTAACTTAGTCATTATATCAAAATGGCTCTTGCTGCTAAAATGGAGTCAGGTTGGCTCTTCAGTAGGAAGAAAACTTTTTATTTTTAGTATCTTTTGCATTTGTTTTGGAAGCAGAGTCTCACTCTAGTCCAGGCTGACCTGGAACTCACTCTGGAGTCCCAGGCCTAGTCTTGAACTCATTGTGATCCCCTTACCTCGGCTCTCTAGTGCTAGGAGTAAAGGTCTGTGCTACCACACCCAGCCTATTTTTTATGCAAATTTAATTTTATTTGGTGTGTGATTCTAGTTGATGTTGATAGGTTGAACATACCACTAATTTTTGTTGTTGTTGTTGTTTTATGTTTTTTTTTTTTTTTAGTTTTTGGTTTTTGGAGGTAGGGTCCCACTCTAGCCCAGGCTGATCTGGAATTCACTATGTAGTCTCAAAGTGGCCTCCAACTCACAACAATCCTCTTACCTCTGCCTCCCGAGTACTGGAATTAAAGGCGTGTGCCATCACACGCGGCTATACTACTAATTTTTAAATTGTGCGTGTGCGCGCGCAAGCATGTGCACACACTACATAAGTGACTGGGTAATTGGACCTGGGCCAGAAGACTTTGTAAGCAAACACCTTTAACAGCTAAGCCATTTTCCCAGTTCCTAATTTTTCTTTTAATCCAATTTATGTTTAAGTGGATATGGGAAAGATCAAAAAGAAAAAGACAAAGGGGAATAATAACAGGCAACATTTACTGTGTGCTTATAATTATAATGCTAGATACTTATCAAAACACTTCACAGGGATTTTATATGACCCTTGCAATAATAGTAAATGAAATTATACTCATAACTTTACAGATGAGAAAACTGAGGCACAGTAGAAACTTGGCTGGGATCACATAGTTGGTAAGCAAAGGGAGAGATGGATTCCTACACAAGTAGTTCAATGATAGAGCCTACTCATTTACATCATAGATTCAAGAACGAGGTGATATCAGAGTGGCTTAGGACCATGGCTCCCAAACTCTGTGCCAAGGTGCCCACTCATGGTAGAACTACCATGGGATCTTTTTTAAAAATTAATTTTAGTCTGGCATGGTGGCGCATGCCTGGGAATATGACCAATTTGCAGTATACTCATATATAAAAGTTCTCAATAAAATAACCCTTAAAGCTGGGTGTGGTGGCGCACGCCTTTAATCCCAGCACTAGGGAGGCAGAGGTAGGAGGATCGCCATGAGTTCAAGGCCACCCTGAGACTACATAGTGAATTCCAGGTCAGCCTGGGCCACAGTGAGACCCTACCTCGAAAAACCAAAAAAACAAAACAAACAAAAAAACCAGATAACCCTTCCAATCCTGCTCTGTGCCATTATGTAAAGTGCGTTGTGTTCTATTAACAGAAGTGGAGTGTTAATAGAGGCATATCTTCTACAACCATATGGGTGTCGAGACATACTCACCAGTCTGACTTATTAGTCAGCCTTGACAACTGCTTAAAGTAGGGGCCCATGGGTGTCTGGCCTGACCTATGGGAAAAGGGCAAAGGATTATAACAAGCACATAAAACATAACTATGGCATCTTTCCTAGCAAATCCCAGTTCTGTGGGGCTATTGCCAAAAGCCATGGAAGAACAAAGGCCAGAACTGGCATTAGCATACAGCCCACAGTAATTTTAGTCTGAGAAACCCCCTCAGATTTGGCCCAAGCATCTCATCTATATTAAGCTTAGACGCCTTTGCAAAAACTTGCAGATAGACTTCCACTTTGGGTCACCTCTAGCCACTGTAAACTCCAGACACATGTACCACTTCATGCATCTGGCTTTTGTGAGTACTGGGAAATTGAACCTGGGTTCTTATGCTTCAAGGGCAAGCACCTTAACCACTAAGCCATCTCTCCAACCCTTTTATTTTTTCCTTTAAGAGTAGAAGAATATTGTGTTTTCCCTATCTATAATCTTAGTTACATTCAGAGTTCCCTCTGGGGGACATTTAACATTAAAAGCTGGCCATCCTAATTCACAGAGGATATTTAACTTTTTTTGGTTTCATCTTAATATTATAACCTCCTGTATATTCCCCTCCTTTTTAATTTTAATTTTTTTATTGTTTGGTTTTGTGAGGTAGGGTCTCACTCTGGCCCAGGCTGACCTGGAATTCACTATGTCTCAGGGTGGCCTCGAACTCACAGCGATCCTCCTACCTCTGCCTCCCAAGTGCTGGGATTAAAGGTGTGCGCCACCACGCCCACCTCCCCCTTTTTTAAAACTCCAGATGCACTACTATTCTGCAGCTGGCTTACATGGGTCCTGGGGAATCAAACCTGAGTCCTTTGGCTTTGCAGGCAAGCACCTTAACTGCTAAGCCATCTCTCTAGCCCTGTATATCCCTTTTTTTTTTTTTTTTTTTTTTTTTTTGGTTTTGCAAGGTAGGGTCTCACTCTGGTCCAGGCTGACCTGGAATTAACTATGTAGTCTCAGGGTGGCCTTGAACTGTTGGTGATCCTCCTACCTCTGCCTCCCGAGTGCTGGGATTAAAGGCGTGCGCCACCACGCCCGGCTCTTTTTTATTTATTTATTTATTTATTTATTTATTTATTTATTTATTTATTTATTTATTTATTTATTTTGGTTTTTCAAGGTAGGGTCTCACTCTGGTCCAGGCTGACCTGGAATTAACTATGTAGTCTCAGGGTGGCCTCGAACTCACGGCGATCCTCCTACCTCTCCCTCCCGAGTGCTGGGATTAAAGGCGTGCGCCACCACGCCCGGCTCTTTTTTTTTTTTTTTTTTTTTTGCCAGGTAGGGTCTCACTCTGGTCCAGGCTGACCTGGAAATAACTATGTAGTCTCAGGGTGGCCTCGAACTCATGGCGATCCTCCTACCTCTGCCTCCCAAGTGCTGGGATTAAAGGCGTGCGCCACCATGCCCGGCTTTGTATATCCCTTCTTAAAGTTAGTGATCACACAATCCAAAATAGTGGACTCGCTGACAGACCCTCCCATAATGTTCCACCCTGTATTGACGTCACAAAACACAGACAAAGACCACCTGCGCAGGAATTGCACAAAAGACTATGCAGTACAGGACATAACCAATACAAAAGTTTATACAGTAGAGGAAATGACTTTGCGGGGTTAGGGTCTTCTAAATTTCCTTTCCCCAATTTCTACCTCACCATGCCCATCCTTATTTATTTATTTACAAGGAGAGAGAGAGAGAGAGAATGGGCATGCCAGGACTTCTAGCTATTGCAAATGAACTTCAGATGCATGCACCACTTTGTGCATGTGGCTTTACATAGGCACTGAGGAATCAAATCCAGGTTGTCAGACTTTGCAGGCAATTACCTTAACCTTAAGCCATTTCTTCAGCCCCATGTCTATTTTTTTTTTTTTTTTAAGGCACTTTTATTAAACTTGTAGTTTAAAAATATGGAATGCGTCATGAATTTGAGTGTCATCCTTGTGCAGGGGCAATGCTAATCTTCTCTGTATTGTTCCAATTTTAGTATATGTGCTGCCAAAGCAAGTATCTGTGTCTATTTTTTTAAAAATGTTTTTCTTTATTTATTTGAGAGAGAGAGGGAAAGAGGCAAATAGAGAATGGGTACACCAGGGCCTTTAGCCACTACAAATGAACCCAGATACTGCTACCTTGTGCACCTGGCTTACGTGGGTATTGGGGAACTGAACCTGGGTCCTTAGGCTTTGCATCTTAACCACTGAGCCATCTCTCCAGCCCTTGTGTCTATTTTTTTAATGACAGCTAAGTTGTTACAAACCACTCAAGAAGCAAAGTCAGAGTTAATTGGTGTTTCTTTTTGTTTGGTTGTTTTGTTTTTATAGAGGTAGGATCTCACTCCAGCTCAGGCTATCCAGGAAGTTATTCTGTAGTCTCAGGCTGGCTTTGAACTCCCAGTGATACTCCTACCTCTGCCTCCCAAGAGTTTGAATGCTGGGATTAATGGTATGGGCCACCACACCCAGCTGGTGTTTCTTTTGACTAGGAAAATAATGTTGAAAAAAGACATTATGAGCATTGTGTCCTGAGAAATTGGGACCGACCGCTGGATTTGAGTATTGAAAATAGATCAAATTGTTGCAGCTATTGCAAATTAACTTTTATGTTTTGTTTGCATATACTTAGACGGTTTCCATTTGAAATAACTGATTATCTTTGCGTGGAGACCGATACCTGTAATCCTTTCACTCAGGAGGTAGAAGCAGTAGAATCAGGAGTTCAATGCCAGCCTCAGCTACATAGTAAATCAAGGGTAGTGTACACTACACATGAAGGAGACCTAGTCTTAAAAACAAACACAGCAGAGCGTGGTGGCGCACGCCTTTAATCCCAGCCCTTGGGAGGCAGAGGTAGGAGGATTGCCATGAGTTCCAGGCCACCCTGAGAATACAGAGTGAATTCTAGGTCAGCCTGGGCTAAAGTGAGACCTTACCTCGGAAAAAAAAAAATCCAAAAATAAATAGATAAGTAAAATTAGAGGCTGGAGTAGCTGAGCGTGGTGGCACACACCTTTAATCCCAGCACTAGGGAGGCAGAGGTAGGAGGATTGCCATGAGTTCAAGGCCACCCTGAGACTACATAGTGAATTCCGGGTCAGCCTGAGCTACAGTGAAACTCTACCTCGAAAAAAGCCCAAAAAAGGCGGGGGGGGGGGGAGGGGCTGGAGAGATGGCTCATGCGTCTGGAGTTTGCAGTGGCTGGGGGGGGGCATTCTCTCTCTGCCCCCTTAAATAAATAAATAAATAAATATAAAGATTAAATAAAATTAACTAATTAGGTTTGAACTTTCTTAGATATAACTATGGTATAATCTTTTCTTGTGTTTTTTTTTTTTTTTTTTTTTTTTGATTTTTCGAGGTAGGGTTTCACTCTAGCCCAGGCTGACCTGGAATTCACTATGTAGTCTCAGGGTGGCCTCGAACTCACGGCGATCCTCCTACCTCTGCCTCCCGAGTGCTGGGATTAAAGGCGTGCGCAACCACACCCGGCTTAATTATATTTCTTTATTTGGGGCAGGGCTGCTTTTTGAGGCAGGGTTTCACTCTAGCCTGTGCTGACCTGAAACTCACCCTGTAGCCCAGGCAGGCCTTGAACTCACTGTAATCCTTTTACCTCAACCTCCTACCTCAGCCAGTGTTGGTATTAAAGGTTGCTTCACCTAGCCTGGCTTCCTGATTAGATTTCAGTGTTAAAAACAAACAAAACCCCTTTTCAAGCCAGGCGTGATTCACACCTGTAATCCCTGCACTTGGGAGGTTGAGTCAAGGAGGATCAAGAGTTTAAATTCAATTTTTTTTCTTTTCTTTTTTGTTTTTTGAGGTAGAGTCTCACTCTAGTTCAGGCTGACATGGAATTCACTATGTAGTCTCAGGGTGGCCTTGAACTCACCACGCCCTGTTAGGTTTTTTTGGTTTTTTATTATTATTATTCTTTTAAAGAGAAGTAAGCTTAAACCGGGCGTGGTAGCGCACGCCTTTAATCCCAGCACTCGGGAGGCAGAGGTAGGAGGATCGCCGAGAGTTCGAGGCCACCCTGAGACTACATAGTTAATTCCAGGTCAGCTTGGACCAGAGTGAGACCCTACCTCGCAAAACCAAAAAAAAAAAAAAAAAAAAAAAAAAAAGAGAGAGAGAGAAATAAGCTTTCATTTCCATGTTTTCCAAATAAAACTGGTTTTGGTTGCTTTCTGGTGATTAAAGTGACCAAATCCCATATCCTCATCTGACTCCTTCTCTTCCTTGGCTTCCACCTTGGCTGGGGCCACCACGGCAACAACAGTAGTGGTGGCATCTATGGGGGCAGTGGCCACAAATGCAGATGGATCAGCCAAGAAGGCCTTGACCTTCTCAGCAGGAAGGTGTACTCCACAGACAAAGCCAGGACCCGCTTGTACCCACTGATGATAGAATGAGGCACTGAGGCAACAGTTGGGTAACTGATCTGCACACAAGCACTGGCAATACTGCAGACACCCTCCAAGAAGTAAGAATGCAGGGGATCCTCTGTGATGCCAAGCACTTGGGGTTGTAGATGCTGCCATTGTCAAACACCTGCTGCGTGATCAGCACAAAGGAACAGGGTATGTTCACCACGCCCTGCAAGATGGCTTCCACTCTGTGTCCAGTCTTGATGAGCTGCACATCACTCAGAATTTCAGTGGTTCCCCTGGAAATTTTGGTGGTGATGCCTAAAGCCTGAAAGAAGGAGGTCTTCTCAGGCCCTAGACTGGGGTTCTGGGCTGGTACAGTGAATTCACATGGGACAATAGCACCAGCACAGTACAGGGGGCAGCTGGCACCTTATTGGCCAGCAGCATGTCCCTCATCTCTGTGAGGTCCGCCTTGGTGAGCACAAAGCCCACATTCTCCTGGATATCCAGAGCTGGGTTGTTCTCCAGGTGCCCTCTGATGGCCATGCACATCATGGTGTTATTACCCATCAGCACCACTGCCTTCCCTTGGAGGGCGGTGCAGATCTGCTGCATCTGCTTGGAGCCCACATTGTCTGCTCCCACGATGAAGCATTCTGGGTAACCATCTAAGAGCTGGATGGTCTTAAGGAAGCAGCTGGACTTCCAGGTCGCCCTGTCTTCCCTGGGTATCACTGCAGTGCATCAGAAATTGCCACGCAGAGTTCAAAGAGGAACGCTAATGAGGACACCTGGTGAGAGAAGCTCAAGTTCAAATTACAAAAAAATTAAAGAAGAAAAACTTTCAGATATTGACAGTTTCTGGGAATGACCTTTTTGCCTTCTTTTTTTGAGACAGGGTTTAACTAGAAATAGTATAGGCTGACCTTGAACTCTCCTGTCTCAGTCTTCATGTGCTACAACATCTGGTTATTGTTTTTAAATATATTTTATTTATTTATTTATTTATTTGAGAGAGAGATAGGGGAGAGAGAGAGGGAGAGGGAGAGAATGGGCACACCAGGGCCTCTAGCCACTGCAAACAAACTCCAGATGCATGCGCCCCCTTGTGCATCTGGCTTACATGGGTCCTGGAGAGTCGAACCGGGATCCTTTGGCTTTGCAGGCAAACACCTTAACCAGCCACATCTCTAGCCCCTGGTTATTGTTGTTTAATAATATTTTTATTTAGAATAATATAAACAAAAAATAAATTATAAATTATTTAAAAATATTTTTATTTTTTTATTTGCAAGCAGAAACAGAGAGGAGACAGACAGACAGACAGACAGACAGACACACACACACACACACACACACACACACACACAGAATCAGCGCTCCAGGATCTCTAGCCACTGTATACGAATTCCAGATATACGCGCCACTACTTAGCAAACCTCCTTAACCACTGAGCTATCTCTCCTGCCCCTGCTGGTCCACTTATGGTGCATAATTGATGCTCAGTAAGTACCTGTTAGGTGAATGTGGGACACAGTGGGCTTGAGCTAAGGCAATGGTAAAATAGCAGCAGGAAACATGAGCATTCAGGAGGGGAACAGCTAAGCAAAGCCTATTGATTTGTGATTTGGTGTGAGGTTAATTAAACTTGTAAGAATGGAAGAATAAATAGCTGAATTCTTACCAAGATGTTACATTGTGTAATTCTGGGGGAAAATTGTGTAATTCTGTTACAGAAATTTTCACCTTGGCATGAGTCCTCTTGGTCATCAGAATTGATTGGATCCAATACTGTGCATCGATCCAATACTGTGCATCCATCCAAACTGTCGCCATCCGCGTTACGCGCTAGGATGATAATTCTTGTCCTGGAACTTTTCTTCTCCCCATCTGAGCCTGGTTGTGCTCACCAATCCGTTACCTCCAGGTAGCACTGTGTTGCCAGTGTATCAGCTTCCTTCTTCCGGAAAGCGACGGCGACACTAACTCACTCTATTTTATTCTAGGGCTGCGCCCTCTAAGGTTTGACATTTTCTCTTTTAAATTTCTTACTGTCTGCTGTGGACACAGACCGGAATAGAATAGAGTTGCGGATATACCGTCCCGGGCCTATAACCGACCCTCTTCCCGTAGAGACTTCCTTTCCTGGAAATCCTGGCCTGGAGAACCAGAAAGAGTGCAGGGATGAAATGCTGGATGCCCAAAATGAGGAGCGGGCCCAGCTCTGGAGATGACTCTGATGAGGCTTCCAGCCCGGGCGGGGTGACTGAATGCGGGTGTGTCACCATGGAGACGGGCCGGGCCTGCGTGCTGAGCTGCCATTGGCTGGCGGCGCCCCGGCTGGGGATATAAGGCGGCTCTCAGAGCAGACCTGGGGACTGTGAGCACCGACAGCAGCCTGCGCGCGCCTCGCTGCTCCTTGGCTTGCAGGATTACTGCGAGGGCGTTGGCCAACATGGAGAACCGGTGAGGCGGCACCGGGCGTCCCTGGGGGTCGGAGAATTTGGCCGCCCGGGCCCAGAGAGGGAGGGAGTTCCCTGGACCTGCCCAGAGGCCTGGCACCGAGCCTCGTGTCAGGTTCAGGGAGCCGAGTAGCGAGGCAGCCGGGCGGGCTGGGCACGCGCGCGGGAGCTGTGGTGGCGCCGCCCCAGCCCGAAGGGGACCGGCACTTTCTGTGAGCACACCCGAGCTCTCTTGTCCCTTGCTAGCTCCTTGCTTCCATCCAAATTGGAGTTCCAATGAACCAGTTGGGAATGGAATCTCCAAGAAGGTTAGGAAATCTTTATTCGGTGAAGTTGAGCAACAGACTCTAACCCACTCCTCTCCATCCCACCCTTTAGAAGAGTCCTTTCTCCCTGCCTGCTCCTGAAATTCCCAATTCAGCTCACCAGAATGGCTTTAGGGGTCACAGTAGCTTTCGGATGGATGACCATGGGTCCAGGGTATTCTAGAGGAATAGCCAATGAGGAAGTCCCATGAGCTATGGCTAGACATGGTCAGGTGACCATGGATTCATAGTTCTTTTCCCCCTTAGGGATGTTATTTCATTGATTTTTTTTTTTTTTTACCAACTTTATTGCTTTTGTTTATCACCTTGTGAATTCATTGCCTCTCTCATTACCTAACTTAACCAAGGGTAGGTAATCTTTTGTGTTATGTAGTCCTATCTGGTTTTCTATAATGTCGTGTTGTGTGTTGCCTTGGCAAGGTTCAAGTCATTCTGGTGTCTCAGTCTTCATTGTAGAACTATAGGTATGAATATTAGCCTTAGGCTGTTGGAAGAAAAAAATTGTCCTGGGGGTTCTTTTTTTTTAAAAAAAAATATTTGAGAGGAGAATGATTGAATATGCCAAGGCCCTTTGCCCCTGTAAACAAACTCCAGATGCATGTACCACTTTGTGCATACTGGGGTATTGAACCCAGGCCATTAGGCCTTGTAAACAAGCACCTTTAACTGCCTCGCCATCTCCCTAGCTCTGGAGGTTCTTACAGTTATATTCAATTCTGATACAGCTCAGTTCCAACTCTGAAAGTAATCTTTGATCGCAGTTGGGTGCTAGGGAATTGGACTTAGAACTGTGAAAAAGTTCTGAGCACATTCCTACTAGTAGCATAGGATTTCTGTTGCTCTTACCTCTTTAAGGGAAAACATGTCTTATTGTGAAATGAAGGAAAGATGGGAGTTAGGCTGGGAGGGAAAAGAGGAGCAGAGGAAGTCAGTAAGAAAGTAGGAGAAAGGTTCAGACACTGTAACGGCCATCATTCTTTGGAACTTCTTTTTGTTTGTTTTGTTTTCTCTTTTTTTTCTGAGGTAGGGAACTAAGGATGGCACATTTTATAGACTTCTACTGGGAGTATTCTCATGGATTTTCTTGTTAATATAAAAAAATTCACTCCAAGAGCTGCCTTAAGACCCAGCTGTGATGGAGGGAGGCCTGGGTAAGGATTGCTTGAGCCTAGGAGTTGGAGACTAGCTTGGACAAAATAGGGAGACTCTGTCCTAAACAGAAACAACAAAAACAAGGCTCATTGGTGAAGTACTTAGTTGGATCCCCAGCTCTGCAAAAGGAGAAAGAGGAGAGGGGAAAGGAAGGAAAAGAAAGAATGAAATTTAACTCCCTTAGTATTAGTTGAGGAAGGAGGCTGTTAAGGAGACTTCAGAAGGAAATTGGGATTATCCCTGCCTTGGAGGGTGGATCTGAATGACAGACAGTTCCAGTACCTGAGGGGTAGGTAGGGCACTAGGGAAGATTGAGATTTGTCACTTGCCTTCCAGATCTTAATTCAACTTTGAGTGTTCTTTCCTTGGTGTCTTCCTCCCTCTTTCCTTCCCTCCCTTCCTTCCTTCTTGTTTTTTTTTTTTTTTTTTTTTTTTTTTTTTTTTTTTTGAGGTAGGGTCTTGCTGTAATTTAGGCTGACCTGGAATTCACTATGTAATCTCAGAGTGGCCTTGAATTCATGGCGATCCTCCTCCCTCTGCTTCCTGAGTGCTGGGATTAAAGGTGCGCACCATCATGCCCGGCCTCCCTCCCTCCTTCCATCCCTCTCTCCCTCTCTCTCTCCTCTCTATTTCCTTCTTTTTCTTTTCTATCTATGTATCTATTATCTATCTATCATCTATCTGCCTCTTTATTTTGTTTTTTGGAGGTAGGGTTTTGCTTTAGCCCAGGCTGACCTAGAATTTACTATGTAGTCCCAGGCTGGCCTCGAATTCACAATGATCCCCCTACCTCTGCCTCCTTATTGCTGGGATTGAAGGTGTTTGCCATCACTCCTATCTTGGCCTTGTTCTTCTTCATCTGGTTATTTCATGGCACTTCTCTGGAACTTCTGGTCCTCTCTAAACTCTTATCATAAGGAGTGGTATGAAACCTTACTGTCTGGGAGTACAGTTCACTGCTAGAACACTTGCCTAGCTTTCAAGTGGCCCCAAGTTTGATTGCCAGTGTTAACACTGGAGTTGAGGCTATTAGTGGCAACAAGTTTCATTCTGTTCCCAGACTCTCAAATGAAGGGAATTTCATATCAGACTTTCAGTGGGCCTGATTCAAAAGAAGAGTGGGTCAACATAGGATGTCTTCTTCCTCTGGACTGTCTACTCTATCTCTTGATGTCTGCCAGGTTTTCTGTGCTGAGAGTCATTTTTTCTATGATGTCATTGGGATGGGAGCAGAATTCATTTTGATGTTTCTTTTATTTCCTAGATTCTCATATGAGGATTGCCAGAACACTGCAGACTGGCTTCTGTCTCACACCAAGCACCGACCTCAAGTGGCAGTCATCTGTGGTTCTGGGTTGGGAGGTTTGACTGAGAAATTAACTCAGTCCCAGAGCTTTGACTATAGTGAGATACCAAATTTTCCCCAAAGCACAGGTATTGGCAAGGGCATGTAGGAGTTAAAAGTGAGGGATGTTGGGCTGGAGAGGTGGCTTAGCGGTTAAGGCACCTGCCTGCTAAGCCTAAGAATACCCATTCCATTCTCCAGGTCCCATGTTTAGTCAGATGCAAAGTGATGCAAGGGCACAATGCCACACTTGCTCACAGGGGGCATACACGTCTGGAGGTCGTTCACAGCGGCTGAGAGGCTGCTGGCATGCCCATTCTCTCTCTCTCTCTCTCTCTCTCTCTCTCTCAACTCTCTCAAAATAAAGTGAGAGAGGTTGATGAGATTCTATGGAATCCAGTCTGGGGTGGCCAATGTTTCTATTTTTTTGGGAGGGTGGGGTTGAGGTAGGGTCTCACTCTAGCCTAGGCTGACCTTGAACTCACTATAGTCCCAGCCTGGCCTTGAACTCACTGTAATCCTCTTTCTTCTGCCTCACAGTGCTGGGAATAAAGGCATGTGCCACCATACCTGGTCCTGTGTGTCTATTCTGTTTTTTTAAATTTCTTGCCTTCTTTCCCTCCTTTGTTCCTTTGTTCATTCCTTCGTTCCTTCCTTCTTTCTTTCTTCTTCTTTTTTTTATTTGAGAGAGAGAGAGAAGAGGCAGAGAGAGAATGGGCACGCCAGGGCCTTTTCAGCCACTGTGAACTAACTCCAGATGTGTGCACCCCCTTGTGTGCATGTGCAAAATTGTGCACTTATGTCACTTTTGTGTCTGGCTATACTTAAGACCTGGAGATTTGAACAAGCATTCTTAGGCTTTACAGGCAGGTGCCTTAATTGCTAAGCCATCTCTCCAGCCCCCTTTTTTTTTGAGGTAAGGTTTCACTCTACCTCAGGTTGACCTGGAATTCACTGTATAGTCTCAGGGTAGCCTTGAACTCAGGGTGATCCTCCTACCTCTTCCTCTGGAGTGCTGGGATTAAAGGCCTGTGCCAGTACATCTGGCTTTGTTTCTATTCTTGATCTGATCATTTGGCCAAAGGCAAATGTAAGAGAGGAGAACAGGGCTGGAGAGATAGCTTTGTGGTTAAGGTGCTTGCCTGCAAAGCCAAAGGACCAGGTTTGATTCCCCAGATGCACAAGGTGGCACATCTGGAATTCATTTGCAGTGGCCAGAATTCCAGGAATGACCATTCTTTATCCCTCTCTCTCTCTCAAATAGGTAAATAAATAATTTTAAAAGAGAGGAGAACAATACTACCAGATATCAGGATTTTTTTTTTTCAAGATAGAATCTCAGTGTAGCCAAGGCTGACCTGGAATTCACTAAGTAGTCTCAGGGTGGCCTCAAACTCACAATGATCCTCCTACTTTTTTTTTTTTTTTTGGTTTTTTTTTGTAGGGTCCTCCCAAGGTGCTGGGATTAAAGGGTGGCCTCGAACTCACGGCAATCCTCCTACCTCTCATGCTGGGTTTAAAGGCGTGCGCCACCACGCCCCGGCTTATTCTACTTTTTATTTTTATTTTATTTTTTTGGAGAGAGAGACAGAGAGAGGGAGAGGAAGACAGAGATGGGCGTGCCAGCAGTGTCTCAGCTGCTGTGAACGAAATCCAGATGCGTGCGCCCCCTTGTGGTCAAGTGCGGCATTGCGCCCTTGCGTCACTTTGTTTCTGGCTAAACGTGGGACCTGGAGATTGGAACCAGCATTCTTAGGCTTAGGAGGCAGGCGCCTTAACCCCTAAGCCATCTCTCCAGCCCTCTTCTTCTTTTAAAATACTTTTATTTTTATTTATTTGAGAGAGAGAGGAAGAGAGAGCATGTGCTTGTGCATCTGGCTTTATGTGGGCTTTGCAGGCAATCGCCTCAACTGCTAAGCCATCTCTCCAGCCCAGGAATCAGGATTTCTTTAGAAAGAAATTTCCACAGGTGGCTGGGAATGTGTGTATGTCTGGGGGATTGTGATCATATCTTTGTGCTACTTTACTGGCTTTAAGCTCCTTAAAATTCTTACAATATCGCTTTCCATGTGCCTCTTCCCATATACTATTACTCCCCTCCACACCTCTAATCTCCTCCAGCATGTCTGCAGCTTCCTAGGACAAAGGCAGCCCTGTTCCTAATGTCTTTCTGCTATTCTCATCCTCCCAACTCCAGTCCTAGACACAGACTAATTCACAGCAACAATAAGCACTGACCACTGTTTTCTTACACAAACACACTTGCATTACTATAGGACTACATAAGTCCTGCTTCACATTGCCCCCTTGGAAAGGGAAAGGGACCAATATCCCACATGCACAGTGGCACTCTGTGGGATGTGATGATGGCATGCCCAGCACTCTAATGACAGCCAGGAAACTCCAAGACTTAAGACATAGAAAAAGCCAAGTGAAACAGGGCAATTACTGTTTACTTATTCCAAATAACTAACTTACCATGGCTTATTTATTAATTATTTTAGATTTCTGTTGCTTTCCTCTTTCCCTAAAGAGTTGACACATTTAATAAATGTTTAAAAACCCTGGGGCTGGGGAAATGATTCAATGGTGTTTTCTTGTTAGTTATTCCATGAATACATAACCAATCCTTTTTCCTTTCTTGTCTGTATACAGTGCCAGGGCATGCTGGTCGACTGGTGTTTGGGTTCCTGAATGACAGAGCTTGTGTGATGATGCAGGGAAGGTTCCACATGTATGAAGGGTACCCACTGTGGAAGGTAAATCAGAGGGCAGAGGTCTGGTTGAATCTGAAAGAAGGCAGACATTATATTTTATTACCTAGTGTATATTATGCATGTCTTTGTAGTTATGTTAGTGATTTTTCTTTTCTTTCTTTTTTTTTAAGGTAAAACACCATGCTTTTCTCACATTCAGTTTTTATTTATCTTCTTATTTTGCCTCTTTTTAGCCCAGGCTGACCTGGAATTCACTGTATAGTCTCAAGCTAGCCTCAAATTCACAGTGACCCTCCTACCTCTGCTTCCAAATTGCTAGGACGAAAGGCTTGCCCCACAATGCCCGGCCATATTAATGAATTTTGAAAACACTTTCTGACTTTGTCTTCTAAGGTGACATTTCCAGTGCGAGTTTTCCATCTTCTGGGCGTGGACACTTTGGTGGTCACCAATGCAGCTGGAGGGCTCAACCCCAAATTTGAGGTTGGAGATATCATGCTGATCCGTGATCACATCAACTTACCTGGTTTCTGTGGTGAGAACCCTCTCAGAGGCCCCAATGAGGAAAGGTGTGTGTATCTTCATCCTTTGTTTTTAGAATGCATAGAGCTTAAGGATTTTGTCCAGAAGATAGCTCCTGTAGTGCCATCTATCTGTACCCTAGGTTTGGAGTTCGTTTCCCTGCCATGTCTGATGCTTATGACCGGAACATGAGGCAGAAGGCTTTCAGTGTCTGGAAACAAATGGGGGAACAGCGAGAACTACAAGAGGGCACCTATGTGATGTTAGCAGGCCCCAACTTTGAGACCATTGCAGAGTGCCGTTTGCTGCAAAAGCTGGGAGCAGATGCTGTTGGTGAGAAGGGGAATTTGACTGGAAGTTTAAGGAAAAGATCTGGTAAAACAATGAGAATGGGGAAGTTTGCTGGCTGAAGCATTAAGCCTCTTCACTGGGCACTAGTAAGAATTCTAACAAATATCAGTACAATCACCTTCTGTGGCTGGAAGGGGGACTCATGTCGTTAGCACTAACTTGAGAATTATCACAAATAACACATGTGCCATGACTATTTATAAAAAATTTGTAAGTCTCTCAGAAGTCTTACACAGCATAAGCTCAGCATTAATTTAGCTGCTGTTTTGGATACTTGTGAAAATGTTAACTTCTCAATGAATCTCAGAATAACAGCAAGACTAAAGCATGATCAGAAAAGAAGTCATTTGAGGGTCTTCCTCTTTTCCCATCAGGCATGAGCACAGTACCAGAAGTGATAGTTGCACGGCACTGTGGACTTCGTGTCTTTGGTTTCTCACTCATCACCAACAAGGTCATCATGGATTATGAAAACCTGGGGAAAGCCAATCATGAGGAAGTACTGCTGGCTGGGAAGCAAGCCGCTCAGAAACTGGAACAGTTTGTCTCCATCCTTATGGCCAACATTCCTCTCCCTGGCAATGCTAACTGACCAGCCTGGAGTGGTCTGGCACTTCCCTAATGGGTTCCAAGTATCTACTGCCCTCGCTGGGGTCATGTGCCTCAGCCCTTAGGTATTAGCAGAAAGGAAGAAGTGCCCTATCTTTCACATTCCACATGTTCTCCTACCAGACCACTCTGGTACCAGGTCCTCATGCTCATTTGCCATCTCAGAGCAATTTGCTTCAACCTTCATACACGGCCTATCATACTTGGAGATGTGTCCCGTGGTTGAATGCACTCCTTTGAACTTCAAACAGTACCTTCACTGGGCTTATGAAATGATGTTCTCATGTACCTTTGGGCTCAGTTCTGAAGCATTTGAGACATCCTCTTGGACTTTAATACCATTGTGTTTTGAGAATAAAGAGAGATGAAATAGTCTCTTCATTTTTTTGTATAATTGGGATACAGCTGGGCTTCGCAGACAAATAACTAAGAATGAAGATGAGGTACTGGCAGAGGATGAAGAAAGGCAAAATGACAATGTTACAAGATGAAGAAGGGATATCTGGGTATCTGAGAACCACTTCCTTCAGACCTGTCTTGCCTGGCTGCTTGCAAGAATAGCTGAACTTCCCTGATCTCACTTCTGTTTGCTAGTTGTCTTTTCCCTTATATTTCTTCACTTCTTACTCTGATTTTATGACCACTCACCTTTGCTCTGTTTTGACACTGAGTTAACAGGTGCCCTTCTTTCCATCTGTTGGCCAGGTTTCTTCCTGCCAGCCCCAGGCAAACCTGTGAGCTTGGTTCACACTCAGTTTCTCCTTGAGCATCACCTTCCATCCCGCTCTCAGGAGCCCTGTCGTTTTGGATTGGCCAGAACCTCCCTGTGACACTGCATGTAGGTGTTGCTGATGTTGGCTACTATAGTAATTTTGCTTATCAGCTGGCACCCAGCTGGCTGGCCTGCTTGGAAACCACACTACCCTCCCAGGCCTATGTGCCTTTTAAGACAGGGCAGTGCCAGATAAGCTCTTATGGTAATGACGTTATCAGTTGTTAGTAGTATCATGAAAGGTATTTTGGAGAGGAAGGTTTTCAGAACTCTCAAGAAACTCCTCCTTTCATAACTGACCTACTTAGCTGAGTCAAGCCCAAAGCAAAAACATTCGTACCTCTACCCACCACTAAAACCCTCCTTGGAGCTTTAGAAAACCTGTTAGTTGTTTTGGAGAGCTGGTTTAGAAGGAAGTACTACACATCATTTATATATGTTTAAACTCATTCATCCAATGAGGTGATCTATACATAATATTTTTTTTTCAAGGTAGTGTCTTATTCCATCTAACCCAGGCTGAACTGGGATTCACCCTAGTCCCATTCTCCCTCCTCTCTCTTTGCCAAAACAAAAAAATTTTTTTAAAGATTATTTGGGGCTGGAGAGATGGCTTAGCGGTTAAGGTGGTTTGCCTGTGAGGCCAAAGGACCCAGGTTCGTTCCTCAGTATACATGTAAGCCAGATGCAGAAGGGGGCGCGTGCACCTGGAGTTAGTTTACAGTGGCTAAAGGCCCTGGCATGCCCATTCTCTCTGTCTGTCTTCTCTCTTTCTCTGCTTGAAAATAAAAAAATTTTAAAAATTGTTTGGGGCTGGAGAGATGGCTTAGCAGTTAAGGCGCTTGCTTGCAAAGCCAAAAGACCTCGATTCAATTCCCCAGTACCTATGTAAGCCAGATCCACAAGATGGTGCATGTATCTGGAGTTTTTTTTTTGCAGTGGCTGGAAGCCCTGGCACGCCCATTCTCTCTTTCTCTCACTCTGCCTCTTTCTCTCTCTCAAATAAATAAATAAAAATAAAATATTTTAAAAAAACGTTTTGGGGGCCTGAAGAGATGGCTCAGCACTTAAAAGCACTTGCTTAACAGTCTGCTGGCCCAGGCTCAATTCCCCAGTATTTGCAGCAGCAAGAGGAAGAGGCTCTGACACATCCATATTATCTATATTTACTCTGTCATACATAAAAAATAATTTAAATATTTATTTTATTTATTTGCAAGGAGATAGAGAAGGAATGGGTGCAACATGGCCTCCTGCTACAAATGAACTCCAGATGCATGTGCCACTTTGTGCATCTGGCTTTACATGTGTACTGGGGAATTGAACCCAGGCCATCAGACTTTATAAAGCAAGCACCTTAACTGCTGAGCCATCTCCCCAGCCCTAATAATTTTATTTTTTTTGAGGTAGGGTCTCACTGTAACCAAGGCTGACTTGGAATTTACTCTGTAGTCCCAGGCTGGTCTTAAACTCAGTGATTCTCCTACCTTAGCCTCCCAAGAACTGGGATTAAAAGCATGTGCCACCATGCCTGTTCCCAATACTTTTTTGTTTATCAGAGATTGTATTAAGGGAGGAGGAGACATAAGCATGGGTAAGGGCAGTGGGGGAGAGGAATACATGAGAAAATTGTAGAATGATATGTATGTATGAAGGTGTCATGAAAAAACTCATTACTCTATGTTAGCTTAAAACTTTAAAAATAGGGACTGGAGAGATGGCTTAGAGGTTAAGGCCTATGCCTGCAAAGCCTAAAGACTGAAGTTCAATTCTCCCAGTCCCACGTAAGCAGATGCACATGGTAGTGCATGCGTTTGGAGTTTGCAGTGGCTAGAGACCCTGACATGTCCATTCTCACTCTCTTCCCTCTTTCCCTGTCTCTAATAAATAAATAAAAATAAATCTTAAAAAAATTAAAAGTAAGACATATTTTGATAATAAAACATGAACCCTATAAAATAGCATAATTGTTAGCATTAGGTATTTACTTTTTTTTTTCTTTTTTACTCAGGTTGTAGTCTTCTGAGATGCCTTAAAGGATAAACCGTTAGGGCTAGGAATGTAGCTCAGTAGTAGAGCATTTGCTTTGTTCTACCCCAGCATTACCAAAAGCAAAAGTGCAAACAATTTAAAAGTAAATAAAGCCAGGTCTTTAATCTCAGCATGTAGGAGGCAGAGGTAGGAGGATAGCCGTGAGTTCGAGGCCACCCAGAAACTACATAGAGAATTCTAGGTCAGCCTTGGCTAGAGTGAGACCCTACCTTCAACCCCCCCAAAAGTAAATAAGTAAAAATAAAGATAAATAAGCCCTGGAGGAGACAACATGGAATTTAAAGTGGTAATGACTTAGAGAATTGATAACATAAAATCTCTGTCTTCAAGCCTCTTTCAGTGATAAAAATACTACCATAGAGTACAGAGATGAAAAATGTGCTTGCATGAAACTGAAACTGCATCAGCCAGGCAAGCAATGCATTCATCAGTTCTGCCTCACCAGTTCACAGCACATGTACATTATCAATGTCTGCTTCCATTTTATCTGCAAGGCCCAAGAAGTTATGGAAGATGAACTTTGCCCCAGCATGATTATATGGCTAGGAAGATTTCTGACTTCTTCGCTCTAAGATTGTGATTTTTGTAAAGCCTCAAAGTCTTTGATCATTAGGAGAAAAGAAAGAAGAAAGAATATGGATGAAAAGAAGAGGGACCACTATCTGCTAACCCATAAACAGCATAAACAATTTTTATTTTATTCTTATTTATTTATTTTTAAAATATTTTATTTATTGATTGATTTGACAGAGAAAGAGGGAGAGAGAGAATAGGTGCGCTAGGACTTCAGCCACTGCAAACGAACTCCAGATGCGTGCACCTCCTTGTGCATCCAGCCCTTATTTATTTATTTTTGTATGTATGTATCTTGGTTTTTCGAGGTAGGGTTTTGCTCTCTAGCCCAGGCTGACCTGGAATTTACTATGTAGTCTCACAGGCGATCCACCTATCTCTGCCTCCAGAATGCTGGGATTAAAGGCATGCACCACCATGTCTGGCTTGTATTGTTTTTTGGAGGCAGGGTCTTACTCTAGCTCAGGCTGATAGGGAGCTCACTCTGTTCCAGGCTGGCCCTTTTCTGCTGCAAATAAATAAAAATTTAAAAATAATGTATTTTAGAGATCTGTTTATAGCAATAAATCAGGGCTGGAAAGATCATTAAAGGCACTAACTTGCAAAATCTGGAAGCCTGGTTTCCATTCCCAAGCCACCTGCATAAGCAAAAGGTGACGCAAGTGTCTGGGATTTATTTGCAGTGGCAAGAAGCCCTGGCCCATGCACATGCTTGCACACACACATAAATACATTAAAAAAATAATGTAGGAGTGGTGGTGCATGCCTTTAATCCCAGCACTCAGAAGGCAGAGGTAGGAGGATCACTGTGAGTTCAAGGCCAGCCTGGGACTACAGAGTGAGTTCCAAGTTAGCCTAGGCTAGAGTGAGGCTCTACCTAAAAAATAAAAATAAATGAAAAACAAAAAAAAACCTTTGTGCTTTCTGGGTGATTTGTCAGTGATGTCAAGGATACATTGTTACCTCACATTTTTGAGAAGAAAGGCAGATTATAGTATTAATTTTTTTAAGCCATTCCCTGATCTGACTGGGTTACTAAGAGAAAGACAGAAAAAAAGCAATGCCTCTTTCTCAATAAAGCCAGAAGGTGGGGAAAAGAACACTGCTGATTCTGTGCAGAGGGGAAAAGGGACTTCCTTCTGCCTAAATTTGATTTAGCTAAGATTTGTTTCCTTTTTTCCTTGTAAGTAGGCATCTACTTTTCATTATATTTTGTGTCTAAAAGAGATCTTTTCAGCCAACACTAGCTATCAGCTTGGTTTTTCTTTCTTTTTTTTGTTTTTGTTTTTCGAGGTAGGGTCTCACTCAGCTCAGGCTGACCTACAATTCATTATGTAGCCTCGAACTCATGGTGATCCTCCTACCTCTGCCTCCTGAGTGCTGGGATTAAAGGTGTGCGCTGTGCCACCATGCCCAGCAGCTTGGTTTTTCTGACACGGAATTTGGATGCAATTTCCTTTCTATAATCTTTCTTCCTCAATGAGATTTGTTATTTTGCAATATTAATTGGCCTTCATTCTCTTTTTTTCAGGTCCTAGAATACCTTCACCTTCACTGGCTTTCACTTTCACTTCCAGTGTGAATTAGCTTGTGTATTCTGTGAAGATTGTTTTATTTTTCCCTTGCCAATTTCTCAACCCCACCCCTAGCACTTTGGTCTGGCTCTTTTCTTTGTGTGCTAGGGATGGGGAATGGAGCTGGTGGTAATGTGCCAGTTTGTTAACTGTTAGACTGTAGTTTTCCTTTTCCTGACCTGTTTCTACCTAAGCTTCTGTTATCATTTACAACAAAAGATTATTAGGAATACAGTTCAACTGTATGTGTGGCCTGACCTGTTCTACTTCTACCAAGTGTTCCAACAACAGAGGTTGTCTAAGATCTAAGGTCACTTCCAACTCATAATAATCTCTATAATCTCTATTATATTATCTCACCAGAATAATAATACATAACCACCATTGTTACCATGCCACCAACTCCAGCAAAGTAAGAAAATCATCTGGTTGTAATCATCTAGTTGCACAGTGGTTTTTTTGTTTATTTGTTTTGTTTTGTTGTTTTGGGACAGGGTCTCATGCAATCCAAGCTGGCCTTGAACTCACTATGTAGTAAGGATGATCTTAAACTCCTGCCTCTATCTCCTGAGTGCTGGGATCACAGGTGTGCACCGCCATACTGGTATAATGGTTGTTTTGAAAGACTCTTACTCTTGACCTCATAAACAAATGTTAGGGAGCCTGTGAAGCCCCTCGAATTTTATGAGTGCGTGTGAAATTTCAGGCAGGTTTCCTTGTATGTCAGCTCCCCCTCTCCTCACAAACAGACAGGAACCACTCACTAGTATGCAGAAGTCAGATTTATGAAGTACTTCTGTCCAAAGAAAAGCTCCAAAAATATCACTCTTGCTTATGAGTACATCTAATCAAGAGAGACTTATGATATAGTCTAGGTATGTGGCTCAGGAGTAGAGTGCTTACTTAGCATGAATAAAGGGGGGAATGAGGTCAGTAATGATTTACCATGTAGTGCTGGAAAATTTGTTCATTCCTTTAATTGAGTTGACTTTGTTCTGTGTCCTTTGTATAAACAATCCTGTTTGACCCTGATTGATTTAAGTGATGTTGTGTCAGGTGCCGTCATTGGTCTGTACCTATCACTGACATTTGACAATAGAGTGACCAGTTTCTAGATAACATAACATTTATTGACAAGCCTGAATTACATTTATGTTCACCCATTTTTTTTCTAAGTTTTTTTTTTCTTCTTTGTGGTACTAGGGATTAAACCCAGGGTCTCTCCTGTGCTAAGCAAGCACTCTCCTGGAGAGCTACAACCCCAGTCCAGGACTTTATCCTTTTCATAATAGGAGGTATTCTACATAGAAAAAGAGAGAAATCATGTGTATTAAGCCTCAGACAGAAATACCAGGAAATGAGCTCAGTAAAGTGTGACTGTTGTAGCTGGAGTCTCCACACTCCATCTTCAGAGCCCATGGAAAAAGCTGAAATCAGTGGCAGGGTTCTGTAGTCCCAGCACATTGACATTGACTGTGAGGCAGTCACAGGAGAGGCAGAAACAGGATTCCTTAACAGCAGAGCATAGAGCAACAGACAGAGAAATCTTAACTCAAATGAGGTGGACAGGTGAGGATCAACCAAAAAATTGTTCTCTGACCTCCACACGTGGCACAACACACTGACACATAAACATGAATGTAGGCACATACACAAATAAAATCCTTGAAAGATTAAAAAAATGTCAGGAAACATGTGCACATTATATACGTACATGTGTAAACATACACACACATAAGCAAACCCAGTAATTCACATTTTTCAAAGCATTGTCTGTCATTAAATGTCCCAGACAGGGTCCCTGTCAAGCCTATCTTTCCAGGTTACTGAGTAGGAGACATGTCTCCATGAGGAGAGCATGTGTATTCTTTTACTCACAAGAGCTAGGCATTGTTAGGGTTACAGAGAAGAGCATGACAATGTTTCTGAGGTCATGGAGTTCACATTTAAATTAAGGGAATAAATGCAAATATGAAAAAATTCTAAGTAAATGGCAAGTATTCAGCAAAAATAATCACGTCAGGAGGGATGCCACACTCTTGGAATCCCAGCTGGGTGTACATGAGGCCCTGTCTCACCAAGATGAGAGGAAAGAGAAAGAGAGAGAAAGGATCAAGTTAATAATAGAAGGAAATAAACTGAAGAAAGGCAAGTTAAAACTGCCCTGACAACACAGTGCTGTTTGTGGGTTCATTCACTCTTGGGTGTACTGGGACTTCTCATTCAAAGCTGGATCCTCCGCCAAAAGCTTTGGATAAAAGCAATGGGTAAAAGGACACTGTGGGAGGCCAGCACACTGCTGGTAAATCCAAGGCAGGAAAGGCCTTCCCACCTCCCACTCTAGCAGCTGGCAGGAAAGTCGGAAGACTGCCTGGGTGAGGAGCCTCCTGGCTGCAGGCCAGGAACACAGGCCTGGCCAGAGACTTTCCCAAAGTTGCCCTTCTGGAGATTGGTGGCTGAAATCCGCCCGTCCTTCAGAACAATCTAGGCTTCATAGCGAATCCTAACGGGTGGGGTTGTGTGAAGCCAGTGTGTGTGCCGTCCCTGCTGAGAGTCACCATCATGGCCAGAGACATCCAGCTGGCTCCCCCATACAGGAGGGAGCTTCAATGAAGGGAATCTTTAGGCCAGTTTATGGCTAATTCTGTAAAATACTTTGGTGTAATTTGTGTCTTTTAAAAAATATTTAAAAAAATTATTTGTTTGAGAGAAAGAGAGAGAGATAATGGGCATGCCAGGGCCTCCAGCAGCTGCAAACGAACTCCAGATGCACGTGCCCCCTATGCATCTGGCTTATGTGGGTCCTGGGATCGGAACATGGGTTCTTTGACTTTTCAGGCAAGCGCCTTAACCCTTAAGCCATCTCTCCAGCCCTCTTTCTTTTACTTTTTTTTTTTTTTTTTTTTTTTTTTTGTTGTTGTCTCACTGTGGCTCAGGCTGACCTGGAATTAACTATGTAGTCTCAGGGTGGTCCTGAACCACGCCCAGCCTCTTTCTTTTTCTTTCTTGTTTTTCCCCTGTAAGAAATGGAGCCAGTAGTGTTAAGACACCCCTTTAATCCTAGCACTTGGGAGGCAGAGGTAGGAGTGAATTCCCGATCAGCCTGGGCCAGAGTGAAACCCTACATAGAAAAATAAAAACAAACAACAACAACAAAAGGTTTATAGTAAGTTACAGTTTGCACTTTCTGAGTGAATGCAGTGACTGTTCAGAGCTCAGCTGTCTGAATCACTGTTGGTCAGAGTGACAAACTGCACACATGAAGAAAGGGTGGATGCACTGGTTATGATTAATCCAGGTGTTTACAATTTGAGGCTTATCTGACTCTAACTCATTGTGATAGAATGTGGAATTTTCATGTGGTTCTGTTATTGGTTTTGTTCTTTGTTTATTTGAGACAGTTTAGTCATGTAGCCCTGGCTGAATTTATTGTATAGAGCAGGTTGGCCTTAAACTTGTGGGGATTTCAAGGCATATAACACACACCAGGCCAATGTTGACATTTTTAAAAATTTAATTATTTTATTTTATTTATTCATTTATTTGCAAGCACACACACACGCACACAGAGAGAGGGAGAGAGAGAGAAGAGAGATACAGAGAGAATGGGCACTCCAGGACCTCCAGCCACTACAAATGAACTCCAGAGGCACGTGTTCCCCTAGTGCATCTGGCTTACATGGGTACTGGTGAAACGAACCTGGGACCTTTGGCTTTGCAGGCAAGCGCCTTAACTGCTAAGCTATCTCTCCAGCCCCGTATGTTGACATTTTTATTTTAAAAATATTTTCTGTATTTGCAAGGTGTAGCAGACAGCTTCAAGTTTGCTGAGATGAACTTCCATATCAGGCACAGTTATGGAGGAAGGGATATTATTTATTGAAGCTTACAGATCCAGGGGAAGTTCCATAATGGCAGAAGAAGTGACCTGTTCTCACAGGGCCAAGCAGAGAGAGAAGCCAACCAGCCACACAGCACATAGAGCAAAAGTACAGCCAAAAGCCCAGCACACTTCAGGAACTCCTGCTAGGCACACTTTGCATATCTTTACAATGGAATCTCAAACCCACCATTAATACCTTAAGACCAGCCCCCAGTGACACTGCCTCTAGCAAGGTGATTGCAGATGCAAACTATAAACCAATAAAACACTGAATATATTGGGGGCCATATATTCAAACTACCACACAAGGAGAGAGAATATGAAAGCGAGGGGATGGGTTTGCCGGGGGCCTCTTGCCACTGCAAACAAACTCCAGACACATATGCCACTTTGTGCATCTGGTCTTATATGGCTACTGGGAAATTGAACTCAGGCCATCACACTTTGCAAGCAAGCACCTTTAACCACTAAGCCATCTCCCCAACCCAACAGTTTTATTTGTTTGTTTGTTTATTTATTTATTTATTTTATTTTATTTTTGTAATTTTGAGGTAGTGATGCAGGACTTTGGGGTACAAGAGGGGTCTCTCAAACTTATGAACTTCAATAATGGGTCTTTATCCTGTTTTAACTAAGAATTGACAAAAACATGGGCTGGAGAGATGGATTAGCGGTTAAGGTGTTTGTCTGCGAAGCCAAAGGATCCCGGTTCGATTCTCCAGGACCCACGTAAGCCAGATGTACGAGGGGCACATGCATCTGGAGTTCGTTTGCAGTGGCTAGAGGCGTGCCCATTCTCTCTCTGTCTGTCTCTTCTCTATCTCTTTGCTTGCAAATAAATAAATAAAATTAAAAAAAAGGAATTGACAAAAACAGACTCAAGAAGGAAAAATTATGAGTTATTGAGTTTACTTAAGGAGAAATCACAAGTTGTGGGGTTTATTTAAGGAAATTGGGGTCTAGGCAATGGCTGGAATAGTCACAAGCATGTGGAAGATAGGAAATATGCACTCATGTGGAAAGCACAGCATAGTTTGTGAGATTTATTTAAGAGAAATTGAGAGTTTTAGGGAAAGACTAGAGCAGAGCCACAAGCACATGGGAGATAGAACCTAGGAGCGTATGCAGGAAGATTTAGAAGAAACACTCACTTATGTGGAAGACACAGCATGAGCCCTGAGCCTCCCCATGGAAGAAGGTTGAGTGCAATGATAAATGGATAGTAAACAGATTTTTTTTAAACTGACAACTTCTTTAATTGTAGACAATATCCCATGGTACTTCCCCATTTTTTTAGATGTTTATATGCCATCTGTATTTCTTCTTCTGAGAACTTTCTATTTAGCTCCATAGTCCATTTTTTAATTGGGTTGTTTGATTTCTTATTATTTATTTTTTTGAATTCTTTGGATATCCTAGATATTAATCCTCTGTCAGATGTATAGCTGGCAAAGATTTTCTCCCATTCTGTAGGTTGCCTCTTTGCTGTATTCACAGTGTCCTTAGCTGTACAAAACCTTTGTAATTTCATGAGGTCCCAGTGGTTGATCTGTGGTTTTATTTCCTGAGCAATTGGGGTTATATTCAGAAAGTCTTTGCCAAGACCAATATGTTGAAGGGTTTTCCCTACTTTTTCTTCTAGGAGTTTCAGAGTTTCAGGTCTGATATTAAGGTCTTTGATACATTTGGACTTGATTCTTGTGCATGGAGAGAGATAAGGATCTATTTTCATCCTTCAAAAGATGCATATCCAGTTTTCCCAGCACCATTTGCTGAGGAGGCTGTCTTTTCTCCAATGAGTATTATTGGCATTTTTGTCAAAGATCAGGTGGCTATAACTAACCAGATTAACATCTGGGTCCTCTATTCTGTTCCATTGATTTACGTGTCTGTTTTTGTGCCAGTACCATGCTGTTTTTGTTACTATGGCTTTGTAATATAGGTTAAAATCAGGTATGGTGATACCCTGGTGGATATTTTTTTTATTTTACTTTATTTTTAAATTTTTATTTTTTGGTTTTTTGAGGTAGGATCTCAATATATATAGTTGCCGAGTGGCCTCCAACTCACAGTGACCCTCCTATCTCTGTCTCCTGAGTGCTGGGGTTAAAGGTGTGAACCACCATGCCTAGCACCAAGGCTGAATTTTTTTTGTTTTTTTTTCAAGGTAGAGTCTCACTCTAGCACATGCTGACCTGGAATTCACTATGTAGTCTCAGGGTGGCCTTGAACTCATGGTGATCATCCTACCTGTGACTTCTGAGTGCTGGGATTAAAGGCATGTGCCACCACACCTGGCTAATGCTGATATTTTTATAGAGCGGCAATAAACATGGTCAAGCAAGTGTGTAGTAAGACGAGTCCTTAAGATATATTCCTAGGAGTGGTATTGCTGGGTCATATGGTAGATCTATAACTAATGCTGATTTTTTTTTTTTTTTTTTTTTTGGTTTTGCGAGGTAGGGTCTCACTCTGGTCCAGGCTGACCTGGAATTAACTATGTAGTCTCAGGTTGGCCTCAAACTCTTGGTGATCCTCCTACCTCTGCCTCCCAAGTGCTGGGATTAAAGGCGTGCGCCACCACGCCCAGCAGTGCTGATATTTTTAAATGAGAACATTTTACAGTTACAAGTGGTGGGATGTCTTATCATTAAGATAAGTAATTTAGATGTCAATTGGTTTTCTCCTAACTAGATGGCACTTGTTTTTGTGGTAGCAAAATGCTATGTAGATTATGTATTACCCAAGTCCTTATTCCTTTTACCTCATATTAATGAATCTTTTAGTTGATAAATGCAAACACTAATTGAGGTTCATTTATAGGAACTCTACAGTAAAATGTTATTCATACAGCATCATTTGTTAGGAACATTCAGAACTAGTTAGTGCAGTTCTTTCATTGTGCTGTAGTGTGGTTGATCTCCTAAGAGGAAGTAGTGCTAAAGTTCTTTGTCTTGTACAGTTTGTATTATAATAATTGACAGAGTGAACTTGCAGGTGGGGGAGGTACATAGCTTCAGTGTACTGAACACTGCCATTTAAGATGGTGATTTAAGATGGCTTAGTGGTTAAGGCACCTGCCTGCTAAGCCTAAGAATGCTGGTTCCAATCTCCAGGTCCCATGTTTAGCCAGATGCAAAGTAACACAAGGGCACAATGCTGCACTCTCCCACAAGGGGGCACATGCATCTGGAGTTCGTTCACAGCGGCTGAGAGGCTGCTGGCGGGCCCATTCTCTCTCTCTCTCTGCCTCTCCCTTTCTCCCTGTCTCTCTCTGTGTCTCCCAAAAAAAAAAAAAAAAAAAAAAAAAAAAAAAGAAAGAAAGAAAGAAAGAAAAAAAAAAAGAAAAGATGGTGATGGGTTAGATTATCTTTAGTGACTGTCCTGGGAAAAATCACCTGTCCAGCATGTCCAGAGTTAGCTTTCCAAGTGTCTTACATATATTTGCAAGCAGAGAGAAAGAGATAGTGAGAGAAGACCGACAGAGAGATTGGGCATGTTAGGGCCTTCAGCTGTTGCACACAAACTCCAATGCATGTGCCACTTTGTGCATCTGGCTTTATGTGAATACTGGGGAATCGAACCCAGGTGGTTAGGTTTTGCAGGTAAGTGCCTTAACCACTAAGCCATCTCTCCAGCACCCGCCCCAGTGTTTGTTTGTTTACTTATTTATTTGGTTTTTTGAGGTAGGGTCTCGCTCTAGCCACAGGCATTGTGGCTCACACCTTTAATCTCAGCACTTGGGAGGCAGAACTAGGAGGATCGCTGTGAGTTCAAGGCCACCCTGAAACCACATAGTGAATGTTAGCATGGGCTAGAGTGAGACCCTACCTTGAAAAACCAAATAATAATAATAATAATAATAATAATAATATAATAATAATAGTGATGATGAAGAGATGGTTTAGCAGTTAAGGCACTTGCCTACAAAGCCAAAGGACCCAGGTTCGATTTCCCAGGACTCACATAAGTCAGATGCACAAGGTGGCACATGCATCTGGAGTTCATTTACAGTGGCTAAAGGCCCTGGTGCACCTATACTCTCTCTATCTGCCTCTTTCTCTCTCTCAAATAAATAAATAAATAAAGAACCATATATATTTGAGAGACAGACAGACAGACAGACACACACACACACAGAATGGACACACAGAGCCTCCTGCCACTGCAAACAAACTCCAGACACAGGCACCATTCCCTATGTCCAGTGGATACTAGGGAATCAAACCTGGGCCATCAAGCTTTGCAAGCAAGTGCCTTTAACTGCTGAGCCATTTCTCTAGTCATTTTTGAATTTTTTGGAACTTTTTTTATTGACAACTTCCATAAATATAAACAATATGCCATAATCATAATCATCTCCCACCACCCTACATTTTCCTTTCTGTCAAATTTCCCCTCCACTAAATCCCTTTTTCTTTCCAATGAGTCTCTCTTCTTTTTTGATGTCATCATTTTTTTCCCTTCTATTTTTTTTAAGGTAAGGTAAGGTCTCATTCTATCCTAGGCTGTCCTGGATTTCGCTCTGTAGTCTCAGGCTGGCCTCGAACTCATGGTGATCCTCCCACCTCTGTCTCCTGAGTGCTGGGATTAAAGGCATGTGCCACCATGCCTGGCTACCTTTTCCTTTCTATTATGCAGGTTGTGTGTAGGTAGCATTAACCACTATGAGGTCTTGGATATCAAAGCCACTTT
The DNA here is from genome assembly GCA_036365145.1 of Orientallactaga sibirica. NCBI lineage: Eukaryota > Metazoa > Chordata > Mammalia > Rodentia > Dipodidae > Orientallactaga > Orientallactaga sibirica. Next base: position 259,040 of record JAEOAD010000556.1, on the reverse strand, counting down.
GTATCTGGAAGACAGTATTGTAAGCATTGCCCACTTTCCTTTGACTCTTACATTCTTTTTCTCACTTCATCAGCAATGATTCTTGAACCTTGGAGCACTGCCAAGTGCTGAACACTCCACTGTCACTTCTCAGCATTTTGGTATGTTTTGAGTAATCATCATCTGAAAAGAAAAGCTTCTCTAACCAAAGAGAGAGTAGCATTAATATATGTGCATAAATATACCCACTTAGTCAGACAACAGTAGTAGTTTCTCCCCATGACTTATGGTCTATCAAACCATAGGCTTTTTTTTTTTTTTTTTTTTTTTTTTTTTTTGGTTTTTCCAGGTAGGGTCTTGCTCTAGCATCATAAGCTTTTGATTAGGTTTTCAGTGCCAGGGAAGAATTTTCTCTTATGCATCAGGCTTCAAGTCCAATCATAGAGCAGTTGGTTTCTCCTGTAAGAGACATGCCACCGTTGCACCAGTTGGTACATTTGGCCATGCTGACCAGCCAAAGACCTTGTAGGGTCCACTGCTGGTTAACAAAGTTGATGACTTTTCTTTCCCAACTGACTACATAGGTCTTTTCAGCATACTGACAGCTAGTCAATAGCAAGGAAACTTCCACCCCATCTCCAGCTTGATTTCTCAGTGACCTGCAGCTCAAGCATGCAGAGTCTTCAGCAATAGGGTCTTACCATCTAGTTCTAGTGGTCAATCAAGAGCTCTGACAATAGTCTGTAATGTTTTGGGGGCATTAGGGACCTCCCTGGCCAACAATTGTCTGGTAGGTATCCCACCCCATGGCTTCTGGGCACAACATTTTCAACTTCCTTTTTTTTTTTCTTTTGAGGTAGAGAGACAGGAGTTTGGGATTCAGGAGGGGTCTCCCAGATTTGAAAACCCAAATTTTGGGGTTCTTATCCTATTTTTTGACAAAAAATTAATTTTAACAGACTTGTGAAGGATCAATTATGAATTATTGAGTTTATTTATGGAAAAATCACAATTCATGAGATTTATTTAGGGAACATTGGTATCTAGGAAAAGGCTGGAGCAGCCCCACACATACATGGAAGACAGGATACAGAAGCCCATGCAAAAAGATTTAGAGGAAATGTTCATACACTCCCGTGGGAGCAAAGCATAAAAGCATCAGTCCTGCACCTCTGTGTAGGAGAGTTAAGAGATTAAGTGATGATGGACTTGGAGCTTAAGGAAGGACAACACGGGGAACGCACCAAAGTTGAGACTGGGAAATTCAGACAAGATGTGAATAGTAAAAAAAGTCAGGAGAGTTCTAAATCATATATGTAATAATCAAATTGAGAAGCTACACTGGGTGTGGTGGCACACACCTTTAATCCCAGCACTTGGGAGGCAGAAAGTAGGAGGATCACTCTGTGTTTGAGGTCAGCCTGGGACTACAGAGTGAGATCTAGATCAGTCTGGGCTAGAGTGAGACTCTACCTCAAAAAACAAACTTAAAAAAAAAATGGATTTTGTTGTCAGACTCAGGAATGTAAGGGGAAAACGTAATTGGTTCTGGGATTTAGGGGGCAACCCAAAGACTAGCCCACCTAGGCAGCCATTATGGATGAAACTGGATCAGACATGAGTTCTAGTTCTGCCAAGGTAGGCAGAGTGACATCTTTAGGTTTTAATTTTGGCTCCCGTTCCTAACTAAACTGCCTGAAAGAAGCTGGCTTTCTCCTGTCTCCTTTAGTAGTGGTCTCAACTGTAGCCTAGGCTGGTTCAAACACAGGGTGATCCTTCTACCTCAGCTTCCTGTAAGTGCTAGGATTAAAGATGTGTAACACCATACCTGGCTACCAATTTTTTCCCTCCCTCCCTCCCCCTTTCTTCCCTCCCCTCCCTCCCCTTTCCTCCTGCTCTCCTCTCCTCCTCTTCCTCCCCTCCCTCCCTCCTCTCCCTCCTTCCTCCCTCCTTCCCTCCTTCCCTCCTTCCCTCCTTCCCTCTCCTCCCTCCCTCCCTCCCTCCCTCCCCTCCCCTCCCCCCTTTCTTTCTTTCTTTCTTTCTTTCTTTCTTTCTTTCTTTCTTTCTTTCTTTCTTTCTTTCTTTCAGTAGGGTCATCCTGCTCTAACCCAGGCTGACCTGGAATTCACTATGTAGTCTCAAACTCATAGTGATCCTCCTGCTTCTGCCTCCCAAGCACTGAGATTAAAGGTGTGCACCATCACACCCAGCTTCAATTTTTTTTTTTTTTTTTTTGAGGTAGGGTTCACTCTAGTCCAGGCTGACCTGGAATTCACTATATAGTCTCAGGTAGCCTTGAACTCACAGCGATCATCCTACCTCTGCCTCCCAAATGCTGGGATTAAAGGCATGCACCACTACACCTGGCTAATTTTTTAAAATATATTTTATTTATTTATTTATTTATTTATTTATTTATTTATTTATTTATTTATTTGTGTGTGTGTGAGAGAGAGAGAGAATGACACTGAGAGAGAAAGAATGGGTGCACCAGGGCCTACAGCCACTGCAAACGAACTCCAGATGCATGCGTCACTTTGTGCATCTGGCTAACGTGGGTCCTAGGGTCCTTTGGCTTTGCAGGCAAACACCTTAACTGCTAAACCATCTCTCCAGCCCTGGCTTCAATTTTTAAAAATTATTTATTTGTAAGCAGAGAAAGAGAGATAGAGAGAGATAGAGACAGAGAATGGGTGTGTCAGGGCCTCTAGGCACTGCAAACAAACTCCAGTTGCATGGGCTACTTTGTTCATTTGGCTTTATCTGGGTAGTGAGGAATCAAACCCTGGCCAATAGGCTTTGCAGGCAAGTGCCTTAACTGCTATGCCATCTCTCCAGCCTGCTACCAAGTTTTTTTTTGTTTTGTTTTTTGCTTTTTCCAGGTAGGGTCTCATTCCAGCCCAGGCTGACCTGGGACTCACTCTGTAGTCCCACACTGGCCTCGAACTCACAGTAATCCTTCTACCTCTGCCTCCCATGTGCTGGGATTAATGATGTGCACCATCACACCCAGCGCTACCAAATTTTTGAAAAAAAAATTATTTACTTGCGTTGCTCCTTGTCCTTCCACCTCTTTTGAGACATTGCTCTCTCTTCTTGCTCACTCTTAGTATTGTTCTTTGCTTACAGTCAGCAGCAAGTTTCCAAGCTTCCAGGAAATTTGCCTGTCTGCCTCCCATTTTACCGTTAATTTTACCATTACCAGTACTGGAATTACAATAGTCCTTCAAGGCTTCCAACCTTTCTTTTTGGTTGTTGTTCTTTTTTTTTTTTTTTTTTTCTCGAGGTAGGGTTTCACTCTAGTCCAGGATGACCTAGAATTCACTATGTAGTCTCAAGGTGACCTTGAACTCATGGCGACCCTCCTACCTGTGCCTCCCAAGTGCTGGGATTAAAGGCATGTGCCACCACGCCCAGCTTGTTTGTTTGTTTTTGAGGTAGGATCTCACTTTAGCCCAGGCTGACCTGGAAGTCACTTGTAGTCTGAAGCTGGCCTGAAATTCACAGCAATCCTCCTACCTCTGCCTCCAAAGAGCTGGGATTAAAGGTGTGTGCCACCATGCCCAGTGGCTTCCATCTTTTTTTTCATTTCTTGAGGTAGGGTCTTGCTCTAGCCCAGGCTGTCCTGAAATTCACTATGTAGTCTCAGGGTGGCCTTGAACTCACAGCAATCCTTCTACTGCTGCCTCCAGAGTGCTGGGATTAAAGGCATGCGTCACCACGTCTGGCCCGCCTCCAACTTTTTTTTAAAGGTTTGTTTTTATTTATTTATTTGAGACAGAGAGAGGGAAAGGGAGAGACAATGGTGTGCCACGGCCTCTAGCCACTGCAAATGAACTCCAGATGCATGTGCCCCTCCCCCGTGCATCTGGCTTACATGGGACCTGGAGAATTGAACCAGGGTCCTTAGGCTTCGCAGGCATGTGGCTCAACTGCAAAACCATCTTTCCAGCCCTGCTCCCAACTTTTTATATGGAGTCTTGGGATGGAATTTGGGAACTCAAGCTTGAATGGCAAAGGCTTTATCCACTGAGCTATTCCTTCAGCCTTCATGTTTTTATTTATTTATTTATTTGAGAGAGGGAGAGATACAGACAAAGAAAAAGAGGCAGACACAGAAAGAGTGAATATAGGAACACCAGGGACTCCTGCAACTGCAAAAGAAATCCAGATATAACCACTATAGCATGGTGGCACATGCCTTTGATCCCAGCACTTGGGAGGCAGAGATAGGAGGATCACCATGAGTTCAAGGCCACTCTGAGACTAAATAGTGAACTCCAGGTCAGCCTGGGCTAGAGTGAAGCCCCACCTTGAAATAACAACAAGAACAAGAACAACAACAAAAGAGAGAGAGAAAAGAGAAAGAAATCCAGATGTATGTGCCACTTTGTGCATCTGGCTTTACATGGATAATGGGAAATTGAACCTGTGCCATCAGACTTTGCAAGCAAGTGCCTTTACCTACTAAGTAATCAATCTCTCCAGCCCCAGCCCTCCATTTTTTTTTTTTTTTTTTTTTGGTTTTTTGAGGTAAGGTCTCACCACTCTGGCCCAGGCCGACCTGGAATTGACTTTATAGTCTCAGGGTGGCCTCGAACTCACAGCGATCCTCCTATCTCTGCCTCCCAAGTGCTGGGATTTAAGGCGAGCGCCACCACTCCCGGCCCTCCATGTGTTTTTAAAGTGTATTCTTCTGTTGAACTTTTCAAGCTAGTATCATAGGTTGACTAAATTCCATAATGAACTCTATCTCACAAAAAGAAAAAATATAATGAAATATCACTTTGCTAGATGTGTATCTCAGTGGTAATGATTAAAGAATTTTGGGGTCCAATTGCTCAGGGAATAAAACCACTAATCAACGAATGGGACCTTATGAAATTACAAAGCTTTTGTACAGCAAAGGACACTGTGAATAGAGCTAAAAGACAACCTACAGAATGGGAGAAAATCTTTGCCAGCTATACATCTGACAGAGGATTAATATCCAGAATATACAAAGAACTCAAAAAACAGAATAATAAGAATTCAAACAACCCAGTTAGAAAATGGGCTATGGGTGTGTAAAAAAAAAAAAAAATTGGGCTATGGAACTAAATAGAGAATTCACAGAAGATGAAATACAGATGGCATATAAACATCTAAAAAAGTGTTCCACATCTTAGCCATCAGGGAAATGCAAATTAAAACCACTTTGAGATTCCATTTCACTCCTGTCAGAATGGCTACCATCAAGAAAACAAATGACAATAAGTGTTGGCGTGGATGCGGAAAAAGAGGAACACTTCTACACTGTTGGTGGGAATGTAACCTGGTCCAACCATTGTGGAAATCAGTGTGGAGGTTTTTGAGACAGCTAGAAATAGATTTACCATATGATCCAGCTATAGCACTCCTAGGCATATATCCAGAAGACTCTTCTCACTACCTTAGAGATACTTGCAAAACCATGTTTATTGCCGCTTTATTCACAATAGCTAGGAAATGGAAGCAGCCTAGATGTCTCACCACAAATGAATGGATAATAAAGATGTGGTACATTTACACAATGGAGTTCTACTCAGCAGTAAAGAAAAATGAAATTATGAAATTTGCAGGGAAATGGATGGATCTGGAAAGGATTATACTAAGTGAGGTAACCCAGGCTCAGAAAGCCAAACGTCACATGTTCTCTCTCATATGTGGATCCTAGCTACAAATAGACAGACTTGTGTGTGAACTGGAACCAAAAATTGGTACCAGAAACCAGTAAGCTGGTAAAAGGCTATAAGGGAGGGAGGAAAGAGAAGAACTGAAGTGTATGGTGTGGTAGTTTGAATATATGTCCCCAATATATTCAGTGTTTTACTAGTTATAGTTTGCATCTGCAATCACCTTGCTAGAGGCAATGTCACTGGGGGCTGGTCTTAAGGTGGTAATGGTGTGGGTTTGAGATTCCATTGTAAAGATATACAAATGTGCCTAGCAGGAGTTCCTGAAGTGTGCTGTGTGACCTTTTGGCTGTAGTTTTGCTCTGTGTGCTGTGGTGGCTGGTTGGTTTCTTGCTCTCTCTCTCTCTCTCTCTCTCTCTCTCTCTCTCTCTCTCTCTCGGCTTGGCCCTGTGGAGAGCAGGCCACTTCTCTTGCCATTATGGAACTTCCCCTGGATCTGTAAGCTTCAATAAATAATATCCCTTCCTCCATAACTGTGCCTGGTCTGGAAGTTCATCTCAGCGAACCTGAAGCTGTCTGCTACAGTAAAGTGGTACCGAGGAGTGTGGGGTGAGATGAACCTGACCGTGTGGATATTCGTCTTTTGGAACCTTTGTCCTGGAGGAATGGGCATGGACTTGGTGCTTGCAACTGAAGATGCCTTCTGGAGTGGTAAGCCAAGTTTTATGGACTATTCTGATGAGAGTTTGAGAATGCTAAGTGCAGACTGTATTGAACTTCAAGGCTTGGCTTATGAGCTTTCTAAGGGGAAGGAAAGACTGCAGAGGACTTTGTTGGAACTGGGCTACTGGCATAAGGGATGGATACGTTCCGCTATCCAGGCCCAGAGTGTTTGATCAAACTTAAATTTGTGATGGACTGATGTGCTTGGCTGAAGATATCGGACTGAGATTTTAAGATTTTAAGTTGGAAAACCTGAAGCAAGTTAAAAGTAGAGGCATTGAGACTGGTTTAGCTGCTATTGTCAATGCATTAGCAATCTTAAGGAAGGTGGAAGGAAGGTGGCCTGACTTGATTTACATTAAAACAATGGAGAGGATGCCTGAGGAAAGACTGTTAGAAATGCAAACTCTTGGAAAGAGTTGATTGGAGAAGGAACCTGCTGTTCAAGGCTGTGGTTTATTTCATCCCTGGATTAAGAATATGGCTGTGTCCTGCACACCTAGTATTAGTTTTGGAAGCATGAAAAATGCATGGAGTGGTCATGAGTTGCACACGGTTCCAGGAGCCACTGCTGAGATGCAGCATGAAGGCAGGGCATGAAGTCCCTGAGGAATAGGCTGGAAGAGCCTTTTGGAAGATGGACCGTGGTTTGCATGGAGACCTGAAGATGTTTTGGATATACCAGGACTGTGCAAAAGGGCTACCATGGAGTGCAGTGTTGGCATGGGATGAAAGTTTTCCCTGACGACTCTGCCCAGCTGGAGGGGTGGAATTGGAAAACCTGGAGACTGTCAGTCTCTGGTTATATTGAATTTGAACTGCAGAAGTTTGATGACTGCTGATGGTGGTTGAGTTTGTATTGTTTTAGTTTCTCCTTGCTATGCCTTATACCAGTTAAAAATGTTTACTCTGTGCCTTTACATGTTGAAAGTATTTAACTTGTTTGATTTTACAGGACTCACTATCTTAAGTTGATCAAGACTGTGAGAACCTTTGAAATTGGACTGAGTACAATTTACAATGTGTGATAGTTATAAATCTATTGGGGGCCAGGAGCTAAATCTATTGGGGGCCAGGGGCAGAATGTGGTAGTTTGAATATATGTCCCCCAATATATTCAGTGTTTTACTAGTTATAGTTTGCATCTGCAATCACCTTGCTAGAGGCAATGTCACTGGGGGCTGGTCTTAAGGTGGTAATGGTGTGGGTTTGAGATTCCATTGTAAAGATATGCAAATGTGCCTAGCAGGAGTTCCTGAAGTGTGCTGTGTGACCTTTTGGCTGTAGTTTTGCTCTGTGTGCTGTGGTGGCTGGTTGGTTTCTCTCTCTCTCTCTCTCTCTCTCTCTCTCTCGCTCTCTCTCTCTCTCTCTCGGCTTGGCCCTGTGGAGAGCAGGCCACTTCTCTTGCCATTATGGAACTTCCCCTGGATAAGCTTCAATAAATAATATCCCTTCCTCCATAAATGTGCCTGGTCTGGAAGTTCATCTCAGCGAACCTGAAGCTGTCTGCAACATATGGTATTGCACATATGTAAGTGGAAGGACTGATTACAAGGAGGGGAATGGCCTAACTGAGGCCATGGGTAGAGAATGCATAAAAGAAGGGCAGGGGGAGGGTCAATCTAATTTCAAAAGATTGTGAATAAGACTTATGTAAAATTATTTTTTTTGAATAATGGTACATCTAGAAGCTGTAAACTGTTACTAGAAATTTTTCAGTGCCTGGGATGGGATACCTTCCAGTGAGTTGTTGGCCAAGGAGGTCCCGGTAGCCTCCAAAACATTAAAGGTGTTTGCCAAAGCCCTTGGTTTCCCTCGAGAAACAGATAGTAAGACCCTATTGCTGAAGACATCTCTTGCCTGAGAGGCAAGGTCACTGAGAAAGCAAGCTGGTGCTGAGCAGAAAACCTTCTCCCTGTAGACCAGCCAACTGAAAGCTGGAAAAAGCTGCACTGCATGCAGAGTATGGGAGACAGAAGTCATCAGCAGTGAAAACAGTGGACGCTGAATATTCAAATTTGGCCAGACAGGCCCAAAGACTGAATGGGTGCAATAGTGGCATGTCTACTCGTGGGGTAACCAACTGCTCCATAATTGGACTGAAGGCCCTCTCTACGGGAGGGAATACATACCTGGTACTGAAAAACCTAAGCAAAGTCTATGGTAGGTAAGGTCATGAGCCTTAGGGGTATAAAGCATGCTCTTGTCTAAATGTATATACTATTCCCACCAAGCTGCCTGGAAAATACTACACTTAATGCTCATATTCACATATTAATGCTACTCTCACTTCTGGTTAGAGAAGCTTCTCTTTTCAGATGGCGATGACCACTGGGATGATCCAAAAGGCAACATAGTGCTGAGAAGAAGGGATGGAGGAGTGCCCAGCACTGAAACACCTCTGTCACACCCTCCAAGGCTCAGGGATCATTGCGGAAGAGGGGGCGGATAGAATGGAAGAGCCAAAGGAAGGGTACGACTCCTTACAATGCAACTGCCCAGACAGAAATTGGCCTTGATATCCATGACCTTGCTGTGCCTAGCAATACCTCCGCAAGACCCTCATAATAGAAGTAAAAGATGATGACATCAAATTTAAAAAGAGACTAATGGAGAGAGGGAGGGGATATGATGGAGAGTGGAGTTCTTAAGGGGAATGGGGGGAGGGGAGGGAAATACTATGCACATATTGTATGTAAGTATATTTTGTTGTCAATAAATAATAAATAAATAAATAAAATAAAAAACAGTACTTTAAAAAAAAAAGAATTTTGGGGTCTTTAAGTGCTTGTTAGTAACTCAGGAGCTAAGAAACACAAAGCTCTCAGTGGGTCAGTGGCCTCTAGATTCTTCCCTTCCTTCCTTTCTTTTCCTTCCTTCCTTCCTTTCTTTCTTTCTTTCTTTCTTTCTTTCTTTCTTTCTTTTTCTTTCTCTTTCTTTCTTCTTTCTTTCCCAGAGAAAGAGAGAGAGACAGACAGACAGAATGGGCATATCAGGGCCTCTAGCCACTGCAAACCAACTCCAGATGCATGTACCACCTTGTACATCTGGCTTACATGGGTCCTGGGGAATCAAACCTAGGTCCTTTGGTTTTGCAGGCAAACACCTTAACCTCTAAGCCATCCCTCCAGCCTGCCTCTAGATTCTTGTCTTACAAATTCAAAGAATTGAACTTCCCAGTCCAGAGGATAAGATTTAGAGAGATTGTATTAAATTATAGATAGAATTTAAAGAAGGAAGGCAGTACTGTTGCCCAAAGAGTAAAGAGAAGGTTTCTAGAAATGGAAACTCTACCCTGAGACTCAGGTCTTTTACATGAGCCCCCTGCATGAACTGCTGGGCTAGTTAGTTTACTCCTGACACCAGGTGTCTGAGTAGTATCAGGCACTGGGGAAGGGACAGTCCCTTCACAGTCCTTCCTCTTCCAGGAAAGGAAGAGATAAGAATAGAAGTGTAATGAGGTGCTTGGGGTCCAGGAAAGTCCTTGAACCCTAAACCCTAGGTTTGTTTTTAATTTTAAAGATTTGCTTTTTATTTTTATTTTTTTGGAGACAGACACAGAGAGAGACAGAGAAGGACAGGAAGATAGATAGAGATGGGCGCGCCAGCAGCCTCTCAGCTGCTGTGAACGAAATCCAGATGTGTGTGCCCCCTTGTGGTCAAGTGCGGTATTGCGCCCTTGCATCACTGCATCTGGCTAAATGTGGGACCTGGAGATTGGAACCAGTGTTCTTAGGCTTAGTAGGCAGGTGCCTTAACCACTAAACCATCTCTCCAGCCCTGTTTTTAATTTTAATCAAATAATTGAGTAAAAAAGAAGCTTGAGAAGGATAATTATTAAATTATTATATTTATTGAAGGAAGTACAGAGCCAAGGAAAGGCACCCATGTGGCTAGAGAGCCCGTGTGGAGGGTCTGGAAAAACCTTAGAAAGAAAAGAGAAAAATTTAAGGAGTTCCTGTCATGTGGGGAGCTGGCGGGGGGGTAAAGGAGCCCATGTGGAGAGTAAGGGCAAGGGGGTTGGTTCTCCAGGCTGGGCCTGGGCCCAGCCAAGGGAAAAACTCACCCACATCTGGAAGTCCCAAGTGGTCAGAGAGCTTGTCCTTTTCTTGTAAAGGTATTTATAAACTTATAGTGGTGGTCTGTCTTCTGGCTCAGGCGAACCAGAGGGACAGCTGGTTGGATAGGGCTAGGGGTTGTGTCAGGAAGAGGCTAGCCCTGACACCCAGTTCTGGGGGCTGAACTTGATCAACCATAATGTTTCCTATGAAAGACTTCACTCCCAGGAGGAGTCCTGGTTGTTTGTGGAAAGACAGGTTTAGGGAACTAGGCAAGAGATAAGAAATCAGATCATTGTTGATTTCTAGCAAGTGAACACTTTCTTTCTTCTAGGGTTCACCTAACTATACCCCACTCTCATTCTCCCCTTTCATGAAAAGATACTGTAACTGCTGTTAAGAGGACAGGATCTGGACTTATTTTTGGCTGAACAGGGATGTAGAAATGTGGTAGAGAGTCTTTCCCAGAGAAAGGAACTGTTTTAAAGGACCCCAAAAGTGTATTTATCGAGGGTAGGAAGATAATCTTATAAGAAAAATGTTGGGGAGAAAGAATAAAAGTAAGGAGTCAAAGAGAAGTGAGCCCACAGCAAATTGGTCATGTTTAGGGTTATCTTTCTTGTGGACTTTTAGGACTTGGGAAGCATTCGAGGGAACCCAGGTAGATGGAGTTGGATTGTCTCAGGACCATTTAAGCCTGAGCTAGCTGAGATTTTCTTTCTTTCTTTCTTTCTTTCTTTCTTTCTTTCTTTCTTTCTTTTTTTTTTTAGAACTGTACATTTGAATAGCACAGTAGTGTCTGACATGGTTTGAATTTGTTTTTGTATGGCTTGTAAAACAGAGAGATATTAGTAGTTATCAGGACTATATACACAATATTTAACCTGGATAATGGTGAATATACCATATTTTGTATAATAGTCTTTTAGAGTGTACCTTTTCAAACTTTGTTCTGGGGGTAGCCAGGGCCAAAGTTTGGTACCAGAAAGCCATTGGGTGCCACTAGGGGCTGTACAATATATTGTTGGCCTCAAGGCTTATTTAATGATGTCCTGGCACAAGTTAGAAGAGATTTTCTATTACTTTCAGTATAAGGAAGTTTTTTGAATTAAGTGATCTTTGGTGTCATATATATATATATATATATATATATATATATATATATATATACACACACACACACACACACATCTATGGTTTTTATTTTATTACAGAATTAGAACTATTAGAGATGGGGAAAATGTGTTCAGGCCTTGTTTGTTTTTCCTCTTAGAAAGCTCTTGTGTTATTTAATCGGACATTTATATATTTGAGGTATTTCTTTATCTTTGGTTATACATTTTTCTTTGAATGTTTATGACCAAGCAGACAGCGAAAATTTAATCAAGGATTAATTTTGGAGTCATTAATGACACTCCAAAGGAGACTTTAGGGACCCAGGAGTAGCCCTATAGCTTTTTAAACACTGCTGCTTGTTATCTGTTAGGATGAGTCAGGGCCATGTTGGCTGCTGGCTAAGTAGTTTTTATTTTTGGGGGTGGGGGAATCTAGGAGGATGATTTTTTTTTTTAGTTGTGATGTTCCCATTTTAGACTGTACACTGACTTTTTGCTTTTGGGTATATATATCTTCTCTGGTCAGGAAGACAGGTGATTTACCAGGGGGCCAGTGTAGAAGCGTCTCATTATCTCTGGGCCTCATGACCTGGGAGCAGAGACCAAAATATTGGCCTTTTTAGTTCCAGTGAATTTTACTGGTTTTGGTTTTTACATAGCTTATTAGAACACTTAGAAAGGAAGTTACACCTACCTGGATGTATGTACATATTTAGTACATATAATTACTGAAACAGATTTAGTTAAAGAATGGCACAAGAGCTTTAATTATCCTGTGGCAGCATAGGCCATATCTGAAGCATCTTTTAAGTATCTAATAGTTATAAATACAGGAATAACCTGATACTAGTCTTGAAAATAATATACATTTAAACCAATTAATTTAACCTAGAAATTGTCAGCAAAAAGACAAGTAAGGACTTCTGGTTAAGATGGCGTCCACCTAACCTCACCTCACTTCATGGGGAAGGAAAGTACCAGCATGTGGTTAACATCCACAGTGAGCTGCTGATCAGTGAAACCTACAAGGTTTCCCAAAGGAAGACCCACCAAAGGTTAATGGTAAGATCCTACTGCCAAAGACACCTGTGATGGTTAAGTTTGTGTCAACTTGATTTGTTTAGGAATCCACAGACATTCCTCATAAGTGTGTCTCTGAGGCTGCCTCTAGGAAGGATTAACTAAAGGAAGAATCCTTCCCCCAGGGTGAGCCCTTCCTCCAGAGTGGGTGGCCCCTCTTGGAGGAGGGGGCTAGTTGTTAAAAAGAAGCTCTGGGAAGAAAGGCTCTCTCTCCTCCCACCTGGCTGCCTGTGCTGCTCACTGCTTTCCAGTGTGGACTGAAGACCAGGGTGGACTGAAGAGCAACATCTCTCCAGGACGCCTCCAGGCCTTCAGTGCCAGATTGGGACTGCTGAGGCCTCCAGCCTTGTGGACTGAGCAGCTACTGGGTTTCTTGACTCTCAGACCTGCAACCTGCTATTGCTGGACTGTGTAAGCTAATCCAATAAATTCCCTTATACAATTCATTCTATCCATTCTGTTCCTCTAGAGAACCCTGACTAATACAGATTGTGGTACCAGGAGTGGTTCTAGAGAAACAGAATTGTAAGGATGGATTTCCCTAGTAGGCTTGGTGCTCTGTGGAGTTGGTTCTCCAACTTCAGTGCCACTAAAGGCTCTGCTGGTAATAAGGAGAGCACTTTAACTGGTAATAAGGAGGGCACTAATAATCCATGGTGTGCACTATTTAACGAACTCTGTGAGATAGATGTATTTAGTGATTCTGAGTCATATCTTGTAAAGAGCAAAGAATTTAGTGACTCTGTATCTAGAACTTTTGAATATTTGTGGAAAAGTAAGACGAATGATGATGCTGGATGGTTTCTTCTGGCATCTCTAGATAAGCTGTTGGGGGAAAAGCAGAAGCTCCAAAAGGAAATTTCCAAGCTTAAGACCCACATAAATGATCTGAAGGTTCCTAAGGGTGCCCTGGAGGAAAATCTCCTCTAGTCAGAACAGGGCTCGAATTGCAGAAAACCGAACTCAAGCTCTCATTGTAAGATTGGCTAACTTGCAGTGTAAGCTCAATTCCCAGCCTCACAAGCTATCAGAAGTTAAAGTGAGGGCATTGCCTGGAAACGAGTGGGATCCCATGACTTGGGATGGGGATGTATGGGAAGATCCTGAAGAATCTGGGGACATTGAACTCTCAGATTCTGAAGAAGTTGTTTTGCATGAGAATGTGGCTTCCCCTCCTTTAGCTGCAATTGCATCCCCACCTCCACACCCTGAAGTATTGCCCTCTCCACACTTGCCTGAGGGAATCACTCCTTTGTCTGAGGAAGCAGCAATGACCCTCCCTGCAGGAGGTGCTGATGCTTCTCTTAGCCCACCCTTCTTTGCCTCTAGGCCTATAACAAAGCACAAGGCTAGGCATGCCCCTAAAGGGGAGTTAGAAAGTGTGACTCAAGAGGAAGTGAGATACACCCCTAAAGAACTTCAGGAGCTTTCTAACTTGCACAGGCAGAAGCATAGGGAATATATGTGGGAATGGATTTTAAGGGTGTGGAATGATGGAGGAAGGAATATAAGATTAGATCAGGCTGAATTTATTGAAATGGGCCCACTGACCAGAGATTTTAGATTTGACACTGCAGCTCATGTTGGGAGGGGTGCCAAGAGTTTATTTGATTGGCTGAAGTATGGATCCAAAGATGGCCTACTATGAATGAGCTTGAGCTGCCTGATATCCCTTGGCTTAATGTTGATGAAGGGATTAAAAGGCTCAGAGAACTTGGAATGCTGGAGTGGATTTACCACGTAAACTCATCTTAAAGCCCACAATAGGAGCGTGCAGAAGATGTACCCTTCACTAAGACTATAAGAAACAGATTTGTGAGGGGAGCACCAGCACGCTTAAAGTCCTCAATCATTGGTCTTTTATGTAAAGAAGACATCACAGTGGGAGCCGGAGTTGCTGAATTAGGTGACTTAGATGCAATGGGGCTAACTGGCTCTCAGGGTAACAAGGGCCAAATATCAGCACTGAATCACCAAAGGCAAGGTGAGCATGTTTACCTTAATGGACAGCACAGGCAAAACAATGTTCATAACAGTATGACTCGTGTAGACCTTTGGTACTGGCTGCTTAATCATGGTGTTCCCAGAAGTGAAATAGATAAAAAAACCTACTAAATTCCTGCTTGAACTGTATAAGCAGAAAAGTTCCAGAGCAAAGGACTGAAAGGCCACTTTGAATTATAGCAACAGAGAATCAAGGCCTCTTAACCAGTTTCCAGACTTGAGCCAGTTTACAGATCCTGAGCCCCTTGATTGAAGGGGTACCTTTGAGGAAGGACCCTTCCATAATCCCCAAAAGTTTCAATATTAAGCTTAGTCCTATCCTTCCTCAGAAGGACCTACGGCCTTTTGCTAGGGTATCTGTACACTGGGGAAAAGGAAATAATCAGACTTTTGGGAGCTTTCTGGATACTGGCTCTGAATTGACATTGATTCCAGGAGACCCCAACGAGTATCATGGCCCTCCAGTTAAAGTAGGTGCTTATGGAGGTCAGGTGATAATGGAGTTTTGGCGAATGTTAGACTGACAGTAGGTCCAGTGGGTCCCTGAACTCATCTTGTGGTTATTTCCCCAGTCCCAGAATGCATAATTGGGAGTTGCAAAACCCCCACATTGGTTCTTTGACTTGTGGGGTGAGGGCCATTATGGTTGGAAAGGCCAAATGGAAGCCATTGGAGCTCCCTCTACCAAGGAACATAGTGAACCAGAAAAAGTATCGCATCCCTGGAGGAATTGCAGAGATTAATGCCACTATAAAGGACTTGAAGGATGCAGGGGTGGTGGTTCCCACCACATTTCCCTTTAACTCCCCTATTTGGTCTGTTCAGAAGACAGATGGATCCTGGAGAATGACAGTGGATTATCGGAAACTTAATCATGTGGTGACTCCAATTGCAGCTGCTGTACCAGATGTGGTTTCTTTACTTGAGCAGATTAATACATCTCCTGGTACCTGGTATGCAGCTATTGATCTTGCAAATGCTTTCTTCTCCATACCTGTCTATAAGGACCACCAGAAGCAATTTGCCTTCAGCTGGCAAGGTCAGCAGTACATGTTTATTGTGTTACCTCAAGGTTATATTAACTCTCCAGCCCTGTGTCATAGCTTAGTTCGCAGGGATCTTGATAGCCTGTGCCTTCCACAAGGTGTCACATTAGTCCATTATATTGATGACATTATGCTGATTGGATTGAATGAACAGGAGGTGGCAGCCACTCTGGAGTTGCTGGTGCAGCATATGCACATCAGGGGATGGGAAATAAATCCATCCAAAATTCAAGGACTTTCCACCTCCGTGAAATTTCTAGGAGTTCAGTGGTGTGGGGCATGCAGGGATATTCCTTCTAAGGTGAAGGATAAGTTGTTGCACCTGGCCCCTCCTACCACTAAGAATAAAGCACAACATCTAGTGGGCCTATTTGGATTTTGGAGACAGCACATTCCTCACTTGGGTGTGTTACTCCGTCCCATATACCAAGTGACTCGGAAAGCTACTAGTTAGTTTTCAGTGGGGCCCAGAACAAGAGAAGGCTCTTCAACAGGTCCAGGCTGCTGTGCAGGCGGCTCTGCCACTTGGGCCATATGATCCAGTAGATCCAATGATACTTGAGGTGTCAGTGGCAGATAGGGATGCCATTTGGAGCCTTTGGCAGGCCCCCATAGGTGTATCACAGTGGAGGCCCTTGGGATTCTGGAGCAAGGCCCTGCCATCATCTGCAGACAATTATTCTCCCTTTGAGAGACAGCTCTTGGCCTGCTATTGGGCCTTAGTAGAAACTGAACGCTTGACAATGGGCCATCAAGTTATTATGCGACCTGAGCTGCCCATTATGAGCTGGGTGTTATCTGACCCAGCAGGCCATAAAGTTGGACGTGCACAGCAGCAGTCCATCATCAAGTGGAAGTGGTATATTTGTGATTGGGCTTGAGCAGGCCCTGAAGGCTCTGGTTGCTACTCCTGTTTCAATGCCTTCTGTCCCCAAGCATATACTTATGGCATCATGGGGTGTGCCCTATTATCAGTTGGCTGAAGAGGAGAAGACTAGGGCATGGTTTACACATGGTTCAGCATGCTATGTGGACAGCTGCAGCATTACAACCCTTTTCGGGGACAACTCTGAAGGACTGTGGTGAAGGGAAGTCTTCACAATGGGCAGAACTAGGGGCAGTACACATGGTTGTGCATTTTGGTTGGAAGGAAAAATGGCCAGATGTGTGGTTATACACTGATTCATGGGCTGTGGCCAATGGTTTGGCAGGATGGTCCGGGACTTGGAAGGAGTATGATTGGAAAATTGGTGAAAAGGACATCTGGGGAAGGTGTATGTGGATAGAGCTCTCTGAATCGGCAAAGGATATAAAGATACTTGTGTCCTATGTTAATGCTCATCAGAAGGTGACCTCATCAGAGGAGGACTTTATAAACTGACCTGTTCTGTGGACAATGGTCAACCTCTTTCCTCAGCCACCCCTGTCATTGCCCAATGGGCCCATGAACAAAGTGGCCATGGTGGCAGGGATGCAGGTTATGCATGGGCCCAACAACATGGACTTCCGCTAACTAAGGCTAACCTGGCTACAGCTGCTGCTGAGTGCCAAATCTGCCAGCAGCAGAGACCAACTCTGAGCCCCCATTATGGTAGTATTCCACGGGGTGACCAGCCAATAACTTGGTGGCAAGTTGACTATATTGGACCTCTTCCATGATGGAAAGGGCAGCGTTTTGTCCTTACTGGAATAGACACTTATTCTGGGTATGCATTTGCTTTTCCTGCACGTAATGCTTCTGCCAAAACTACTATCTGTGGGCTTACAGAATGCCTTATCCACCATCATGGAAGCATTGCTTCTGACCAAGAAACTCACTTCACAGCCAAGGAAGTACAGCAGCGGGCTTGTGATCTCTTCTTAACAGGGCAGCGCCAGGTGGTCTTTGCAAAGCAATAACCTTTTAATCAAGTCTTTTTTTGAGGCAGGGTCTCACTCTAGCTCAGGCTAACCTGGAATTCACTATGTAGTCTCAGGGTGGCCTTGAACTCATGGCAATCCTCCTACCTCTGCCTCCCGAGTGCTGGGATTAAAGCTGTGTGCCACCACGCCTGGCATTATGGAGGGAATTCAACCCTTTTTATCCACAGACTCAGTACCAAAATATAACTTAAAGTCTTATACAGATTTAGGGACATATTTGGATAATGTGGCCAGACTTTGAGCCCAAGGAATGAAGCAATTATAAAGCTGATTGAATGTGAAGAGGCTAGTACAGGGGAAGTTGTAGCATTTAAAAAAAAAACAAGTAAGTTTGGACTATTGTCATTATAAATAGTCTTCCTTGGAACAATCACTTCCATCATTATAATTCTAAAAGAACTCTGGAATGCTGGATCCCCAATATCTATGGCGAAGTTTTTACCAAAATGGTCAATAAAGAAATGCCTAACTCCAGTAAGCTAGAAAGGGGATATAAAGGGAATAGAAAGGGAGGGAGGATGGGGACTTAAGAGGATGGTATTTTATATATGTAAGCAGATTAATGGGAGTGGAAAGGCCTAGGCAATATCAAGGGAAGAAGCTGAGAAAAGGAAAGGGGTTCTGGAGAGATGGCTTAGTGGTAAAGGTGTATCCCTATGAAGCCTAAGGACCCAGGTTCAATTCTCCATGTCCCTCGTAGGACAGATGCACATGGTGGTGCATATGTCTGGAGTTTGTATGCAGTGGCTAAAGGCCCTGGCAAACCCATTCTCACTTTCTCTTTTTCTCTCCCTCTCACTGTCTCAAATAAATAAATAAATAAATAAATAAATAAATAAATAAATAAAAGTAAATAAAATCTTTAAAAAAGTTAAAAAAAGGAAAGGTGGGGGGAGGGCTAATCAAAGTCTAAGAGGATATAAATAAGTCATATGGAAACTTCCTTTTTTTGGACAATGGCATACCCAGAATCCATAGATTGTTACTAGAAAATTTTCAGTGCCAGGGATGGGATACTTTCTAGTGAGTTGTGGGCCAGGGAGGCCCCCAAATCCCCCAGAACACTATAGACCTTTGCCAAGGCTCTCGGTTGCCCACCAGGGATAGATGCTAAGACCCTGTTACTGAAGACTCCATATATTTGGGCTGCAAGGTCACTGAGAAATCCTGCAGAAGCTGAGCTGAAAACCAACTCCATGTAGACAAGCTGACAGAGAGCTGTAAAAACCTATGCTTCATGTAGTTCCGTGGGGGAGAGAGAAATCACCAGGGAAGATAAACAACAGTGGACACTGCAAGCCTTAAATTTGGTCAGCCAGTCCAAATGAGCCAATGGGTGCAATAGTGGCATGTCTGTTATGGGGTAAACCAACTGTTATCTAATTGGACTGCAGGCCCACTCGACAGGAGGGAATACATGCCTGATACTGAAAATCTATGACTGGGGAAGTTATAAGCCCTAGGGGTATAACATCTGCTGGTGTTTGGATAAATATTTATACTATGCTCACCAAAATTTTCAGTAAGCTCTTCTCTTAATGTTCCACTTTTAGTTAGAGAAGCTTTCTTTTCAGATGGTGGTGATCTTGGAATAACTCAGAAAGCACCATAGTGCTGATAAGTGACAGAGCAGTGCTCAACACTGAAACATCTCTATCACACCTTCCAAGGCTCAGGGTCCATTGTGGAAGAGGTGGTGGAAAGAATGTAAGAGCCAAAGGAAGGGCAGGGCTCCTTACAATGCACATTTCATCCTAAGACAGTGCTTGTCTTATATTGAGAGATGAGTTTCCTGGAGGCAAGAAACAGCAGGATCCTGCCTTTTAATCCAGTCTGCAAGGCTGTGTCTTTTGGTTGAGTCATTGAGGTCATTGATATTAAGAGTTATTATTGAAAGGTATGTATTTATTTTCAATCTTCTTGTTTTGTAGTGCTTCCTGTTTTCCCTTTACTCTGTTATTTTAAGTGTTATTTGATGATGGTTTATTTTTTCCTGTTTCCTCATGTGTATGCTTTGCTTTCTCTTCAGTGTGAAGGATTCCTTCAAGTATTTTCTATAGAGCTGGCTTAGTTGTCATAAATTCCTTTAGCCTGGTTTTGTTGTGACATGTCCTTATTTCTCCTTCAGCTTGGATAGATAGCTTTGCAGAATAAAGTAATCTTGGTTGACAGTTGTTATCTTTCAGAACTTGGAATATATCATTCCAAGCCCTTCTGACTTTTAAAGTTTGTGTTGAGTAATCTGCTGTGATCCTGATGGGCTTGCCTTTATAGGTGACTTGCCTTTTCTCTCTAACTGCTTTAAATATATTTTCTTTTGTTTTTGTGTTTAATAGTTTAATTATAACATGGTAAGGAGAGGTTCTTTCCAGGTTTTGTCTGTTTAATGTTCTAAAACCTTCCTGTATCTGCATTGGCACTTCTTTCCCAAGTTGGGTAAAGTTTTCTATGATTTTGTTGAAAATCCATACTATGCCTTTGGTGTGAAATTCTCCTTCTACTGCACCCTGAATTCTTATGTTTGGTCTTTTCACGGTGGCCAGAATATCTTGAAATTCCCATTCAGACTTTTCTATTAGCTTGTCTTTCCCTTTGTTAGACTGTACCAGATCTGCCACCTGGTCTCCTAGTTTAGATATTCTGTTCTCTCCTTCACCCATTCTACTCATGAGATTTTCCAGAGTTTTTTTAATTTGACTTACTGTATTATTATTATTATTATTATTATTATTATTATTATTATTATTTTGGTTTTTCAAGGTAGAATCTCAGTCTAGCCTAGGCTGACCTGGAATTCACTATGTCATCTCAGGCTGGCTTGAACTCACAGCAATCCTCCTACCTCTACCTCCAAAGTGCTGGGATTAAAGGCATGTGCCACCATGCCTGGCTGACTTACTGTATTTTTAAGTGCTAGTATTTCTGCCTGGTTTTTCTTCTGTATTTATATTTCTTTACTCATGTCTTGTAATGTCCTCCTTATTTCATTAAGCTGGTTTCCCGTGTTCTCTTTCAGGGGTTTGTTTTTTTCTTTATTCTTGCTGTTTGTGCCTTCAGGAAATTCACCTTTAAATATAAGATAAGCACTGTTTTAGGATGAAAGGATGGAAAACGGTATTTCAAGCAAACAGGCCTAGGAAATAAGCAGGGGTTGTTATCCTAATATCTGACAGGATAGACTTCAAACTAACAGTGAGGAAAGATAAAGAAGGTCAGTTTATACTGATTAAAGGAACACTCCAACAGAAGGACATTACAATCCTAAATGTATATTCACCTAACATAGGGGTTTCTAATTTCATCAAACAAACATTATTAGACTTAAGGTCAGAGATAACACCAAACACAATTGTAGTGAGTGACTTCAATACCCCACTCTCATCAATTTACAGGTCATCATTGCAAAAAAGAAACAGAGAGACATTTGGATTAAATGATGTCATGGAACAAATGTACCTAACAGATAGCTACAGAACATTCCATCCAAATGCTGCAGAATATACATTTTTTCTCAGGAGCACATGGAACATTCTCCAAAATAGACCACATATTAGGACACAAAGCAAATACAGGAAAACTGAAATAATCCCTTGTACTCTATCTGACCACAATGAGATTAAACTACAAGTTAGCAATAAGAAAAACTACAGCGCATACAGGAATTCATGGAGACTAAACAGTACACTACTGAATGATGAATGGGTCATTTAAGAAATCAAAAAGAAAATCAATAAGTTCATAGAATCAAATGATGATGAGAATACAACATACCAAAACCTTTGGGACACAATGAAGGTAGTTCTAGGAGGGAAATTTATAGCTCTAAGTGCCTATTAAGAAATTAGAAGCCAGGTGTTGTAGCACACACCTTTAATCCCAGCACTCAGGAGGCAGAGGTAGGAGGATTGCCATGAGTTCAAGGCCATCCTGAGACTGCATAGTGAATTCCAGGTCAGCCTGGGCTAGAGTGAAACCCTAACTCAAAAAAACAAAACAAAACAAAAACAAAAACAAAAGAAAGAAAGAGAGAGAGAGAGAGAGAGAGAGAAATTAGAGAGTTTGCAAATAAACAAGTTAATGCTTCACCTTAAGGCCTTGGGAAAACAAGAACAAGGCAAACCAAAAATCAGTAGATGGGAAGAAATAATAATAAGAAGAAATTAATGAAGTAGAAAACAAAAAACAGTTCAAAGAATCAATGTAACAAAGAGTTGGTTCTTTGAAAGGATAAACAAGATTGATAAACACTTAGCAAATCTGTCCAGAAGAAAGAGAGAAGAGACAATAATTAATAAAATTAGAGATGAAAAAGGCACCAATTACAACAGATACCAAAGAAATTCAGAAAATCATAAGGACATACTTTAAGAATATATATGCCTCTAAGTTTGAAAATCTGATAGAAATGGATGATTTCCTTGATTCATATAACCTACCAAAATTAAATCAAGATGAGATAAACCATTTAAATACAGAGCTATAACAAGAATGGAGATCCAAGCAGTTATAAAAAGTCTCTCAACTAAAAAAGTTCAGGCCCACTTGGATTCACTGGTGAATTTTACAAGACTTTCTTGGAAAAACTAATACCACTGCTTTTCAAACTTTTCCATAAAATAGAAAAGGAAGGAATTCTACAGAACAATCTCCCTCATGCACATAGATGCAAAAATTTTCAATGAAATATTGGCAAACAGAATATAAGAACATATCAGAAAGATTATTCATCCCAACCAAGTAGGCTATATTCCAGAGATGCACGGCTGGTTCAATATATGCAAATTGATAAATGTAATATACTATATAAATGGACTGAAGGACAAAAATCACATGATCATCTCAATAGATGCAGAAAAGGCATTCGACAAAAATCCAACATCCCTTCATTGTAAAAGTTTTACAGAAACTGGGAATAGAAGGAACATGTCTCAACACAGTAAAAGCTATTTATGACTTATGTGTTTTACTAAAGCTTGTAACTTGGATTTCCAGCTACCTGGCTAGAAAATGTGTCACTGAGGGTGGATTCTGGGGTCCAGCCTTAAGATGTGTTTGGGGTAGATCTGAATTTCATCCTAAAAGTGTACAGAGAGGTTTTGCATGCTGGCTGTGCTTGCTTGTGGTGCTGGCTGTTTAGTGGTGTCTCTGGTCGGATTTATGAATGAGAGCCAGTTTCTTCCACCATGTCATGGAAATTCCTCTGGATCTGTAACCTTAAAATAAACTCCTTCTTCCCATAAACTGTGTCTGGTTTGGATATTCATCCCAGCAACGTGAAGCTGACCACAACATATCCCACTGATTTGTCTTAGTTTATCTCTTTCTCATTATCATTTATAGGAAAACAGACAAAAATGACACTCAAAGTTCAGTCTTAGCCTTCTTGCCAGATGACTTGGAGACAGCTTACATTGTTTCAAGAGCTTATCTCTATGTAACAGGGGAAGGTTCCACTTTTCCCCTGTTATAGTCTCTCTGTGGAGCAGAGGAGGGTATGCAACCTAGGCTATTCAGTTTTGCTTTTTCTCCAGCATCTAATCTAAAGATAAACTCTGAGCCAAAGAAACCATTATTAGTTTTTATGTGCTAGGCTGCTTCCAAGTTATGTAAATAGCTTTCTCCCACAAAACAAATGTGGTGGTTTGAATGTAAAATGACTTCCATAGGCTAATATGTTGTGTCCACAGCTGTCTGTGAAGGTTGGAACACCTTTAGGAAGTGGAGTCCTGCTGGAGGAAGTATGCCACTTGGGGCCAGTTTGAGGTATTACAGCCAGGCCCTGCTTTGTGTTCTCTCTTGCTCTACTTGTTTCCTGCTGATGTGGATGGTGTGATGTGAGTTTCCCGTTCCTGTCATGCTTTCCACACCATGATGGACTGTACCCTCTAGAACCATAAGCTCAAATAAACCCTTTCCTCTCTAAGTTGTTTCTGGTTTAGGGTTTTTTTTTTTTTTTTCAGCAATGAGAAAGTAACTGATACACTAAAGTATAACGTATTCTTATGACAGCAAACAATGCCCTCCCAGACCCCAAAAAGGAGGGCTGGAGAGATGGCTTAACAGTTAAGGCACTTGCCTGTGAAGCCTAAGAACCCATGTTCAACTCTCCAGGACCTGTGTAAGCCAGATGAACAAGATGATGCAAGTACACAAGGTCACACATGTGCACAAAGTGGCACATGTGTCTGGAGTTCAATTGCAGTGGCTGGAGGCCCTGACATGCTAATTCTCTCTCTCTCTCTTATAAAAAATTACAATAAAAAAGAAAAAAAGGAAGTTGTGGTAGTCTGAATGCGAATGTGTGTCCTCCATACCCTTAGGTATTTCTGTTTTGTTTTCCACAGTAGTGTCTCGCTCTAGCTCAGGCTGACCTGGAATTCACTATGTAGTCTCAGGGTGGCCTCAAACTCATGGCAGTCCACCTACCTCTGCCTCCCAAGTGCTGGGATTAAAGGTGTGCACCACCATGCCTGGCTTCCCTCAGGTATTTTTGATTAAGGTTCAGTTTCCTACTTAAGTCTCCAGCAGCCTGCTGGAGGAGGTGTCACTGGGAGTGGATCTTTTAGTCCATCCCTAAAGTATGTAAACAACTGGTTTGAGTTCTGGCTGTCCATGTTTGCTGGCTGTTGGTGGTGTCTCTCTGCTATGGGTCTATGGAAGTGAGTCAGCTTCTTAAGCCTGGGTGGAATTTCCCCTGACTCTGTAAGCCTGAAATAAACCCTTTCCTCCCATAACCTGCTTTGGTTGATATTTGTATCAGCAATGAGAAGATAAATGCAACAGAAGCTATAGGATACTTTTATTAGAGTTTAAGAGAAAAACAGTAAGGAAGGCAAACTATATATCTCAGCAGAGAGGAGGAAGACAGATAATAGGAAGAGAAAACATGTCTATTGAGTTAGGTTACAGAAAGCAGACAGGTTCAGCAATGGAGAGTGGCAAGCAGCTAACTGGGGGAGGGATCTTCCGAGAAACAGTGAGAAAACCCAGAGGGTCAGGGCTGTCATGCTTAGGATTTTGGCCAATATCCCAAGAAGAGATAAGGAGAAAGGAAAAAGTAAACTTTTGGAGTGAGAACTTAGAAAAGCACACAGGCTTATCAGTGAAGATCTGTAAGCAATTCCAATATTATTTTTTTTCCCAAACAGGGTCTAGGATAGACCAGGCTGTCCTTTAACTCAGTGTTTACATCAAGATAACTGAGCTTCAGTGCCTCTTGACTACACCTTCTAAATGCTGAGCTTACGGGCATGGATCACCAAGCCTTGTTTATGTGGTGTTGAAGATAGAACCTAAGGCTTCATGCATGCTAGACAAGTACTTTACTAATTGAGTCACACCCCCATCTCCAACGTTTCAATATTTTGTGGTCATCTTAATACACTGCATACCTTTTTTTAAAAGGAATTATTTATTTTGGCTCCTGGTTTCTGGAGTTTTGGTCCCCAATGACTTGCACTATGCATCTTGATCCATTTGTAAAGTACATCATAGGGCAGGAGCTCTTCCATGACAGATACAGAACAAAGATATTTTGTTCATTTTCCTCCTTTTAAAAGAATTTTTCCTTCCTTCCTTCCTTCCTTCCTTCCTTCCTTCCTTCCTTCCTTCCTTCCTTCCCTTCCTTCCTTCCTTCCTTCCTTCCTTCCTTCCTTCCTTCCTTCCTTCCTTCCTTCCTTCCTTCCTTCCTTTCTTTTTTCTTTTTGACCAGCTCATCCTTCATTTCTTGATTTCTTTTTCTCTTGAAAAAGTCTTGTAGAAGATTAGGAACAAATGTAGGAGAAGAGGGAATAATTTTGGAGATGATGCCACAACATGATCTCAGGCAAACATACTTTGTAACTGAGTGACCTCACAGGATGAACTCTGACTGGAGAAGTACACAACTGAAAGAGGAGCTCACCCTCCCCCTTTTTTTTTTTTTTTTTTGCTTTTCTTGAGGTAGGGTCTTACTCTGGCCCAGGCTGACCTGGAATTCACTATGTAGTCTCAGGCTGGCTTCAAACTAACAGTGATTTTCCTACCTTAGCTTCCTGAGTGCTGGGATTAAAGGCATGTGCCACCATGCCTGGATAACAGTTTCTTTTTTCTTTTTTAAAATATATTTTTATTTATTTATTTTATTTGGGAGAAAGAGGCAGAGAGAAAGAGATAGATAGAGAGAATAGGCACACCAGGGCTTCCAGCCACTCCAAACAAACTACAGGTGCATGCACCCCCTTGTGCATCTGATTATGTGGGACCTGGAGAATTGAACCAGGATCCTTTGGCTTTGCAAGCAAATGCCTTAACTGATAAGCCATCTCTCCAGCCAACAGTCCCTTTTCATGGAGGGTTAAAACCTGATTCTCTTACTAAAGGAGAAAACTAGCTTCTTTTAGGTAGTTTCAGTTAGAGGCTCAGAGAGAACCAGATGCCACCCCACATGGCACCTTGCCCTGGCTCAAGGATGGAACTCTTGGTAGAAATGGAACTCATGTCTAATGGAGACTGATCTACAACACCACCTGCTGTCCACAGTCTAGCACACTACCTAGATTGACAGCCCAGGTTTGTTGTCTCTGGCATCTGTGCTCCGAATCTACAAATCAATTGGGTCTTCCCCTTAAATATAAAGGCTGCTTTGCTATGCTTGCTCTACTCTGCTTCCACTTTGTTCTGCTCTGCTCTACTTTGCTTGGGTCACAGAGATACACTTGAGTCTGGCCTCTATCCCCGCCCAGTCTGGCTGGGTGCTGGGGAGAGCATAAAACTGTTTCTTGGTCTGGGGGAACTTTTCTGTTTGCCTATGCTTTATAGTTTGGGGTAACTTCCAACTTTGATTACATTTATAAATTTCCTTTGGTCTACGAATCTACCATGTGCATATTTCCCTTACACTACAGATCTACCACGTGTATGTTTTAATTAACTCTAGGCCTGTTAGCTTTATAATTTTTTTTTTTTGAGGTAGGGTCTCACTCTGGCTCAGGCTGACCTGGAATTATATAGTCTCAGGGTGGCCTCGAACTCTCGGTGATCCTCCTACCTCTGCCTCCCGAGTGCTGGGATTAAAGGGGTGCGCCACCACGCCCGGCTAATGAAATCTTTTTAAACTTTACCCTCTATGGTCTATTAATTTTGCTTTTTAAATTCATAAAACAATAACCTAGAGACCACTGACTCAGTTGAAGTTTTGTTTGACCATGACAGTACAACATCCTGGTTTACAGTCCAAACAAGAGATAAGAAAGGCTCCAGAACTCTTAAAAACACCTTAAAATTCCCATATCATTAAGGTCACGAGTAATCAGGAGTGAAACCTCCCTCCTCCTCACCACTGACATATAACATATTATTCTCTTGCCTTCCCATGGCTGTTATGGTAGAGCACTATTCAGGAACCATATCAAACATGTTTAGCTCTGGCTGGTGGCTCCCTACTCCAGTAAAATCTATATAGTAATTGTGGTTGTTTTATTCAGGTGTCCCACATAAACTGAGGTGTTCTGAATACTAAGTTCCCAGCTGATGGAGATTTGGTAATTAATGCCTCCTGGAGAGAGTGTATTATTGGGGGCGGATTTATGGATATTATAGACAGTTTCTCCTTGCCAGTGTTTGGCACACTCTCCTGATGCTGTTGTCCACCTTATGTTGGCCAGGGGGTGATATCCACCCTCTGCTCATGCCATTGTTTTCCCTATGCCATTATGGAGCTTCCCCTTGAGTCTGTAAGACAAAATAAACCTTTTTTTTTTTTTCCACACAAGCTGCTCTTGGTCAAGTGTTTTCTGGCAGCAATGCAAAGAAGTCCTGATGGAACTTCAGGCAGCTAGGCCAGGCCTGAGAGATCAGACACTAAAGACCTGATCTAGAGTTATATACAGATGGAAGCTCATTTGACCAGAAAGGGGCAAAAGAGCTAGATATGCTGTGGTAACCTAGTATGAGGTGCTTGAATCTGGTTCCCTTCCTGTCAATACCAGTGTACAACTAGCATAACTAACAGCAATAACAGGGCATTACAATTAAGTTAGGGACAAAGGGCCAATATTTACACAGATTCTAAAAATATTTCCAGATATTATGTGCATACACCTCCTTGTGGAGGAAAAGAGGTTTCCTAACAGCCTCTGATTGCCCTGTTAAACATGCCAAAGAAGTTCTGTAGCTTTTAAATGCCAAGGTGGCAGTCATGCACTGCTGTGGACATCAAAAGGGAGAAGATCCAGTGACTCAGGGCATTAAAAGAAGAGACATTGCCACCACAGAGGCTGCATTAAAACGAGAGATTTTTCCTCTGGGAGGAACTTAATCCTTGCTAAAAGACCCACTTATTCAGATGAAGAGATAAAAGAGACTTAAAAGGCAGGTTATATTTTCGACCATTGAGGCTGTTGAGTCACTTCAGATGGTGGCAACCAGACTCTCTTCAGTGGAAACCTTTCAAAACTCTTCACCAAATATATTACCTGGGGGGAAAAAAACTCCATTCTGTATGTGAAAAATATGTTCTCAGGAAAGAATATACAAGAAACCAATAAACAAATGGTTCAGAGATATGAAGTTTGTCAAAGGTTCAACCCCAATAATCATCATTTGCCCCTCCCCGGGAACCAGAAACAAGGAAGATATCTTGGGGAAGACTAGCCATTAGATTTACCCATATGTCTGGGGGAACTAAATCCAGATTACTGTTGGTTTAGGTGGATAATTCAGGGGTGTGTTGTATTGAAAAGCATCCAAGAGGTAGTAAAACTGAAATTATTCCCTGCTTTGGGATGTCCAAAAGCCTCTAGAGTGACAACATTTAAAGCAGAAGTTATCCAAGTCACTGGGATTACAATTTAATCTCCACTGTTCTTGACATCCATGATCTTCTGGAAAGGTTTACAAAATAAATAGGTTATTTAAGAGTCATCCCACTAAGCTCTTATAAAAACTCAGCCCCCACATCCATATCACTTTAGGAAATCTGGGCAGATCATCTGACTAAATGGTCTATTAAGTCAATGTATATTATCAAGTCAAATCCAAGGAGCCAGAATCTGTTTCTACTACAAAGTCACCATACAACATGATAGTCCAAACCAGATTCCAGGATTTAAAAAACCCCCAAATATTGATATAGGAATATATATATATTTTTTGGTTTTGCAAGGTAGGGTCTCACTCTGGCCCAGGCTGACCTGAAATTAACTATGTAGTCTCAGGGTGGCCTTGAACTCTTGGCGATACTCCTACCTCTGCCTCTCGAGTGCTGGGATTAAAGGTGTGTGCCACCACGCCCGGCTGATATAGGAATATTTTTGTATGCCAATATACTGATAATTTGGGGTGTTCCCAGACTCTTGTCCTATGAATTTGAAAAACAAAATCCACAGACTAGAGGATAAGGTTCAGAAAGATTTTATTATAGCTTAAAGCTTTCAAATGAAGAGAAGGGAGCTTAAGCCTAGAATATAGAGAAGAAAGCAAGGTGGAGTTCTTGTCATGGAGGCAAGAGGGGGTTTGGGAAGCCCCATGAGAGAAGAAGGCAGAGCTCTTGCCCAGAGAGGCAAGAGGGGGTTTGAGAATCCCATCCCAAAACTCAGAACTCAGATCTGTTTTTTTTTTTTTTTTTTTTTTTTTTTTTTTTGGTTTTTTCAAGGTAGGGTCTCACTCTGGTCCAGGCTGACCTGGAATTAACTATGTATTCTCAGGGTAGCCTCGAACTCATGGTGATTCTCCTACCTCTGCCTCCAGAGTCCTGGGTCATATGGTAAATCTATTTTTAGCTGTCTCAGTAACCTCCACACTGATTTCCACAATGGCTGGACCAGAATACATTCTCACCAACAGTGCAGAAGGGCTCCTCTTTTTCCACATCCTTGCCGACATTGTCATAGGCATGTGTCTTCCCGCTTGGACATCCTCTCTTTAGAGAACCGGTGCCTGGCCATGCTTCCTGACCTTCAGCCCATGGAGAAATCATATGAACATATGTCTGTTCACCCAGACATCCTCTCCTTGGAGAACCGGTGTCTAGCCATGCTCTCTGACTTCCAGCCCATGGGGAAACTAAGTGGACAAACCTCTGGTCACCCAGACATCCTCTCCTTAGAGAACCATTGTCTGGCCATGCTCTCTGACCTCCAGCCCATGGGGAAAATACACGGACATCCATTTGGTCACCCAGACATCCTCTCCTTGGAGAACCGCTGTCTTGCCACTCTTCCTACTGCAAAAAGCATGGTGTCTGCCAGCTCCTTGCACTCTTGCCTTCGGATATCTCACATGCTGCAAGCTGATTTGTGCAACTTGAACCCCAGGAATCACTTGCTCTCTGAGCCTCCAAACAGTAGGGCTCAATGTCTCTCTGAGGGATTAGACCCGCCAACCTGTTCCAGGGTCCTGAAATCCATCTCTGCTACAAAGGGAGATCAGGAAGCAACGCTGGTAATAGTTTCAGATGTTCATCTCAACTCCATCCATATCTGTTATATGCTGTTTCACTAGATTTCACAGCCCCTCTGTCCCTCTTTGATGCTCTGTGCCTGGGTACCTTCTTTCCTAAGGGCCTTTTCTAAGACAACAGTTTTGGGTTTTGTCCAATGCTAGTGATGGAACCTAGAGCCATACACATGTTAGACTGAGCTACAACTCTGGCCCCTCAAAGCCTTTTCTAAGGTACTCTTTACCTCTGGGATATCTTTATCAGCATCTTTATTCCTACTGAATATCTAATTCAGTGATTCTACACAATAGATCAAAAAAACAGTTCCTGTCTTTGCAAAGCCTCTTCTCTGGAAGAATGCCAACATGGTACTAATACAGTAAGAGGCTGTCTGGTACTTTAGAGATCAGACATGAGGTGCATCTCAAAGTGTTTTAGTTTGCATTTCCCTGATGGCTAAGAATGTAGACCATTTTTTTAGATGTTTATATGCCATCTGTGTTTCTTCCTTTATGAAGTCTCCGTTTAGTTCCATAGCCCTTTTTTTTTTTTTAATTTTGGTTTTTTGAGGTAGGGTCTTGCTGTAGTCCAGGTTGACCTGGAATTCACTATGTAGTCCCAAGCTGGCCTTGAACTCACAGTGATCCTCCTACCTCTACCTCCTGAGTACTGGGATTAAAGGCGTGCACCACTATGCCTGTCCATATTCACCCCCCCCTTTTTTTTGTTTTTCAAGGTAGAGTCTCACTCTGGTCCAGGCTGACCTGGAATTAACTATGTAGTCTCAGGGTGGCCTTGAACTCATGGCGATCCTTCTACCTCTGCCTCCCAAGTGCTGGGATTAAAGGCGCATGACACCATGCCCGGCTCTTACAGCCCATTTTTAATTGGGTTGTTTGATAACTTCTTATTTAGTTTGTTGAGTTCTTTACATATCCTGGATATTAATCCTCTGTTAGATATATAGCCAGCAAAGATTTTCTCCCATTCTGTAGTTTGTATCTTTGCTCTATTCACAGTGCCTTTTGGTGCACTTTTGAGGTCCCAGTGGTTGATTAGTGGTTTTGTTTCCTGAGCACCTGGGGTTATTATATTCAGAAGGTCCTTGCCTAGGCCAATATGTTGAATGGTTTCCACTACATTTTCCTCTAGGAGCTTCAAAGTTTCAGGTCTGATATTAAGGTCTTTGATCCATTTGGACTTGATTCTTGTGCATGGAGAGAAATAAGGCTCTATTTTCTTCAATGTACAGATATGCAGTTTTTCCAGAACCATTTGTTTAAGAGGCTATCTTTTCTCCAGTGAATATTTTTGGCACTTTTTTTTTTTTTTTTGTTTTGCGAGGTAGGGTCTCACTCTGGTCCAGGCTGAACTGGAATTCACTATGTAGTCTCAGGGTGGCCTCGAACTCTCGGCGATCCTCCTACCTCTACCTCCCGAGTGCTGGGATTAAAGGCATGCACCACCACGCCCGGCTTTTTTGGCACTTTTTGTTGAGAATCAGATGGCTGTAGCTGTGCGGACTTACCTCTCAGTCCTCTACTCTGCTCCATTGACCTACATGTCTGTTTTTGTGCTAGAACCAAGCTATTTTTGTTACTATGTCTCTGCATCATAGTTTAAAATCAGGTATAGTGATACTGCCACTCTTATTTTTGTTTCTCAATATTGTGGCTATTCAAGTTTTTTTTTTTTTTTTTTTTTTTTTTTTTTTTTTTTTGCTTCCAAATAGCTTTTAGGATTTAAAAAAACTATTTCCATGAAGACAGCCCTTGGAATAGATTGCTTTCAGTAAGATTGACATTTTCACAATATTGATTCTTCCAAATCAAGAACATGGGATGTCTTTCTTTTTTTTTTTTTTTTGGTTTTGCAAGGTAGGGTCTCACTCTGGTCCAGGCTGACCTGGAATTAACTAGGTAGTCTCAGGGTGGCTTCGAACTCTCGGCGATCCTCCTACCTCTGCCTCCCGAGTGCTGGGATTAAAGGCATGCGCCACCACGCCCGGCTGCTTCTTTTTTTTTTTTTTTTCAAACTCATCCTACCCACTATGTGGGTTTCTTGCATTTGCATTTTCGACTGGAGAAGGAAAACTGAAGCAGGAGGGTAGATGAGAGAGACATGAGGAACTCAGGGGAGGTGGGGAGAAGCAGAGGGCGGGAGGGACAGAAGGCTAGGGTAGTATGCAAAGATGGATTCTAGAGAGATACCCACCCCATGCAGAGGGGAAGACTATGGGCACTGATCTCTCCTCCCACTGAGTGGCCACAGGAAAATCAAGGAAGGACCATGTGTTTGTAAGACATTTTGATTTTTCCTGTCATGAAGCAGCTGCCGGGGGGTGGGTGGGGTTGGGCAATGAAGATCTGGGGACTCTGACTTCAAGGCTCACTGGCACTGAGCCAGGGTGACTTTGATGGTGGCAACTAGCTCCTGTAACTCACTCTTGGTGTCCACAAAGCCATATCCTTCCTTCTTGGAATGAACCAAGTTCCTAAGTACCAACACTTCAATGAACCTGTTTTTTTAGGGAGCACCCTCGCCACAGATGTCCAGGCACCCTGGGAACTCATTTTCTAGCTGTTCCTTAAGCTGGGGCTACTTGGGCTTATAGCCTCAAACACTACAATACACGACTCAAATTGTGAGCGCTATGGCTTGGGATCTTGGGATCACAGCCTTGCGGTCCCAGGACTCATGAGACGTCTTTCCTTTTCCTAGTGTCTTCTGCAATTTCTCTATTCAGTGTTTTAAAGTTTTCATTGTAGAAATCCTTCATTTCCTTGGTTAGGTTTATTCCAAGGTCCATTTTTTTTTGAGGCAATTGTAAATGGGAGTGAGTCCCTGATTTCATCCTCAGTGTACTTGTTGTTAGTATATAGAAAGGCTACTGATTTATGTGTGTTTATTTTGCATCCTGCTACATTGGTGAAAATGTTTATCAGCAATAACAGTTTGCTGGTAGAATCTTTAGGGTCCTTTATGTATAGAATTATGTCATCTACAAATAATGATAATTTGATCTTTTGCAATTTGTACGCCTTTTATATGTGTACCTTGCCTTATTGGTATTTGTAGGACACAGGCAAGGCCCTGGGTTAAAAGCAGGCCTCAGCTATCAGACGCAGGCCCCACGCTACAGAGAGGCTGCAGCAGCCTGGACCCCTGGTGAACTGGCAGGAGTAAGGCTCCTCCCTCCTCCCAGGGGTCACAGTGAGCCTTGTCCCCTGGACAAATCTCAGGCCCTAAGACTGGCAGGTGGAGGGCCACTCCTTGCCCCCAGTCCAGGGTGCCTATATGTCCTGATAAGACAGGCTTCACTCATAGCCCTGTGACCTTTGGCCCATTATCTAGGAAACTCCTTATATGGTATCAGCCAATAGCCTTTACACAGCCCATCCCCCTACCCTATACCTTTTCCCACCACTACATAGATCACCTGACCCTCTCCCTACGTGCTTAAATGAATGTCCCTATATGCCAACTAGGCATTGGCAAATAACCTTTGAACCCACTAATCCCCTTGGGATCCTCTTCCCGCTCTCTTGTTCAATTGCTTATTAAAAACCCAGTTCCATTTGAATAAATGAGTTGAATAAATGAGAGCTGTTCTCTGAAGCTGTCTCCCAGGTGTTTCTTCCCATTGCACTCATGGCAGCTCAAGACCCTGCTCCACAGTTGCCTGGATGCCTCCAGGGAGCCAGTGCACAATAACCCTTTGAGGAACTAGGGACCCACAGCTGGCGCCTGAACAGGGACCCTCTGAGATGCACTGGGGGTAAGTGAGTGCTCCCCCAAAGGGAAAATGATCATCTAGAAGGACATTGGCCCCCTCTGGCCTGTGCCTTCATGTTTTGAGGGCTGGCAGGATCTTTCCTTTTCCTCCTTTAATTTGGTTTGCATCATCGCGAGGGATCCAGCACAGTGAAGGAGAAATTGATGTTTCTTGGCTGAGGCCACTCTTTGGCACTGACTGAAGGTTCCTAGCCCTTTGCCCAAACCCCAACAGCCCACTCAGGCATTGGCAACAACCCCCTATCTATTTCTCTTAAACACAAAAAACCAGTAATGCATTGACCATTTAAAAGCCCTTAGTGCAGTCACCAGTGTGGACAGGTTTGCATCTGGACCTTTGGGGAATTCCCCTGGTGTTATCCAGCCCTCGGGAACATTGCCCTCTGGTCTTGGCATCTCCACTCTTTTTCTATTATGGGCAATATTGCCTCCCACCAAAAGGAATCACAGATTTGTGGATTAAGGGTTCTCCTGTAAGTTAGGGGAATTAAGGTCTCCCAGAGAGAGGCTATCTCCTTCTGGGAAGAAGTCCTCCAAATCACTCCCTGGATGATTTCTGGGGATCCATATGACCCAGACATGTGGACCCTCATAGCTTATTTAGCCAGGATACAGGAGGTTCAGGAAGGAAACCCCCTTCTCTCTCTTTTCTCCTAATCATAGCAGCTGTTAGGCAATGCATTAACCCCCGTAAGACCTCTTCCATGCAAAAATCAGATGATGACTCAGATGAGGAGAGTCCCAAGGACCGGTCAGTGGTGGACTTCAGTTCCCTTAAAAAAGCAATAGAAGAAATTAGAAAAAAGATGACCCAAACTCCCCTACACTCACTCCCCTTTATCTGCCTTTATTTGCCACCATACCTGCATCCCAATCCGGGCTTCCCCCCTCCGTACTCATGTTACACAGCCTAAAGAATCCCAACATGATAAACTCCCCTGGCCAGGAAGCCCCTCCTTCCAACCTCCCGACTTACGATCACACAACTATATGAGCCCCCCCACCCCCCGCCAAATACAAAGGCATTCAATCAGGAACTAGCAGCCTTTCCTGTTAATGACCAACCAACTCAGGCTCAGCCCCTAGACTGGTACCCCTATCCAGCCAGTGATCTTGAACTCAGACAGGCCATTATGGAGGATGGGATCCATGTGCCATGGACTAAGTCCCTCCTCCAGAGCCTACAGGGTTCCATTAATACCCCCCAGGACTGGCGTGATATCTGCCAGTCCTTGCTGCCTAGTCCTCTGTTCCTTCGATGGGAAGCCCTCTATAGAGACAAATGCCTCCAACAAATAAAAAACCAAAATCAACAAAATATTCCCTGGGGGTTTGATGAATTATTCGGACAGGGCAATTTCTCCACAGGCCCTCAGCAGGTCCAACAGCCCCCAGGGTTCTATGATCAAGTTTGCCTCTGTGCCTTCCAGGCATGGGATAGAATAACCCCCCAACACCCAGGACAATACCTCTTCCTGACTATCTTTTCATCAGAAGCTGGAGAAGACCCTCTCTGACTTTATATTAAGGACAAAAGCCAATTTAGAGAGAAAATTCCCCAACCCAATGGCCAGGGATCTCCTCATAAATAACATTTGGGAAGGCATGACCTCAGAATGTAGACTAGCTTGCCTCAAGGCCTCGAGGATGAACATTATGATAAATGGATAGTTGCTACTCAGGATATCAGAACTGCCTCACATAAGGCTGCCTCTTTAGCACAGGCTTTTGCAGCAGCCTTGAAAATTAAGGGAAAATGCTTTAATTGTGCAGAAGAAGGACACTGGAGAGGGTAATGTCCTCAACATCAGGCCACTAAAGGTGCCCCTCCTCCAAAAATAGTTTGCCCTAGATGTCGCAAGGGGTATCATTGGATAAAAGACTGCCACTCTAGTTAGGACAAAGATGGCAAACCCCTAGAGCCCTTAAACTTCAAAAGGGGCAACCCTCAGCCCTGCCAATAAGAGGGAAAACCCATAGTATACAATGGGTAACAAGTATCCTAGAGGGGACCCACCCAAAGCTAGCCTTAGAAGTTGGAGGAAAAATTTTCAAATGTCTAATTGATACTGGGGCAGATAAGACAATTCTAAAGTGATCTGAAGTTCCCCAACACTGGGAATTAATTTCTGGGCCCCAATTAATGGGGATAAGTGGTCCTTCACAGGTGTATGTTACCAAGGAAGCCTGTAAGTGGAAGGACCCAGACAGAACTACAGGTCTCATCTGACCCTTAGTGACCAACGTAACAACCAACCTGTTAGGGGGGACATCCTTGAGGCCTTAGATGTAGTTATTGCCAGTAATGTAGAGGGAGAATGCATTGAGATGGAAGATTATGAGAGATACCTTTGCCAGTGTCATCTCCAATCCTAAAGGCCACTGTTAAGCATGAAACTCCCTGCCTAGAATCAGCCCCTGAGGAGCCAACCTGGGTTGAACAGTGGCCTCTGCCAAGAGAGAAACTTGAAATCTTTAATCAGTAACAGAACAACTCCAACTTAATCACATCCGCCCCTTGTGGAGCCCATGGAATACTCCCATATTTGTAATTTGAAAGGGCTCAGGAGGGTGGAGGTTACTACAAGATCTTAGGGCCATCAATAAAGCCATGCTCATTTGGGGAGAGCCCCTCAAAGAGGACTGCCCCTTGTGTCGGCCATTCCAGCCAACACCCCCCTCCTTGGTATTGATATTAAGGATTATTTCTTCTCTATCCACCTGCACCCCCAAGACCGACAATGCTTTGCATTCTCAGTCCCCTCCATCAATAATGCAGGACCTGCCAAATGCTTTGAGTGGATGGTTCTGCCCCAAGGTATGGCTAATAGCCCCACTCTATGCCAAGAAGCAGTTGCTATGGCATTAAGGCCACATTTAGATCAAGGCTTTAATATCTATCATTACATGGATGACATCCTAGTGTGGAAAGACTCCTCCACTTCACCAGATGAGCTAAGGGATGAATTAATACCTTCCCTCACTGAGGCAGGCTTCAAAGTTGCCCCAAATAAAGTTCAACTTATCCCACCTGTAACTTTCCTGGGGACGGAACTCTCCCTTACCTCTGCCCAGCCTCTTAAACACATATTCTCCTTTCCCCAGAAGCTCACATTGGTCTCACTTCAGAGCTTTCTGAGGAACCTAAATTGGCTCCAGCCATTTCTCCCTGTCCCCTACAGTGATTTACAACTCTTATTTGACATGCTAAAAGGTGACAAAGATCCATCCTCCTTCTGCCTCCTAAGCCCAGAGGCAAAACAGGCATTAACCAAATTTAATAACATATTTTCTGATATGGCACTTGCCTGGTACTCACCAGATAAGCCAACTTAGTTTATGATATTTAACTTCTCCCCAACTGTCATGGGAGCATTATACCAACCCCAATGAGTCCTGGAATGGCTCCACACTTCCTTTAGCATTATATTAACATAACATAATATGCATAATATGTATAAAAACACAATATGCATATTAACAGAAATTGATGCCCTCATGGCTGTGATTAAAACCAGGCAATATTGGGCTCTCCAAACCTTGGGCAAAGAGCCTGACACCATCATAACCCCCTTCTCCTTCACTGATACACAATGGCTATTCAGGAACCACTCCTGATTTGCAATCAGCCTAATAGGCTTCCCAAGTCAAATTGACAACCACTACCCTAATGAAAAATGGATTTCTGCAATACCCCTTTAAAAATGGCTCTCACCCTGCCTCTTTTCAAGAAAACCAATCCCCAGAGCCCACCCCCTCATTTTTACAGATGGGGGAAAGAGGGGACCAGCTGTAGTTCTTTACCACCCAGGGGTTCAACCTCCCACCATCATTTTTTTGGGGGGGGGAGGGTTCGAGGTCTTACTCTGGCCCAGGCTGACCTGGAATTAACTATGCAGTCTCAGGGTGGCCTTGAACTCAAGGTCATCCTCCTACCTCTGCCTCCCGAGTGCGGGGATTAAAGGAGTGCACCACCATGCCAGGCTTCCCACCATCATTTTTAAGGAACTTCCTGACAGAGCCCCACAATATAAGGAATTGTATGCCATCTATCTGGCACTCCTAGAGGAAGAAGGCCCCTTTAATCTCTTTTCAGATAGCATTTATGCTGTTAACTTACTCCCCTGTCTTGCTTGCTCACATATCCAACTAGATGAAAACCCTCTTTCACCACTGTTAATAAAAGTCTCCAATCCCATTTGCAAAAGAAGGACACCCCTGTTTGTACAACACATAAGGTCTCACAGCCCCTTACCTGCCCCCCTCACCAAGGGAAATGCATTAGCAGACCAGGCAGGCTCCTAGGGAAACCCAACAGACATCTTCTTGGCCACCCTTAAGGAAGCAGAAAAATTTCATGCCAACACCCATGTGAATCTTAATGGATTACAATTACTCTTCCCTCTGATTCCCAAAAATCAACTCCAATGTATACTAAAAATCTGCCAGTCCTGTGCTTCACTAATAACAACACCTGCCCTTCAGATGATGGGCACTAACCCCTGAGGCCTCAAGGCCAATGCCCTTTCACAGATTGACGTCACTCATATTCCCCAATTCAGCCATCAGAAATACATCTTTATGACTGTGGATACTTACTCCCATTGTATAGGGGTCATGGCACAAACAGGAGAGAGCTCAAAAAAAACTCATACATCATATGCTCTCTACCTTTGCCATCATGGGTCTCCCCCATCAAATAAAAACTGATAGTGGCCTGGCTTTTGTCAGTTCCTCATTCAAAGCCTTTTGCATGGAATGGAAGATTACCCATCATACAGGAATACCACATGACCCACAAGGCCAAGGTATAATAGAAAGAACACACCAAACCCTAAAAGCCCAACTTAAAAAACAACAGCCCAATACCTACCCACCCAACCTTCAGTTAGTCATGGCTCTGGCTACTTTAAACATTTTCACCTCCCCCATCACCCTCCAATGAACACACCAGAGATTGTCCCTCCCATCTGGTGCGATGGTGAGATCCTTTAGATGGAATGTGGAAGGGACCGACCACCTCCTCACCACAGGGAGGGGATTTGTTTGTGTTTTCCCACAGGACCAGCCCAGGCCCATTTGGGTACTAGCTCGAAATGTCCAATTCTACCCACCAACCAAAGAGATGGCCTGCCTGACATTGACAGATCAGGGACTGAAGAAATGGAGGAAGCACTGCCCCTGACAGGACCACCCGAATCAGAAAAAGGGAGCCCCCTGGGGGATGTCCATGACCTCATGGAGGCAGCCAAAGCCTTATGCCCCCCATAAGCCTCCCTCTTGGCCATTTTATTGGCGGCTTTAACAATCTTACATTCCAATGCAATTCCAACCCAATTCTCACTGTCTCTCTCGTCACTCCCTTCCCCCCGAGTATGGTGCTTTGAAGGCTGAGAGACCGATCAAGGGGTCAATAAAATCATCAGCACAGGATATTGCCCTACTAAGGGCTTCCAAGGACACTGTCACCTT
Organism: Orientallactaga sibirica; assembly: GCA_036365145.1. Lineage (NCBI taxonomy): Eukaryota > Metazoa > Chordata > Mammalia > Rodentia > Dipodidae > Orientallactaga > Orientallactaga sibirica. Next base: position 219,773 of record JAEOAD010000556.1, on the reverse strand, counting down.
CCGTGTCCATCCTCGGTCTGTGGTTTGTGTGGACAGCATGGCATACTTTGCCTATCACCAAACTAATAAAGAGTGCCTTAAAGACCAGGACTACTATGGGAGATGTTGATATGATTACTGTGCCATTGACAGGTTTAGGTATCCAAACGCTGTCTTTAAATCCTCCAGGAAAACTAGAGAATGTACACTCTCCATATGAGACCCTTGGAATGAACGTTGGAGGATAAGGGTGATGGGAAAACTCTTTGCTAATATCTAGTTTTCATCTTCCTCTGGTACTCTTCATATTTCTAGACAGTATATCCTTGCTTTACACCCAGTGCAAACTAACCATCATGTTCTTTCACAGGAAAAACAAGTCACAGAAAAGACACAAGCCACTATATCATGGACACAATATATCCAATATGTGGCTGATCTCCCCTTTACTAACCATCCTAATGCTTCGAACTGCTTCTTTTGTGCATCCCCTATCCAACCCCTGCTAACAGCAGTCCCTATTAATGCTACCCTTGAATACCCTACATCTATAACAAGCTAGACCCAATCCCGCCTTACTGATATTCTCCTCTTTGATTCCAGTCAGGGTATGCCTCTTCACCTGTCCAGATCCAAGCTGACAAGAGTTGAATGCCTCCTCAATATTTCCATAACCAGGACCACTTGTGTCAAGACACCCACTCTCCTTTGGCGCAAAGGGGTAACCACCCTTTGCATAAATGTTTCCTCTCCCACTTATTGTTCCACAGTTTTGATTTTCCACAGGTGTATCTCTACGAGAAAGAAGAAGCAGCTTACAAACTCCAACTCCATCCGCATCAACCGAGAGAGCTTTTCATCCCCCTACTAGTGGGCCTCAGCATGACACTGTCCCTGGGGACCTCTGGTGCTGTGGGAGCCACCCTGGTCCAAACCAACCACCTCAAGGGGGACATCCAAAATAAGCTTGACCAGGCCATGATATCCACTACCAAGAGCCTTGAATCTCTCCAGAGACAATTGAACTCTCTTGCGGGTGTGGCACTCCAAAACCATAGAGCCTTAGACCTCATTACTGCTGAACATGTGTGGGGACATGTGTGGTCTTGGTAGAATAATGGTTTTTTTGTTAATGAATCAAATATTGTTGAACAAAATGTTAAAACTCTCAAAAACCTCTGCAAGGAGTTGCTTGACCGCTACAAGCCTAAGGACCCCACAACCTGGTTCTCTAACCTTTAGTCACTTGGCTCCTCCCCTTCCTTAGCCCCCTCCTTACTATAGGAACCCTATTACTTGAAGCCCTGCCTCATCAAATTTCTCAAACAAATAACTAATATTGCTAAAGTAGCTACTAATCAGGTCCTTGTGCACCATCTAGCATTATCTGAACCTATGATAAACTATAAAGATCTCACTCAATACTATGATACCACCCCATTATAAAAACAAATGGGGAGCTGTCAGACACAGGCAGGGCCCCAGGTTAAAAGCAGGCCTAAGCTATCAGACACAGGCCTCAGGCTATGGAGAGGTGGCAGCAGCCTGGACCATGGGTGGATCTTGGGTTCCAGGAACTGGCAGGAGTAAGGCCCTTCCCCGCTCTGGGGGTCGCAGTGAGCCTGGCCTCCTGGACAAATCTTGGGCCCTAAGACTGGCAGGCAGAGGGCCACTCCCTCCCCCCAGCCCAGGATGCCTGGATGTTCTGATAAGACTTAGGCTTCACTCATAGCTCTGTGACCTTTGGCCAGTTACCTAGGAAACTCCTTATGTGGTATCAGCCAACAGCCTTTACACAGCCCATCCCCCTACCCTATACCTCTTCCTGCCACTATGTAGATCACCTGACCTTCTCCCTACATGTTGGAATGAATGTCCCTATATGCCAACTAGGCATTGGCAAACAACCTTTGAACTCACCAAACCTCTTGGGACTCTCTTCCTTTTCTCACTCTCTTAACTGCTTATAAAAACCCAGTCCTTGTTGAATAAAAGAGAGCTGTTCTCTGAAGCTGTCTCCTGTGTGTCTCTTCCCATTGCACTCATGGCCGCTCAAGACATTGTTCCATAGTTGCCTGGATGCCTCCCGGGAGCCCGTGTGCAATGGCCCCTTGAGGAACTAGGGACCCACAAGTATTGGCTAAGACTTCCAGTACTATATTAAATGAAAGTGGGGACACTTGTCTTGTTCCTGATTTTAGTGGAAAAACTTCAAGTTTTTCCCCATTTAGTAATATGTTGGCTATAGGTTTGTCATAAATAATTTATTCTGTTGAGATACTTTCCTTCTATTCCCAGTTTCTTTAGAACTTTTAACATGAAGAGATATTAGATTTTGTCAAATGCCTTTTCTGCATCTATTGAGATGATCATGTGATTTTTGTCCTTCAGTCCATTTATATAGTCTATTACATTTATCAGTTGCATGTGTTGAACCATCCCTTTAGCTCTGGGATAAACCCTACTTGGTAGGGATGAATGATAGTTTTGATATATTCTTGTATTTTGTTTACCAATATTGCATTGGGAATTTTTGCATCTATGTTCATAAGGGAGATTGGTCTGTAATTTTCTTTTTTTTTTTTTTTCCTGTTTTTGTCTAGTTTTGGTATCAGGGTAATTCTGGTTTCATAGAAGGAATTGGGTAGTGTTCCTTTCATTTCTATTTTATGGAAAAGATTGAGAAGCATAGGTGTTAGTTCTTCCATGAAAGTTTGATAAAATCACCTGTCAATCCATCTGGGCCTGGACTATTTTTTAGTTGAGAGACATTTTTATAACTGTTGTGGTAATTTGATTCAGGTGTCCACCATAAACTTAGGTGTTCTGAATACCAGGTTCTCAGCTGATAGAGATTTGGGAATTGAATCCTCCTGGAGGCAGTGTATTTTTGGGGGCGGGCTTATGGGTATTATAGCCAGTTTCCCCTTGCCAGTGTTTGGCACACTCTCCTGCTCTTGTTGTCCATCTGATATTGACCAGTAGGTGATGTCCACCCTCTGCTCATGCCATTGTTTCCCCCTGCCATTATGGATCTTCCCTTCGAGTCTGTAAGCCAAAATCAACCTTTTTTTCTGACAAGCTGCTCTTGGTTAGGCAATTTTTGCCAGCAATGCAAACCTGACTGCAATGGAATGGAGAGGAATGTGGAAAGATTTGAAACGTTGGCCTAAGAGACACCTTGCAGTATTGTAAGTACAGCTTGACGGACTATTCTGGCCAGAGTTGAAAGACCTGAATGCAGTAAGAACTATGGACCGTGAGGTTTGGCTCATAAGGGTGAGAAAGAGCTTTGCTTAGACTGGTATAGAAGCAGTTTGTGTGAGAGGCTTGCTCTTATGCCCCTGTCCTGAGAACTTGTGCAGGGTTGCTTTGTGTAGAAACAGACTGATGTGAGCAGAGAGATATGGCACCGAAAAAATGAAATCTTTGGGCCAAAACTGATGCCTGTTCAGCTGCAATTGTATGAGAGATTGCAACTATTGAGATTGGCTAGCTGACCTGCATTGGGACAACAGAAAGAATGCAGTCTTTTGAGGGGCCCGAAAGCTGTTCTTAAAAGTCTGCTTTATTCCCCCTTGCATCAACAAATTGGTACTCCATCTGGTATTATGGAGTATAGAAATGGACGAAAGAGAGGGTCATTGAATTTGCAACATGGTCTTGTGTTTTGGAAATGGCCATGGGTAGTGTGAAGCAGGTTTGCTAGATGCCTGCATGGAGACCTGATGGAGCTGTGAAGATGGACCATGAGTTGCAGTGGAGACACAGTGGAGATGCCAGGACTATGAGAGATGGCTGCTAAGGAGAGCTGCCAGTCCCAGATGAAGTTTTCCAGGACTGTGAGTAGCTTAGCTGGAGGGGTGGAACTGGAACTCCAGAGACTTGTTGATTAGAATTATTGGACTTGGAAATTTGTCACTGACTAGAGTTGTTGGACTTGGAGCTGCAGAGTTTGGTGTTTACCCTGTTTAATTCTTGTATTGTTTGAGTATTTCTTTGCTATACCCAATGCCATCTTTTGCTGTGTGTGTGTTTATTCTGTTCAATTATGTGGTTTTTTTTTTTTTTTTTTGTATTATGGTGCAGTAAAAAGATCTTGGACTATGGGTATGTTTAAACATCATTAGTATTGATAAAAACTACAGGGACATTTAAAATTGGACTGAATGCGTTACATTACATCATGAATTGTTATCAGTTTATGAAGGGCAAGGGTGGAATGTGGTTTAGTTGGGAGATATTTTTATAACTTGTGGTGGTGTGATTTAGGTGTCCCCCATAAACTTAGGTGTTCTGACTGCTATGTTCTTAGCTGATGGAGATTTTGGGATTGAATTCTCCTAGAGGCAGTGTATTATTGGGGGCGGGCTTATGTATTATAGCCAGTTTTCCCTTGCCAGTGTTTGGCACACTCTCCTGTTGCTGTTGCCCATCTGATGTTGGCCAGGAGGTGATGTCCACCCTCTGCTCATGCCATTGTTTCCCCCTGCCATCATGGAGCTTCCCTTTGAGTCTGTAAGCCAAAGTAAACCTATTTTTCCCATAAGTTGCCTTGGTCAGGTGATTTCTGCCAGCACTGTGAACCTGAACAACTGTTTTGACCTCCGTGCTTGTTATAAGTCATTTAAATGGTTTATCTCATATGATTTAATTTTGGTAGGTCATATGAATCAAGGAAATCATCCATTTCTTTCCGAATTTCAAGCTTAGTGGAGTATATGTTCTTAAAATATGTCCTCATGACTTTCCGAATTTCATCGTTATCTGTTGTGATGATGCCTTTTTCATGTCCAACTTCATTGATATGTGTATCTTCTTTCTTTCTTTTAGTCAGGTTCATTAAGAGTTTATCAATCTTGTTTACTCTTGCAAAGAATCAATTCTTTGTTTTTTTTATTCTTTGTGTTCTTTTTGTTTTATATTTCATTAATTTCTGCCCCAATCTTTATTATTTCTTCTCATCTACTGATTTTTGATTTGCTTTGTTCTTCTTTTTCCAAGGCCTTAAGATGAAGCATTAAGTTCTTTACTTGAAACCTTTCTATTTTATCAATGTGGGCACTTAAAGCTATAAATTTCCCTCTTAGGACTACTTTTATGGTGTCCCAAAGGTTTTTGTATGTTCTGTTATGATTATCATTTGATTCTATGAATTTTTTTATTTCCTTCTTGATTTCTTCATTGACCTCTTCATGATTTACTAGTGTACTGTTTAGTTTTCATGATTTTGTGTATGGTCTATAGCTTTTTCTTGCTGTTGATTAATAGTTTAATCCCACTGTGATCAGATAGAGAGAAAGTGATTATTTCAATTTTTCTGTATTTGTTAAGATTTGCTTTGTGTCCTAACATATGATCTATTTTAGAGAATGTTCCATATGATGCTGAAAATAATGTATATTCTGAAGCATTTGGATGGAATGTTCTGCAGATATCTCTTTCGTCGATTTGTTGTATGAGCTCATTTACTCCAGATGCTTCTCTGTTTATTTTTTTGCTGGGATGACCTGTCATCTCATCAATGAGAGTGGGATATTGAAGTCACCCACTACAATTGTGTTTGGTGTTGTCTGTGACCTTAAGAATAATAATGCTTGTTTGCTGAAACTGTTCACAAGTGGAGGAGAGTTGCACAGGAGAAAATGCAGAATTAGGGAAAGAACAGATCGTACCTCCTGCCATGAGAAAGCAGGAATCAGGAGAACACTTACTTTCTCAAATTCCTGGTCAACACAGGAAAAAAAAAAAAGATACTGGATTTGGAGTTCCTTGTACACCAATGTACACATAATTTGGGGTTTTCCCAGATACTTGTCCTATGAGTTTGAAGAATTAAATCCATGAACCAGAGGATAAATTCAGAAAGGATTTTGTTATAGCTTAAAGCTTTATCAGAATGAAGAGAAGAGGGCTTAAGCCTAGAATATAAGAGAAGGAAGAAAATTGGAGCTCTTGCCCAGAGAGGCAAGAGTGGGTTTTAGAAGCCCACCTTGAGACTCAGATCTGGGTGTTTTATGGGGAGTGGCTAGGTAAAAAAGACCAGGTCGACAGGTTACTATGGACAAAGACCAGGATTTACAGCTTCATCAGTAATCTCAAGTAATAATCAGAGTTTCTGTCCTCTAGCAAGGGTGAAAGCTTAATCTAAAAATCTTTCTGTTACCCTAAACAATCTGGCCAACTTGTCTCCTATCAATATCAAGACAATTTATGCCCAGTGAAATCCAAAATTTCCCACTGATTTTGCTGCAGGGTTTCATAGTATCTCATCCTTTTTCTCATGACTACAAAAAATTAGACACACAGGTGATGAACCTGTAAGGCAAAGGAGATTTATTGAGAAAAATTCAGAAAAGCCCCCAAGTTTCTGGGCAAGCATGATTAGAATTCTGGTTTACATCCAGCTAAGAAAGGAAAGGGAGAAAGGGGGAAAAAAATATGCTTTGAGTTATAACTCAGAGAAGCAGCAGAGTCAGCAGTAAGATGAGTCTGCAAATGGCAATGAGGGAGAGGCTTCTGTGGGTTTAAGTACATTATCTCATAAAGGGGATATGTGCTCCCCACTCTTTGGCATGTTTTGGCCAGATTATTACCAAGTTCACTTGGATTAATTCTTAATGGAGTGGATCATAATCTTAAGTTTTGGGTAGTTTATAATGTCATTTCTCCACTCAGGTCCAGGGGTAAAACTCAAACTTATTTTTAACTCAAATTAACTTTCCTTCTACAAAAGGCTTGATGCTTATAGCTACTTCTTTACACATGGTATCTCTTTCTAATGTTACCAGAGAAACAAAAGGCAGTGTCTGTCTTCAGTGTTCTCCAAACCTGCTAATGTGTGCCTACCTACAACATTCCCGTCTCAAGAGTTAAAACTGAGCCAAGTGTGGTGGTTCATGCCTTTAATCCCAGCATTTGGGAGGCAGAGGTAGGAGGATTGCCATGAGTTCAAGGCCACCCTAAGACTACATAGTGAGCCTGAGCTAAAGTGAGCTATTCTAGAAGACATTTATGCCCCACCCTCCAGGTATCAGACTATTGAAACAGTGGACCCCAAGAAATTAGAATTTCCCAAGGAATCTCATGCTGGGAGATATGTACATATTTAGTATGTAAACAATACATGTTGGTACCATCCTTTCCCTCCTCCCTGCCCTTTTTCTGAAGAGGCCTTCCTTGCTTGGGATGCAGTTCAACCCCAGTAAGCTCTTTTATTAATGTCCATACACATAAACTAATGCTACTGTTCTCTTTTCAGATAGTGGTGACCTCTGGGATGGCTCAAAAGGCACCATGGTGCTGAGAAGAAGTGACAAGGAGCTCAGCACTGAAACAACTTTATCACAACTTCCAAGGCTTAGGATCCATTGTGGAAGAGGTGGCAGAAAGAATGTAAGAGCCAAAGGAAGGGTAGGACTGCTTACAGAGCAGTCTTCCAGACACGAATTGGCCTGGATATCCATGACCTTGAAGTACCTGACACTACCTACAGAAGACAATTGTAAAAGGAGGAAAGGATGATGACATCAAAATAAAAGAGAGACTGATTTAGATGAGGAGAGGATATGATGGAGAGTGGAATTGTGAAGGGGAAAGTAGATGAGGAGAGGGAATTATCATGGTTTATTGTCTATAATTATGGAAGTTGTCAATAATAAAAAATTAAAAATTATAAAAAGGTGAAAGGAAAGCAGAAGCATATTCCATGGTGCACCCACACAATATCACATACATACACACAAACACATACAATAAGTCATAAAAATAGAAAAAAATTACACAAAGTTTAAAGATTAATAGGATTGCTCTTAAAATTATAATAGATGTGGGCTGGAGGATGGCATAGTAGTTAAAAGTGGTCATTTGTAAAGCCTGCATGTGGTTCCTCAGCACCTATGTAAAGTCAGATGCAAAGTTGTCATGCACCTATGACCACACCATGCCTATGCCAATGGGAGGCAGAGCCAGGAGATTCAGAAGTTTACAGGCCAGCTCACGTGATGTTTACTTGCAGCATGGCAGCTTGCGTTCTGGAAGTTTGTTTGCAGTGGTAAGAGACCATAGAAGGTAGAGCACAGACACCTTGAGGTTGTTCTTTGACCTTTACATGCACACACACCCTCCTGCCCACACAACAATCTTAGAAAATTGAAAAATCTCTAATATCCAAGTGTGCACTTAAAAAATATCAGTAGTTTGAGCCGGGTGTGGTGGTGCATGCCTTTAATCCCAGCACTTGGGAGGCAGAGGTAGGAGGATCACCATGAGTTCGGGCCACCCTGAGACTACATAGTGAATTCCAGGTCAGCCTGAGCTACAGTGAGACCCTACCTCAATATATATATCAGTAGTTTGAAGTATTTAATGTAACTGTTTGCTATAGGTCTCAGAGACTGCTCCATAGTTAAGATATACATAACATTGTAATCAGACTGGAAAGAATGAAGCTATTCTAGAAGACATTTATGCCCCACCCTTCAACTATCAGATTATTGAAACAGTGGACCCCAAGAAATTAGAATTTCCCAAGGAATCTCATGCTGGGAGAAGGAAAAGGCTGAATCCTGGTACTAGCAAAAAGGGGAGCTTGTCTGAAAAGGGATTTCACATAGCTCTGCACTCATCAGATTATCTTGCAAGAGAGGCTAGGTAGGGTGAGATGTTGATGATAGGGGAGCACACCTTGACCAGGACCGCTTAGTTATGCATACCTCTTGTCCTCTGTTTAAACCTAAATCTCATCTCAGAACCCTAACCATGGTCTTGGGACAGGTCACTGGATTTCTTTGTTCCTCTTTCCAATGTGGCTACACTATTGAATAAATATTCCTTTTCTACATTTCCCCATTACTTGTTTAAGAGGCTTATTGAGAATTGGTGGTGACTTTCACTTGCTGGAGCCCCGGCTAGGACCCTAATTCTTGAAATGGTTGTGTAGATCCTTAAGTAACTGTGGTTTATTTATTTATTTAATTTTTAATTTTTTTCTTTATTAGTTATGTACATATGCAGTGTGTAAAGAGCTCATGTTGGTACCATCCTTAGCCTACTCCCTGTCCTCCCTCCTCCAAAGGGACCCTCCTTGTTGGGGATGTCAGTTATCCCCATGTGGATTGTGGATGGTTCATACTGGGGATATCTGTCAGTTATGGGGAAGAGGAAATATCCCTGTGCACAGTGTCACAACTTGTGGCTCGAACAACCTTTCCAACCCTCTTCCACAAATTTCCCTAAGCCATGTTGGGTTTGTTTTAGTTCTACTTCAGTGATGAGGCCTTGAGATCCTCTGGCTTGGTAGGAGTTGAGGGTTCTTTGGGTCTGTCTCCTTCACCCTTCTGCTGATACCAGCCTCACCAAGAAAGCAGCACTCTTTCTCATTTCCCCAATTACTCTATGGTTTCAGCTGGGGCCCTGGTGGGATGTGATGGGCGGATTCTCTCCTCAGGTTCTGCATCCATCTGAAAAGAAGAAGCAGATTCTCCAACAGAGAGTGAAGTTAGCACTGAATAAATGGGGTAACCATTATCAGTTTAGAGAGAATTTCATAGGTGTAGGCCTTCTTATAGCCCAAGACTGGTGGGAGCTTGATATGGGAGAGTGAACACATTTTTTTTGGATATGATTCTGACTTTTTTCCAAGTTCCACTATGGGTTCCTTACCACTGAGAAGATCCATTAGCCAATTCAAGAGCAGTTGCTTACCCACCATGGCTGAGTGCCACTATTGCACTTGGGTGAGCATCACCATGAGTTGCTTGGACAGATTTTGGTCATTTTCCCCCAGTTGCTCATGTAGCACCTTCTGGCACTAGACAAGCTGTCTGGAGACTGAATTTCTTCCAGATTCTAGCCAGGTCTCTCCATGTTCTGTATCAACAACATATGGTGTCTTTGGCATCAAGTGCTCTTACAGAAGTCTGCCTTCTTATGGAAGACCTTGTAGGTCTCTCTTATCAACAGCTCATTGTGGATGCTAACTGCATCCTGGTATTGGAGTTATAGGCCAGTGCTAAGGGAAAAGAAGGAAGAAAAAGTAGGTAATATAAAAGAGAAAGAGAGAAAAGAGAGAGAAACAGGAGAAGATTAAGGTTTGTCTTCATCGTACCCTCTCCAGGGCCCTTTGATTCATCTGTTCCTTCTAAGGACCTGATGAAGCTTCAACCTTTTAGTTTGTCTTTCAGGATATAGAATTTTAGGGTACCAGTTACATTTGGGTCCACTTTTGTGTCTCCCCCCACATTTACCTCCCCTCCTGCCCCACCCTCCCTATTGTCCAGTCCTCAAGATGCCTATTTGGTTTGTCAGTATCTTGGGCAGATCCAGATTAAGAGCCACAGGTGAGTGAGACCATACAATGATTGTCTTTCTGTGATTAGGTGAGTTCACAGAGAATGATCTATTCCAAGTTTGACCATCTTTCTTCAAATTTCATTGTGTCACTTTTCCTTACTGCTATGTAGGATTCCATCGTGTAGCTATACCACATCTTGGGTATCCATTTGTCTAATGATGGGCATCTGGGATGATTCCAATTCTTAGCTATTATGAATTGAGCAGCTATAAACATGGTTGAGCAAGCCTTTCTGAACTGAGGCATGGCGCTTTTAGGGTAAATGCCCAGTAAGGGGATAGCTGGGTCTATTGGTAATTCTATAGTCAACCCTTGTAGGAGTTGACATATTGATTTCCATAGTGGTTGTACCATCTTGCATTCCCACCAACAGTGAATGCGGGTTCCTCTTTCTTCACTTCCTCACCAGCATTTGTTTTCATTTGATTTTTTAATGTTTTCTATCTTTACTGGGGTAAGGTGGAATCTCATAGCTGTCTTCATTTGCATTTGTCCCTGGTGGTTAGGGACATTGAACATTTTCTTAAGTGTGTTTAGCATTTGTATTTCTTCCTCTGAGAACTCCCTGTTCAGTTCTCTGCCCCATTTTGTGAGGGGGTTGTTTGATTTTTTTATTGTTTAGGTTTTTTATTATTTTTAAATTTATTTTTGGAGAGAGATAGACAGAGAGGGAGACAGAGATGGGCGTGCCAGCAGTCTCTCAGCTGCTGTGAATGAAATCCAGATGGTGTGCCCCCTTGTGGGCAAGTGCAGCATTGCGCCCTTGGGTCACTACATCTGGCTAAATGTGGGACCTGGAGATTGGAACCAGCGTTCTTCGGCTTAGCAGGCGCCTGAGCTGCTAAGCCATCTCTCCAGCCCATGATTAGGTTTTTTAGTTCTTTGTAGATTCTAGAAATTAGGCCTCTGTCCATTTTATAGCCGGCAAAACTTTTCTCCCATTTTGTGGGTAATCTATTGGCTCTGCTTATTGTATGTTTGTCTGTGAAAAAAGCTTTTCAGCTTCATGAGATCCCAATGGTTGAGTGATTGTTTAATTTCCTGAGCTACTGGGGTTTTGTTCAGGAAGTCTTTTCCCAGTCCTATTTCATGGAAAGTTCCTCCTGTTTTTTTTTTTTTTTTTTTTTTTTTTTTTTTTTTTTTTTTTTTTTTGCAAGGTAGGGTCTCACTCTGGTCCAGGCTGACCTGGAATTAACTATGTAGTCTCAGGGTGGCCTCGAACTCTTGGCAATCCTCCTACCTCTGCCTCCCAAGTGCTGGGATTAAAGGCGTGTGCCACCATGCCCAGCTCCTCTATTTTTTCTTCCAGAAACCAGAGTTTTGGTCTTATATTGAAGTCTTTGATCCATTTGGACTTGATTTTTGTGCATGGTGAGATGTGTGGGTCTAGTTTTATTTTCCTGCATATGGTTATCCAGTTTGTCCAGCACCATTTGTTGAAGATGCTGTCTTTTTTTCCAGTCTACCTTATTAGGGCCTTTATCAAATATTAAGTAGCTGTAGTTATTTGACCCAAAGTCTGGGTCCTTTATTCTGTTCTGTTGGTCTATAATCCTGTTTTTATGCCAGTATCATATTGTTTTTGTTACTTTGGCTTTGTAATATAGCTTTAGATCAGGTATGGTGATGCCTCCAGAGGTATTTCTGGATGTGTTTGGACATCTGAGGCCTTCTGCCATTCCATATGAATTTTGAGATCATTTTTTCTCTGTGAAGAAAAATGATGGGATTTTTATTGGTATTGCATTAAATCTGTATATTGCTTTTGGTAGGATTGCCATTTTCACAATGTCAATTCTGCCTATCCGTGAGCATGGGAGGTCTTTCCATTTTCTCAAGTCCTCCTCAATTTCTTTCTTGAGTGTTTTTATGTTTTCATTATATAAGTCTTTCACATCCTCTGTTAATGTTATTCCAAGATTTTTTTTTGTTGCTATTGAAAACGAGACAATGTCTCCAATTTCTTTCTCTGTATCTTGGTCTTTTGCATACAGAAAGGATACTGATTTTTGTGCATTGATTTTGTATCCTTCTACTTTGCTGAAGGAATTAATCATCTTTAAGAGTCTTGAGATGGAGGTTCTCAGGTCATTTATGTATAGAATCATGTCATCTGTGAATAAGGATAACTTAACTTCTTCCTTCCCAATTTGTTCAGGATCTTTGCATATAAGTTCATTGGGGAAATAGGCCAGTAGTTTTCTTGTGGCATCTCCGCCTGGTTTTGGTATTAGGGTGATACCAGCTTCATAAGAGGAGTTGGGGAGCTTTCCCTGTTCTCTGATTATGTGGCACAGTTTGAGAAAAATTGGTTTGAGTTCTTCCATGAAGTTTTTTTAGAAATCAGCTGAGAAACCATCTGGTCCTGAACCCTTCTTTTTGGGGAGGTTTTTTATTACCTTTTCAATTTCAATACATGTGATAGATTTGTTTAGGAGATTAATTTGCTCCAAGGTTAGCTTTGGTAGGTGGCATGTGTCCAGGAATTCATCCATTTCCTCCATATTCTCCTGTTTTGTACAGTAGAGGTTTTTGAAATAAGTCCTGATGATTCTGCCAATTACACTTATGTTTGTTGTGATCTCTCCTTTTTCATTTTTAATTTTGTTAATTTGAAGTGTCTCCTTTTTTGCATGATCAAATAGGCCATGGGTTTATAAATCTTGTTTATTTTTTTCAAAGAACCAGCTCTTTGTTTCATCATTTTTCTTAATTGTCTTCTTAGTTTCCAATTCATTATTATTTTCTGCTCTGATATTAATTATTTCTCTCCATCTGGAGCTTTATGGGTTGGACTCTTCTTGTTTTCCCAATGCCTTTAGGTGGATGGTTAGGTTATTAATGTGGGATCTCTCTGTATTTGTTATGAAGGTATTTAGTGCTATGAATTTTCCCCTAAGTACTGCTTTCATTGTGTCCCATAAGTTTTGGTATGATGTGTTCTCATTGTCATTCAATTCTAGAAATTTTACAATTTCATTTTTTAAAGATTTTATTTTTATATAATAAAATAAATAAAATTAGAGACACAGGGAAAGAGAGAGAGGAGAGAGTGAGAATGGGTGCACCAGGGCCTCTAGCCACTGAAAATGAACTCCAGACGTGTGTGCCCCCTTGTGCATCTGGCTTATGTGGGATCTGGAGAATTGAGCCAGGGTCCTTAGACTTCACAGGCATGTGCCTTAACCACTAAGCAATCTCTCCAGCCCACAATTTCATCCAAAAACGATTTATCATTTAAAAGTGTGTTGTTCAGTTTCCAGGAGCTGGTGGGATTCCTGGTGCATCTTTTGTTGTTAATTTCTTGCATTACAGCATTGTGGCCTGATATCATACAGGAAATTATGTTGATTTTCCTAAAAGTATGGAGGCAGGCTTTATGGCCCAGTATATGATCTATTTTAGAGAAGGTTCCATGGGCTGCTGAGAAGAATGTGTAATCTATGGGTTTTGGGTAGAATATTCTTAGATGTCCATTAGGTCTAATTGATCTATGGTGTTGTTGAGCTCTCTTACTTCCCTGTTAATTTTCTGTTTGGATGATCTATCTATTGCAGATAGTGGAGTATTGAAGTCCCCAACTATGATGCTGTTGGTAGTTATTTCTGTTTTTTTGTCAAGTAGGTTTTGTTTTATGAATTGTGGTGCACCTGTGTTTGGTGCATAGAGATTGATGATTATGATATCCTCTTCTTGGATCATTCCCTTGATAAGTAAGAAGTGGCCTTCTTTGTATTTTTTGATTACTTTTGTTTTGAGGTCTATTTTATCTGATATTAGTATAACAATGCTTGTTTGTTTCTTATTTCCATTTGCTTGGAATATCATTTTCCATCCTTTCAACTGAGAAGGTGTCTATCTTTAGTGGTGAGGTAGGTTTTCTTGAAGACAGCAGATTGAGGGGTATAAATTTTTGATCTACCCAGTTAGCTTTTGACTTTTGATGTGTGAATTAAGGCCATTAATGTTTAGGGTAATAACTGTGAGGTTTGATTTATTCCTGCCATGTTGTGGTGGTATATGTAGTTTGGTGGTTTCTTGGACTTTGTAGTTTTTGCACTTTCTCTGAGTTTGGTTATTGTTATCTGTTTCTTATAGGCACTTGAGGTTGGTTATTTGTTTCTTCTGTGTGGAGAATTCCCTGAAGTACTCTCTGTAGGTTTGGCTTTGTATTCATATAGTTGTAAAGTTGACTTTTATCATGGAAAGTTTTTCTTTCACCATCTATTATGAGGGTTACTTTTGCTGGGTAGAGTAGTTTGGGTTGGAAGCCATAAGTTCTTAGACTTTGCAGTGTTCCATTCCAGGCCCTTCTGGCTTTCAGGGTTTCCATTGAGAAGCTTGAAGTAATTCTGATGGGGTTACTTTTATATGTAATGTGTTGTTTCTCCCTAGCTGCTTTTAGGACTGTCTCTTTGTTATCCATGTTTAGAGTCTTAATGATAATATATCTCAGAGAATTTCTTCTTTGGTCCAGTCTGTTTGGAGTTCTGTTCACTTCTTATAACTTGATGGGACTTTCTTTTGAGAGGGTGGGAAAGTTTTCTTCAATAATTTTATTGAATAAATTCTCCATGCCTTTGGTCTGAATTTATTCCCCTTCTGGTATTCTCATGATCTGAATTTTGGGACATATAATGCTATCCCACAATCCCTCATGTTCTGTTCACAAAAGTTTTTGAACTTATTCAAACTTTTGGACTCATGAGCTGTTTCTTCTGTTTTGTCTTCCAGTTCTGAGTTTCTATTCTCCACATAGCTGACTCTATTCTTGAGAACTTCTATGGAGTTTTGGACTTGTTCAATTTTGTTTGTATTTTCTTCTACCTTTTTATGTATAGTATCCATCCCTCTGTCAAGTTCCCTTTTCACATCATTTTCTGATTTTCTTATTGCTTCTTGGAATTCATCCTTGTATGTGTTTATGTCTTTATTGAGCTTAGCCAACTGATTTTAAAATTTATTTTTATTTTTGAATGACTTTTTTTATTAACAACTTCTATACTTACAGACAATAAACCATAATATTTCCCTCCCCTGCCCCCATTCCCCTTTGGAACTCCACTCTCCATCATATCCCTATTAGTCTCTCTTTAATATGATGTCATCATTTCTCCTATTATTAGGGTCTTGTAAAGGTATTGCTAGGCACTGTGAGGTCATGGATATTGAGGCCAATTTCTATCTTTATAGTTGCTTTGTAAGGAGTCGTACCCTTCCTTTGGCCTTACATTCTTTCTACCACCTCTTCTGCAATGGACTCTGAGTCTTGTAGGGTGTGACAGAGATGATTCAGTGCTGGACACTCCTCCATTCCTTCTTCTCAGCACTCTGTTGCCTTTTGGGCCATTCCAGTGGTCATCACCATCGGAAGAGAGAAGTTTCTCTAACCAGAAGTGAGAGTAGCATTAATATATAATATGAACACTAAATGTAGTGCTTTCAGGGCAGTTTGGTGAGAATAATATATACATTTAGCCAGACAAGAGCAGGCTTTATACCCCTAAGGCTCATGAACACCCCTGCCATAGTCTTTTGATTAGGTTTTTCAGTACCAGGCATGTATTCCCTCCCATAGAGCAGGCCTTCAGACCAATTAGAGAGCAGTTGGTTTCCCCCAGAGCAGATATGCCACTATTGCACCTATTCGGTCATTTGGCCTATCTGGCCAAACTTGAGGTTTCCAGTGTCCACTGTTTTCACCACTGATGATTTCTGTCTCCCACACAGCTTCATGCAGTGCAGCTTTTTCCAGCTTTCAGTTTAGCCAGCTGATTTTTGACATCCTCTTTTTTTTTTCTCTCCTTCAGATCATACAACTGTCTTTGGAATCCATCCTGGTTCTTTTTTATTAGGTCTAATCTAGCGAGGACAGCAATCATACAATAATTGGCCCTTTGTTGATTTTCTGCAAGTTTTGGTATTTGCTTGGCCAGGGTTGCATTGCTTGTGTCTTCATTTTGGGTTTCTGATCCTGTTGTCTCTTCTGTGTTTTGATTACAGACATCCATTGTGGAACTGGGCAATCTTGTGGTTGATTTACTTATAATTGATTTTTTATGTTATTCCTTTTGCGCTGTGGTCTGCACTTCACAGTGTAGGAATCTTATTTAATTTAGGAGAAAGCTGTAGTTTACCCTTGAAGTGTCTTCAGTGATTATTGCCTTTTGTGTTTGCCTTAATTAGGCTTCTGATGGCAATGGGGTCTGTCTACTCAGATAGAAGGTGTCAGCAAGGCTCTGGTGAGGGCCTGAGGAACTGATGAAGGGGCTTGTTGGTTGGTTGTTGAGGTATGGGACTGGGTGGTCAGGTGGCCCATAGGGACAGGGGGTAAGGGGGAATGGGACACAGGAGACGGGTGTTGTGGTGGGGTGGCAGATGGAGTAGGATGGGATTGTATGGTCCTACGATGCTGAGGGGATGGGACAGTGGAGCCAGGGTCCATTGGGACAGTGTAGCAGGGGATGAATGGGACTGCTGGGTCCTGTGACACAGTGGGGCAAGGAGGAGGAACTGCTGTGGGTCAGGTGACACATGGGGGGATGGGCAGCAGTCCAAGTGGTGGGAAGGCAGAGGAAAAGGGAGGGAGGGAAGAAGGAATAGTAGCCTGCTGGCCTGGGTCCAAGTTGCTTGCAAGATGTGTAGTAGGGCCTGGTTGTAGCTGGGATGGTGGTCAGGTGGCACAAAAGCCCATGGATAGAGAGGGAAATGCTAGCCTGCTGCCCTGGGACTGCTTAGTCTATGGTAGTGCAGGAGGGGGAGGGTGGGACAGGGGCTGGGATGGCTGGGATTGCAGATGAGACTATGGCTGGGACAGCTGGTTGAGGGGTTTGGGGCACTGGTGGGCTACCCAGGAGCATGGGAATCAGCAGATTCCCTACTTTGCTCCTCCATGTCCTCCCACTGGAGGTCTATTAGAATCTTCAAACTCCTAAGTGCCCCAAAGATCTTGCCTTTCTTTCCCTTCCCTGTGAATTGAAGCGTGGTTAGGTGGATACCATCTTGACCAGAAGTCTCACTGTGGTTAATTTATTAGTGATGATTTTCTGAATGGTTATGGAGGTTCATAGAAACTTGGTTCTTTCTTTGGCATACAAAACTAAATAATATTTGAAAAGTTTTTAGACAAGCTGTCTCTAAAGGTAATTAAGCCTATTTCACAGAGGGCAGTGAATGCTTCTTAACTTGATTTATGAATACAGATGGACATAATTTTTATAGGAGATATACCCCAGGATGTCAGTGAACTAGACTATTTTCTAGCAAGGGTACAGACAGTGAGAAACAGAAAACTTTTTGACATTGGTGGTGCCCTTTTTGTTAGCTATCAGACTATTGAAACAACAGATCATAAGAATTTGTAATTTCCCCAGGAATCTCATGCTGGGAGAAGGAAATGAGGACTGGAGAGATGGCTCAGCAGTTAAAGGTGCTGGTTTGCAAAGCCTGAAGGCTTGGGTTCCATTCCCTAGTAACCATGCAAAGCCAGAAACACAAAGTAGCACATGCATCTGGAATTCATTTGCAGTGGCAACAGACCCTGGTGCACCCATACTCTTTCTCTTTCTATCTACCTCTCCCTTTCTCTGTCTCTCTCGTTCTCAAATAAATAAAAGTATTTGAGGGCTGGAGAGATTACTCAGAGGTTAATACACTTGCCTGCAAGGCCTAATGACCTGGGTTTGATTTCCCAGTATTCATGTAAAGCCAAATGCAGAGAGAGGCACATACATCCAGAGGTTTTTAGAGGCCCTGGCACTTCCATTCTCTCTCTCTCTCTCTCTCTCTCTCTCTGCTTGCAAATAAATAAGTAAAACATTTAGAAAATATTTGGAAAAAACTTTTGAAAGGAGATTTATAGGTTAGATGTGATTTCGGGAAAATGCTTCTATAAACATTTTTGGTTCTGGAAGCTTCTGTGGTGCTAGAGTGGGATGATTGTGGTCTGCTTTTTTGTTTGCATGTCATTAGCAAATCACATCTAACAGTACAGAAGCTTCCAAAATCACTCAGGTAGAAAGAACAAGCCATGACACAGTAACTGCCTCAGAAAGTAGTCTAGTAAATGAATCCAGGGGCATGCAGGGCCTTAACAGATCAAAAGCCAAATCAGAGAAAGGGTAGATAGAGAGGGGCCAAAAGGATTACAAAAATTAAAGGAATGGCAGGAGTTAAAAAGGCTTGATGCTATGGATTGTGAGTAGCTTTGTGTGTGTTCATTTTACAAATGTGAATTGTTATGATTTTTTATTTGCTTGGGTGAGGGTGCCACAGTGAACATGTGGAGATCAGGGGAAAACTTTAAAGTGTGTCTTGTCCACCATCTTTAAGACAGGGTCTCTTGCTGTTACAAATAAATGTCCATCTTGAAGGAGAAACAGGAGCAAGATATGATTTTATAGGCAGTCAGAGACAGAGGGCCAAAAGAGATACTACCCAACATGTCCTGGTAAAACTAAAACTTAGGTTTGATCCAGTTTCAGCCAAGATAGCTACCATCAATTCTTCAGGAACAATGCCCCCTACTTCTTCCTCAATCTAGCACACCTAGGTGGACTATCCCCTCCTAAGTCAGCACCTTGAGTCCACTAAACAATCAGGTCTTTCCTTTCTACACCTGAGTCTGGTGGCAAGATTCATTCTAATTAAGTGAGCCATAGAATGGCCTGCCATGTGTATGATTCTCTCTCTTCCATTTTGGCCCACTCCTTCCTGTTGTTTTTAGCCTGAACACCAGTGGGTAAACCCATCTGCTTTTTCCCAGTACTGGGAAAAGAGGTGCTCTTATTATTTACCTGGGTATTGTCCTGCTTGCTTCTTACATGTGTTTTATTTCATATGCTTTCTCATTTTGTTATATTGATTTTCTTTTAAACTCTGTGTCTTCCATGTGTATAATAACTCTCTTGGCTCTGTTGGGTGCACTGTCCTGGCAACAGACTATCCTGATTCCTGCTTTAGTAGGCTCTTTCCTCTTCTCAGACTGGCTGGGAAGAGAAATTTCTTCTTGTTTGGGAAATTTTCCTGTCATGGTTTTGGGTGCCTTTGCACTTTCTTACACGTATAATTTTCCTCTAAATTCTGGATCCTTTCTGAATCTTTTGGTCCAACATCCCATGCTGTGCCCTCCACATTTTCTTCATGGGATTTTCCCTCCCATGGAAAGTTCTGTATTTCTCCATTCTCCCATCTCCCTTTCCAGCCAGGCAAGGAGGGGAATTCTCTTCTAGCCTGAGTCTTTCTAGCCTTCCGCTGGATACCAATTCTCCTAAAATAAACCTTACCATTCATAATTTACCTTTTCTCAATTCATTATTAAATGAGTAAGAACTCAAAAGTTGGGCCAAGCAAGCACCTTTAACCACTGAGCAATCTCTCTAGCTATCCACAATTGTTAATAATAGCAAAGCCAGTGTTATGGTGTATCCCTCCAATCCCAGTACTTTGGGAAACTGAAGCAGGAGTATTACTATAAATTAGAGGCCAGCCAGGGTTACATAGTGAAACTTTGTCACAAAAAGTAAGTCAATTAATTAAACAAATAACCAAGTGTCCAGCTTATATATTCAGGATTAGTTTGGGCATCAAAGACAACTTTTTCTCTAGAGGCATGAGGAAATGACTTCAATAGGAATTAGTTTAAGGGTTTTGATAGGTGGGATAAGAGAATGAACAATGAATTGCAGTCAATATAAGATTTCAAGAAAGTCTCAGCCAGGAGTGGTGGCACATGCTTTTAATCCCAGCACTCAGGAGGCAAAGGTATAGGAAGATCACTGTGAGTTCAAGGCCACAATGAGACTACATAGTGACTTCCAGGTTAGCACTCTACCTTGAAAAACAGAAACAAACAAACAAACAAAATAGCCTTCTCTTCCTCTCCTCCCTTCCTCTCACCCTCCTACTAATTATGCTCAGACTAGGCCTGGGATTTTGGAATTATATACGCTTAGGACAATGAGTAAGTACCTGGACTGAGATGAGGTAATGCCACCTCCCTCAGTCCCTACCTCAGTCACATCCCATGCAACCTGATATCCCTTCTCCCCTCTCCTCAAATTGTTAAAACCTTCCCCCTTTCTGATTCAGGGTTCTGAAGACTGTCACCTTTTTCTCGTGGCAATAACAACTGGCCTTCCTGCTTGGGAGTCCTAACTGTCTCTCCTGCTATGCTTCCTCTGTCGCAAAGCACCTTTCCAGTGTTTTTCTCTGCCTCTCTGCTCATTCTCTGCCTACAAGCTGTTAGAAACTTTGAGTACTGTGGCTTCTATGTGTGGCCTTCAGCCCATCTTTTGGATTCCACTGGTTCTCTCTTTCAGGCTGCTTGAGGCCCATATTCAGGATTGCCAGCAAGACTTATAGAGGAATCTGCCTCTCTCCTCATGAGCCTCCTGACCTCTTCGGACAAAAGAATCTCTTTCCTCCTCTCCAAGGCCCCCTTCCTTGGGGATAAAAAAAAAAAGTGTACATTTTCTCTCTCGCTTGCTTCCCTGGGTTTATTTTTCCTTGTGTCTGTGGCCAATGGCTATGTGCTAAGTAGGAAGCTCTCTCTTCTTGTGGTAGTTTAAATAAATGCCCCCTAATAGATTCAGGAGTTTATTAAAACTGCCTGGACTTCCAGCCACCTGGATGGAGAAGGTGTCACTGGGCAGATCTTAAGGTCCAGCCCTAAGGTATGGTGGTGGATTTGAAATTCCAATCTAAAGATATACAAAGTGTCTGAAGTTCCTGAAGTGTGCTGTATGAAGTGACTTTTTTGCTGTGCTTGGTTGGTCCTGTAAGAGCAGGCCAACTTCTTCTGCTGGATCTCTAAGCTTCAAATAAGTATCCCTTCCTCCATAACTATGCCTGGTCTGGAGGTTTATCTTAGTGACCAGTAGCTGTCTAGTACACCTCTCCCTGGATTTCCCATTCTTCCCCTCACTACCAACATTACCTTAGAGCCAGAGAGACTTTGGACCATCTATGCCATTCCTGACATTGGATAGGATACGTGATCCCAAGGTCCTGAGGCAGTTGCTTTTCTACTTGAAGAGAGGCACCACACCAAGCTGCTGCGACTTTAGGATGTGGTTTGGAACAGCCAGGATGGCTCCCAAGGCTGAGGAGAAATCTGCCAGTTGCTCATACTGTGTGGGGGAGGCAGTTGCCTTGCATGAAGTGACTCAGGTGGGCACAGGAGGAGGTGGCATTCCCTCCTCTCATCCAGATGTACTCAAATACCATTCTAGTAGGTAATTCTAAAATCATGACCTTCTCTGAGAAGGGCTGGTGAGAGGAGGGAGAGAAGAGAAGGGCAGAGAAGCAGTTACAGGCAGGAGGGAGGAAAGTGTGCTGGCAACTCTGCTGGCCTAATTACACTGATTACTTCCACACTGTCACTGGGCCCAAGACTTTCCAGAGGCAAAGGGAAAAAGTGGCACTGTTAAAATTCCATGCTAAGCTCTACTTTAGGGTGTAATTTTTCTAGGTGTAAGTTCATGAATGACCAAAGACCATGCATGACCACTTTGAGGCAGGAAAAAAGCTCTTTATTGGGGTCTGAATTGCCAGATTGTCTCACAGGAGGAGAGAGAGAGAAGAGAGAGAGAGAGAGAGAGAGAGAGAGAGAGCAGCCAGTGTAAGTCTAGATAGCTTGTTTTTTTATAGAGTTTTTCTTTTTTGGAGTGGGGTACAGAAAACAAAGGACTGAGGAATTCAGGGGAGAGGAGAGACCAAGCTAAGGATCCAATAAGAGAGTGGATTGCCATCAGAAGGAGACTCAGGTTGTTTGGTAGGAAAACTGCAGCCCAGGGCATTGCTAGGTCAGGAGAGTAAGGGTTAGGCAATGTAAACATCTGAAGTTGTATTAATCAGAATCAGGCTGCAGTCTTTCCCCTCCATCTTGACTCCATCCTGGGGCTCTTGTCCTACCTAATATTCCAGCATTTTATTAAATCTAAGGGGGTGGGGTTGTCTTTCTTTACTACTTCCAGCTATGAGGGGTGTGGTCAGGTCTTTCAGGGGATGCTGATGTTGGTGGTTGGCAAGTCCCCTCTGAGCAGGTGACAGGAGAAAGGAAGTTCCAGGAGGCTAAAAGTTGGTATTGAATGGAAGAGGGATAGGTTAATAAAATTTGTATGAACAATTGCTGTGTGAGATTATGTACATGGTTTTGGATGTATTTCCAAAGACAGGCTGCTATCAAGAGTAAAAGCAATATCCCCATTAAAGGCCCAAGTAATCATAGTAGCCAAGGCCAAATAGTTCCAAAGATATCCCATTGTCCTGAGGACAGTGGAGTGCCAGAATAGAGTCTGTTGGTCAGAGCTTAAAGCCTTTAAAAAAAAAAATCTCTAATTCTACTTTTCTTGATTGGTTTATATAATAACCACATTCTTCATTTAGGACGAGACAGGTTCCTCCCTTCTCAGCTGTGATGAGGTCGAGGGCTTGTCAGTTCTGAAGGATTACTGATGGCAGTGAGGTGAGCTGCTGCTGTAGCAGGTGAAGGGCCCTAGCAGAGTCCTAAATGGCTGTACTCAGTTCTGTGGAAAGCTGTTGATAAGAGATTAGAATATGTCCCAGCCCATCTTCAGCCAGTCCTGTAGCTGTTATAGAGGAGGCAAGACTTATTTTTATTAGTATAGGTAAATGGACTGTGACAAGCTCTGTCTTCTGGGTGTACTTTTCATAGGTAAATGGCCAGTCTCTATTATCTGATTATCTGAAACAATAGCATATATTGTTATTGGGGACCACTGTGGGGTGGTAGAAGAGCTCTCATCTATATATACCATGTGTGGTTAGGGCCAGGGAGGGAAGACAGTGAAATTCTGGGGTTGTGCTAGGTTAAAGCCTCTAGACAGGAGTGTGTAAGTTGTTTAGGTAGAGGTAGAAGGGTAGCTGGGTTAAGCAGGGGCCAGGATTCTAAAGTAATGGTGGGGTTGTCTAGAAGGGTAACATGAAAAAGTTGAAGTTTGGATGGGGTTAGGATTTAAATAACCTCTACTGAAACCTGGGGGTTTCATTAGCATTTTAGGACTTGGAGGGCAATCCAGGGGACCCAGGGTCAGCATTTCCCTTCATTAGCATTTCAGAACCATCTGAGTGTGGACTAACTTTGGATGAGAGGATACAAGGTTAAGATTGTAGTTAAATACACAATCCCAAAATTAGCAGAATTATTACCAGAAATGACAGGCACGATCATCATGAAGATCTAGAAATTTACCAAATGATGTGGGCTATTCCTGTTCTTGTCAGAGTGAGCATGTCTAGCTAAAGTTATAGTCTTGTCTGTGATGATTAAAATTTTAAGATACACCTTACTTTTTGGCTAAATTTTTCTAGTGAGTGTTCAAGACCACGTAGTTGGCCAAAGTTTAATTTTATATTGTAATTTTGAAGATCAGTTGTGGCTCTTTATGGGAGACTTTTAGGGATCTAGGAAGAGCTCTATGGCTCTCTCAGCATCTGTGCCATCTGCTGGGATGAGTCAGGGCCATGCTGACAATGTAATTTCCCTTACCTTGGAAGTAGTAAGGGTTTTCTCCTCTGTTTTGATTCTCCTTCCGCAGACCTGATATTGATTAGAATCAATTTTTTGGACCTCCATGTCTTCTCTGATCAAGAAGATAGGTGACTTTCCAAAAAGCTTTAGGATCCTCTAGAGAAAGAAGTATCCTGTCATCTTTTGAGTCCTTTTGACCTGGAGGAGCTGGGACCAAAATATTGTGTACCTTTTTAATCCGAAAGCTCTCATTGGTTCTGGCCACTACATCTGGTTGTTTGAACACCCAGGAGAAAAATAGGAATATAGAGTATGTTTGTACCTTTTATATTCAACAAAACAGATCTAGTTAAAAACATGGTATTAAAAAACCTTAACATTTTGTTGTAACATTTAACTTATATTGTCTGATGACATGGTAAGCCATATCTGAAAGATAGGAAACATATTTTGTTTAACATTTGTAAGTGCAGGCAAAACATGTTAACAGTCCTGGAGACAATTTTTATTAACAAAAATATAAATATTAACTCTGACTTTTATTTAGTTTTAGTGTCCTGATGAGAACCATCAGTTTTGTTCTTACATTGGAGGATCTGAACTTGAATATGAGACAATAACAATGGCTTTTGTCATTAACAGTACAGTTTTATCAGTGTAATTTTTATAACCACTTCATATTGTTCTAACAACAAACTCAAATCAAGCAATCTGTCAGAAATTAAGTTATTGTAATAAACATTAGACCCATCTAAATTTTGACCTTTTAATTGAGTCTGTAAGGCAATTTAAAGTCAGACTTGAATTGTAGAATTTTAAAAATAATTTTAAGTTTTTATTAAGTTTTTACACATATTCACAACTGCAACAATAACAAATTGATCATTAAAATTCAGGCAAAGGGAAATTAAGCCACAGAAATGTGTGTCACATTATGATTACAGAATGTCATTCATTAAGCTTACATCTAGGAATATGAAATTGATGGCACATTTAAATATTATGGATCTTGTCATCCATGGTTTTTATAACCAAAGTACATTTAAAAAAAGGATGTAGTCAAACAGCTTACAAATATCAAAATATATGATCATCATTTGCTTTCAACTTAGAGGCTAAACATTTTAATGCAAATACAAGGTTAAACAAGGTGGTTTTGAAACTATATAAAATAATCATAAAGACTTTTGAGAACATAAATTTGGCATTTGCTATTTAACATGACAATAAGGAAACTATGAAATTAGCTAAATCCACTTTAAGAGGTAATTGACCAAAATTTATTTGTACACTGCATTGAGGTTTATGTGTTTGTATTCTTTCTTTTTTTATTCAAAAGAAACAAATCTTATAACAGCAGCTTTGTCTCTTTTCTACTAAAACAACTCTGTAGGTAGAGGTTATTGTACATTAATCCATCAAGACTTGATGACTCACATTAATGTGCTGGAGTTGTTATTTCCGAACACTTGATGCCAATAGTTTTGCATGCAGTGAAGAGCCAGGACTCTCTGTGTGCCAACTCTGACTCACTGTACAGCCAGAACACAGAAGAGGGCATTAAAAAAATGGAACAAAACAGGGTAGCTGGGTGTGGTGGTGCATGCTAATCCCAACACTCAGAGGCAGAGGTAGGAGGATCATTGTAAATTCAAGGCCACTCTGAGACTACATAGTGATTTCCAGGTCAGCCTGAGCTAGACTGAGACTCTACCTCAGAAAACCAAATTTCTGGTATCTTAAGTTCATTGCTTATAAAAATATTGATGTTTAAGACATGCTTCCTGCCCTAGAAAAAGTAATTTTAAATTGCTGTTCTGCTTCCAGTTTGGGACATTGGTATACAGACTACCCAAAGCTGGTTTCAAACACAGATGCCAAGTTTTTATACTGTCTTGTCTTTTTCCTGACATACAATTTCTAGATTAAATCAATTGCCTTGAAGTTTCAGGGATACTAAAATATTCTGCCTATACTTATAACTGACAGCTACTTAAGAGATAGAATGTGTATCCTTTCTGTGTCCCAGATGTAGCTTACTGTCACCTGCTAGATGTTCTTTCTTGCCTTTCTCCTACACAGTCCTCCCAGCTCACTCTGTCACCTGACAACTAAACTTAAATATTAATCAAAATGATTTTAAACTGTTGTGTCATTCTCTAACGAGATCTGCTTTGCTAGCCAGATATGTTTTACACTTTTTTTTTGTTTGTTTTTCTAGGTAAGGTCTCATTCTAGCTCAGGCTGACCTGGAATTCACTATGTAGTCTCAGGGTGGCCTCAAACTCATGGTAATCCTCCTACCTCTGCCTCCCACATGCTGGGATTAAAGGCATGCACCACCACCCCGGCTGGTTGTTTTTTACACCTTTGTAACTAATCTGTTTTACTACTCAGATATGTACAGTCTCTCTGAGTGATTAATAACCATATGTAGAAGCCAAAATCAATTGGAAACATTGGAGTTAAAAGGATAACCAATATTTTTGATTCCTGCTCCCAGGTCAGAAGGCCACAGGAGATGATGGGAGAGTGCTAACTTCCAGCTTCTGGTAAGTTACCTCTCTTCTCGATCAGAGAGGATATGGAGACCCAGAGATAAATTCCAAGTCAGTGTATCTGCAACAGGAGAGTCACATAGGAGGAAAGTCAGTCCTCCAGGCTTCCCAAAAGAGGAAGGGCCACTTGGTCAGCATGGCCTTGGCTTATCCTAGCAGATGACAATGCTGAGAGTCACAGAACTCCTCACAGGTCCCTAAAAGTCTCTCCTACAGCACCATTATTGACCTAAAAAATATACAGTTAATTCTAGATGCCTACATGGTCTTAATCACCCAGTAAGAAAAATGTAACTACATTCAAACTAATAGGCTCCCCTATCTGATGCTGACTTACAACACTGAATTCTAACATTAACTCATGTCTTCTGCCTCTGCCTGTCCCTGCTTAACTTCACCTATCCTGACCCCAGCTCCTCCTACTTGCCTTACTCCTCGGCCCCCTCCTTCCTGAGCCCTTACCCTACCTCATCCAGGGATAAGTACACCACCACCCCAATGGGCACTCTCAAACTTAAACTCTCTCTCATGTTCCTACTCTTCCCCTGATCCCCAAATTCTACTCTTGAATATACTGATACCCCTCTGCCTCCTCTCTCTTGCTCCAAACACTCTATCTCTCACCTCTGAGTGCTTATGCCTTATGTTTTGATGTCATAACAAGCCCCTCAATTCTTCCTTCTGTCCTGTCATGGGGTGTGCAGAGCCCTTCTCCCTCACCTTCTCTATAACAGATGTCAACAGGGATGCTACACAGAAGTCTCTGTTTTGTTCAGGACCAAGTCATAATAGCATGCTACACTGGTGCTGACGGAGGTTGTTCACTATCGATCTCACCTCTAGCCACCACGGAACTGCCTCCCCATCACCTGCCCTGATGAGAGACCCATCGACCACATTATCCAGCCTCTCCCATAAGAACTCATCGCCCCTATGGTCAGCATGAAATTAACCTTCGTCTCTTATCATTAAAAAAAAAGGCTGGAGTGTTAGGTCTGACAGGCCCCAATATGGAGTCACCAAGAACAGCAGGATGGCGACAGAGACATAAGGAAGTGGATTATCCACATTCCTCAAGAAACCTGCCCAGCATTATCCCCTCCTTGCCTGCAATGCCCCCAGGCAATGGTTTCCTGTCGCTTTATTTTGAAAATCACCTGGTCTCTGTTCTGATGTCACACCCTGGCTATCTTAGATCTCCCCTCAGCTCTTCCTTTCCTCACCTTCCCCCAACTGAAAGCCCTATAAAGCCCACTACCTGAGGAACTCAGGGCTGTGCTCCTCTCTTGTGAGCCAGCCCTGGCAGCTCATGCTTTTCCCCACTAAAAGCTTTCATCTTTGCCTCAGAGTGTCAGAGTGGTTTGCGTGGACGTGGCCCCTCCTGAGCCTTACACAAGGGAAGCAGATAAGGCATCAAAGTTATTTGCTCAGAACAGGCTCTTTAGCAGAGTTGACTAGGGAGGACTGGATGTCTCCATTCTTTATGGCCTTCTCATCTTAAGGTTAGTTATTAACTCTTTAGTTTCCTCTAGTTTTCAGGGAAAGTTGTTAACCCTTCAGCACTGGCTGGGCCAGAGTCAAGCAGACCAAAGTGGCTTGGAAAGTCAAGCCCCAAGCCCGCTGGGAGTGTGTAAATTACAGTGCTTCAGTACCATTCATGCCTAAGGCAGTCTGTGCACTCAGAGCTGATGTGGGTGGCAGTGAGCAATGAAGCTGTAGTGAGCAATGAAGCTGTGGCAGGAGGTCCTGGTGCTGAGAATGGCCGAGGGAGCTCAGCGGAGAGGAGGAAAGAGTAGCCAAGGAAGTTCTGTGGGGAGGAGAAAGAGGGGGAAGGACGACAGTGTCTCAAAACTAGGAAACCAAGCCAACAGGAACCCCTCAGGGCTAGGTGGACTAGAGAGAGATAGAGATAGAGATAGAGATAGAGAGAGAGAGAGAGAGAGAGATCGGTGAGGTGTTGAGAGTGTATTTTTCTCAAGACCTGGGGAGCCCAGAAATGGGTGAGGAGTCTGGCCTGATTTGAAGAGTGAGGGAGTATAACTTGGAGAGAACTAGAGTAGGCCATCCTGTGGTGAGGGACACTTATCAAGATGGAGAGGATGAGGGAAGGTTTACAGGAGGGGGGGGGCAGGGAGAGATAGAATACCTCTGAGAGCAAGCCAATCTGTGAGAGACACCAAAGAGTAGAGGATGAGGGAAGGAGAAGAAGTGAAGCTGAATCATGGTGAGTGAGGGAGCCTGCACCTGGCAGATGGTCTGAGGCCATCAGAGGGCCAGGGGAAGCTAGGTGGCCTGGTCAGGGGAAAGGAGGTCTGGCCGCCCAAGAGGGCAACTGGGAGCCTCTTATTCAAGTCATGGCACCAGATTAAGGTTTGTGAATGAACAAAGACTATGCACGAATACTCTGAGACAGGAAAAAAAACCTGTTTATTGGGGCCCTAGCTGCCAGGCTATCTCGGGAGGAGAGAAAGCATCTGGCATAAGTCTAGATAGTTTGGTTTTTTTATAGGATTTTTCTTTTTTGGAGGGGTGTACAGAGAACAAAGGACTGAGGAATTCAGGGGAGAGCAGGAACCAAGCTGAGGAGGTAATCAATCAGAGAATGGATTGCCATCAGAAGAGGAGTCAGGTTGTCCGGTAGGAAAACTGTGGCCCAGGGCATTGTTAGGTCAGAGGAGTAAGGGTTAGGTAATGTAAACATCTGAAGTTGCTGATGTCATTCCCTTCCATTATTTTGACTCCATCCTGGGGCTCTTGTCTTACCTTACACTAAGAACATAACTGCGGAAGTCTGGATTATATATTAAGGATTTCTGAATTCTATGGAGAAGAGAATCAGGGGGAAAACGTAACCTTAAAAGTAATCAAGGCTCTTGCCTGCAAAGTCCAATAACTCCGACTTCCCAGTAACTCCATAAAGCCAGATCCACAAAGAGGTATATGCATCTGGAGTTTGTTTGCATTGGCTTAGAGGCCTTGGAGTGCCCATTCTCTCCTTCTGTCTCTCTCCTATCTCTCTCTGCTTACAAATAAATAAGTAAGAATAAAAAATTTTAAAAGTACAAATGATAATCTACTGAAAACCTCAAAATCATTGCTGACATGTGTTTCTATTGTTTTGTTGTTTATGTGGTAACATTGGCTTCTAAGTCAGTGCTCCTATAAATTAAAATTGTGAAAATAGCTCAAATCCTCTTAGATCATAGTGTCACTGGAGTTTTTTCTTTGAAAGATGTCTTTTTCCAGTCATGTTATATGTTCTTTATTGTATATAGTGTTGTCATGTCCTTTCATGTAGTCTGTCTTTATGTGTCTTCATGCCCCAAATGACAGAATAACACCTATGGCAATCAAGTGCTTTGAATATATATATATATATATTTCAAACTGATACAGCTCTTTTCTGATATATTTGAGGTAGTCACTCATCTCTGTGCTTTTAAACTGGTGTTTGAGGGGCCAGGCATGGTGGCACACACCTTTAATGCAGCATTCAGGAGGCAGAGGTCGAGGATCACTGTGTGTTTGAGGCCAGCCTAGGACTACAGAGTGTGTTCCAGGTCAGCCTAGGCTAGAGTGAGACCCTGCTTTGAAAAAAAAAAACACAAAAAACCCTGGTGTTTCAAAAATGAAAAAAGCTAAAAATGCCAAACTTGGTCTGGAGAGATGGCTTAGCAGTTAAGGTGTTTGCCAGCAAAGCCAAAGGACCCAGGTTTGATCCCCCCAGACCCACATAAGCCAGATGCACAAAGGTGCACATACATCTGGAGTTTGTTTGCAGTGGCTGGAGGCCCTGGCATACCCATTCTTTTTCTATCTGCTTCTCTCTCTCTCAAATAAACAGATAAACAAACAAATAAAAAATATTTTTAAATGCCAAACTGTAATTCTGCCATTTAAATTGTCTTACAGACTCATATAAGAAGTCAATGACTTTAAAGACGGTTTCTAAATGCTTGTTATAATAAGACTTAAATCTAAAATAAATAATCTGGGTTTATTAGTAAAACACAAGACTATTGGTATGGTTTGCTTGTAGTTATGACTATTAGATATTTAAGATACAATACTCATGCATTTTATCTTTCAGATACAGCCCTTTGGGTTTTCATTTAAAAATGTGTTCTAAATTTTATGATAAAACCACATTGCTGGGTGTGGTGGCACATGAATTTAATCCCAGCACTTGGGAGGCAGAGGTAGGAGTATTACCATGAGTTTGAGGCCATCCTGAGACAACATAGTGAATTCCAGGTCAGCCTGGGCTATCTTGAAAAACAACATTAATAATAAAATCATAGATATAAGTAGGGCAAGGCTCTTGCTTGTCCACAAGAACTACATGGTAAGACCCTATTGGTGAAGACTCCATGTATGTGGGCCACTGAGAAACCAAGCTGGAGCTGAGCTGGAAGCCTCCTTCCTATAGACTAACTGTCATGAAGCTGGAAAGAGCTATGCAGCTTGATGGGGGAAAAGTTACCTATCTGTTAACAAATAGTGGACCCTGCAAGCTCTATACCTGTCCAGCCAGGCCAATGTCTGTTATAGGGGAAACCAACTGCTCTCTGATTGGACCAGTGGCCTGCTTCAAGACAGAGAAATTTCTGCCTGTTACTGAAAATTTAATCAAAAGCCTGTGGCTTGGGAGGTCATAAGTAAATGGATTTTTATGCCCACGAACCTGCCCTCTAAATACTTATAGTTATGCCAATATATTAATGATCCTCTCACTTTTGTTAGAGAATTTTCTCTTTTCAGATAGTGGTGACCACTGGGGTGACTCAAAATTCACCAAAGAACTGAGAAGTAACAGTGAAGTGTTCAGTACTAGGAGACATCTCTGTCACAACCCTCCAAGTTTCAGGGACCATTGTGAAAGAGGTGACAGAAGGAATGTAAGAGCCAAGCTGGAGAGATGGCTTATCAGTTAAGGTGCTTACCTGCAAAGCTAAGGATCTAGGTTAGAATCCCCAGGACTCACATAAGCCAGAGGCACAAGGTGGCACATGGGTCTGGAGTTCTTTTGCAGTGGCTGAAGGCCCTGGTACACCCAATCTCTCTATCTGCCTCTCTCTCTCTCAAGTAAATTAATTAAATAAAACAAACTTAAAAGAAAAGAATGTCGCAGTCAAAGGAAGGGGAGGAGGGCTTACAGCACTGTCTCCCAAATACAAAGTAGCCTTGATATCCATTACCTCACAGTGGTTAATGCTACTTACACAAGACTTGCATAATAGGAAGGGAAAAAATGATGATATCAAAATAGAAGAAAGACTACTTGGAAAGAACAGTTCCAATGGAGGGGAAATTTGGGAAAGGAAAGGGTGGTGGGAAAGGATTATGATCATGATCTATTGTTTATATTTATGGACATTGTCAATAAAATGTTATAGGCAGCTGGGCGTGGTGGCGCACGCCTTTAATCCCAGCACTTGGGAGGCAGAGTGTAGCACACAGCTTCGGGTTCACTGAGATGAACTTCCAGACCAGGCGCAGTTATGGAGGAAGGGATATTATTTATTGAAACTTACAGATCCAGGGGAAGTTCCATAAAGGCAGGAAAAGCAGCTTGCTCTTCACAGGGCCAAACAGAGAGAGAGAAAGCCAACCAGCCACCACAGCACACAGAGCAAAAACTACAGCCAAAAGGTCACACAGCACACTTCAGGAACTCCTGCTAGGCACATTTGCATATCTTTACAATGGAATCTCAAACCCACACCATTAACACCTTAAGACCGGCCCCCAGTGACATGGCCTCTAGCAAGGTGATTGCAGATGCAAACTATAACTAGTAAAACACTGAATATATTGGGGGACATATATTCAAACTACCACACAGAGGTAGGAGGACTGCTGTGAATTCAAGGCCACCCTGAGACTACATAGTAAATTCCAGGTCAGCCTGGGCTAGAATGAGACCCTAACTCGAAAAATGAAAAAGAATTATTAAAAAAAATAAAATTTTATATGCTTGGGAGATTGCTCAGAGATTAAAGGCACTTGTTTGCAAAACCTGATGGCCTGACATCAAATCCACATAAAGCCAGACACGTGAGTCTGGAGTTCCCTTGCTGCTGCAGAAGGCCCTGGTATGCATGTGCTCACTTTCTCTCACACACAAATAAATAAAACTACTTTAAAAAGTCATAAATATAAAGTGTAACTTTTAAAGAAGGTTTAAAAAGTTGATGCTTTCTCTCTCTCTCTCTCTCTCTCCTTTTTTTTTTTTTTTTTTTTGTTTTTTTTCAAGATAGGGTCTTACTCTAGTCCAGGCTGACCTGGAATTCACTATGTAGTCTCAACTTGAACTCAGGGCAATCCTCCTACCTCTGCCTCTCAAGTGCTGGGATTAAAGGTGTTGAATGCTTTTGGTAAATATGGTAAACTATAAGGTTAAAGTATATTGTGAAAAAGCTGTAAGAATTGAATTGAAAGTTATGGTGATAACTAAATTGATTATTACTGAAGGTTATTAAGTTCCTAAGGTAAAAATTTCAATTCTCTACAGTAAAACTAATTCATGATTTTCTGTTTACAATATTTTCTTCAATATTAGCTATTACCAATGTTTACAAAAAACCATTTAAATCAAAGATTTTATGTTTTTTCTTTTTACTCAATGAGAATTAAACTTGTGGTTAGGTTTTACCCAAATACTGACTTTTTATGTTTTACCATTAGACAAAATATTTACTTGTTGGTAGAAAGCTTACTAGAGCCAGGTGGAATGGCTCATACCTATAATGCTAGTATTGGGAGGCTGAAGTAGAAAAATTGTCGAGTTCAATGCCAGCTTGGGTTATAGAGTGAGTTCCAGGTCAGCTTGGGCTAGAATGAGACCCTGCAAAAATATTCTAATGGATAAAAATTTAAATCTATTTATAAAATTTGGCCTACCATACAAAATTTCATTGTTTCTATGACACTTATTCAACTAGATTGTTGTATGGCACAATGCAGGTAGGGCCCTAGCCAGGCTGCCTGCTAGAAGAAACCAGGGAGTGGCTTCTGTGGACGTGGCATCCTGCACAGGCCTGGCATGACAACAGCTACAGCCCCCAGCCTTGCTGTGAGATGATATGCCTAGAGACAGGCTGTCATTGGTCACAAGAAGGTGACCACCCCATACAATCATTGGCCAGCCAAACCCTTAAAACCCCTACATTTCCTTGAATAAACGAGTTTGCAGCAGCTCACTCTCTGCCTGCTTCCACCCAACTCCTGGAGTCTGTGTTGTGACTCTGCGCCTCTCACCCCCTACCTGGCGGAGACCCTGCATCCCTCCTGGGCTGGCCCTAGGAGGGACCCCAACAGATTGTTCATTAAATAAATGACACTATTAAGTTGTTAAGATTAACCAAATATTTTGATTTTTTTTCAGCCCTACTTTCATTACTCTTTCTAAATCTAAGACTCCCTTAAGAAATCATTCATGAGCCGGGCGTGGTGGTGCACGCCTTTAATCCCAGCACTCGGGAGGCAGAGGTAGGAGGATCGCCGAGAGTTCGAGGCCACCCTGAGACTACATAGTTAATTCCAGGTCAGCCTGGACCAGAGTGAAACCCTACCTCGAAAAACCAAAAACAAAAAAAAAAAAAAGAAAAAGAAAAAGAAAAAGAAAAAGAAATCATTCATTATTTCTATACCAAGTAAGTGCTAATATTGGGCACAGTTAAGAACCCTGGGCCACTGGAGGTTTAAGCAGGCCTGAGCTGTCAGGCATGACCAAGGGCTCCAGACCACAGGAGGTTGCAGCAGCCTAGACCCTGATAATCTTACCTTGAGACTGGCAGGAGTGAGGCTGTTCCCTCCCTGCCTGGGGCACTTGGGCTTCCTGATAAGACTTAGGTTTCAGTTTCCCCATGGCCATGTGACCTTTTACCACTCACCCAGAAGGTCCCTATATGTTAATGAGGTATCAGCCAGCAGCCTTCACATAGCCAGTCCCCCTGTGACATGTACCTCATACCTCTTCCTGCCACTACATGAACACTTATAAGCCCACTCCCCTGGCAAATAAATGAGCTGTCCTCCGGCACAGTCTCCTTGTGTTTCTTCCCATGGCACACTCATGGCCACTCAAAACCATGCTCTGAAGTTGTCTGGATGCCTCTGGGAAACCAGTGTGCAATGGACCCTGAGTGGCCAGGGACCCACATGCTAAAGAACTGTTTATGCAGCCTTGAAACATGGCAACTGAAAACTTCAGAATTGGTTAAGTTCTTAAATTCTTTCATGTTTAAATACTTTTAAATTGGCCAAGATGATGTTAATTTCTTTTACTTCTTACCTGACCTAAACAAAATACGCATATTTATAAAAGTTCAAGTAATTTTTTGTAAGAGTCACAGAGTTCTCCCCCTTCTCCCATGTGGCCATTCCTAGACTAGTCTAGGATTATGGAACCACACCATGTTAAGATAATTGAGGTACCTCTGGGCTGAGAAAAGGGAATACTTCCTCCTCCCAGCTCCTACCTGAGCACATCATCCACCGCCCCCTTCTTGCAGGACAGCTTATCTCCTCCTCCATAATCATTAAAACCTTCTCTGTGGGCTGGAGAGACTGCTCAGTGGTTAAGGCACTTGCCTGCAAAGCCTAACAACTGAAGTACTATTCCCCAGGACCCATGTAAAGTCAGATGTGCAAAGGTTTCTTAAATACTGTTCCACTCCTAACAATTCTTAACAAAAATGGCTTATCAACAGGGATTTTATGTTTTGTCCATTTACAAAATGAGGCATTTCATTGGATAAATTATATCCAAATGGCTGGGTGTGGTGAAACATACCTTTAAATCCAGCACTCAGGAGGTAGAGGTAGGAGTTCAGTGCCAGCCTGGAACTACAGAGTGAGCCCTACCTCAAAAAAAATTATATCCCAGCACCAGGTATATATGTTTTTCACTGGGTAAAACCTTTATTTCTTAGAAAATTTATTTTAGTATATTAAAAAATTGTTCTAATAGAAAATTTCATTGTTTCTATGATCTTTTATCCTTTAAGATGTTAAACAACTAACAGGAATAAATTGCTAAGATTAATCAAAGCCTGACATACTTTCACTAGTTTTTCTAAATCTAAGACCTCCTTTTATCTATGTACCAAATAAGTAAAAACTTTGAGACATTTCTATTAAAGACTAGCACAAGGAACTTTTAAACTTGATAACTAGAAACTTCAAAATTGGTCAGTTTCTTTTACTCTTTCATGTTTAAATAATTCTAAACTAAGGAATTGAAATGTCACTTGGTATTTCTAAATGATGTGTCACATATAACTGTCATGTCAGACACAGGGAGAAAAAAATATATATAGTTTGGCCCAGAGGTGGGTGTGGTGGCACATACCTTTAACCACAGCACTTGGGAGGCAGAGGTAGGAGGATAGCTATGAGTTCAAGGCCACTCTGAGACTACAGAGTGGATTCCAAGTCAGCCTGGGCTAGAGCGAGACCCTACCTCGAAAAACCAAAATAAATAAACAAATAAATATAATTTGGCCCAGCTCAAATGGTTAATTAGATTCATATGATCTAGGAATTTCTTTTATTTTAATGTATATTTATTTAATATATATTAATATTCTGTGCTTCAGGATATTTCTACCCACCCTGTGAATCTCACATTTTTCACACCCCCTCTTCCACAATAGTCCTTGAGCCTTGGCAGGAGTGTTAGCAGTTTGTTTTTAGTTCTGAGTTCTCTGTATTTATTTTTAAATTAAATTAAATTAAATTAAATTAAATTAAATTAAATTAAATTAAAGAGAGAGAGAGAGAGAGAGAGAGAGAGAGAGAGAGAATTGGCGCACCAAAGCCTCAGCCACTGAAATCAAACTTCAGATACTTGTGCCACCTAGTGGGCATGTGTGACCTTGTGGAGTCAAACATGGGTCCTTACAGGCAAGTGCCTTAACCGCTAAGCCATTTCTACAGCCCCAGACTCTGTATTTCTGTTATGATGTGTTTCACTTCTCCACCATGTTTGTTGCTGTTTCCCTGGAGGTGGTTGTCAGGCTAGCATTGGGAGCCAAGAATTTCTTTTCTAACAGTTCTGGAGATTTAATTATCTCTCCCTCTCCTGAAAAACTGCTTTCCTGCCTATTCAACCTTGTGGCAGACCCCAGGGATAGTCAAGTCTCCCAATAATATGGGACAATAACAGTTTGTCATATGCCAAAGTGTGATGTGATACCTGGTCAAAAGAGAATCAAAAATAGGCTCCCAGCCGGGCGTGGTGGTGTACGCCTTTAATCCCAGCACTTGGGAGGCTGAGGTAGGAGGATCATTGTGAGTTCGAGGCCACCCTGAGACTACATAGTGAATTCCAGGTCAGCCTGGGCCAGAGTGAGACACTGCCTCGAAAAACCAAAAAAAAAAAAAAAAAAAAAAAAAGACTCCCAAAAGCCAAACCCATTGTAGCAGACAGCTTCAGGTTCGCTGAGATGAACTTCCAGACCAGGCACAGTTATGGAGGAAGGGATATTATTTATTGAAGCTTACAGATCCAGGGGAAGTTCCATAATGGCAGAAGTAGCGGCCTGCTCTCACAAGGCCAGGCAGAGAGAGCAAAAGCCAACCAGCCACCACAGCACACAGAGCAAAACTACAGCCAAAAGGTCACACAGCACACTTCAGGAACTCCTGCTAGGCACATTTGCATATCTTTACAATGGAATCTGAAACCCACACCTTAAGACCAGCCCCCAGTGACATTGCCTCTAGCAAGGTGATTGCAGATGCAAACTATAACTAATAAAACACTGAATATATTGGGGGACATATATTCAAACTACCACACCCATATTACTAGAACTTTGGTTATAGACACCAATAATTGTGGTGAGTAAAATGTTACTGGTCCAAAGCTAAAATTATTTTGGATTATAGCCTTTTAAAATAGTCAACTTGTAATCATTTTCTATGTATGACTTAATATCTCTATGACCAACTGAGATACCCCTTATTCTGGTTTAGGCATCTAGCTGTATTCCATTTAAAGCTAGACCTATGCATGAGACTTTGCGTCTTTCTTTCTTTCTTCCTTTTTTTCTTTCTTTCTTTCTTTCTTTCTTTCTTTCTTTCTTTCTTTCTTTCTTTCTTTCTTTCTTTCTTTCTTTCTTTCTTTCCTTCTTTCCTTTCTTTCTTTTTCAAGGTAGGGTCTCACGATAGCCCAGGCTGAGCTAAAGTTCACAGCAATCCTCCTACCTTGGCCTCTCTAGTGCTGGGACTAAAGGCATGTGCCACCACAAGTAGCTAAAACCATTCTTTTGTATGCTAGAACTCATGTTTACTTAGATTTTTCTGCTTTCCAATATCATGAGTATTGACATTATTTTGACCATGCCAGTTCAGTCTTCAATTTGCCTACTTCAGTTATACAATTCATTTTAGTAGTTCTAATTCCAAATGGTTTTAAAATTATCTTCTGTTATCCCCTCAATAACTTTTGTGATTCTTATATCCATAAGCCTTGTAGCAGGAATTTCTCTGGAATTATTACACCAACACCAATGGGAGTGGAAGAAAGGAGTTTATTTACCCAAGGATTGCAACCAGGATTATTCCCAGAGAACTTTGATCCCTAGCTCAACCTGCACTTGCATTTTATTTTATTTTTTTGAAAACAATTTAATATTATATATAATATATTATTTACAGAAAGAAAAATTATAAGCATAAAGTTAACATATTGCTGGGCGTGGTGGCGCACGCCTTTAATCCCAGCACTCAGGAGGCAGAGGTAGGAGGATTGCCGTGAGTTCAAGGCCACCCTGAGACTACATAGTTAATTCCAGGTCAGCCTGGTCCAGAGTGAGACCCTACCTCGAAAAACCAAAACAAAAAACAAAAAAAGTTAACATATCATATTAGCAGATTTATCATCCATCCTTCTCTCTCTTTTATTCTTTCTTTTTTCTTTTCTGTTTCTTTCAACAGAGCCTCAATTAGTGTATGTAGCCAGGGATGACATTGAATTCAGATCCTTCTGCTATGTTTTGGATTATAGGTGTGTGACATCACTCCTGGATTACTTCATTTTATTTATCTTTAAAGCTCATTAACGTTATGATTTATTAGAGACAGTGAAAAGAAAGTTACAGAATAGAGGAAAATAGAGAATCAAAGATAAATTATAATATGGTATAGTATGAAGTTTAAGAGTAAAAGAAAGATAACAATGACAGAAAATAAAATTGGTGAATCCTAGAGCTTAACCATCCAATTTTCATTATTTGGTTTGAATCATGATTTGAATCATGTTGTTGAAACAATAGCAAAGGAGTTATGAGTAGGATTTTAAAATATAAAACACTATTACTATATAGTTAACAAACATTGGAAAGACAGTTGCCCACATCAAGTGGCCAGTGTCAAGCTGACCACATGGCATTCTCAGAGCACAGTTCTTGACTCTAGTCATCATTTACCTCTATTAGAAGTGCTTTGTTGTCTCCTTGTTCTTTTTTCAGCTACATGTATTTTTTTTATTATTTATTTTAATTTTACATTCATGTTGGTGCCTCTGGTAGCATCCTCCCTGACCTCCCCCTCCAAAGGGACCCTCCTCATTGGGGAATGTGGGTTGTGCATTATGGGGGTAGCCAACAGTTATGGGGGAAAGGTAAAGTCTCTGTGCAACTTGTGGCTCTAACACTCTTTCTGCCCCCTCTTCCGCAAATTTCCCCGAGCCACATTGGGTTCATTTTAGTACTATTTCAGTGATGAGGTCTTGGGAGCCTCTGTGTCTCTGGATATCTGGCTTAGTGGGAGTTGAATGTTCTCTGTGTTTATCTCCTTCAGCCTTGTTCTGGTGTTGGGCTCATCAAGAAAGCTGCATTCTTGCCCATTTCCCCCGTTACTCTATGGTTTCAGCTGGGGCCCTGGTGATGCACTTGCATTTTATACTCTAGCAACAAGGCAGATTCCTTAGCAGCAAGGTGAGGTGAGAAAGCAAGCAGGGGGAAGAGAGTTTTCCAAAAGCATATATGGCAGTTAGCTATGTGGTTCCATGGCAGTCAGCAGTGTGGTAAGGTTGCCGAGAACAGCCTCTGTTTTGTCTTAACCATTTCCTCCTTCTGACCACTTGGGGGTATGTGGCTTGTCTGAAACTTTTCCATTGAGCAAGAAGAGGTTGGGCCTGGCAACAATAAGCACCTACTATAATTCAGCAATTAGCAAGTGGTCTTTTCTACATCATTCCCTCCTCTTCACCTTTATAATACATTATGATCTGATTTTGAAGAGATTGGTCAGTACTCCTGGTGATATACCTGTAGCTTTATTGTTTCCCTTCTAGTTCAGGTGAACCTGGATAGGGCATTTAGGAGACATTGTCCTAATAGGAGCCCCAACATTATCATTATAAGGGGACCCACTAAAAGAGCCAACCAGGGTCCCCATGTAGTCCATATTGTACTCCATTGGCCTTCATTTATACATCTCACCTTTATTCTTTCCAGCAACATTTTAGCATTTTCTCAAACCACCCTGGATTGATTAGCATAAAAGCAGGCATTCCTCATTTAGAAACATACATATACCCCCTTTCAGCAGTAATCAAGTCTAATGCCCTGCAGTTTTGGAGGACCATTGCTGCCAATGAGTCTATCTGATTCTGAAGAGTGACTATGCTCTCTTGAACAAGTCTTCCTTGATCTGGGTAGAGAGCTGGTTATGTTGAATTTGGATGCCTATTCCAGTGGGACTGTGGCTGCAGTTCTTGTCAGGGATATTCCTACCAGGACTGGAGGCTTCTTTCTCCTTGACCTTGAGAGGTCCAAGTATTGTTGGACCTCATGTCCCAGGAGCACATCCAAATCGGGGACCAGAAACACTAGCCTGCAATTTTCCCCTGGGTAGTAGGTGTAAATACCTTTAGGACACACAAAATATGTGCCATCAGGGGTCATAGCCTTTATTTATTTATTTACTTATTTATTTATTTATTTTTTTATTTGCAAGGAGAGATTGAGAGAGAGAGAGAGAGAGAGAGAGAGAGAGAGAGGGAGGACAGAGAAAGAATGGGCATGCCAAGGCCGCTAGCCACTGCATCTGGCTGACATGAATCCTGGAGAATCAAACCAGGATCCTTTGTCTTTGCAGTCAAATGCCTTAACCACTAAGCCATTTCTCCAGCCCTGTAGCCTTTTTAATTGCCTTAGTAGAGCCCTTTTCATTTCCCACACATTGGGCTTCTCTTATGACCTGAACATGTGCCATCTAAAAGTGACAGTGTGCAATTCATCACTTGGGCTTTCAACAGAAGTCATGGGATCATTTGTCTGAACTTGGAGCCAGACTATCCCCTAGGAACTTGAGTAAATGTAACTCTTCAGGGTAAGCTTGAGTCAGTTGTTGTTGGGGGAACTGTCACCATCAAGCCCAGTCTTGTGGTCATCAGGGACTGGAGTCTGCTGGGCATCTTGGATTTTCTCCCTTGAGATTCCTAGCCACAAAGGATTCTTAGGTTCTGCTGTTGATGTCCAGGTCTGGTATAGACAGGAGGCAGCCTTTGTGTGGGAATGATGAATACATAGCTTGACACCTGAAAATTTAAGAGCTGAGGGAGCAATGAGGTAACTTAAGGCCCTTCCCATTTTGGTCTAGACTTCTCCTTACTGGGAACTTTACCAAAAACCCACTCCCCTGGGTGCCAAGGATGTATGAGGCCCTGAACCATGGGAGGGGAGGGTCAATTTAGCTGTTGGGCAATTCTCTGTGCAGTATTAGCCAAGTCCTTCAAGAACCATGGGAGATGGGTGTGCCCATCCTCTCTGAGGTCACCTGATTACCTTGGGAGTAATGGTGGCAGGCATCTCAAAAGGGGAGTTTCCACATTTGTGGGGTGTGTAAGACACCCTAAATAGTACAAGTGGCAAAATCTCTGCCCAAGGGAGGCCTGCTTCTTGGCAATTCTTGGCCATTGTTGTTTTTAAAGTCCTATTCATTTGTTCAACTTGGCCTGAAGACTGGGGGTGGTACCATGTGTGTAAGTTCCAAGTAATCCCACTGCCTTGGGCACCTGTTGGACCACCTTGTTGACAAAGGCTGGTCCAGTAACTGACCTTATACTTATTGGGACTCCAAAACATGGGATAATCTCCCTGGTAAGAAAGTGGGACACTTTTTGGGCCTTTTCTGTGCAGGTTGGGAAGGCTTCTACTCAGCCTGAAAAGGTACACACTATAAGTAACAAGTATTGGTACCCTTTGCTGAGTTGAATGTCAGTAAAGTACATTTCTAGATGTTCAAATGGGTAGAACTCTTGTTTTGGGTCAGCATTGGGGCTTGGGTCCATATACAATGAAGGCAAGGTTTGCCTGCTTGTTGAGACAGTGCTGGCAACCTCGGGATCATCAAAGATTTCTGTAACAAACCTTGTAGAGCAGTTTTTCCTAGATGAGTAGCTTCATGGGTGCTCTTGCCTCTGGAACTATTATTTTCCCAGCTGTGGTAACTAACCAGCCTTCCTGATTTTCAGTGCCCCCATTGGTTGCTCTTTTTCTCACTTCTGGTTTGTATGAAGGAGATTCTGGGAGCACTGGGAGTGCAAAGCATATGTTCCTAGTTATATCTTCCTAGAGTGCTGCTTGTTTAGCTGTTTAATCTGCCAGTTGGTTTCCCCAACATATCCAATCTTGGTTCTTCCTATGTGCTTGGCAGTGGACGGCTGCTATGTCTCGGGGGACCCAGACTGCTTCTAGAAGCTGGAAGAGTTGATCACTAGGTTTAATTTCTCCCCTCTTCCCAAAGTTGATCGTCCATTTTCCCAATATAGTGCCTCATGTATATGTAGAGTAGCAAAGGCTATCAAAAGCCAGTGAATATGTTAGCCCGCTTTCACCTTGCAGAAGGAGTGTGTGAGTTAGTGCACAGAGTTCAGCTTTTTTGGGCCAAGCAGTAGGCCTTCTTCAACAACGTGCTCCTTGGTGGTCACCACATACCCAGTGTGGCATTCTCCTAGTTGTAGGCTCCAGCTCCCATTAGTGAAAAGCTCGATGTCTGATTTAAGGAGTAGCTCATCCTTTAGGTCCAGCCGTGTGGAGAAAATTTCTTCCATAACCTCTCCACAATCATGGAGGGCTCCCCTCCTCTTCAGGTAAATATGTGGCCAGGTTTATGGCCCAAGTGGCTTCTGCTCATATACAGAGATTTTCTCCCACATGGCCTGATATTGAGCCACTCACTCACCAGTCATCCAGTAGCTGGCTGTCCAATTTAGCAAAGAGGTGACCTGGTCGCTACTTTGACAGTGATGTTTTGTCCCAGAGTCAGTTTGTCTGCCTCTTGTATCAGCACTACTGAGGCTGCTAGTGCCTGGAGGCAAGGGGGCCATCCTGAGGCCACTGGGTTGAATTTTTTGAACAGGTGTGCCATGGGTCTATTCCATGGTCCTAGTCATTGGGTCAGGACTCCTAACACAATTCTCCCCTTCTCATGTTCATAGAGAACAAAGAGGAGAGTGACGTCTGGGAGTGCCAATGCAGGAGCTTCACTCAGTCTCCTTTTGAGTCTGTCAAAAGCATCGTTTTCTCCTCCCCATTTCAATGGGTCCTGACAAGGTCCTTGGAGGGCATTTTAGAGAGGCTTAGCAATGGTGGAAAATTCCAGGACTCAAAGCCGACAAAACCTGGCTGCCCCCAAGAACTAAGCTGTCTTAGTTTTGGGGTGAGAATATTGAATGATCACCTATTTCCTTTCTTCTCCCTGTCTCCATTGCCCTTGGCTGAGATGATACCCCAGGTAGGTGACCTCCTCCTAACGGAAATAAGCCTTCTTTTGGGAAATCTTGTATCTGTCTTTTGTAGGAAGCACAATAGTTCTCTGGTGCCTTCACAGATTTCCTTTATGGGGGCTGTTAGCAGCAGGTCATTGACATATTTCAGAGCAGTGCATCCAGCAAGCTGGCAGTTTCTGAGATCTTTTGCAAGTGCCTCCCCAAAGATGGTTGGAGATTTTTTTGAAACTCTGGGGGAGGTGAGTCCAAATCAGTTGTCCCTTTGAGCCGGTTTCAAGATCTTCCCATTTGAAAGCGAACAGGTGTTTACTTACTTCAGCCAGCCTCAGGCAGCAAGCAGAAGGCAAAGTCCAAGCATGTCAATACTGCATCCATGTGAGGTATCAAACTTAGCAGAGTGTATGGATTGAGGACGGCAGGGTGTAGGGCTTCTATGGCATCACTAACCCTGTGCAGGCCTTGGACTTGCTGATAATCATTGTTCCTGGTTTCTTCACTGGGAGCAAAGGAATGTTAAGCCAGGCTTCCATGGGAATTCAATATTGTCTCTGCCTCACTGGGGTGGTACCATTAAGAAGAAGGAAAATAACAGCAATGAAGAGGGCCTCTGCTACCCTTCTACTCAACTGGGGTGCTGGCCCTCCCAGCTATTACTGGAGTGTGGGTCCCCAAGTTCCTGGACATCAGTTAGTCGTCTGGTCCTCTCTGGCCTGGGACAACCCTCCTGCAATCTGGCTAGGCTGGACCACCTCAGCAGAGCTTTTCCTGCAGTGATGCTGGCAGCCACCCCGAGCCTGAAGCTGGGTTTCGGCCAGTGTCCCTCCCTGTGGTGTGTACTGACTTGAGCTCTGTCAGTTGGTCTCATACATCAATGACACAATGTTAGTTTCCTGACCTTGGTGTCAATACAATTCCAAAGTGGGCTCTAGGACAGTGTGGACAGTGGCTGGAGCTGCAGCCTGAGTCATTGACCCTGCCTGAGGCACATGCCTCAGAGGCTTCTGTTTGGTGGGTTCAGGTTCTGCACTTCTGGATCCTGCCTTAGCCCCCTCAAGGATGGCTTCACTTATTTGTTTGGGCCCCCAGAACTGTATTCAGGTCCCAGATCAGCTAGATATTAGGCAGGGCACCATCTGCAGAGCCCTCTGGATTCATTGTTCCAAGGGGGTTGCCTGATTAGCCATGTTTTCACTGCTTGGAGGACTCATTGCCTTTCTTCAGAGTCAAAGAGCATGGCAAGGAGTTGAGGGTAGTCATCCCAGGTTGGCCTA
Organism: Orientallactaga sibirica; assembly: GCA_036365145.1. NCBI lineage: Eukaryota > Metazoa > Chordata > Mammalia > Rodentia > Dipodidae > Orientallactaga > Orientallactaga sibirica. Next base: position 175,372 of record JAEOAD010000556.1, on the reverse strand, counting down.
TGGGTTTCCATGATGGAGGTCAAGAAGTCTATCATTGCCTGGGGTTTCTCAGGATAAGGTAGGGTGTGCTGTCACCAGTTCAGGAGATCAGTGGTGATGAAGCACTGATAGACAAGAGTTGGTGGACCATTGATATATCTACCATTTGCTTGAAGGAGGGGAGGGCCTGGCATCTCCCAAATTGGACACATTGGAATGGGCTCATCTCTAGAACATAGCTAGCCAGAGTCTGGCAAGTGTTCCCACATAGTTGTCAAGTCAGGAAGAGCTGGGTGGCCGGATGAGGCCAGTGAGTTCTGTGTCGGGGTGGGTGCCTTTGAAGGAACTGCATTAGGTGGACCAATGGTGTCTTGGCACCATGTGGTGCTGGCATTTGGGGCTGGTATGGAGGCAGCATCTTAGCAAAATCTCATCCTCTGTGGCAGCTAATGGGGATGTCTCCTTAGTGTCTTCAGGCCTGGTGATCCTTGCAGCCAATATGGTCTGGGGCTGCAAGGTCCAGGTATCTAGTAGCAAAGCCATCCTGGAGGGTCTTGGGTCAGCATATACCACGAGTCAATATATAGGAACTGATCTGGGTAGCCAGGCATTCCCATGCAGACCTCTCAGAGTCCAATCTAGAGTTCCTTCAGGTGGCCAGCTGACATGAAAGGAAGGCCAAACAATTTCACAGAAAGTTCTTAATTTGGAGGGCTTCATCTTTATTCCATAGTTGGTGGTGAATCCTCATCTGAAGTTGTCAAACATGGTTTGCAGGACTGTGCGGGTCTCACGGCAGGCCTGTGCAGACGCCATAATGCAAGGGTTTCCCTAACCAGGACTTCGGGGAGTTTATATGTGCCTAACACCATGTGATGCATAGGGAGGGGTGGAGAAGGCCAGTTTTCCTTTAAGCAGGTGCTTGCCTGGCCAGCGCCCTAAAGGGGACTTAAGGAAATGTTACCATAGGACCACACATATAAACCCTGTGCTTGATCAGCCCCTCTATTACAGAGGGGTGAGTGCCCACAAAGGTAAAATGGCTTCCAGCAGAACCACAGGTTAGAGCCCAATCAGATTCCTAGCCACAGGGCCATGGGACCATTACAGTCATTTGCACGTTCATTCACCATTCATTCAGAAGTTGTGCATTCCCATTTCAAATTCCCATCCTATTACTATGGAGACCAATCTACTTTTCCCTTGGAGACCAGTACCACTTTGGAATTACATTGAGGCTTCAGATGCAGCCTCCTGGAGACATGTACCGCCGTGGTGTCATGTTGAGGTTTCAGATGCAATCTCCTGGGGGTGATCAAGTCTGCACTGGTTCTACCTGTCTAGCTCCCCTGGAGGGGGCTCCTTACCTAGTCCATTGTCTAGCCTGGTCTCATCTTCTTCCTCTTCCACTTGGGTACTCCAGTCCTGTGTCTCACAGTCCCCTGGGCCAACTAGAAGGGGACGCTGTAATCACATTGGGAGTGCACACTTCCTGGTTCTAGGGACCTTCAGCAGGCTGAAAGGTCCAGGAGTAGCAGGTCCCACCACCCCCTTTAAACCCCCCCCCCGACTTCTGCTTGATCAATGAGGGTGTGGCAAAGGACAATCTCGCTGGGGCCTCCAGATATGTAGCAGGAATTTCTCTGGAATGATCACTCCAATACCAACGAGAGTAGAAGAAAGGAGTTTATTTACCCAGGGCCCGAAACCAGGATCACTCCTAAAGAACTTCAGCCCCAAGATACACCTGCACTTTCATTTTATACTCTAGCTTCAAGGCTTATTGCACAGTACAAGGTGGGGTGAGCAAGCAAGCAAGTGGGGGCTTTCCAAAGCATACATGACAGTTAGCTATACCATTCCATGGCCGTGAGCTATGTGATAAGGTTGCCAAGGGAAACCTCTATTTTGCCTTAGCCATTTCCTGTGTCTGACGGCTTTGAGGGGGGGCTTTTCTAGGACTTTTTGCTCCATTGAGCAAGAAGAAGTTGGGTCTGGCAACAATCAGCACCTGCTATAATTTAATACTTAAGCAAGTGGTCTTTTCTACCTTAGTCTCTCAATAGTCCACCTGCTCACTCAATTCTTTCAGATCACCCTTCTACATGCTACCTACAGACCCTCATCTTCCTGATGATGGAGTACTGAGACACACAGTGCAGTGGTTTGAAACAACTGTCCCCCATAAACTTATATGTTGAATGCTTAGCCCCCAGAGGGTGCAATTTGGGAAGTGGAGCCTTGCTGAAAGAGATATGTTTCTGGAGGCAGGCTTTGGGGTGGTATAGCCAGATCTCACTTGCCAGAGCTTGGCTCACTCTCTTGTTGATGTTTTTATACCTGCTGTGGAAGAAGTGATGTCCAGCCTCTGCTCACGCTATGCTTTCCTGCCCTCATGAAGCTTCCCCTTGAGACTTAATAAAAAAAAAAAAAAAAAAAAAACTTCCTCCCATCAGCTGCTTTTGGTCATGTGTTTTTGTCCCAGCAATGACAATATAGCTACACCATCCAGATATAGGGAAACATCCTGACCCCATAATATCTCAAACCAGTAGGAAGCAGTTAGAGATATGATCACCCCATCATCCCAGGAAGCTTCACATGCTATAACTCTGTAGTTATTTTGCTGTTCTTTTTATTTCATCTTCTTTCTTTCTTCCTTTCTTTCTTTCTTTCTTTCTTTCTTTCTTTCTTTTTTTTTTGAGGTAGGGTCTCACTGTAGCCCAGGTTGACTTGGAATTCACTATGTAGTCTCAGGGTGGCCTCAAACTCACAGTGATCCTCCTACCTCTGCCTCCTGAGTGCTGTGATTAAAGGCATGGGCCACCATGCCTGGATCTTTTTTTAAAAATGGAAGCAGCCTGGTAATACAAGATTTCAAGAGACCTGGCTCTTCTTTTTCCTTCTCTTCCATCTTCTACTAATTATGCTTAGACTAGGTGTGAGAATTAAAAAAAATTTTTTTTGAGGCAAGCCCAACAGACTGGCCTTTTAAAAAAATGTGTGTGTGTGTGTGTGTGTGTGAGAGAGAGAGAGAGAGAGAGAGAGAGAGAGAGAGAGAGAGAGAGAGAGAGAGAGAGAGAGAGAGAGAGAGAGAGGGAAAGGGAGGGAGGGAGAGAATTGGCATTCCAGGGTTTCCAGCAACTGCAATTGAACTCCAGACAAATGTGCCCCCTTGTGTACATGTGCAACCTTGTTTGCATCACTGTTGTGTTTCTGGCTTATGTGGGACCTGGAGAGTTGAACATTAGTCCTTAGGCTTCATGGGCAAGCACCTTAACCATCAAGCCATATCTCCAGCAATAGATGTGAGATTTTGAAATTACCTATTGTTATGGTAACTAAGTAAGCTCCATTGCATCTGGGCTTAGAAGAACTGCCACATTTTTTTTTTTCAAGGCATGGTCTCACTCTAGCTCAGGCTGACCTGGAATTCACTATGTAGTTTTAGTGTGGCTACGAACTCACAGCGATTCTCCTACCTCTGCCTCCAGAGTGCTGGGATAAAGGCGTGTGCCACCACACCCAGCTAAACTTTTTGTTTTATTTGTCCATGATACAGGAGCTGATGACATGCTGTTTTGATTAATCTGTTTCTAGGAATTAAGAATTCAATTTGAAAAATATATGTATTTTTATGGGTATGTAGTAATTGGTTGGAGGATGGAAAGAAGTAATGGAGAGTAGAGAGCTTAGCACAGGTGTAGCTAAACATATGTGAAAGTTTAAATGTTCCAAATTGTCACATGGAGTCGTGATATAGTTGTAAGACATGAAGTGCAAAAAGTCACTTTGGAGAGTTTAACCAAATAAAAGACAAAACACAACAAAATCCCTTAACATTCCAGAAAGGTCAGGAAAGGCTTTAAGGAAGTACATTGTGGAGAACACAAGACAACTGGGTTTGAAATTCATGTACAAGATCAGACTATTATAAACCAAAGTTAGTGGGTGTAATTCAGGAATGGAGCAATTGATAAATGAAATAAAACTGTCTGCAGTTTCCCAAGCTGGGAGACATTTCCTGTCTTAGACATGTGGCTTTCTTTCATTGTCCAAATAGCTTTACTTCAAAGTGTTTGTGGGAGCAGACAAGCAAATTCAATGATGGATAGGGGACAAAGGGGAAGGGAATTGGCTTTGGAAGTCATCTGTGTTTAAAAGTCCTGTAGAACATGAGTAGATAGCCATTTTTATGAAGACCAGCATCTGGGCACTGCTCACAGAGGAAAGAACCCTGGGAGGGAAGGCCTGGGGGAACAGAAGAATTCAAGACTATCTAACACTCCTTAGCAGAGTAGGTAAGTCATAGTGGTGGAGGATACTCCAGGGAACTTGCCAAATTCCTTCTGTATTTTTTTATGATTATAGGGATTTGATTAGACTATGAATAGAACTTAACATAACAAAGGAAGCCAAAGCTCCTATAAGGTAGAAGGGGTTTCTGGAAATGGAAAATCCCACCTACAGACCCAGACTAGGGTCTTCTTTAGGTTCTGGTTAGGGGTGGAATTGACCAGCTCTGACACCAACCAGGTTTCTATGTGATGGATCAGGTTTAATACTCGCAGGGATCTTAATCCCCCATGAACGGGAACTATTGTAGGAAAGGGAGACTAATTCCTAGGGAGGGATTCAGGTTGAGTTTACGGTAAAACCAGATTGAGGGAGAGAATATTTTTAGGCAGAAAGAGATAAAGAGAAGCCAGATCCTTCTCTGACTTCTAGTAGAATAGACACTGCAATGGCAGGCTCAAGGACATCCCTTGCTTTTACTCTTGTGGGTATCCCTGTTCCCCTTAAACTGCTTCAATACCCCTTTAGAGAAGTAGCACTAACTTCCATTAGTGGATTGGAATGACAATTGATGTGGCTTTTTCAAACTTAGTGGGGTTTTCATGTTTGTCTGTTGGGTACCTCTCCAGTGGGCTATCTAAGGAAACCGGAAAGTGCATTTGTATAGTGTGGGGAGAGTCCTAGATAGCGATGTTGCGGTAAAAGAATAAAATCAAGAGAAGTCAGGGAGAAAGTGGGCACTGAGCGAAGGGGAGAATTTTAGGATTTCATTCTTGTACACTTTCAGGCCATGGAGATGGATCAATGAGACCTAGGTAGATGGAGTTAGATTGTTGTCAGACCACATGAGAGTGGACTGACTGAAAACAAGAGGAGATAAAGTTAGTTGAGCACACAAGGTCCAAAAATTAATAGAATTACTATTAATAGCAGTGAGAGGAACAACTCTCTTTCACCATGAAGATCTAGAAATCCATGTCTAAAGCTGTTAATTAAATGGCAAGTTTTTGACATGGTCTGAATTTGTTTTTGTAGATCTTGTAAAGTAGTTGAGACACTAGCAGAATTATCAAGAGGACACACATGGCATTTAACCTTGATAATGGCACAGATGCCTCTTTGAATTGCCATGAGCACATTTAAGCCACACTGCTGTATACAAATGCTCCTTTTTTTTTTTTTTTTTTTTTTTTTTTTTTTTTTCAAGGTAGGGTCCCACTCTAGCCCAGGCTGACCTGGAATTCACTCTGTATTCTCAGGGTGTTCTTGAACTCATGGTGATCCTCCTACCTCTGCCTCCCAAGTGCTGGGATTAAAGGCATGCGCCACTACGCCTGGCTACAAATGCTCCTTCTATACTTAGTGCTGGGTGTTTAAGACCATATATAATGTGTGTGTGTGTGTGTGTGTGTGTGTGTGTGTATTCCATTGCAACACTTTAGGAGAGACTTTTAGAGACCTGAGAGGAGTTCTACAGTGTTTTCAGCATTTGTGTCATCTGCTGGGATGAGTCAGGGACTTGCTGACTATGTGGCTTCCCTTAGAAGCATTGAGGATCTTCCTGTCTGTTCTGACTGTCCTTCTGCAGACTGTACACTGGTAGTAGTACAACTCAGAGTCTCCATGGCCTCTCTGATCAAGAAGATAGGTGACTTACCAAAGCTGTAGGACACTTTAGAAATGTCCCATAATCTCCTGGGGCCTGCTTGATCTGGGGACTAGATCAAAATATTGGGGACTGTATTAGTCAGGGTTCTCTAGAGAAACAGAATGGACAGAATGAATTGTATTAAAAGGAAATTTATTGGATTAGCTTACACAGTCCAGCAATAGCAGGTTGCAGGTCTGAGAGTCAAGAAACCCGGTAGCTGCTCAGTCCACGAGGCTGGAGGCCTCAGCAGTCCCAATCCGGCACTGAAGGCCTGGAGGCTTCCTGGAGAGATGCTGCTCTTCAGTCCACCCTGGTCTTCAGTCCACACTGGAGAGCAGCAACACCAAGCAGCAAGTACCAAGCAGAAAACACCAAGCAGCAAGTACCCAGTGGCAAGCAGCTAGAAGCACCAGCAGCCAGGTGGGAGAGAGAGAGCCTTTCTTCCCAGAGCTCCTTTTTATCAACCAGCACCCTCCTCCAAGAGGGGCCACCCACTCTGGGCCACCCACTCTGGGGGAAGGGCTTACCCCTGGGGAAGGATTCTTCCTTTAGTTAATCCTTCCTAGAGGCAGCCTCAGAGACACACTTATGAGGAATGTCTGTGGATTCCTAAACAAATCAAGTTGACACAAACTTAACCATCACAGCCCCAATGTCCTCATTAACTTTGGCTGCTACATATAGTTATTGAACACCCAGAAGGACAGTGAAGTGGGAATTCTTTATTTTTTTTATTTTTATTTTTTTGGAGAGAGACACAGAGAGAGCTAGAGAGAGAGAGAGAGAGAGAGGGAGGGAGAGGAAGACAGAGATGGGCAAGCCAGCAGCCTCTCAGCTGCTGTGAACGAAATCCAGATGCGTGCACCCCCTCGTGGTCAAGTGCAGCATTGTGCCCTTGCATCTCTGCATCTGGCTAAATGTGGGACCTGGAGATTGGAACCAGCATTCTTAGGCTTAGGAGGCAGGCGCCTTTACCACTAAGCCATCTCTCCAGCCCAGAATTCTCTTTTTTTAAGTAAAAATGCGGGTGTGGTAGGTCAAACCCATAATCACAACACTTGGGAGGGTAAAACAGGAGGATGCAGTGAGTTCTAGGTCAGCCTGGGCTGCAGAGCAAGACCCTTTCCTGAAGACCATAAATAAATAAATAAATAAATAAATAAATAAATAAATAAATAAATGAAATAAAATTTGAATGTTTTCAGTTTTAAAATACTTTATTTATTTGAGAGATAGAAAAAAAGAGAAAGAAGAAGATAGAGAGAATGGTTGGGCCAAGGCCTCTAGCCATTGTGAATGAACTCCAGATTGCATGAGCCACCTTGTGAATCTGTTTTACATGGGTACTGGGGAATTGAACCCAGTCCTTAGCCTTTACAGGCAGCCACCTTAACCACTGAGCCATCTCTCCAGCCCCCATTTTCAATTTTATAGAAAAGATCTCGTAAAAGAAGTTGTAAAAAAATCGAATAATTTAAAGACACATTATATAAAATTATGTTGGGAGTGACTGGGGAGATGGCTCAGTAGTTAACGGCATTTGCTTGCAAAGCCTGCTGGCCAAGATTCACTTCTCCAGCCACCTGTGCAAAGCCAGATGAGCATTTATTTACAGTGGTAAGCGATCGTGGCATGCCCATATAACATACACACACAAGCATATTCAAATAAATACACACATACATATGTCTCTATTTTATACTGAGAATAAGTTGTATAAAATTTACACCTCAATTTCTTTTTTTTTTTTTTTTTTTTTTTTGGTTTTTCAAGGTAGGGTCTCACTCTGGCCTAGGCTGACCTGGAATTAACTATGCAATCTCAGGGTGGCCTTGAACTCACAGCAATCCTCCTACCTCTGCCTCCCGAGTGCTGGGATTAAAGGCGTGCGCCACCACGCCCGGCTTTACACCTCAATTTCTTAATATCTCTCTATGCATTGTCTTTTCCCTCACTGACTTTTTTTTATATTTATTTGTTTGTTTGTTTATTTATTGGTTTTTGAGATAGGGTCTCACTCTAGCCCAGGCTGACCTGGAATTCACTATGCAGTCTCTGTTTGGCCTCAAACTCATAGTCATCCTCCTACCTCTGCCTTCTGAGTTCCAGTGCTGGTTAGATTAAAGGCATGGGCCACCATGCCAAGCCTTGAACTCACTATGTAGCTGAGACTAGTCTTGAACTCCTGATGGTTCTGCTTCCACTTCCCAAGTTCTGGGGAGATGTACTACCATTTCTGGCTTTAGTGTGCATTTTCTAAGACAAGGTTAGTCTCTTAGAATATAAGTTGAATATTCACTATATTAATACATTGATAAATTACACCTAGCACACTGTATTCTAATTTTATCAATTGTCTGTATAATATTTGGTGGCAGGATGTGAAATGTAGCTCACAACAATCCTGTTGCCTCAGCCTCCCAATTTCAGGAATTACAGGTGTGAGCTACTATATCAGACTCAATGTTTGTAGCTTTCTTTCTTTGCTTCCTTCCTTCCCTCCCTCCCTCCCTCTTTCTTTCTTTCTTTCTTTCTTTCTTTCTTTCTTTCTTCTTTCTTTCTTTCATGGAGATAAGACTTAACATGGGCAACATCACATCTGTTTTTGTTTGTTTTCTTTTGAGCCACTCTGTAGGCTAGGCTGGTATGGAACTCACTATGTAGCACAGGCTGGCCTCAAACTTTCCACAATCCCCCTGCCTTAGACTCTCAAGGGCTGGAATGAACCACTGAGCAATATCCCTGGCTTGTTCAGTAGGATCTTATTATTAAGAGAACCCCAACACGGCTGGAGAGATTTGTTAATGGTTAAGGCACTTGCCTACAAAGCCTAAGGACTCATGTTCGACTCTCCAGGTCCCACATAAGCCAGATGCACAAGGTGACACAAGTGCACAAGGTCACACATGTGCACAAGGTGGCCCAGGCATCTGGACTTCAATTGTATTTGCTGGAGACCCTGGTATGCCAATTCTCTCCCTCCTTCTCTCTTTCTCTCTCTCTTTTTCTCTTGCAAAAAAAGGCCAGTCTGGTGGGCTTGCCTCAAAAAAAAAAAAAAGTTAAAAAAAGAGAACTCCAACAGCTTAATTGTCCCCTTCCTCTTGGTTTCATTCTCACTACATTTCCTCTATGAGAAATAAACCTAATCAACATGAATACTTTGCTTGCTAAGAGAGGCCTTGAGCAGGGGAGAAAGCTGACAGGACAAGTTATAGCTTTAGCAGGAGCCTGATATGGAAAATTGAACAACTTGCGTGCTGTGGGAATAGGCTATAGTACTCTTTCTATTCATTTTTATCTTTTGCAGGGAGGAGAGTAATAGCAAGAAAAATAAATCTGAGATTAACATTGTCTCCTACAATCATTATAGTCCCTTACTGACAGTCAGGCTTTCTATAAAACTGTCTCTGGGGCTGGAGAGATGGCTTAGCGGTTAAGGCGCCTGCCTCCTAAGCCTAAGAACGCTGGTTCCAATCTCCAGTGGTTCCAATCTCCAGGTCCCACCTTTAGCCAGATGCAAAGTGACGCAAGGGTGCAATGCTGCACTTGACCACAAGGTGGCGCACACATCTGGATTTCGTTCACAGCAGCTGAGAGGCTGCTGGCGCGCCCATCTCTATTTGTCTCCTTCTCTCTCTGTCTCTCTCTGTGTCTCTCTCCAAAAAAAAACTGTCTCTGTACTCACTTGTCTTTTAAAAATTTTTATTGACAACTTCCATAAATATAGACAATATACCATGATCATAGTTCCCTCTTTCACTTAATGACCCTCTTTTTTTTTTGAGAGAGAGAGTTAGAGAGCTAGAAAGAGAGAGAGAAAGAGAAAGAGAGAAAGAGAGAGAGAGAGAGAGAGAGAGAGAGAGAATTTGTGCGCCAGCAACCTCTCAGGTGCTGTGAATGAACCCCAGACACGTTCTCCCCTTGTGGGCAAGTGCGGCATTGTGTCCTTGCCTCACTTGTGTGTGGCTAAACCTGGCACCTGGAGATTGGAACCGGCCTTCTTAGGCTTGGCAAGCAGGCACCTTAACCGCCAAGCCATCTCTCCAGCCCAATAACCCTCTTAATAACCCTCTTTGGTGAGTCACAAATAATTTTAAGAAGTGATTGGTGGGTCAGAGCTACAGCTCTATTATGGAGCTTTTGTTTACCACAAATCAAGGCCTTGGCCGCTATCTCCAGCAAGACATACAGATAGACAGACAGACAGACACACACACACACACACACACACACACACACAGAGAGAGAGAGAGAGAGAGAGAGAGAGAGAGAGAGAGAGAGAGGAAACTGGTATTAAGCTCCTTACTGTTTCCTCATAGATAAATTAATTTCAGAAGTGCTTTTCCAGCCATCTTCCCAATCCTCAGGACTCACACCTTACTATACCAGAATGAGGAATGTGGTGTGAAGGGAAAGGAGAAATAGGAAAAGAAAGATTTCATTGCCTTGGAGGGTAGAATAATGTAGAGAAATGAGAGGAGATCTCAAAGCCTATGCTGAGGGCCTAGGGTGACCATGATCTCTACTGGGGCCGATTTATATCTCAACAGCATGTCCTTCATGTTCTCCCTCCCCTCCAGGAACAATGAAGGTGACTCTGATACATATCTTTTTCATGCTGCTGCTGCTGCTACTCGGCCTAGGGTTGGGCCTGGGGCTGGGCCTTCACCTAGCTGCAGCTGTCCTGGAGGACAGTGACCAGCCTCTGAATGAGTTTTGGTCCATCGACTCACAAGACAAAGCTGAGACCACTGAAAAGCAAGAGGACACCCGAACTACAGAAACCTTGGTGCTTAGCAACAAAGAAGTGGCGCAACCTGGCTGGCCAGAAGAGGTCATCCTCAGTGAAGATGAGGTTGGAGGAAGCAGTATGCTGAGGGCTGAGGCTCTTTATCCAAGCAACAAAGACCATCTTAGGCTTGATTTGGACCAACGGGAATGTAATGCCATGATGATGCACAAGATAAAGGGGGACAAACACCATTGCATAGACCAGTACACTTTCATCCATGAGGAACCAAGTGTGGTCAAAGCTGTGTGTAACAGTCCCGTGGTTGCCTGTGATCTCAAGGGGGCTAAGTGTCACAAAAGCCCCCATCCTTTTGATCTGACACTTTGCAAGTTGTCTAAACCAGGCCAGCTCACTCCCAACTGTAATTATCTAACTTATATTGTCAAAAAGGTCATCCTTATAACCTGTCATGACATGGAGCTCCAGTTAACATCTGTATCATGAATTAATTCATCCTTTTCTCTTTCTCTTCATCACATTCTCTCTCTTTTCTTTTTCCATTTCTACTTTCTCATGCTACTGTCTACCTCTTAGGTATCTTTAGAGAAGGTTTTGGGAAGAGAAGATAGACTATTCTTTATTATTAGCCTCTCAAAATGGATTTCTTCATCGGATTAGAGGTCATCCAACTAGGATTTTGTTCTTGGGTCCAGAGATAGTTGACTAATACAGGCTAGCTTTTTTGTTACAGTTTAAGTTGTGAGATTTGGGCCCAGTAAAGGATAAGTTCCTCCTAGTTGGAGGAACAAAATCTGTGCTCTACCTCTGTCCCTGAGTGGAGATATGGCATTCTTTTTTTCCTTTCTTTTTTCTTTTTGTTTTTTTTGAGATAGGGTCTCCCTCTGGCCCAGGCTGATCTGGAATTCACTGTGTAGTCTCAGGGTGGCCTTGAACTCATGGCGATCCTCCTACCTCTGCCTCCCAAGTGCTGGGATTAAAGGCGTGCGCCACCAAGCCCAGTTCGAGATATGGCATTCTAAGCTACTCGAAATACAAGATTACAAAGACACACTGTAGTCCCCTCCCTTAAGAGTTAATTCAACTGAACCTGTCAGGTACCTGGTCAAGAGACCACCCCTCACCTAAAGACATGCTAAGGAGGAAGGAGGAATCATTGTCTCCTTAATGATACATTTTTTTTCTTGCACAGCTACATGTAAGCTTGTCATCCACTTTTCTGAGTTACAACTCAACATGTATAACCATTTTTTTCTTTGGTTTTTTTGAGGTAGGGTATCACTCTAGCCCAGCTGACCTGGAATTCACTCTGTGTTGTCAGGTGGCCTTGAACTCATGGAGATCCTCCTACCTCTGCCTGCTCTAGCCTTGGCTGACCCGGAAGTCACTATGTAGCCTTAGACTGGCCTCAAACTCACAGTGATCCTCCTACCTTGTGCTCCAGGGCCTCTAGTCACTGTAAGTAAACTCCAGATGCATGTGCAACTTTATGCATCTAGCAAGCACCTTAAACACTGAGCATCTCTCCAGTCCTCCTTTCCCCCTTTCTATCTCTTCAGATACCAGCCCAAATTCTAAGAAAGTTTGCCCTCACACTCTTGGCTCTCTTACTGTTTTTCTTAATAAAAATCTCCTTGGCTTTATTTACTCCGTGTCATTGTATGTCCAATTTTTTTCATGGTCACAAGATAAGGACTAATTGGTAACAGCATCAGCAACACTTGGATTTTTGTTTGTTGTTGTTTTTTCGAGGTAGGGTTTCAGTCTATTCCAGGCTGACCTGGAATTCACTCTGTAGTCTCAGGGTGGCCTCAAATTCACAACAATCCTCCTACCTCTGCCTCCTGAGTGCTGGGATTAAAGGCGTGCACCACCACGCCCAGTTTACTTGGATCTTTTTAGTGATTGAGTTAGTCTGCCAACACTGGTTACTATGTTGTGCTTGGTAAGCAGACATTAGTCCCATAGTCTAAATTCAGCATAAAGTGGATGGGAAGGGGGAGAAAGAGAGTGTTCCCAAATCAACAGTGGTAAAGTCTGTATGTATACACTGGGTGAATATTATAAGTCAAGTCTGGTTGTCATTTCCCTGGATGAATATTTTAAAGGCATTTATTCTAAAGAGATTCTTAATGACATGAAGGTGATAAAACGGAGAATTTTAAGTACTTATGCTAAACTGATTATAAGATTTCATAAGAACAAAAAAGAAATTTTGATGCTGAATTATTTATAAAGAATCATTGGGATGATGGTTTCTAGAAGAATAGTTTTTAGAAGAATAGTTTTTTAAGTGGTTCTAATAAAAAAAAAAAAAACCAAAAATGTCTGGTAAAGTTTTTGTTGATGGTTCTTTGTATTGAGATAAAAGGGCTAAATGGTTAACTAGATAGGAGAGAGAAGAGAGATAGAGAAAGGGTGAGAGAGAGAGGGAAGACCAAAGATATTTCTGAATTAGGACTAGAACATAAATAGGGCTGACACTGAATGTTCAAAAGATATGTAGTGGATGACTTGGTGAGTCTTGGGTTATTGAAACATATGGAGTATTTTTTTTTTGTTTTTTTGATGTAGGGTCTCACTTCAGTCCAGGCTGATCTGGAATTCACTATGTAGTCTCAGGGTGACCTCAAACTCATGGTGATCCTCCTACCTCTGCCTCCTAAATGCTAGGATTAAAGGCATGTGCCACCACACCATGCTCTGAGATACATGGAGATTAAAAAAATATTATGGGGGCTGGAGAGATGGTTCATCAGTTAAGACACTTGCCTGTAAAGCTTAATGACCTGGGTTCAATTCCGCAGTACCCATGTAAAGCCAGATGCACAAAGTGGCACATACCTCTGGAATTCATTTGCAGTCACTAGAGGCCCTGGCATACCCATTCTCTCTCTCTCTCCCTCTCTCTCTTTGTCCTTGTAAACAAATAAATGAAAGCTTACAAAAATTTTTATTGACAACTTCTATAACTATAGACTATAAACCTTGATAATTCCCTTCCTCCCTCACTTTCCCCTTCACAAATCCACTCTTCACCATAGCCCCTCTCTCTCTCAATCAGTCTCCAACTCTATAACTTTCTGTTTTTGTTCTGTCTTTATCTGGTTTTGGTATTAGGGCAATGCAGCAGAAGTGACCCTAGGTGTTGCGTTTGCCTGCTGTGCAAGTATTCTAGTAGGCTGGGTGGAGCAAAATACAGGGAAATTATTTGTCAAACATTTCAACTAACTCAGTCTCACTGGAGGTCATTTCTGATGGGTTTATAATGTTTGGTGGAATTATATTGTTTTGATTTTTTGTGTTTTTTGTATAATGTAGACATTTTTGCATCTGCAGTTAATTTGATTTGGGGCTTTTTAGTTATCTGCAGTATTCTTAGACATGTAAATCTGATGTTATATATCTTCAGGGTAGGAGCTTAAGGTGGCAGGTGTTGCTCTTATATTTCTCCCAGAGTAACAGTAGAAGTGACCCTAGAGGTTGGGTTTGCTTGCTATGCAAGTATCTTAGTAGCCTGGGTGGAGCAAAATACAAATTCTAAAATTCAACTGAGCAATATACATACTCAATCAAAACCAGCACAGAGCATTGATAGAAGAGTGGGAATTACAACAGCTAGCCTAACAATATCGATGTCCCTAAGGGTTTATGTTGTCCCACATCTTAATCCTGTCAACTGGGAGGCTGAGATTTCTGGTCTATAAAGGGTTCCAGGTCAGCTTCGGGCCAAGTGCAGCCCAGGAATGACAGAAAACGAAGACAAAGGCCATAAATCAGGAAGCAAGGGAGGCAAAGATTTCTGGTCTGTAAAGGGTTCCAGGTCAGCCCTGGGCCAAGTGAAGCCCAGGAATGACAGAAAACAAAGACAAAGGCTATAAATCAGGAAGCAACAAAGGATTCAAAAATACAGCTTATTTAAGAATGGCAAAGCCGACCATCAATCAAATCTAACACATAACCTGCCCTGACATGGAAGGTATGATTAGCACTTCCAATGCAGGCCTATATACCAGGCTTTGGGGCACATACTGACCCAGTGTAAGTAGGTCCTGTTACCATGTGGGATGGCTCTGGTCTCACCTATGCTGTGAGCCTGCTTGGGTCCCTTTTTACTGCATTGTGAGCTTAGCTAGGCTGACTGGGTCAGTGGGTCTGCTTCTCTGATCGCCTGTGCTGGGTTCTGTGTAGCTGAGTTCCCTTCTCCAGGTCTCCAGTTGTTGGTGGTGGTTGGGGTAGGAAAAACTATGGATTGTGCCTGTGTAGCTGTTTCATGTAATCTTCTTCCTCACGAGCTACTCAGCTGGTCCCTGCTATCTTCTCCTTTAGGTTTCTTGACTTTGCAAAGATGAGTGGAAAATCCCTTCACCATGGGTCTGCTCCTGCAGCCCAGGCAGAGCCAGGTGGCCACATGGACTGGTGTCCTGGAAGGAGCTGATTTTGTCTGGTTGCCTGCTTTCTAGAACCTCTGGGTCTTTACTACTTCTCTGCTGAGGTTGATAATCACTTATATACCATCACTTTTCAGTAGAAGAGTGTATTTTGCTGTCTTTCTGCTTATTTTGCCTCCTAGGCAGCTTTGGCATGGCTACTTCACTGCCATCTTACCCAGAAGTCAAAAGTATTTTTAAAAATATTTATTTATTTATTTGAGAAAGTCAGAGAGACAGAGACAGAGAGACAGAGAGAGAGAGAGAGAGGGAGAGAAACAGACAGACAGAAATAATGGGCACACCAGGGCCTCCAGCCACTGCAAACAAATTCCAGATGCATGCGCCACCTTGTACATCTGGCTTATGTGGGGTCCCAAGGAATAGAACCTGGGTCCTTTGGTTTTGCAGGCAAACACCTTAACCACTAAGCCATCCCTCCAGCCCCCAAATATTTTTTTTCCTTTTTTTTCTTTTCTTTCTTTCTTTTTTTTTTTTTTTTTTTTGGTTTTTTTAAGGTAGGGTTTCACTCTAGCCCAGGCTGACCTGGAATTCACTATGTAGTCTCAGGGTGGCCTTGAACTCTTGGTGATCCTCCTACCTCTGCCTCCCGAGTGCTGGGATTAAAGGCGTGCGCCACCACACCCGGCTCCAAAATATTTTTTAAAATATTTTATTTATTTATTTATTTGAGAGAGAGAGAGATTCAGAAATAGGTAGAGAGAGGGGGGGGAGAGAGAGAGAGAGAGAATGGGCATACCAGGGTCTCTAGCCACTGCAAACAAACTCCAGATGTGTGTGCCCCCTTGTGCATCAGGCTTATGTGGGTCCTGGAGAATCAAGCTTCGAATAGGGGTCCTTAGGCTTCACAAGCAAGCGTTTAACCACTAAGCCATCTCTCCAGCCCCAAAAATATTTTTAAAAAAATTATTATTGGGCTTGGGGAGAATAGCTCAGTACTTAAAGGCACTTGTTTTCAAAGCCTGTTTTCAAAGCCTGATAGCTGGAGTTTGATTCTCTACTACTCAAATTAAGCATGATGCACCACATGGGGCATGTGTATGGAATTCATTTGTAGTGGCAAAGGGCCCTGACACACCTATACTCTCACACTCTCACTCTAACAAATAAATAAAAATATTTTAAAGTTTTATTATATATTTATATATATATTATATATATTTTATTATATATTTTTCAAGGTAGGGTCTTGCTCTAGCCCAGGCTGACCTGGAATTCGCTATGTAATCTCAGGATGGCCTCAAACTCATGGAGATCCTCCTAATGAAAGGATAGCCTGACCCTTCTCAGACCCCAGCCTTGAATACCTCAGATTCCAGACCCGCCCTGCTGCCAGTAAATGGGAACTTGCTTTACTGCCAGTAAATGGGTAAAAGGTCACATTCCTTGCTGTTTCAGAGCCTGATTTCTATATGTAATTAGGTAAAAGAATGTAGACTAGGCTCATGAATACGTGGCTCTAACCAAGTAAATACCAGGAAATAAGATGAATAACTGCTTATTTGGCTTCTGTAAATAGCTGCTTGCGCCATGAGGGGAAAAAGAATGTACAGGGGAACACCCAGTTCAACCCAAGTCCTGTGACCAGCTCTGACCACAATTCGTCACCCCACCCAAGAGGCCACAGACCTCTAAGGCTGCAGGGAGGAACCTTGGTGTATTACAACATGATTGGTCTACCGTGCGCTGGCTTGAGCAATTTGAAATAATTGGTCTAAGAACTGTGGTGTGTTACAAATGGATTGGTCAGCACTGAGCGGGCTTCTGATGTTTTGAAATGATTGGTACACGATGCGTGAGCTTTGTTGTAAACCCTATAAAAACTGCCTTGACCCTGCATTCGGGGTCCACAATCCTCTTCACCTGCATGGTGTATGACTGTGGGCCCCAGCGTGCTGGAATAAAGTCCTCTTGCTGTTTGCATCAAGACTGTTTCTCGTGGGTGATTTGGGGTGTCACCTATCCCAGCCTGAGCGTGGAAGGTTCCCGCTATCTGGGGTCTTTCACTACCTCTGATTCTGAGTGCTAGGATTAAAGGCATGCACCACCATGCCTGGCTAAAATATATTTTGATCCTAATCCCCTTCCATGACTTTTTGTGTCCCTTCCCCCACTCCTACCACTCATCCTTTTTCTTTCCAATTAGTTCCTCTTCTATTTGATATTGTTTTTTCCCCCTTTGGTTTTTTGAGGTAGGATTTCACTCTAGCCAAGGCTGACCTGGAACTCACTATGTAGTCTCAGGGTAGCTTTGAACCTATGGCAATCCTCCTACCTCTGCCTCCCTAGTGCTGGGATTAAAGGCATGTGCCACCATGCCCGGCTTGATATCATAGATTTGCCCTCCTCTACCATCCATGTCAGCATGTTGATGGGCCCAGTATTATGCAGGCGATGGTAGCTGCTGTGAGGCCATGCATACAATGATCATGTTATATCCAGAAGGTAGTATATCCAGAAGGTAGTATTCCAAAGCATTGCTCCCATTCTCTGGCTCCTACATTCTTTCTCTCACTTCTTCTGCAATGTTCCCTGAGCCTTTGAGGCTATGATAGACATGTCTTATTTAGTTCTATGAACTCAAATGTTATGTCTTCTGAGTACCTTGACAAGATTTGAGTCTCCCCAGTAGTCACCACCATTTGCAAAATGAATCTTCTATGACCAAGGATGAGCACAGCTTTAATCTATGGACGCAAACATACATATATAGAAGGAAATTTGTGGGCACAACATATTCATTTAGTCAAACAATAGTAGTAGGTTCTCTGTTAGGTCTATGACCTTTCTAGCCATAGGCTTTTCCCCCCCTTTTTTTATTGACAATTTCTATACTTACATAAAAAAAAACCATAATATTTCCCTTCCCTCCCCCCATTCCCCTTCAGAACTCTATTCTCCATCAATCCCCTCCCTCTCTCCATTAGTCTCTCTTTTAATTTGATGTCATCATCTTTTTCTCCTATTGTGAGGGCTTGTGAAGGTATTGCTAAGCACTGCAAGGTCATGTATATCGAGGCCAATTTCTGTCTGGACAGTTGCATTGTAAGGAGTTGTACCCTTCCTTTGGCTCTTACATTCTTCCCACCCTCTCTTCCGCAATGGCCCCTGAGCCTTGGACGATGTGACAGAGATGTTTTTTTGACTAGGTTTTCAGTACCAGGCATGAATTCCTTCATGTGAAACAGGCCTCAAAGATAATCCAAGAACAGTTGATTTCCCTCCTTAACAATCATGCCACTATTGCACCAGAGGGCAGGAACATCTTGTCTGGATGGCTGGTTATGTATAAAGACTACTGACTTTTTTTGCCCCAGCTGCCTGAATAGCACTTTCCATCACTGTGACAGCTAGCCAGCATGGAGGATAGTTCCAGCTTGACTTCTCAGTGCCCTGCAACCAAATTACATGGTGCCTTCGGCAATTGGGTCTTAATATCTAGTTCTAATGGGCAACCAAGAGCCTTGGCCATAGCATGTATTGTTGTGGGGACCTCAGGGTCCTCCAGGACCAACAACCCACTGGAAAGTATCCAATCTCTGACACCATTAAGTCTTTTATAGGCTCTTAGGTGGCTTTAGCTCAGGGGCTAGGGAAGCAAGCAATTGAGGTAGACACACAGAGGGAATAATTTAGCTACTTGGGACACTGCTTGGCTTGAGTAGTAAACACATTCTTCTCCTAAGCCATGTACCTAGTGACCTGTTAGGAACCTGGGACTCCCAAATATACCAAACTATACTTAAGCCATGCTCAACACAATTAAGTAGTTTTCATCTCTCCCCATTACCACCCATGTTTGTAGGGAACCGTTGGGCACTAGGTAACCAAAAGTGCCTACATCTTGAGTAGTGACTCCATCTTGTGATAAGTTGTCTGTTCTGGGAAGTCGCAAGGTTTGCAGTTATCTATTAACCCATGCACAGAGAAAGAACAATGACCCACAGAGATTGAAGAAGTCATTATCTTTGGTTTTATTTAGTGGTTTTAGGGCCGGATCCTTATCCTGTGAAACATCTTCTGGCTTTGGGGTCCTTGACCTGTGGTATTTGGAATTGTAGCAATACTTAAACTGTTGACAAACTTCCCTGTTCTGCTGCATAAAAGGCACTCTAAGAGTAATAAAATTCACAGCTTGATCAGATCTTTGTCTTGCTGTCGGTTCCTTGTGTCTCTTGTCCCTTTCATTTCAGGTTCTCTAGGGTCCTTGCTCCCGTTGAAGCCCCGCTGGCCGGGGCAAATGGCGCCCAACGTGAGAGCTCGAACCCAGGATCGCCTGAAACACCGTCTGCCACCTACCCATTGGGGATCCCGCACTGAGGCCGCCGCGACCCGAAGAGGGGGTTAGACACTGGCCCACTGGTGATCGCCACGGAGTTGCCCGCCTGTGAGACAGATCCGCGTGAACACTCGGACGGTGAGGTAAGATTTTTTTGCCATGGGACAAGCATTTTCAAAAGAAGACTCTTTTGTGACTGGGCTAAAACAAGCTCTCAAGGTACGAGGAACTAGGGTTAAGAGAAAGGCAAATGAACAGGCCCGGCAGTGGCCGCCTCCCCAGTGAGAAAGTAATCTCTCCACTGACGGTTAAGCGAGATATAATGTAAAGAAAAAACAAACTTTCCATTTCTCCATCGAGAAAGGCAAAACTACAGGCCCAGTGGCCGCCTCCCCACTGAGGGTTTAAGCGAGGTGTAATGTAAAGAAAAACAGACTTTTTCCTTCTCAAAGAAAAAGACAAATCTCTCTCTCTCAGACACTGTCTTCTTCTTTCATTCTTTATTTTCGGTTTGAGCCAAAAGAGAGAGAGAGAGAGAGAGAGAGAGAGAGAGAGAGAGAGAGAGAGAGAGGCTCTTAGCTTCCCTGGCTTGCAGAGTTTGGGGACTACTAACAAAAATCTCAAAATATGGGTAAATGCCAAATTACTATAAGTAGATGTGGATTTCTTATAAGTATTTACAACTGTTTTAAGCTTACTTTGTCTCTCTATGCTTTTCTGGGACTACTAACAACAACAACAACAACAACAACAACAACAAAAAGCAAACAAACAAAAAAAAAGTCTCAAGAATTATATTTAAATTTGAATATGTGCTTAATACTAAATTTGTTAAAAAAATTTTTTTAATAATGTTCAAATCTACTTTCATAATTTAAATGTGTGTCAAAAGTCAAGTCTGATCTACTCTTTAAAGATATTTCATAAGGCCTTTTTTTTTTATAGCCTAATGGTAAAAACAATACAAGTTTTCATTGGTAATAATAAGATAAACTGACTAAAAAAAATTAAACTGGAAAAAAAAAACTTTAAATGTTGGTAACTATTTAATAAAAAAGATTATTACAGAGTGGTTACATAATTTAAAAATAAAAATATGTAACTGTAGATATTAAGTAAACTTAAACAAAAAGATAAAGACAAAACACTTAACCAGATTACAGATCTTTTTAGATACAATACAGTGATTATTAACCTAGGGCTTACATCAAACTAATAAAAGCATGGCTCTAGCTGATAGCAGGTTACTATGGTATTCAATTGGTAAACTTAAAACCTTAGCTTGTTGATATTAATCTGGTCATGATGATGATTTTAAAAAGACTAAATTTAGAGTACCCAATAAAGTTAAATAAGTTCCTATTTGTCAACATTTTAACTATATCTTAAAGTTAAAATTGGTTCATTAATATTTAATTCTCTCACACGGTTAATATAACTAATATACAAAAAATGCCTAACATCTCCCTCCATTGCCTGTGATAATTGTTTCCTATCCAACTATGTGCTCCTGAAAACAAATGTCACACAACCCTGGGGGTCCCCAAACACTCATGTGGGGGACTTAACACTTCCTTTGATTCCCTGACTGAGAAACCCAAGCAAACCCAAGACTCGAGACTCGAAAAATTCTTCTCAGACCGGTCTGGTGAGTATCTGAGCGCTCTCTCTCTTTCTCCTTTTTAAATTTGGTTCTGAAGCGCACATAGCTTTTCTTGGGCCCTCTGTTTCTATCATATTCGTGTGTCTATGTTATTGGGCCCTCTGTTTCTGTCATATTCATGTGTCTGTGTTATTGGGCCCTATGTGTTTCTGTCATATTTGTGTGTCTATATGTTAATTGTTTCCCTATGGATGGACACTTCTCCCTTGACTTAATAACATGGGACAGTTCCCCTCCCCCTCTTTCACTCCCTTTTTCACAGGTGCTGGCGGCCACAGCCAAAAGAGACATCAAGCCCACCGCTGAAGCTTCGGTCTCAATTCTTGTATGGGGAGAGGGAGTGGGGACTGGGAATTACATCTCAGGTCAATAAATGGTTTACAAAATTTGTCTGTTACAAGGACCAGAGGCTCCCATGGCTGAGTATATCTAGAAGGTCCTACAGGTGTGAAAAATCCCCAAAAGCTATGTTATTGGACTGATTAAAATTTTTCTCAAACTTTTTCATCACAGATAGATATTGATAAAAAGCTGTCAGTCAGGTTAGATGCTCTAAAAAATGCTGTTATGTATTTAAAAAAGACAGGTTGTCAATCTGGTGGCTCAAAAGCAATTGTTCTGTCATGTAAATTATCAATTTATAAGTATTACTCCTTTACCTACAATGGGACTGCTACTGTATGGTAAAAGGTTAAAAATCATAGTTGGGGTATTTAAAATCATAATAATCTTAACATAGATTTACAAGGTTTACAAAAGAAAATATCTGTTATTTCATATAGTCATTTGTCTTTTGGTGGTCCTGCTAAGGCTGCAAAAGGTTTTTGTTGTTGTTGTTGTTGCCTTAAGTATCTCCCAAGCAGTTTCTTTCTCAGATTCTCATTTGGCTTAAGCAGGGGGGAATTTACTGCCAAACGAACAAACATAGATTACAGAGTTGGAGGTTAACACATTCCTCAGCTAGTTCCTTATCTGAGTCAGGCCTGGGCTTAATGACTGTCTGTTCTATAATGGCAGTACTGTCATCTGGTTATTAAATGATGTCTTCTAAGAAAAAAAAAAAACTTTAACTTGGTTTACAACAGTTTCAACATGCAGGAATGGCTGTGCCTGAGTCAGGCGAGCAAACAATGTTACAGAGACTAAATGTAGCGGCTTCCAGAGCTCAAGTGTTTCAGCAGCTAGATTGCTGATCACAGACTGGAGCTGACAAGCTGAGGAATCGTGACTGAGGACCTGCCTCCAGCCTGACTTGCCTTATGACCGCCCACTGCGACCGCCCCCTGGCCTAGGCGCCTAACCTTTGCCCTAGTTTGCAAGGTGTATCCCATATCTCCTCCCTTATTGGCACTTGTCTAAACTTAAAATAATCTGAGTGACTCCCCTCCGACAGGAACCGCATAGGAGTCAGACCTATGCATATTGGCTCATAAATGTGTGAGTACAATATGGGCACCAACGTGGGTGTAGAAAATATTGCAAGGGAAGGTCCCCCCCTTTTTTTGACCACTTCTGAATTCCCTGAGAGTCAAACCTGACTTGCATGGAGGTTGGTACCGTACTTTCTGTGTTGGCTCTGCCTCCCCTCCCCAAAAGGTACCAAGAGCCAAAAGAGGTGGGATAAGAATCCCATGGGAGGAGTCAGGTCAATGCTCCCCCAGTTGGTTACAGGCCCACCGTGACATCACGGAACCCTGGGAGTCCTAATAAAGTTTACAAAAATTGGCCACCACAAAAACACCTTCTAAAACTAATAGAAAGGGAGGAGATGTGGGGAACCATTGGGCACTAGGTAACCAAAAGTGCCTCCATCTTGAGTAGTGACTCCATCTTGTGATAAGTTGTCTGTTCTGGGAAGTCGCAAGGTTTGTAGTTATCTATTAACCCATGCACAGAGAAAGAACAATGACCCACAGAGATTGAAGAAGTCGTTATCTTGTGGTTTTAGGGCCGGATCCTTATCCTGTGAAACATCTTCTGGCTTTGGGGTCCTTGACCTGTGGTATTTGGAATTGTAGCAATACTTAAACTGTTGACAAACTTCCCTGTTCTGCTGCATAAAAGGCACTCTAAGAGTAATAAAATTCACAGCTTGATCAGATCTTTGTCTTGCTGTCGGTTCCTTGTGTCTCTTGTCTCTTTCATTTCAGGTTCTCTAGGGTCCTTGCTCCCATTGAAGCCCCGCTGGCTGGGGCACATGTTTATGGTCAGCACCCATTCAAATATATTCTTAGATAGATCTGGGACCAGAACAACAGAGAACCATCTAGGTTGAACTAGTTTTTCATGTATACATAGTAAAACAAACTATGTCCTTTAGGTGAAACCTAGGGAGAAAATAATACCATCTTATGTCTAAGTGTAACAGGGCGTACATCTGATCAAGAGCTTATGTTTCATAGGAATGAATATGCACAGCAGTGAAAATATATAACCCAAACCTATCAATCAAACTAGAAGACCACCCAAACTACCTCCAGCAACTGATCCATCCTGCTCTAAAAAATCTTATAAAGAAAAGCCCCAGAACATTTCCTGCTGCCCTTGAGTACTCTCCACTTGAGAGGCCTATTGTCCCTTTGGCAGTGTATTCAAACATTTACTATCACTTTTCTCTTAATAAAGTTTTCTGGCTGCTTAACTACCTGTGTGTGTCTTTCTTTAATTCTTTTAGTAAAATGCCAAGAACTTGGACACTCCAAGAGACCAACCACTAGTAATACTAAACAGTCACCAAAACAATTTAGAGTCACTGGCTGCAGGTTCTTTGTCGTGTAAACTCAAAGAATGAAATGTAAAGATGATGGAGGGTGAATTTTTAGAAAAGAAGTTGTAATTGTAGAGAAAAAGAGAAAAGCAAGTTTATTAAGGAGACAAGCAGGAAAGGTAGCACTCCTAAGAATGGGAGGGATCCAAAGGGGTTATTGCTGGATACCTAAGTGTAGCAGTTTCATTCTGTTTGCTGGGACAAAACACAAAACCAGAAGAAACTTATGGAAGGAAAGGGTTTATTTCTGGCTTATAGTTTAGAGAGAAAGTTTCATCACAGTGAGGAAGGCATTGCAGGAGCAGACAGCTGGGTATCATATCTCTGTAGCAACAGGGAAGGTGTAGAATGAGCTCCTAGCACTGGCAAATGGGACTGGACTATAAAACTCAAAGGATGGTGCCCAGTGATACACTTTCTCCTGCAAGGCTCCTTCTCTCAAACTCTCCACCAGCTGTGAGGCTTATTCACAGACACATGAGGCTGTAGGAGACATTTCATATTCAAACCATCATACCTAGGATCCAAGGTTTATAAGGGTTTTGGGTTAGAAAAATAAGTTAATATTTTAAATGTCTGGACTGAGAAATGAAGTGTAGCTCTAGATTAGTCATCAATCCCCACAAAGTGTCCATGCATCTCTTTTCCAATCCAGAAAATGATCACGTGTTCTCCTTCCTGGTGACTCGATCAGAGGTTCCAGTGCACACCACTAATCACTGATGGAGTAGCTAGACATGAGTTGTTGGTCTCCAAGTTGCTTTGCAAATGAGAACAAGAATAGAATTAAGGGTTAAAAAAACAAAACCACTGCCAGGGCAATAGTATCCTACATGTATATATGGGGGGGGGGGCTTCATGGAGACTGGCCAGTGCCTGCTAAGACCAGCTTTGTTGCCCAGCTGCAAGCCGGCTTAACTGCCTAGCAGGTTCTTTCTCCTACCCTCATCATTTGAGGTGTTTTTTTCTTCCAGCATCTTTCCCCTTTCTTGCTCTAAAGAACAAGAAATCTGACAAAAGAATAATTTTAGCAGATAAGGAATTGGATCTACTGAAGGAGGAGGAAATCTACTAAGTTGAATAAACATGATTTGAGGGACTTCCCTCAGCTTATTTCCTTAGAATTCAAATATATCAGGAAACATGTATAACTAGAAAGCATGAAGCCAGGGGGAAATCTGTGAAGATGGCTTAGATGGACTTACAGTATGATTTGGTTTTGAGATTTCTTTTCTTCTTAGGGCTTCATCTTAGGACTTCTCAACTTCACCTTCCTAGACTGTAACAGATTCAAGAGTATACATACATAGGAGACTGGAAGGGAGACAAGGTTTGCTTTGACTTGACTTTTTTATCCCCACCCTATCCCCCACCCTGGATTAGCTCTGTTTCCTTCACCCCGCTCTTGCAGGTGAGCTCCTATTTGAATGTGTTGTCTCTGGTATCCTCCCTCTCTCCTCTGACTCAACACTTCCCTTTACCCCTCTGACTTATATCTTTTGGAAAAGACCTCTTCAAAATAGGGCTGCTGGGCAGGAAGTGTGTGCCTTGTGGGCTGCCCTAAGGTGGCTGAAGTAGTGAAAAGACATGGTAACCCAGCCAAGACAAATTTTTTTTCTTCCTGATAGGGGAAGAGACAAGATTATCTGAAGCAAGGAAAAAATGAGAAGTGGGATAAGAAGAATAAGTGTCAGAAAACAACAACAAACAAACAGCAATGTGAGGAATTTGGTTGATACATCCAGGGCATTAGGACTGGGAATAAATATTAAAGTGTTCTAAGTGTGACTTCATCTTAACCATAAGCCAAAGGATGTGTTGTATAGAATGAACATTTAAGAGATGAATTTGCCATGGATTACACTTATATTTGTTCACTTGCCAATATAGCTATCTTATTACAGGTTCCCACCAGTGTTTTTCCCTAAAAGTACCCACAGTGTTCAATGAATACTCCTATCCCCAGTTCTAGTCTCTACTCTGTGAATCTCAGTGGCGAACCTTTAATCTGACTGTGGTGAATGTAAGAGTCCCAGAACTCTCTCCTTCCATCTTCCTCTCTCTCCTACCCCACTTGGCCATAGGCCATACTCTAACTAGTCTGGAAGCTGTGGAACTACCTCCTGTTATGGTGAGATTTCAAAGGACATTGTCTTTCTCCTCTCCCTGCATACAAAGATTAGATCTGAGATTTTAGAATCCCTACCATTATGGTAATTGACTAGGCCTTTTGCATCTCAGTTGAGAGGAAACACAACTTCCAATCTGCCATCACTTGTTGACTCTGTCTTAGTCAGTTCTATCTTGCTGGGATAAACATCCAAACCAGACACAGTTTACCAGAGGAGGGGGTTGATTTCAAGCTTACAGATCCAGGTGAAGTTCCATCATTGGCAGAAGCAGCTGTTTACTTCCATAGATTGAAGCAGAGAGATAAACTGCAGCAAGCAAACACCAACGCGTGCACACACACACACATACACACACACACACACACACACACACCTGCCAGAGCACAACACCACGCTCTACACCTCTGGGATGGAATTCAGATCCACCCCCAG
This sequence comes from Orientallactaga sibirica, assembly GCA_036365145.1. Classification (NCBI taxonomy): domain Eukaryota; kingdom Metazoa; phylum Chordata; class Mammalia; order Rodentia; family Dipodidae; genus Orientallactaga; species Orientallactaga sibirica. Next base: position 148,972 of record JAEOAD010000556.1, on the reverse strand, counting down.
TGACAGCTTAGGACTGGACTCCAGATCTGCCACCCCCAAGTGATACCTCCTCTAGCCAGATGGCTGGAGATCCAAGTTACAAGTTTAATTTTAATACCTGAGTCAATGGGGGACATCTGATTCCACCCTGACCCCTAAAGCTCATGGCCATCCATGATGTAAAATGCAATGCAGTCAGTCTATGTTTACAAGTCCTCATAGTTTTTCAATGCCAACATTGCTCAAACATCCCCATAGTCCCTTATTGTGAGCCTGTAAAAAAGAACACATAATGGCACAGAGTAAACATTTGTACTACAAAAGATGGCATTGGGCATAGCAAGGAAAGATGCAAGATCTAAAATAAGCAGGGCAAACATCAAATCTTGCAGTTCCATGTATGACATCTATAACCATGATGAAGTCTCTGGGGTTCCAATTCTGCCCCTCCAGCTAAGCAGCTTACAGCCTGAGGAACAATCCATCCCAAACCAGCAGCTGTTATAGTCCTGTTATCTTAAAAATCCTGGGGTCTCCACTGCAACCCATGGTTCATCCATGCCATGGCTCTACTGGGTCTCCATGCAGGGATTCAAACAAGTTTGCCTCACATTTTCTGGTGACAATTTCCAAAAAATAAACTGCATTACAAATCCAATGACCCTTTCTTTCCTGAATATTTTCATAGTACTAGGTGGAGTTTGCTACCAAATTGTTAATTCAGAGGGAATAAAGCCAACTTTGAAGAGCAGGAAACTCCTTCAGCATTCGCCCTTCAGGCTCCCTACGTTTAAAAATCAGCATTCTTTTTGCTGTTCCAATGCAAAACAATTGGCTCAATCCCAATGATGGTAATATCTCAAGTAATTGCAGCTGAATGGGTGCTGTCTCTAGCCTGAAACTTCATTTCTTTTCGTGCCATATCCATCTGCTTACATCATTCCATTTCTCCTAAACTCAACCCTGCACAAGTTCTTAGGACATGGGAAGAGCACAGCTAACTTCTCACACAAACTGCCTCTAGCCCAGTCTGGACAAAGCTCTTTCTTTCCCCCATAAGTCAAACTCTGAATGGAATGGTCCATCAAACTCTGCTTATAGCACTGCAAGGCATTTCTTAGGTCAAGGCTTCAAACCTTTCTATACTCCTCCTGAAATTCAGTTCCGAGAACCCAAAAGCCACTCAGGTTTCTAGCAGCAAAGATTCCACTCCACTGGTTCAGGTTTCCTGTTGCAGTTATCCTATTATTGCTGGAACAAAGCACCCAACTAAAAGTAGGTGATGGGAGGAAAGTTTTTATTTTTGCTTACAGTCTCGAAGGGAAGCTTCATGATGGCAGGAGAAGGATGCCAGCATCAGGTGGAAAACAGCAGTAGAAGAGTGAGCTGAACTCTAGCAACAGAGAGCTGAATACAACAACACTGTTAAGCCAGCCCCCAAGGACCACACCTCCTCCAGAAAGGCTCCACCTCCCAAACTGCCACCAGCTAGGGACCAAGCATACAAAACATGAGTTTATGGGGGACACCTAATTCAAACCACCACACTGTGCTACCTCCTTTAAAAAAACATTTATTTAAAAAATATTTGTATTTTTTATTTGTTTCAGGGAGGGTGAGAAAGTATATATGGAAAATGGGTTCACTAGGGCCTCTAGTCATACAAATTCTAGATGCATGTGCCACCTCATGCATCTGGCTTTATGTGGGTACTGGGGTATCAAACCTGGGTCCTTAGGCTTTGTAGGCAAGTGTTTTAACCACTGTGCCATCTCTCCAGCCCTCTCTCTCTCTCTCTTTCTCTATCTCTCTTTGTCTTTGAGACAGAATTTCACTGTAGCCCAAGGTGACCTAGAACTCATGGTGATCCTCATAGCTCAGCCTCCTGAGTGTTGAGATTATAGTTGTGAGCCACCACACTGGGCTCTTTTCACTTAAATTTTATATTTTTTAGCTTTCCATGCTTTGTTAAATAGCCCATTTCAAATCACCTCCCAATGACCTGGTGTGTCCTCTGCCCAAAGAGTCTCTCCACTCTGTCAGATACCTCTAATAAACATACTTGTGTACATATACCTGCAAACAGAAATAAAAACCTCTTTACATCTGTGTGGTGGTTATAGTTCCTTGTTTCATTCCATGTGTTAAATATGGACTCACTGACAATACCTAGAGAAGATGTGGTTCAGGAAGTTCTTCTAAAGTAAAACTGCATCCCAGTGCTTAGATTCACAGGCACCATCAGGGTTTCTTGGTTCAGCCACCTTCAACCTCACCACACATCTTTCTGAGGGCAGTGTGCTCATTCTTGAGATTTTCTGCAACAGGCCTGGACAAATTTCTACCCAGACTTAGGTTGCTTCCCATTAGCCCGTCCTGAAATCTATATATTTTGCCTAGCAAGCCATCTCACTTGTGCACGTGGGATGGGAGGTTGGACCTAGGACCTCACACATGGGAGGCAACCACTAAGCTATATCCCTATCTCTACCAGCCACTCCTGAGGTAACGCTTCACTTTAACACTAGAAAAGAAACAGATTTACTTACATTCCTAAGACTAGGTTTACAAAGTAAAACAAAATTCAGTTAGTTGTGGGATGAGAACTTTCTCCCTGGGTTGCTTTATTTTATAATGACTCATTTTAACCAGTTGGTGTCACATTATCATACTGAAAGTTATCAAATATTGTCATAATGACCTTAGAGATCTACTCCTGCTTTTTATTTCTCTCTCTTTTCTTTTTAAAAATTTTTATATATTTAATTAATCTATTTATTTGAGAGAAATAAAAAGAAAAGGAGAGAATGAGTGTTCCAGGGCCCCTAGCCACTGCAAACGAAGTCCAGACAGATGTACCACCTTGTGCATTTGGCTTATGTGGGTACTAGGGAGTGGAACCTGGGTCCTTAGGCTTCGCAAGCAAGCACCTTAACCACTAAGCCATCTCTTCAGCCCTCTTTTTTATTTTAAAGCAGGATCTCATTCTTGTTCAGGCTTATCTGGAGCTCACTCTGTAGTCAGGGCTGGCCTTGAACTAACAATGATCCTCTTACCTCAGCCTCCTGAGTGCTAGGATTAAAGGAATGAGCCACCACCCCTGGCTGTGAGATTTCCTATTTTTATATTTCTCTAATCTCAGTCATGGTCACCTAAATCCTTCCTGGACAATTCTAGGATTAATCATGTCCACAAATGAAGTTATTATAGTAGAGTCAGCACAAAATGAATTTTACCTCATTTCATACTTTAAAAATAATTATTTTGGGGAGGCTGGGAATATGTCTCATCAGTTAAAGTCACTTGCTTGCAAAGCCTGCCAGGTGGGTACAGAAGGTAGCTCAAGTCTAATGTTTGTACTGGTAACAGGCCCTGGTGTGTCCTCCCTACCCCACATGTAAAATAAGTAAATAAATAATTTTTAAATCTTTTATTTTTACTTATTTGAGTGAAAAAGAGAGTGCACGTGAGAAGTTGGGGGAGAGGCACATAGAAAGAGAGAGAGAATGTGCACACCAGGGCCTCTAGCCACTGCAAACAAACTCCAGACACATGCACCCTCTTGTGCATCTGGCTTATGTGGGTACTGGGGAATTGAACCTGAGTCCTTAGGCTTCACAGGCAAGTGCCTTAACCACTAAACAATCTCTCCAGCCCCTTTTAAAAATCTTTTAAAAAATGTTTTTATTTATTTGAGAGCTAGAAACAGAGAGAAAAAGAGTAGTTAAGGAGGGACGGGAGAGAAAGAGAGAGAGGGGAGAGAATGGGTACATTGGAGCCTTTTCTTCACTGTAAATGAACTTAAGATGCATGAGCCACTTTGTTCATCATGGGTACTGAGGAATAGAACACAGACTGGCAGGATCTACAAGCAAGCACCTTTAACTGAGCCATCTCTCCAGCCCAATGAAAAAATTTAAACATTAGGTTTGGATTTATGTATCTCAAAAAAAAAAATGCTGTCTACTTCATTTTGAAGCACTTGATTCAGTGGTGCTGGTTACATTCACAATGCTATTGCAGCCAACACCACTCTCTCCAAAATTTTTTCATCACTCTTGTGATGGTTTACATTGATTGTCAACATGACAGGACCTAGAAACAAGGAAACAAGACTCTGGGCATACCTGTGAGGCATTTTCTTGATTCGATTAATTGAGATGGGAAGGCCCACCTTAACTATGGGCAGCACCATTCCACGGGCTGGGGTCATGAACTACATAAAAAGAAAACTGGGTGACACCAGCATCCATCACTCTCCATTTCCCCACTGTGGACTGAAAGTGACCAGCGGCTTCAAGCTTTTGTTATCATGCCTTCCTTGCCATAATGGACTCTATCCCCTTGAGCTGTATGCATGCTGAAATAAACCCTTCCTTAAGGTGCTTTTGGTCAGGTACTTAGTCACAGCAATGAGAGAGTAACGAATACAACTCCAGACAGAAATGCTGTCATTCAAATCTCATTTATAAAAATAGTTCGTACACACAGCTAACACCACTTTTCAACTTCAATACAAGTCCTAAAAAGCATCACATCTCACCTCTAGAAATGGTGTCTATATTGTCAGGGTTCTTTGAAAAAACAGAATGAATAGACATGGCAAAGTGGATTCGCTAGATTAGCTTCGGCGAAATGGGCTTTGTGGCCCAATGATGGCTGACTGCATACTGGAAGATGATGAGAACCTGGTAGCTGCTCAGTCCATAATGCTGGATGCCTTGGCAGTCCTTACTTGGCCCTGAAGGACTGGAAGATTTAAAGAGAGCTGCTGGTCTTCAAGCCATGTTGGAAGGCTGAAGAAGCTGAGTTCTGAAGTCAGTGAAGGATGTCAGCCACAGGGTAGATACCCTCACGAGCAAGAGCAAAGGCAGCCAAGCAGAAGAACTGTTGTTCCTCAGATCTCGGTATTTATGTACTGCCTCTTGAGCTGCTGCCTACTTTGGGCGAGGGTCTTCCCTCCACGTAATCCTTTGGAGAAATTTCCTCACAGTCCAGCCCAAGAAAATTGTTCATTGCTTGATTTCTGAGCCAATCAAGCTGACAAGATTGACCACTTCAGTACCCTCTTCTACTTGTTAATGTAAAAAAAAATTATTCTTTCTTTCTTTTTCTCTCTTTCTCTCTTTCTTTCTTTCTTTCTCTCTCTCTCTTTCTTTCTTTCTTTCTTTCTTTCTTTCTTTCTTTCTTTCTTTCTTTCTTTCTTTCTTTTTTTTTGAGGTAGGGTCTCACTCGAGCCCAGGCTGACCTGGAATTCACTATGTAGTCGTAGGCTGGCCTCGAGCTCAAAGCCCTCCTCCTGTCTCTGCCTCCTGAGTGCTGGGATTAAAGGCATAAGCCACCAAACCTAATTGTCTTTCTGTTTTCACAGGTTGACATTTAACTTAATTCCACCTCACTTTCATCTTCTCCTAATATAGTTATATTTTAGCTCTCCTGAATTGAACTTTCTAACTTATTAATACACAATCCCTTTTAGTGTCTGTTTCAGCCCTGCCCTGTGAGTTCCTATTTTGTGATATGATTCTTACCTTTCCCTTCCATCATTAAAAACCACATTATGTATTTTTAAAAAATATTTTGTTTTTATTCATTTATTTGACAGAGAGAAAGAAGGAGAGAGAGAGAGATAGAGAGAGGGAGAAAGAATGGGTGCACCAGGGCTTCCAGCCACTGCAAATGAACTCCAGACTCATGCACCACCTTGTGCATCTGGTTTTTGTAGTTTACTGTTGTCTTTTAAATTTTCTTTCTTTTTTTAAAAATTAAGTGAATTTATCTTATAGACTGTTCTGTTATTAAATAGTTTATATAGAAAATATAATCAGAGCTAAAATCACTGCTTAGCAAATGACAGAGTAGATTTCTAAAATTGTTAAATATGACTTAAGTCCAGGTCTGGAGAGTTGGCTTAGCAGTTAAGGCACTTGTCTACAAAGCCTAAGGACCAAGATTCGATTCTCTAGTATCTATGTAAGCCAGATGCACAAGGTAGCACAATTGTCTGGAGTTTGTTTGCAGTGGATAGAGGCCCTGGCACGTCCATTCTCTATCTGCTTCTCTCTCTCTCAAATAAATAAAATATATAGTACAATTAAAAAAATATATGACTTAAGTCCAAAGTCTAGGTGGTGGGCCCTCACCATCTATATAGTCTTTTTTTAAAAAAATATTTTTTAACTTTTTATTTATTTATTTATTTGCAAGCAGAGAGAGAGAGAGAGAGGGAGAGAGGGAGAGAGAGGGAGAGAAGAGAGGCAGACAGAGGGAGAATGGGCATGCCAGGGCCTCTAGCCACTGCAAACGAATTCCAGATGCATGTGCCCCTCACACATCTAGCTTATGTGGGTCCTGGAGAATCGAACCAGGATCCTTTGGCTTTTCAGGCAAACGCCTTAACCACTAAGCCATTTCTCCAGCCCTCTATATACTCTTTACACTCATTTTAGAACTGTAAATTCTAGGATATAATTTATTCATTACCTTTCTTGACAACAGAATTCTAAACAAACACAAAATTAATTTGTGGCCTTGGCACCCTCCTAGTTAACATTTCTTTAGTTAGATTATATGAGCAATGAGACAGTTCAGCAGACTTACTCCCCATTCAATTTACAGGCCTGCCCACATGGCACCTGATTCTTTTGTGAGACCAAAACAGTTCATCAGATTCCAGGTATATTTAGCAGAAGTATAAAAATCATACAAATGTTAGCATGTCTTCAACCCATTATGGAAATATATTTGAAGAAATAGAGTACTCAGTGCATATCATGAGGGCTACCTTAAACCAAAGCATCATTTATTACATTTTCAAACATTGTCATGGTCTCTCACACCTTATACAAATCTGGTCCTAGACCAGAGACTTTAGTATCATTTCAAAGAACATATAGATGTTCATATACATATTTCTTTTAAAATAATGTTTAAAAGTTTACACAATTCTGCAAGGTGTGGTGGCACACACTTAATCCTAGCACTCGGGAGGCAGAGGTAGGAGGATCACCATGAGTTTGAGGCCACCCTGAGATTGCATAGCGAATTCCAGGTCAGTCTGAGCTAGAGTGAGACCCTACCTCGGAAAAAAAAATAATGACATATTAGACTCACAAGACATACCCATTTTCTCAACTTAGTCCATTAAGGCCATTTTTCTAACTGACCAGGGTTGAGAAGCCTGATGCCATTTTGAATCTTTGTAAGTGGTATTTCCAATTCTCTAGGAAGCTTTTAGGATCTTCCCTTAGGAAGGGCAGGGGGTGGGTAGGGAGGTTTTAATTCAAAAGCTGAAATTTTCAGGTATGAAGGCTTATGTTAGGCTTATGTTGTTTTCAATTTTCCTTTTCTTTGAACCTTATCAGTCAAAAATTAGAGCACTTACATTGCTTTTAAAAGTTTTCTGATATATTTTCTCATATTCTGGAGTTAATCTTTTAACTTTTTTGATTCTAATAACAATTATTTGCTCTCAAATTTCACTTTCCAAGTATTTTTTAAAAATAAATTAACATGATTTATTATTTTATTACGTACTTTAATTTGAAAAAACCCTAAGCCCAAAATACACATGACCTACCATCAGGAAGGGAGTCGAGTTCACATCTCTTATTTTAGACCTGGGACATGAGATATATATATATATATAAACTGTATTTAGTTTTTATGCATACCCATACATGCTTATTTCCATTCAAGTACTTCCCATACCTACTATAAACATGGAACTTCAAAGAGCAGGTGACTAAAGAGTTTGTGCCTCTTGTTAGCCATAAATAGTGATTGCAATTATCTAATTACTTTTTTCTTCCTAGATTTTATTCAAAGTTTTATTCTCTGAAATGGGTGCATTTAAAAAGAAAAGTGTCCTTATCACTTTTCTATAAAACTTGTTTGGATGAGTACTAAGGGAAAAATATAAATTTTAAAGGAAATTATTATTATGTTTTATGAAAGAGTGGGAGGACTACATTTCAGCAAATAACCAAAACAATTGTTAACGAACTCAATAAAAGGAAAACTTGGTTATGTTCCTAAATTAAAAAAAAAAGGCAGCTTGACTGGAGTGATGGTTTAGTGGTTAAGGGGCTTGCCTGGGATGCCTGAGGACCCAGGTTCAATTCTCCAGTACCCACAAAAGCCAGATGCACAAGGTAGCACACTCATCTGGACTTTGTTTGCAGTGGCTACAGGCCATGGTACACCCATTCTATCATCTATCTATCTATCTATCTATCTATCTATCTATCTATCTATCTATCTATCTATCTATCATCTATCTATCTATCTATCTATCTATCTATCTATCTATCTATCTATCTATCATCTATCTATCTATCATCTATCTATCTATCTATCTATCAATCTATCTATCTATCTATCTATCTATCTATCATCTATCTATCTATCATCTTTCTTCCTGCCTCCCTCTCTCTCTAATAAATAAATTTAAAAATATTTTTTAAAAAAGGTAGCATCCGTGGCTGGAGAGATGGCTCGGCAGTTAAGGCACTTGATTGTAAAACCTGATGGCCTGAGTTCAATTCTCCAGTACCCATGTAAAGCCAGATGCACAAAGTGGTGCATGTGTCTGGAGTTCATTTGTTTGCAGGAGGCCCATTCTCTCTCCCTCTCTCACCTTGCAAATAAAAAGCAAAAACAGCAATCCTGTTTTTGTTATCTGCTAAATACACCTCCCCACCAAGGATACACAGTGCCTTAGTGTAAAAGAATGGGTAATGGCATTACAAATCAATACAACCAGGAAACCAGCAGGTGTCATGTTGTAATATCTGACAAAATAGACGTGTAACACCAGAAAGTCTTCATATCACAAGATTCTTAGCCCACCACATCTTTAAAACCTCTTTTACCATATTTTGTAACCCTTCCCAGTGGGAATGAGGATATTTTTGGAGTCCTACTGCAGCTTGTACAGGGAAAAAAAATAATTATTTAGTCTGGGGACTTCCAGCTAAGATGGAAGCATAGTAGCCATGCCAAAGCAGCCAGGGGGTGGAAAATGCAGAAAAGCAATGAAATACACTCTTCTACTAAAATGTAAAGGTGTATAAGGAATTATCAACCACAGCAGAGTATCAGGAGGGACCCAGAGCTTCTAGCCAGCAGGAAACCAGCCAGAATCAGCTCCTGCCCTTGTGCCAGTGGCCCTGATCTGAATTCCCACTGGGCTTGGTGCAGAGCCACAGGAGCAGAAGCCAGGTGAAGGGATTTTCCATTCTCACCAGCCTCCTCAAACAGTCAAGAAACCTGAAGGGGAAGACAGCAAGGACAAGCTGAGAAGCTGCTGAAGGAGATCAAAGTGGAACTAGCTGGGGCTGGAGAGATGGCTTAGCAGTTAAGGCATATGCCTGCAAAGCCTAAGGACCCTGGTTTGATTCTCCAGGTCCCATGTAAGCCAGATACACATGGTAGCGTATAAGTCTGGAGGTCATTTGCAGTGGCTAGAGGCCCTGGCATGCCCATTCTCTCTCTCCCTCTCTCTGTCTCTAATAAATAAATAAATAAAATCTTAAAACAAATTGGACTAGCTGAGCATCTCTGGTACCACTCCAGGCATCCTGCACAGCCTCCTCTCTCCCAACTGCCAGTGCCACAAACACCAGAGAACTCATCCACCCCCCGCCACACAGTATCTAGCACAATCAGAATACCAGACCCAGCAGCACAAGCAGCCTAACCAAGTCCACAGCTCAACAGAGAGGGACTAGGTGGGCACTCAGCATAGGTGAGATTGGCAGCCATCCCAAAAGGTAACAGTGTCTACCTACAAAAAGCCAGGTACATAGGTCTGCACTGGAAGTGCTAATCTCACTTTCCATGTCAGGACAGGTTATGTGTTAGATTTGATTGATGTGTTACCATTCTCAAATAGGCTGGATTTTAGTGTTGACACATTTCCCAATTTAGAGGGTCTTTGTCTTTTTCTTTTCTCATTATTGGGGTGAAGGGATCATTCAACCCCAGGCTGACCTGTAACCCATTTCAGACCAGAAATATCAGCCTCCCAGTGGACGGGATTAAGGGTGTGGGGCAACACACACACCCTTAGGGACTTTGACTTTATTAGACTATCTGTTTGTATTAATCCCCACTCTTGCATAAATACTCTGTGCTGGTTGAATGTGTATATTTCTCAGTTGAATTTTAGAATTTGCCTGTATTTTGCTTCATCCAGCCTACTACAATACTTGCATAGCTTGCAAACTCAGCACCTAGGGTTACTTCTGCTGTTACTTGGGAGTAACATAACAGCCACATCTGGCACATTAATCTCCTATCCTGAAGGTATATAAAGTTGGATTTACACATCTAAGAATACTGCAGATAATTAGAAAACCCAAGCATCAAATTAACTCAAGATGCAAAAATCTGTAAATTATAATACAAGAAACAGAAAAAATCAAGACAATACAATTTCACAAAAAATACAAATCAGTGAGACTGATTTAGATGAAATGCCTGACAAAGAATTCAAAAAAATGATTATATCTATGTTCAAAGAAATCAATTGCCATTTTCACAAAATTAATTCTACCTATCCAGGATCATGAGAGGTCTTTCCATTATCCCAAGTCCTCCTCGATTTCTTTCTTCAGTATTTTTATGTTTTCATTATATAGGTCTTTCACATCCTTGGTTAGTGTTGTTCCAAGGTATTCAATTTTTTTGTTGTTATTGAAAATGGCACAGCCTCACTGATTTCTTTCTTTGTATATTTGTATTTTTGCATATTTGTCCTTTGCAAATAGAACAGCTACTGATTTTTGTGCATTGATTTTGTATCCTGCCACTCTGCTGAAGGAATTCATCAACTTTAGAAGTTTTGAGATGGAGACTTTTGGGTCACTTATATATAGGATAATGTCATCTGCAAATAAAGCTAACTTGACTTCTTCCTTACCAATTTGAATCCATTTTATTTCTTTCCCCTATATTATTGCTTGGGCTAGTGCTATGTTGAAGAGCAGTGGTGAGAGTGGGCACCTCTGTCTTGTTCCTGATATCAGTGGGAACTCCTTGAGTTTTCCCCCATTAAGTATATTGAGAATGGGTTTTAAGAGCTTTATATGTAGCCTTTATTGTGTTGAGATATAAACCCTCCATGCTTATTCTTTCCACGGTTTTGATTATGAAGTGGTGTTGTATTTTGTCAAAGGCCTTCTCTGCATCAATTGAGATGATCATGTGGTTCTTATGGTTAAGTTTATTTTTGTGGTGTAGTACATTGACCAATTTCCAAATGTTAAACCACCCCTGCGTCTCTGGATGAAGCCTATTTGATCTAGGCGGGTAATGCTTTTGATGTATTGTTGAATTTGGTCTCCAAGGATTTTGTTCAGGATCTTTGTATCTAAGTTCATTAGGGAAATAGGCCTATAGTTTTCTTTCCTTGTTGCATCTCTGTCTGGCTTTGGTATTAGGGTGATTCCAGTTTCATACAAGGAGTTGGGGAGCATTCCCTGGTCTCTGATTATGAGAAACAGTTTGAGAAAAAATGTTTTCAGTTCTTCAATGAAGGTTTGATAGAATTCAGCTGGGAAGCCATTCAGCCCTGGACTTTTTTGTTTGTTTGTTTGTTTTTTTCAAGGTAGGGTCTCACTATAGCCCAGGCTGACCTGGAATTCACTATGTAGTCTCAGGGTGGCCTCGAACTCATGGTGATCCTCCTACCTCTGCATCCCTAGTGCTCGGATGAAAGGTGTGCGCCACCACGCCCAGCTTAAATTACCTTTTCAACCTTCGTGGATGTGATAGGCTTGTTTAGGAGCTTAATTTGCTCTGAGTATAGTTTTAGTAGGTGGTATGTGCCTAGGAATTCATCTGTTTATTCCAGATTATTCAATTTTGTGGAGTAGAGATTTTGGAAATATGCCTTGATGAATCTTACAATTTCATTGATGGCTGTTGTGCTTGCTCATTTTTCATTTCTGATTTTTTTTTATTTGAGACTTCTCCTTTTTTTTTTTTTTTTTTTGATCATATTGGTCAGGGGTTTGTCAATCTTGTTTATTTGTTCAATGAACCAGCTCTTCATTTCATTGCTTTTAAAAACTGTTTTCTTGGGCTGGAGAGATGGCTTAGTGGTTAAGGCGCCTGCCTCCTAAGCCTAAGAACGCTGGTTCCAATCTCCAGCGGTTCCAATCTCCAGGTCCCACGTTTAGCCAGATGCAAAGTGACGCAAGGGTGCAATGCTGCACTTGCCCACAAGGGGGCGCTCACATCTGGATTTCGTTCACAGCAGCTGACAGACTGCTGACATGCCCATTCCCTATCTGTCTCCCTCTTCCTCTCTCTCTCTGTCTGTCTCTCTCTAAAAATAAAAAAAAACTGTTTTCTTAGCTTCCAATTCATTAATTTCTGATCTAATCTTATGTCTTTCCATCCGGAGCTCTTTGGGTTGGATTCTTCTTGTTTTTCCAGTGCCTTTATTAATTTTATTAATTTTGGTTATTAATTTTGGATCTCTCTGTCTTTGTAATGAAGGCATTTAGGGCTATGAATTTTCCCCTTAACACTACCTTCATTGCATCCCATAAGTTTTGGTAGGCTGTGTTTTCATTATCATTCAATTCTGGGAATTTTACAATTTCTTTTTTGATTTCTTACATGACTCATTCATTGTTTAAAAGTGTGTTGTTTAGTGTCCAGGAGCTGGTGGAGTTCTTGATGTGTTTCTTGTTCTTAATTTCTAGTTTTAAAGCATTGTTATCTGACATAATGCAGGAAGTTACTTCAATTTTCCTGACTTTATGAAGGCACAGTTTATGTCCTAATATATGGTCAATTTTGGAGAAGGTTCTGTGGGATGCTGAGAAGAATGTATATTCTGTAGAGTTGGGGTGGAAAGTTCTGTAGATATCTGTTAGGTCTAGTTGATCTATGATGTTGTTGAGCTCTATTATTTCCCTGTTGATTTTCTGTTTGGAGGATCTGTCTATTGATGATAGTGGAGTACTGAAGTCTCTGACTATGATGGTGTTGGTGTTTATTTCTGTTTTATTGTTGAGTAGATTCTGTTTTATAAACTGTGGTGCCCCTGTGATTGGCACATATATATTTATGATTGTGATGTGCTCATGTTGGATCATTCCCATGATGAGTAAGAAGTGCCTTCTTTGACCTTTTTTATTGCTTTTGCTTTGAAGAATATTTTTTAATAAGTAGTCACACTTTTATTATTTTATTTATTTTTGGAGAGAGACACAGAGAGAGACAGACAGAGAGGGAGAGGGAGACAGGTAGAGATGGGCGCGCCAGCAGTCTCTCAGCTGCTGTGAATGAAATCCAGATGTGTGTGCCCCCTTGTGGCCAAGTGCATCTGGCTAAACATGGGACCTGGAGATTGGAACTGGGTTCTTAGGCTTAGCAGGCAGGCACCTTAACCGCTAAGCCATCTCTCCAGCCCTGCTTTGAAGAATATTTTATCAGATATTAATATAGCAACACCCACTTGTTTTTTAGTTCCATTTTTTTGAATATCATTTTCCAACCTTTTACCCTGAGGAGGTGTCTATCTTTAGTGGTGAGGTGGGTTTTTTGAAGACAACAGATAGACGGGTCCAGATTTTTGATCCATCCTGTTAACCTGTATCTTTTGATGGGTGTGTTAAGACCATTAATATTTAAGGTTATTACTGTGAGGTTTGAGTTAATTCCTGGCATGTTGCTGTGTTTTATGGGGTTTGATGCTTTCTTGTGTTTGTAATATTTTGGCTCTGGTCTGTTTTGGTTATTGTGATCTTCTTGTTGGCTCTTGAGATTGGTTGTTTGACTGTTCTGTGTGAAGTAGACTCTCGAATATTCTGGGTAGGTTTGGCTTCATGTTCATATAATCATAGAGTTGACTTTTTTTCATAGAAAGTTTTTTTCACCATCTATTTTGAGGAATACTTTTGCTGAGTAGCTTGAGTTGGAAGCCATAGTTTTTTTAGACTTTGACATGTTCTATACCAGACCCCTCTGGCTTTCAGGGTTTCCATTGAGAAATCTGATGTAATTCTGGTGGGATTGCCTTCATATGTATGAGTTGTTTCTGTCTTGCTGCTTTTAACACTCTCTCTTTGTTTTCATTGTTAAGAGTTTTTACTATGATTTGTCTTGGAGAGTTTCTTCTTTGGTCCTGCCTGGTGGGCTTCTTGAATCTGGATGGGTCTCTCTTTTGAGAGATTCAGAAAATTTTCTTCAATAATTTTGTTGAATATGTTCTCTATGCCTCTTGCCTAGATTTCATCTCCTGTTATACCCATGATCTGGGTGTTTGGTTGTTTTAGGGTATCCCACATTTCTCTCATATTCTGTTCACTTGATTTTTTTTTCACTTTTTTTTATTGACAACTTCTATACTTACATAGAAAAAAATGCATGATATCCCCCCCCTTCCCCATTCCCCTTTAGAACTCCAATCTCCATCATATCCCCTCCCTCCCCTCCCTCTCTTCATTAATCTCTCTTTTGATTTGATGTCATCATCTTTTTCTTCTATTATGAGGGTCTTGCGAAGGTATTGCTAGGCACTGCAAGGTCATGGATATCATGGACAATTTCTGTTTGAACAGTTGCATTGTAAGGAGTCGTACCCTTCCTTTGGCTCTTCCATTCTATCTGCCCCCTCTTCTGCAATGGGCCCTGAGCCTTGGAGGGTGTGACAGAGTTGTTTCAGTGCTGGACACGCCTCCATCCCTTCTTCTCAGCACTATGTTGCCTTTTGGGTCATCCCAGTGGTCATCACCATCTGAAAAGAGAAGCTTCTCTAAGCAGAAGTGAGAGTAGTATTAATATGTGAATATGAAGATTAGGGCAGCTTGGTGGGAATAATATATACATTTAACCAGACAAGCGCAGGCTTTATACCCCTAAGGCTCAGGACCTCCCCTGCCATAGACTTTTGCTTAGGTTTTTCAGTACCAGGTATATATTCCCTCCCACAGAGAGGGCCTTCAGTCCAATTATGGAGCAGTTGCTAACTCCTAGAGCAGATATGCCACTATTGCACACGTTCAGTCATTGGGCTTGTATGGCCAAACTTGAATATTCAGCGTCCACTGTTTTCACTGCTGATGACTTCTGTCTCCCATAGGGCTGCATGCAGTGCAGCTTTTTTCCAGCTTTCAGTTGGCTGGTCTACAGGGAGAAGGTTTTCTGCTCAGTACCAGCTTGCTTTCTCAGTGACCTTGCCTCTCAGGCAAGAGTTGTCTTCAGCAATAGGGTCTTATCATCTGTTTCTCAAGGGCAACCAAGGGCTTTGGCAATAGCCTTTAATGTTTTGGAGGCTACCAGGACCTCCTTGGCCAACAACTCACTGGAAGGTATCCCATCCCAGGCACTGAAAATTTTCCAGTAACAGTCTACAGCTTCTAGATGTGCCATTATTCAAAAAAGTAGGTTTACATGAGTCTTATTCACACTATCTTGCATTTTGGTTGACCCTCCCCTGCCCTTCTTTTACACATTCTCTTCCCATGGCCTTGCTTAGGCCATTCCCCTCCCTGTAATCTGTTCTTCTACTTACATATATGCAATACCATACACTTAAGTCCTTCCCTTTCTTCCCTCCCTTATAGCCTTTTACCAGATTACTGGTTTCTGGTACCTATTTTTGGTTCCAGTTCACACACAAGTCTATACATTTGTAGCTAAGATCCACATATGAGAAAGAACATGTGATGTTTGGCTTTCTGAGCCTGGGTTACCTCACTTAGTATAATCCTTTCCAGATACATCCATTTCCCTGAAAATTTCATAATTTCATTTTTCTTTACCACTAAATAGAACTCCATTGTGTAAATATACCACATCTGTATTATCCATTCATCTGTGGAGGGACATCTAGGCTGGTTCCATTTCCTAGCTATTGTGAATAGAGCAGCAATAAACATGGTTGTGCAAGTATCTCTAAGGTAGTGAGAAGAGTCCTTTGGATATATGCCTAGGAGTGCTATAGCTGGATCATATGATAAATATATTTTTAGCTGTCTCAAGAACCTCCACACTGATTTCCACAATGGCTGGACCAGATTACATTCCCACCAACAGTGTAGAAGTGTTCTTTTTCCGCATCCACGCCAACACTTATTGTCATTTGTTTTCTTGATGGTAGCTATTCTGACAGGAGTGAAATGGAATCTCAAAGTGATTTTAATTTGCATTTCCCCGATGGCTAAGGATGTGGAACACTTTTTTAGATGTTTATATGCCATCAGTATTTCATCTTCTGAGAACTCTCTATTTAGTTCCATAGCCCATTTTTTAACTGGGTTGTTTGATTTCTTATTATTCTGTTTGTTGAGTTCTTTAAATATTCTGGATAGTAATCCTCTGTCAGATGTATAGCTGGCAAAGATTTTCTCCCATTCTGTAGGTTGTCTTATTGCTCTATTCACAGTGTCCTTTGC
This sequence comes from Orientallactaga sibirica, assembly GCA_036365145.1. NCBI lineage: Eukaryota > Metazoa > Chordata > Mammalia > Rodentia > Dipodidae > Orientallactaga > Orientallactaga sibirica. Next base: position 132,578 of record JAEOAD010000556.1, on the reverse strand, counting down.
TGAACAGAAGCTTTGTAATTTCATGAGGTCCCAGTGGTTGATTAGTGGTTTTATTCCCTGAGCAATTGGGGTTATATTCAGAAAGTCCTTGTCTATGCCAATATGTTGAAAGGTTTCCCCTACCTTTTCCTCTAGCAGTTTCAGAGTTTCAGGTCTGATATTAAGGTCCCTGATCCACTTGGACTTGACTCTTGTGCATGGAGAGAGAAAAGGGTCTATTTTATCCTTTTACATACAGATGTCCAGTTTTCCCAGCACCACTTGTTGAAGAGTCTGTCTTTTCTCCAATGAATATTTTTGGCATTTTTGTCAAAAATCAGGTGGCTGTCGCTGCCTGGGTTAATATTTGGGTCTTCTATTCTGTTCCATTGATCTACCTGTCTGTCCTTGTGCCAGTACCATGCTGATTTATTACTATGGATTTGTAATATAACTTAAAATTGGGTATGGTAATACCACCAGCCTGATTTTTGTTGCACAAAATTGTTTTGGCTCTTCAAGGTTTTCATGTTTCCAGATGAATTTTAGGATGGTTATTCTATTTCTGTGAAGAATGCTATTGGGATTTTAATGGGAATCACATTAAATGTGTAGATTGCTTTTGGTAAGATTGACATTTTCACAATATTGATTCTTCCAATCCAGGAGCATGGGATGTCTTTCCATTTCCTTGTGTCTTCTGCAATTTGTCCCTCAAGTTTTTTTTTTTTTTGTTTTGTTTTTGTTTTTGGTTTTTGGTTTTGCGAGGTAGGGTCTCACTCTGGTCCAGGCTGACCTGGAATTAACTATGTAGTCTCAGGGTGGCCTCGAACTCTCGGCGATCCTCCTACCTCTGCCTCCCAAGTGCTGGGATTAAAGGCATATGCCACCACGCCCGGCACTCAAGTTTTTTTTTTTTTAATATTTTAAAAATTTATTTATTATAGAGAGAGAGACAGACAATGGGTGCACCAGGGCCTCCAGCCACTGCAAACAAACTCCAGACGCATGTGCCACCTTGTGCATCTGGCTTACATGGGACCTGGAGAATCGAACCTGGGTCCTTAGGCTTCGCAGGCAAGCACCTTAATCACTAAGCCATCTCTTCAGCCCCTCAAGATTTTTTAAAGTTCTCATTGTAGATATCCTTCACTTCCTTGGTTTAGTTTATTCCAAGGTTTTTTTTTTTTTTCTTTTTTTGAGGCAATTGTGAATGGGAGAGATTCCCTGATTTCATCCTCTGAATGTTTGTTGTTACTGTATAGAAAAACTACTGATTTCTGTGTAATTATTTTGTACCCTGCTACATTGCTGAAAGTGTTTATTAGCTCTAACAGTTTTCTGGTAGAGTCTTTAGGGTCTGTTATGTATTGAATCATATCATCTGCAAATAATGATAATTTGATCTCTTCCCTTCCAATTTGTATCCCTTTTATGAGTGTCTCTTGCCTTATTGCTATAGCTAAAACTTCCAGTACTATATTAAATAGAAGTAGAGAAAGTGAACACCCTTGTCTTGTTCCTGAATTTAGAGGAAAATCTTCAAGTTTTCCCCATTTAGTATTATGTTGGCTGTAGGTTTGTCATAAATAGCATTTATTATGTTGAGATATGTTTCTTCTATTCCCAGTTTCTGTAATACTTACACCATGAAGGGGTGTTGGATTTTGTCAAATGCCTTTTCTGCATCTATTGAGATGACCATGTGATTTTTGTCCTTCAGACCATTTATATGGTGTATTACATTTATGGATTTGCACATATTGAACCATCCCTGCATCTCTGGGATAAAGCCTACTTGGTTGGGTGAATAATCTGTCTGATATATTCTTGTATTCTGTTTGCTAGTATTTTGTTGAGAATTTTTGCATCTATGTTCATGAGGTAGATTGGTCTGTAATTTTCTTTTTTTGATCTCTCTTTGTCTGGTTTGGGTAGCAGGGTGATGCTGGCTTCATAGAAGGATTTTGGTAGAATTCCTTCCTTTTCTATTTTATGGAAAAGTTTGAGAAGCATTGGTGTTAGATATTCTAGGAATTCAGCAGTGAATCCATCTGAGCCTAGGCTTTTTTAGTTGGGAGATTTTTGTAACTGTTTGGATCTCTGTAGTTGTTATAGGTCTATTTACATGGTTTATCTCATCTTGATTTAAATTTGGTAGGTCATATGAATCAAGGAAATTATCCATTTCCTTCAGGTTTTCAAACTTAGAGGCATATATATTCTTAAAGTATGTCCATATGATTTTCTGAATTTCTTTGGTATTTGTTGTGATGTTGCCTTTTTCATCTCTAATTTTATCAATTTTTGTCTCTTCTCTCTTTTGGTCAGATTTGCTAAGGGTTTGTCAATCTTGTTTATCCTTTCAAAGAACCAACTCTTTGTTTCATTGATTTTTTTATTGTTTTTTTTTTTTTTTTTGGTTTCCATTTTGTTAATTTCTGCCCTAACGTTTATTATTTTTTCCTGTCTACTGATTTTTGGTTTGCCTTGTTCTTCTCTTTCTAAGGCCTTAAGGTGAAGCATTAAATTGTTTAGTTGTGAACTCTCTAATTTCTTAATATAGGCACTTAGAGCTATAAATTTCCCTCATAGGACTGCCTTCATTGTGTCCCAAAGGTTTTGGTATGTTGTATTCTCATCATCAATTGATTCTATGAATTTCTTGATTTCCTTTTTAATTTCTTCAATGACCCATACATCGTTCAATAATGTACTCCATGAATTTCTGTATGCTCTGTAGTTTTCTTGTTGCTGATTTGCAGTTTAATCCCATTGTGGTCATATAGCATACAAGGGATTATTTCAATTTTCCTGTATTTGTTAAGATTTGATTTGTGTCCAATTATATGTTCTATTTTATAGAATGTCCCATGTGCTGCTGAGAAAAATGTATATTCTGCAGCATTTGGATGGAATTTTCTGTATATATCTGTTAGGTCCATTTATTCCATGATATCATTTAATGCAGATGTCTCTCTGTTTATATTTTGCTGGGTAGACCTGTCAAATGATGACAGTGGGGTATTGAAGTCACCCACTATTATTGTGTTAGGAGTTATCTCTGGTCTAATAGTGTTTATTTGATGAAATTGGGAGCCTCCATGTTAGGAGCATATATGTTTAGGATTGTAATGTCATCCTGTTGGAGTGTTGCTTTAATTAGTATAAAGTGACCTTCTTTATCTTTCCTCACTAATGTTGGTTTGAAGTCTATCCTGTCAGAAATTAGGATAGCAACCCCTGCTTATTTCCTAGGCCCATTTGCTTGACATACCTTTTACCAACCTTTCACCCTAAGAAGGTTTCTATCTTTTATTGAGAGGTGAGTTTCCTGGAGGCAACAGATGGTAGTATCCTGCTTTTTAATCCAGTCTGCACATCTGTATCTTTTGGTTGGGGCATTGAGGCCATTGATATTAAGAGTTATTATTGAAAGATACGTATTTATTCTCACCATTTTTCTTGTTTTGTAGTTCTTCCTGTTTTCACTTTACTCACTTGTTTTAACTGTTTTTTGAGTATGGTTTATTTTTTCCTATTTCCTGCTGTGTGTGTTTTGCTTTCTTTTCAGCATGAATGATTCCTGAAAGTATTTTCTGTAGAGCTGGTTTAGTTGCCATAAATTCCTTTAGCCTGTCTTTGTTGTGGAATGTCCTTATTTCTGCATCAATTTGGATAGATAGCTTTGCAGGATAAAGTGATCTTGGTTGACAGATTTTATCTTTCAGAACTTGGAATACATCACTCCAGGCCTTTCTAGCTTTTAATGGTCGTGTTGAGTAATCTGCTGTGATCCTGATGGTTTTCCCTTTGAAGGTCACTTGCTTTTTCTCTCTAACTGCTTTCAATATATTTTCTTTGGCTTGCATGTTTAGTAGTTTAACTATAACAGGTCAAAAAGAGGATCTTTCTAGGTTTTGTCTGTTTGGTGTTCTAAAAGCTTCTTGTATCTTCATTGGCATTTCTTTCCCAATTTGTGGAAAATTTTCTTCTATGATTTTGTGGAAAACACCTACTAAGCCTCTGGATTGAAATTCTTCCCCTTCTGCTATACCTTGAATTCTTATGTTTGATCTCTTCATAGTGTCCCAGATGTCTTGAAGTTCCCATTCATACCTTTCTATTAGCTTGTCTTTGCCTTTGTTGGACTGTATTAGGTCTGCCACCTGGTCTTCTAGTTTAGATATTCTGTCCTCTCCTTCGTCCATTCTACTGGTGAGACTTCCCACAGAGTTTTTTATTTCACTGACTGTGTTCTTCAGAGCTAGGATTTCAGCCTGGTCTTAATTCAGTATTTCTATTTCCTTATTCATGTCCTATAATGACCTTTTAATTTCATTAAGCTGTTTTTCTGTATTCTCTTTTAAGAGTTTGTTTTCTTCTTTAATTCCTTTATTTTCTTCTCTGATTCCTTTCATTTCTTCTTTTATTTCTTCTTTCATTTCTTTGAGTATAGATAACATCATTCTTTTGAAATCTTTGTCAGGAATTTCATCTAAAACAGTCTCGTTGGTGAACAATTCTGGTGGATTTGTAATTTTTTTGTGGGATTGCATTGTCTTGATTCTTTGTGTTTCTTGTATTATAATGTAGTAACTTTTGCATCATGGATTGATTTGATGCTTAGGTTTTCTATTTATCTGCAGTATTCTTAGGTGTGGTGATCCACCTTTATATTCTTTCAGAATATGAGTTTAAGGTACCAAGTGTAGCACTTGTACCCAAGTCCAACCTCAGAAGTAATCCTAGCTGTTGAATTTGCTTATTAAGCAAGTATTGTAGTGGACTGGTGGAACAATTTACTGGCAAGTTCTAAACTTCAACTGAGAAAAATACACATTCAATTAAAATGAGCACAGAGTATACAAGTGCAGAAATTAAAACAAACAGTCTGATAAGGTCAAAATCCCTAAGGGTGTGTGTTGCTCTACACCCATAACCCTGTCAGCTAGGAGATAGAGGATTTTGTTCTGACTTTGGTTCCAGGTCAGCCTGGAACTGGACCAGACCCTATCCCCAATAATGACAAAAGCAAAAGATAAAGGCCCTCTAAATCTAAAAGTATTACAGGCAGCAATATTAAACGCCCCATATTCAGCTTATTTGAAAATGGTAAGGCCAACTACAAATATGTAACCCATAACCTGCCCTGCCCTGACCTGGAAAGAGAGATTAGCACTTCCAATGCAGTCCTATGTACCTTTTTTTTTTTTTTTTTTTTTTTTTTTTTTTTTGTCAGCTGGCCTTGTTACCTTTTGGTGTGGCTTCCAAACTCACCAATGCTGAATGCCCACCTCTTTCCCTGAGCTATGGAGCTTGACTCAGTTGTGCTGGATCCGCTGCTGGTGATGTGCTACAGACCTTAGCTTGCCTCCACAGTGCTGGATACACTGCTGCTAGTTGCTGATTGCTGGCAGGCCGCCATGGTTCTGATGGTTGGGGGATGAGTGAGTTCAGGGAGCCTGTAGTTGCTCACACTGTTCCCCTGTATCTCTTTCAGTAGTTCAGGGCTCTGTGAGGAGACTGATGAGGTTGGAAAGTCCCCTTTTTTGGTCTCTATTTCTGCTGCTAGGCACACCCGGTGGGTTAGGGTCATGGTGGCTCACAGCAGTGGTGGTGGCTCAGCAGTTTGGGGCGGCAGCTTGGGGCCACAGCTTGGGGCCACTGTGGACTGGGCTGCCGTGGGTTGGGCTGCAAGGTCCACAGTGGGATTCTGGTCATCTGCTTTTCTGCTGTTTCCCAGAAAAAATATTCTGCTCTTTTCAGAAGAAGAGTGTAGTTTTGCTTAACTCCCTCCCTGATCTGGTTTAGTGTGGCTCCTATGCTGCCATCTTACCCAGAAGTCAAAAAATGGAATTTTAAAATTTTCAGGGAAATGGATTGATCTGGAAAGGATTATACTAAGTGAGGAAACCCATGCCTAGAAAGACAAATGATGCATGTTCTCTCTCATATGTGGATCTTAGCTACAAATGTTTAGATTTATATGTGAGTTGGAGTAAAAATTGGTAGCACAGGCCAGTAAACTATAAAGAGAAAATAAGGGAGGTAGGAGAGGGAAGGATTTAAGGAGAGAGTAGTGTACATGTGCAAGTAGATAAACAGATTTCTGGGGGTGTAATGTCCTACATGAACTCAGGGGAATGGATTGAATAAGGAATAAAGGAAGGGTGTGAGAAGAGTAATCAAAATTTAAGATGTCAGGCTGGATAGATGGCTTAGTGGTTAAGGAACATGCCTGTGAAGCCTAAGGACCCCAGTTCAATTCTCCAAGTCCCATGTAAGCCAGATGCATATGGTGGCACATGTGTTTGGGGTTCGTTTACAGTGGCTAGAAACCCTGGTACATCCATTCTCACACTCTCCCTTTCTCTGTTGCAAATAAATAAATAAATAAATAAATAAATAAATAAATAAATAAATAAATAAAATTTAAGATGTTATGAATAGCTGTGTGAGAACTTACTTTTTTGGATTATGGTACACCCAGAGCCATATATTGTTACTAGAAGAAATTCAGTGCCAGGGATGGGATACCTTCCAGTGATTTGTTGACCAGGGATGAAGCCTACTTAATCAAGGTGGATTAATGCTTTTGAGGTATTTTTCAATTATGTTTGTGAGGATTTTGTTCAGGATCTTTGCATCTAAATTCATCAGGGATATAGGCCTATAGTTTTCTTTTCTTGTTGCATCTCTGTCTGGTTTTGGTATTAAGGTGATGTTAGCTTCATACAAGGAGTTGGGGACAATTATGCAAAACAGTTTGAGAAAAACTGGTTTCAGTTCTACAATGAAGGTTTGATAGAATTTGGCTTAGAAACCATCCAGTCCTGGCATATTCTTTTTGGGGAGGTTCTTGATTACCTTTTCAATTATCCATGGATGTTATAGGTTTGTTTGGGAGATTAATCTGCTCTGAGTTTAGTTTTGGTAGGTGATATGTGGCTAAGAATTCATCTGTTTCTTCCAGATTATCCAAATGTGTGGAGCAGAGGTTTTGGAAGTATTCCCTGACGATTCTTCCAATTTCATTGATGTCTGCTGTGACCTCTCCTTTTTCATTTCTAAATTTGTTAATTTGAGTTATCTTTTTTTTTTCCACTTGATCAAATTGGTCAATCTTGTCTATTTTTTCTAAGAACCAGCTCTTCATTTCATTGATTTTTAAATTGCTTTCTAATTTTTGAATTCATTAACTTCTGCTCTGATATTATTTCTTTCTGTCTGGAGCTCTTAGGGTTGGATTCTTCTCGTTATTCCAATGCCTTTAGGTGGACAGTTAGGTTATTAATTTGGGATCTCTCTGTTTTTGTTATGAAGGCATTTAGTGCTATGAATTTCCCCCTTAGGACTGCCTTCATTGTGTCCTATAAGTTTAGTAGGTTGTGTTTTCATTATCATTCAATTCTAGGAATTTTACAATTACTTTTTTTATTTCTCCCATAACCCATTGTGTTTTCAGTCTCCAGAAGCTTTAAATCAATTTTCCTGAATTTATGGAGGCACACTTTATGGCCTAATATGTGGCCTAATATTGGAGAAAGTTCCATGGGCTGCTGAGAAGAATGTGTATTCTGTTAGAATTGGGGTGAAAAATTCTGTAGATGTCCATTAGGTCTAGTTGATCTATGGTGTTGTTGAACTCTGGTATTTCCCTGTTCATTTTCTGTTTGGATGATCTGTCTTTGATGATAATGGAGTATGCAGGTCCCCAACTATAGTGATGTTAGTGTTTATTTCTGTTTTGTTTTCAAGTCGGTTTTGTTTTATGAACTGTGATGCACCTGTGTTTAGCACATGTAGATTTATGATTGTGATGTCCTCATGTTGGATCATTCCCTTAATGAGTAATAAATGGCCTTCTTTTTTCTTTTTGATTACTTTTGAAGTCTATTTTATTGGATATTAATGTCACAACACCTGCTTGTTTCTTATTTCTATGTGCTTGGAATATCATTTTCCATCCTTTCACCTTGAGAAGGTGTCTATCTTTAGTGGTGAGGTAGCTTTCTTGAAGACAGCAGATAAAAGGGTTCATTTAAAAAAAAAATCTTTATTTATGTGTGTGTGAGAGAGATATACAGAAAGAGGGAGAGAGAGAAAAGAGAGAGAGAGAGAGAGAGAGAAGGGAATGGGCATGCCAGGGCCTCCAGCCACTGCAAACAAACTCCAGATATGTGCACCCCATTGTGCATCTGGCTTATGTGGGTCCTGGGAGTTGAACCTGGGTCCTTTGGCTTTGCAGACAAGTGTTTTAACTGCTAAGCCATCTCTCCAGACCATTTAAAAAAAAATATTGGGTCCATGTTTTTGATACACCCTGGTAACTTGTGCCTTTTCATGGGTGAGTTAAGGCCATTAATATTTAATGTTATAACTGTGAGGTTTGATTTAATCCCTGCCATGGTGAGGTGTTTTATGTGGTTTGGTGCTTTCTTGTATTTTGTACTTTTTTGAACCTGGTCTACTTTTGTTTAATGTAATCTTCTTGTTGGCTCTTGAGACTGGTTGTTTGACTCTTCTATGTGGAGTATTCCCTGATGTTGGGGTCCCCCCCAAGGCCAGCTCAGGAGGGACAATAGGGTCTCTGCCGAATTGGGGTGAGCAGCGCAGAGTCTCGACACAGACTCCAGGAGTTGGGTGAAAGCGGAAGCAAGAATCCACAAACTCGTTTATTTAGCACAATGCACATAGGGTTTAAGGGGCTGTTAATCCTTGTATGGGGTGGTACCCTTTTGGTGACCAATGAAAGCCTGTCTCTGGACAGGACATCTCGTAGTAGGCTTCTTGCGAGCATGGGACTGTAACTATTGTCACATCAAGCCTGTGCAAAACGCCATTTTTACAGAAGCCACTTCCTGTTTTCTTCTGCCATGCGGTCTGGCTAGGACCAGGCCTGTATTGTGCCATACACCCTGAAGTATTCTCTGTAGGTTTGGCTTTGTGTTCATATAATCATAGAGTTAATACTTTTGCTGGGTAAAGTAGCTTGGGTTGGAAGCCATAGTTTCTTAGGCTTTGAAGTGTTCCATTCCAGGCCATTCCAGCTTTCAGGGTTTCCATTGAGAAATCTGAGGTAATACTAGTGGGATTGCCTTCATATGTAGTAAGTTGTTTCTCTTTTAGTGCCTTTAGAACTCTCTCTTTGTTTTTATTGTTAAGAGTTTTAACTATGTTGTGCCTTGGAGTTTCTTCTTTGGTCCTGTCTGTTTGGTGTTTTGTGGGCTTCTTGTATCTGGATGGGCCTCTCTTTTGTGAGATTCAGAAAATTTTCTTCAATAATTTTGGTGACTATGTTCTCTATGCTTCTGGCCAGAATTTCCTCTCCCGGTATACACATGATCCATATGTTTGGGCATTTTAGGGTATCCCACGGTTCCCTCATCTTCTGTTTGCATGATTTTTTGAACTTAGCAAAGTTTTTGGACTCCCAATCAATTTCTTCTGTCTTGTCTTCTAACTCAGAGGTTCTGTCTTCCACTTGAGTGACTTGAGGGATTCTATAGAGAGGTTTTTAAAAGCTATATTTTATTTCTGTTTTCTATTTTGTTATTTTGCATCCTGTTCATCTCTTTTTTGAGGTACAATTTCAGTTCATGGTCTTTTCTCTTTTTTTTTTTTTTTTGCTGTAAGAGATGATTCTGCTCAATCTCATTTATGCAATTGTTTTTTTTTTTTTTTTTTTTTTTTTTTTTTTTTTTTTTTTTTGAGGTAGGGTCTCACTCTCGACCAGGCTGACCTGGAATTAACTATGTAGTCTCAGGGTGGCCTCGAACTCTTGGCAATCCTCCTACCTCTGCCTCCTGAGTGCTGGGATTAAAGGCGTGCGCCACCACGCCCGGCTAATTGTTGGTTTTTTGATGGCTTGCTTCCAGTTCATCAATTCTTTTGATCAGAGTCATGTAGCTTGTGTTCTTTTAGGAATTCAATTTATATTGATTTCTCTATGATTTCACTGGAGGTTTCCATTGTGGGACTAGGCATCCTGGGTGGAGATCTCTCAGTTTTTCTGTCTTTCACTGGTTTTTCTGCATTATGGTTTACCCACTTTGGGGAATCATTTTATTTTATTGAGAGGGAAGCAAGTATGTGTCCTTGTAGGATCTTCAGTGAGTGTTGTGTTTTAAATATGAACCAGATGGGTGTACAATGGTGTTATAACTGCAGATGTAGAAATTGTGGAGATAGAAAGTACATCAAAGGTATCTGGGGAAACTGGAGTGTGGGGAACTGGGAACTCTTGCCTACTCAGTCCACTTGCATGTACTCTTCAGCACATGGGAATCAGGGTTTGGGTAACCAGGAGCCAGGAAGCTGGAGGGCTAGCTGGCAAGAGGCCAGCACCTATAGTGGTCTGTGCACCTTCTGGCTAAGCTGAATAAGTATTTGTGTACCCAGGGGCCAATCAGGAAATCTGAGCAAAAGGCCTGCTTCTGTAGCCCACAAGTAGGGATCAGGCCATTCCAAGCCAACAGCAGGGTACCAGTTCCAGGGAACTGGGAGGTGGGGATCGAACTGGAAGCTCAGGCCTACTCACTCTGCATGCACCCTCCAGAGCAGGGCACAATTTTTTTTTCTCTTCCCAGACTCCTATAATTTTCCATGTTTTTCTGTTCTGCCTCAGTTCATAGTACATGCCAGATTATCTTTATGAAGAATTTCTTCACCTCATGTATTAAGGTTGGGCTTCAGGTGTTATTTTGGGGGGTTGTAAAGAACTCAATAGGACCTTTACTCATGCAACATCACAAATAAAAGTTCTGAACCTCCAAGTAAATCATGGTTTCCTTATGCTCCTCTTCTTGGGTAATTAAGGGGTATAGCAGACAGCTTCAGGTTCACTGAGATGAACTTCCAGACCGGGCACAGTTATGGAGGAAGGGATATTATTTATTGAAGCTTACAGATCCAGGGGAAGTTCCATAATGGCAGAAGAAGTGGCCTGCTCTCACAAGGCCAGGCAAGAGAGCAAGAAACCAACCAGCCACCACAGCACACAGAGCAAAACTACAGCCAAAAGGTCACACAGCACACTTCAGGAACTCCTGCTAGGCATATTTGCATATCTTTACAATGGAATCTCAAACCCACCATTAACATCTTAAGACCGGCCCCCAGTGACATTGCCTCTAGCAAGGTGATTGCAGATGCAAACTTTAACTAATAAAACACTGAATATATTGGGGGACATATATTCAAACTACCACATTCCACCCCTGGCCCCCAATATATTTAGCTCCTGGCCCCCAACAGATTTATAACTATCACACATTGTAAATTATACTCAGTCCGATTTCAAAAGTTCTCACAGTCTTGATCAACTTAAGATAGTGAGTCCTGTAAAATCAAACAAGTTAAATACTTTCAACATGTAAAGGCACAGAGTAAACATTTTAACTGTATAAGGAATAGCAAGGAGAAACTAGAACAATGAAAACTCAGCCACCATCAGCAGTCATCAAACTTCTGCAGTTCAAGTTCAATATAACCATAGACTGACAGTCTCCAGGTTTTCCAATTCCGCCCCTCCAGCTGGGTAGAGTCGCCAGGGAAAACTTTCATCCCATACCAACACTGCACTCCATGGTAGCCCTTTTGCACAGTCCTGGCATATCCAAAACATCTTCAGGTCTCCATGCAAACCACGGTCCATCTTCCAAAAGGCTCTTCCAGCCTATTCCTCAGGGACTTCATGCCCTGCCTCATGCTGCATCTCAGCAGCGGCTCCTGGAACCATGTGCGACTCATGACCACTCCATGCATTTTTCATGCTTCCAAAACTAATACCAGGTGTGCAGGACACAGCCATATTCTTAATCCAGGGACGAAATAAACCATAGCCTTGAAAAGCAGGTTCCTTCTCCAGTCAGCTCTTTCCAAGAATTTGCATTTTTAACAGTCTTTCCTCAGGCATCCTCTCCATTGTTTTAATGTAAATCAAGTCGGGCCACCTTCCTTCCACCTTCCTTAAGATTGCTAATGGGTTGACAATAGCAGCTTCATTAACCTAAAATCAGTCTCAGTGCCTCTACTTTTAACTTGCTTCAGGTTTTCCAACTTAAAATCTTAAAATCTCAATCCAATATCTTTAGCCAAGCACATCAGTCCATTACAAATTTAACTTTGATCAAACTTTCTTGGCCTGGATAGCAGAACGTAGCCATCCCTTATGCCAGTAGCCCAGTTCCAACAAAGTCCTCTGCAGTCTTTCCTTCCCCTTAGAAACTTCATAAGCCAAACCTCAAAGTTCAGTACTATCTGCACTTAGCATTCTCAAACTCTCATCAGAATAGTCCATAAAACTTGGCTTACCACTCCAGAAGGCATCTTCAGTTGCAAGCACCAAGTCCATGCCCATTCCTCCAAAACAAAGGTTGCAAAAGATGAATATCCACATGGTCAGGTTCATCTCACCCCACTTCTGGTACCACTTTACTGTAGCAGACAGCTTCAGGTTCGCTGAGATGAACTTCCAGACCGGGCACAGTTATGGAGGAAGGGATATTATTTATTGAAGCTTACAGATCCAGGGGAAGTTCCATAATGGCAGAAGAACTGGCCTGCTCTCACAAGGCCAGGCAAGAGAGCAAGAAACCAACCAGCCACCACAGCACACAGAGCAAAACTACAGCCAAAAGGTCACACAGCACACTTCAGGAACTCCTGCTAGGCACATTTGCATATCTTTACAATGGAATCTCAAACCCACCATTAACATCTTAAGACCGGCCCCCAGTGACATTGCCTCTAGCAAGGTGATTGCAGATGCAAACTTTAACTAATAAAACACTGAATATATTGGGGGACATATATTCAAACTACCACAAGGGGATTGGCAGATCTTGGCTCAAGCCTTAATAAAATATCAAATGTGGGCTGGAGAGATAGTTTCGCAGTTAAGATGCCAGCCTCCTAAGCCTAAGAACGCTGGTTCCAATCTCCAGCGGTTCCAATCTCCAGGTCCCATGTTTAGCCAGATGCAAAGTGACGCAAGGGTGCAATGCTGCACTTGACCACAAGGGGGCACACGCCTCTGGATTTCATTCTCAGCAGCTGAGAGGCTGCTGGCACGGCCATCTCTATCTGTCTTCCTCTCCCTCTCTCTCTCTGTCTCTCTCTCCAAAAAAAAAAATCAAAAATATCAAATGTTTGGCAAATTAGATACATAACTCTGAAATCTGAAGATAGGAGGAAGAGATTAGCAGACTGGATTGAGGGGATACAGTTGCTTACCCTAACATTCTCCATTACTACTTATCCCATTTTCAGAAGGTTTTAATTAATAATGATTTTTAAAAGATATAGGAGTTTTAAAAAGCAGAAAATTATTTCTAAAGTGGGCAGATTACTTTTCTGAGCTAAAGTATAGGTATGGGGCTCCTCATAAATGGTGTTAGATAATTGAAAAGTACTTTGGGGGTTTGCAGTCTTACATATTTCATGGCTTGTATCCTGAGATGTTCTCTACCTGGATCTATTACTCCATGTGTTGTGTCATACAGAAGGAAAAGGACAAGCTGATTGTCTATAAATTAGCATGGGAAAGATTTTAAACCTAGAAATCACATATAAGCATGTCAAAGTAATTACTAGATTGAAGTACTTTATTTTTTTGGCTAAAGAATCACATAAAGACTTTGAAGTATCCTTCATTCAAGCAACTCTTCTAAACAATGTATTTATTTATGACAGGGTATGAAAAATATATATATATATATATCCAAAACCTAACAACCTTCTGCCTCAGCTTCCCAAGGACTGGGATTATAGTCTTGCATCACCAAACCCACCACTGGATCTCTTGGTGCTGGTCATCCTTTTGCTGAAGGCTTTCATTGTCATGAAGCATTAAACTGTATTGAGTTCTGGGACCTAGGGGAAACCACCTGTCAGAGGACTGCCTGTGAACCTAGACCATGTTGCCTTTCATTGTTTTGTATGCAAGAAAGAAGGTGGATAGAAAGTGAATAGATTTTGATTAAGAGCATCATTAGTATCTAAAGAGCCATGTCCTCTACATCTAATTGCTTAAAGGAAACTACTAGAATGGCAAGGGACAACACCTTCCTGGTGGGAAAAGATTTTTGTGCTAATTGAGTGGAACTAAATCATTTACACTTTCAGGAATGTATTCTTTGGTTTCATTATTCCATTGACAAGTGATAAGGGGATAACCTTCTTTTTCTAAATTTTCATACATACACTGTGGCATCTGGGTTCCTTCTTTTAAAGTACAATGCATCCCCCTGATTAATTTGTTGCCTTTTTTACATATCCCAATTCCATTCTTACATGGTACTGCTTTGCTGTAACAGATTCTAAGCATCTCCTCATAGGTCACTTTAAGGAGATAAATCTCTGGGTAACATTTTAATTTATAATGAATATTTTTAAACATTATTTCACTAGTACAGTATTCATCATCATTAAAAGGTCTGTCTGGGTCTGCAATAATCCTTCGTATGACTTTTTCTTTAGTAGGTGGTTTGGTAGGTCTTGTACCAAAAATTTCTTCCAAATACTCAGCAAAGTCTCGGTTTTCCTCATAGTGAAAATCATCACGCCAATTTTTCCCTTGAAGTTGAAGTGGTGCTATCATCAATAGCAGCAGCAAAGGCAGTGGGTCCTTGGCGAGCAGAGTCCTCATATTTTCTCTGTGCAGACAAAAACCATAATGAGTGGTGCTATATTCTGAAAAAGTACTTGTGTCTACTTCCTGTGCAGAGCCTATTTCTACCTCTCTGTCCTGTTGTGCACTATAAGCTTGTGGGCCATTTGAAAACCATTCTAACTGAGGTTTCAGAATTAATTTAAATAACTCTCCAATCTTAAATGTTAAATAACCTGACCAGGTATATTCTAGTCCTGTGGACAGTGGATAAGGGAGGGGGGATTTAAAAGAAAGGGAGCGATAAAACTAAAGAAGAGCAGGAGGAAATTAGAGGAGGTAGGAGGAAGTGGAAAAGAAGCTGAGAGAAGAAGAAATGAAAGAAAAACAATGATAAAGGAGAGGGGAAGAGTGTAAGAGGAAAAGGAGAGCAAGGCCACGGTAAGAGAGGGAAGGACAGCAAAGAGGAGGCTCATGGAACAAACACGTCTTATCCCTTCCTAAGAATGAATAATTTGTGCAGAGAAGAACCTGGGGAGGTTTAGCCTCCCCTTGTCAACATTCTTCTGTGATGAGCATCATTGTTCAACTTAAGACTTAAATTTTTATCTTGGCTGGATGGGGTGGCATATACCATTAATCCCAGCACTTGGAAGGCAGAGGTAGGAGGATCCCTGTGAGTTTGAGGCCACCCTGAAACTACATAGTAAATTTCAGGTCAGCCTGGGCTAGAGTGAGACCTTATTGCAAAAACAAAAACAAATAATTTTTTGTTTTGTTTTGTTTTGTTTTGTTTTGAGGTAGGGTCTTGCTCTAGCCCAGACTGACCTGGAATTAACTATATAGTGTCAGGGTGGCTTTGAACTCACAGTGATCCCCTCCTACCTCTGCCTCCCAAGTGTTGGGATAAAAAGTGTGAGCCACCACGCCTGACCCAAAGAGTTCTTAAATTGTTCACATGTGCCTACACCTGCTCTTGCAGAAGGGGTCAAGAAAATGCATAGAGACCCAGACAACAAGTTTTTACCTAAGTAGAAAACTTTGAAAATATAAGTGCCCAATACTATAAGAAAGATTAAATGGAGTCTGCTACAGTCATAGCAGTAACAATAATACCCACATCAATAATAATAATTATAATAAGAGGAACTATTTAAGAGCACCAAATCAGAGCCACTAGACTACCAGGGAGGATAAGAGCAACTATTTATAGAGACAGTCTTTTATATTCATAAAATTAAATTTTTTTTTTTTGTTTTTCAAGGTAGGGTCTCACTCTAGCTCAGGCTGACCTGGAATTCACTATGTAGTCTCAGGGTGGCCTTGAACTCATGGCCATCCTCCTACCTCTACCTCCTAAGTGCTGGGATTAAAGGCATGTGCCACCACGCCCGGCATAAAATTAAATTTTCAAGGACAAATTATTTTGTGATATAATATCATAACAGTAGTAATGTCTAGTTAACAGGTAGAGAATTCCCCAACACATTGCTTTACCCACAAGAAGGCTATATTGACTTACGCAAGATGGATGGTCAAGAGGCCCAAAAGGAGGAAGAAAGGAGTTGCTGTCACTCTCTCCCTCTTCACTCCTCTCTGTATCAGCTTTATACTCATGCACAGACAGGCACAGTCACTTTTTTATCCTCATATTATAAGGTCACAGGGTTCGCACTACTTCATCCTCCCCCACGTTTTCCAATGTGGAAAATATTTCAGTTACATGAATCACATGAATAAATCCAGAGATGTGGGGAATTCTGATTGGACAACCTGAAACACAATTTCTTGGAAAAGTAAAGACAAAACCCACACAATTAAAACCCCAACAGAAAACTTCAAATGCTGGTAAATGATTGCTCTTAGTGATCAGAACAGGAATGGGAGCCAAAGGCAAAGGTAGCAAAAGTGCGTTCAGAATGAGTAGGGAAAAATAACATCAAACCTTGCCTTATAGTGGGAGATAGAGATTACATGGGAGGAAATAAAAAAATAAAATCTTTATAAAGTATTTTTTATTATTTATTTGAGAGAGGGGGATAAAGAGGCAAAGAGAGACAAAGAAAGAGCACCCAGGCGTGGTGGCGCATACCTTTAATCCCAGCAATTGGGAGGCAGAGGTAGGAGGATCACTGAGAGTTCAAGGCCACCCTGAGACTACATAGTGAATTCAAGGTCAGCCTGAGCTAGAGTGAGACCCTACCTCACAACCACCACCACCATCCCCCCCTCCAAAAAAAAAAAAGAGAGAAAGAGAATAAGCAAGCCAGGGCCTTCAACCACTGCAAATGAAGTCCAGACACACGTGCCACCTTGTGCATCTGGCTTATATGGGTCCTGGGGAATCGAACCATGCATGGTCCTTTGGCTTTGCAGGCAAGTGCCTTAACCACTAAGCAATTTCTCCAGTCTTAAAGCATTATTTTTGAATGATTTATTTCTGACTAATTTCTTATTCTCAGTTTGAAGTTTAGAAATTTAGAGAATTAGCAACAAAATATTGCTTTAAGACTTCAAGTACTAGGTTGGAGAGAGAGCTCAGCGGTTAAAGGTGCTTGTTTACAAAGCCTGACTGCACCGTTTGATTCACTAGTATACATGTAAAGCCAGATGTATATAGTAGAAAATGCATCTGGCGTTTGCAGTAGAAAGAGGCCCTATCCTGTCAAATTAATTTAATCAATTAGTTAATTAAAAAAAAAACCCAAGTATTCCTTATTTAGTAAAAAAAAAAAAAATTCTAGTTTTTAACCAGCTTCAAATTTGTGCTTTTTACACATACTTTGAATCAAGATTCATGTCTCAGAAATTCACAATCACAACCTAAGTAAGAATAATATTGAGTCGAGAAAATCCAGATAAAAAATATTATCTATGTGGCTAATAGAGGGACCCACAGTCACTGATACCATCATATCATTTACTCAATCCACATTTCTTCTCCAAGGTAAGTACTGAATGTTGGCGCTTATATCACCACACAGAATAGAAATGCAAGAAGCAAAAATTTTTCATAGTTGAAAATCAACTTTACAAACACAAATATGTGGTTTTAGAAAAATGGAGTCAATCTAGCCCTAGTATATGACGAATGTCACTTCACAATAGAAGTTTTCAGCAAATTGTGTTTTGCTCATGCCTTGTTTAGCATTCTTACATTTTTATTTTATTTATTTGAGAGAGAGAGTGTGAGTATGGGTGCACCAGGGTCTTTCACTGCTGCAAACAAACTCCAGATGTATGTGCGACCTTGTGCATCTGGCTTACTTGGGTCCTGAGGAATCAAACCTGGGTCCTTTGGTTTTGCAGGCAAGTGCCTTAACCACTAAGCCATCTCTCCAGCCCTTGTTTAGATTTTTAAATTATATAGTTATATGAACTTTTAAAATATTTTGTTAAGCAGACATCTACTGTGTTTTCCCCATGAGACTATAAGGCATTGAGTTATTCTACTCTTTCTTATGCTTCATTTTCTATTTTAGCTCAATTCCAAAATAAGAAATAAAATAAAGATAAAATATAGAATATATAAGGTTAGAAATTCTGATAAAATTTTGTTTTGGAAAAGAATAATAAATGTGGTGAGCTTAGGAGCTCTATATTAAGAAAAAGTAAAGTAGATATCTATACCATACATAGTAGACACACACACATATACCCCCCCACACACACACTCCCATACATATACACTCCTCAATTAGCATGACTTAGAGATGAAAGTATTTTTTTTTTCAATTTTTTTGTATGTAAAAGCAAAGAGCATTTATTCTGCAAAATCAGCCAGCATGCAGGGATCAACCATTCCTACAAAATGCTCACCTCCAAAGGAGCATGCAGGCCCCTTTTAAACACAGCTAGGGGGAATTCCAGGCTGGTTAGGTAATCTTTTAACATGATTGGCTAAGCAAGCAGCAGTTACATTTGTACATCTTTCATTGGTTGTCGTGACAGGGACATGTCTGGGCATGCCTGGGCATGTTTAGACATGTCTCCAGGAACTGACTCAGCCCCCAGAGCCCACCCCTCTGGAAAACTGAAACTTAGGCCTAATTAGGGTGGCACCTTACTGAAGCCTGTCATGGCATCAGTTTGGTCCCTACATTCCCCTCTTGAGTATGATCCCATGTCGAATCCTTGTGATGAATCCAAAGGTTGGTAATATTGTCTCAGAACCATTAATTGTGCTGTGGCTAAGCAATCCTTAACAAATTTGACCAAAGCATTAGTAATACAGGGCCCACAAGTGAGGGCAAGCAACAAAAGGATAAGGGAACCTATCAGGGCAGAAATTAAAGTTGTTAGCCAGGTCAATTTTTATTAGTATATGTAATTATCTAGTCATGGATTTCATTGTATAATTTCCATATATGCATGTAATCTGTTTTTATCATATTCATTCCTCATTACCCTCTCTTGTTCCTCTTCCTCTCCTGCTCCTCTCCCTCCTCTAACTAGTCTTTCTTCTACTTCCATGTCTTTCTTTTTATTTTGACAACTCAGTGAGTTTCATTAGAGTTTCTTACAGGACCTTTAGGAGGGATTATTTGTAGCATAGGTTCCTTAGCAGTGGCTACACTATTGAAGAAAATGTCTCTCCTCCCCCAGTGACTGTTAGCTGCTAATACTCAGGGGTGTGGGGCCTTCCCATGAACCTTGACCCTCTGTCTACCATTATCTTCTATAAGTCCTTAGGGAGGGATGAGGCTGCATGAGTCCACCCCCTCTCTATGATTAGATGCTGACAGGCCCAATCTTGTGTTGTCTTGTCCTAGTAATCACAACTGCTTTGAGATCAAGACTGTAATGGAAGAAGCTGAGAAGATAGTTCATCAGCTAAAGGCACTTGCTCCCAAATCTGCTGACCCAAGCTCAATCTTTTCTGGCACCTATGTGTAAAGTCATGTAAATTGGTGCAAAAATCTATAATCCCAATGTGCCTATGGCAATGAGAGACAGAGGCAGGAGAGTTCAGAAGCTCACTAGTAGCATTGCCAGAGAGACCCTGTCTCAAAAGGGCGGAAAGAGAGGAGAGACATTCCAAGGTTGTCCTCTGGCCTCCACACACATTCTGTGGCACACATGTGCCATACACATATAAACTTTCATATATATGTATATGCAAATAAATAATAAAAAATAGAAAAAAATTAATGCAAACAAGAAAGCTGAAGACAGTAGTGTCTACATCACTCCACTCATTCTTCCATACATAGCCTCTGTTGCTTCTTTTCCCTGAACCTTGGAGTGGGTGATATAGATATCCTATTCATGGCTGGGCAGTCAATAATCACTTATTCTCAACATGCTGACGTGTTACAAAACTTGAATCTCTGCAGTTACTGCATGTAATCTATTATGGAAGTGGTAGCTTCTTGCACTGAATATATTGAACATATTTTAATAGGAGAAGGAAGGAAATCTATTGATGTCAAATATTTGGTATTTTGCAATAATGGCTAAGTACAGAAGCACATATAAAATTTACAATCTAAGCTGGGCATGGTGGCACATGCCTTTAATCCCAGCACATGGGAGGCAGAGGTAGGAGGATTGCTGTGAATTCAAGGCCACCCTGAGACTACATAGTGAATTTCAGGCCAGCCTGGACAAGAGTGAGACCCTACCTCAAAAAAAAAAAAAAAAAACAAAAATTACAATCTAGTAATTAGAAAATCAAGCAATCTTAGAATTTACTATTATAGAAACATATCTCTGGCCTTGAACTCTCACAGTGATCCTGCTACCTCTGCCTCCCAAGTGCTGGGATTAAAGGTGTATGCCACCAAGCCAGGCTCTTTTCAGAGGCTCTCAGTGCTAGCGATACTTCCTTTGATCTCATCAGAAGACTTAGATGTTGTTCACCAGCTTTTGTAATCTATCAACCATGAAAACTGGAATGTTTATTCTCGGAAAGAATATCAAGTTACAGGATGACTGCACAAAATATGAGAAGTAAGAGAAGCCATTTGTTCCCCTGTTCTACTGCCATGACTGCACAGATGTCATGATCTCATGTCAGAGAGGAAGAAAGATCCACGTTAAAGAGTATCAGGAGACTGGAACACAAAAGAGAATTCTGGAGAAAACACAGTTTCATTGTTGTCATTAATTGTGGGACAAGCATAAATGATTAAACCTGTCTCTGGAAAGCAGTAGTCAGAGCCTATGACACTCTTACATATGACACAAGTTTGTTGTATCCAATAACAAGAGTATTAAACCTTTGGAATAATTTGTATTCTATAGAAAATGTCATTTGAGGTATTATAGCTATCATTTACATCATAATTCTTAGTTCAACATTGTACCAAAAATATTGAGGCAAATGAATATGGTTCATTTAGCATTATAGCATTATAGCATTGTCCATGTTCTTCCACAAAGTGGAAGGATAGGCGCTAGCTTTAATTTTTTTCTTTTTGTTGGTTGGTTGGTTGTTTTTCAAGGTAGGGTTTCACCATAGGCCAGGCTGACCTGGAATTCACTATGTAGTCTCAGGGTGGCCTTGAACTCATGGCAATCCTCCTACCTCTGCCACCTGAGTGCTGGGATTAAAGGTGTGTGTTACCATACCTGGCTAGCTGTGAGTTTCCTTTCAGGTACAATTTGATGAATGTACACATTCAGGAAACCATTTCCACAATCAGGATCATGGACACAAGCATCAACTCCACCCAAATTTCCTCATATTTACTTAATTCCTTCTTCCTATCCTAGTCCCTGTCCTATTCCAGGACAACCACTGGTATTCTATCACTATTGATTACTCTCTGTTTCCTAGAGGTTTGCATAAGTAGAATCACACACAATACAATACGTATTTTTGAAAGTGCTTGGTTTCTTTCATACAGCATGATTACTTTGCTCTTTATCTATTGTTTCGTGTATTAATAGTTCTTCCCTTCCTCTTTCTTTTCTTCCTCCTCCCTCCCTCTCTTCTCCCTCCCTCCCTCCCTCCCTTCCTTTTCCTTCCTTCCTTCCTTTTGGGAAGGCAGTGCCAAATTTTATTATTGTGGAACAGTCTGTAAACCATGATTAAAATTTTAAATCATGTTATAAATAGAATATACCATATATACTATCTTTAACCAAAGGTTACAAAGATATGTGCATAAACCTCTAAAAGAATACATATTAAGTTAAAAATATTTCCCACAGAGTGATTGGACTTATATGATTTTCCTTTCTTCTCTATGTTCCAAGCACTGATCAACTTAATCAACCCAGGTATGGAAGAACGACTCAACCAATATACTAAATTCAGATGAACAAGTCCAAACATATAACCACAGGTAACATGAAAAACTAAGACAACATGCCTCCTCCAAAACTTAACAATCCCAGGGGTTGGAAAGACCATTCAGGGGTTAAAGATGCTTGCAAAGCCTGCTGGCCATGGTTCAATTCCCAAGACACCTACATAATCTGGATGCAATGCAAAAAGTGCTATGAGTATCTGGTGTTCATTTGCAGTAGCAAGAGGCCCTGAGTGTCCTGAGTGTTCATATACACACATACACATGTATAAATACAATTTCTTTTTTAAAAAAGAATCATGCCAGATGTGGTAGTGTACCCCTTTAATCCCAGTACTTGGGAGACAGAGATAGGAGGATCAATATGAGTTCGAGGCCAGCCTGAGACTACATAGTGAATTCCAGGTCAGCCTGGGTGAGACCCTACCTAAAAAAAAAAAAAAAAAATGAGACTAGAGCCAAGGCCCATGGTCTGGAGACACTGTAGGACCCACAGCCCAGAGCATCTGACTAGGTGAACTCTTCCAGTCTGCAATTTTTAAAACTGGCCTCCAATAAAGCTACTTTGCAAAAAGTCGGAAAGAAACAGGATGGAAAGAGAAAAAAGTTGAAGAGCCTGAAGAATTTGTGGTAGAAAAAGTACTGGATCAACGTATAGTGAATGGGAAGCTGGAGCATTTCCTGAAGAGGAAGGGATTTACAGATAAGGACAACTCTGGGGAATCTGAAGAGAATTTAGATTGTCTTAATTCTGGAAAAGCTGGTAAAGAAAAAGATGGCAAAAAAAAATCTTGATCTGACAGTAAATCTGATGATAGCAAATCAAAGAAGAGAAGAGATGCTTCTGACAAACCCAGAGGCTTTGACAGAGGTCTTGATCCTAGATGAATGATTGGTGCCACAGCCAGCAGTGGAGAATTGGTGTTTCTCATGACATGAAAGCAGTCAGAGGAGACGAACATGAAGTGTCCTCAGATCATCATCACTTTCTATGAAGAAAAACTAGGCACTCTTGTCCAGAAGATGAAGGTCAATGATTGTTTACATTGTTTTTTATATATTTATACATATACATATAAAATCTGGTCTTAGATTTTGAATTACTGGTGTGAAAAATAACTACAATCTAATGCAGATCAAGTTTGATTTGTTGGTTTGGAAAATAGTGACAGTTGTCAGATTTTTTAAAAATATATTTTATTTTTATTTATTTATTTGACAGAGAAAGAGGGAGAAAGAGAGAGAGAGAGGGAGAGAAGGGTATGTCAGGGCCTCCAGCCACTGCAAACAAACTCCAGACATGTGCGCCTGTGCATCTGGCTAACATGAGTCCTGGGGAATCAAACCTGTCTCCTTTGGCTTTGCAGACAAACACCTTAACTTCTATGCCATCCTTCCAGGCCCAAAATTGCTTTTTCTAAATGCTGAGGGAAATTTTCCAGTCAGAATTTATTTCTAACTGGTATGCAGAAGTACCATTCTGTATTTTTTGTTTTGTGTGTCTGTGTATACATAAAATACTTTAAGTGGTTTGGTTTTGTTTTTAATATCCCTTCCCCCTGTCCCCTCAAAAAAAACTAGGGATGATAAGCTGTTATTCTGAGAATTCCTAAGAAATAACTTTAGGGTAAGTTGAAATTTTCCCAAAGCCATAACCTTTAAATAATTTTTTATATATTTTATTTTTGTTTATTTATTTATTTGACAGAGAAAGAGGGAGAAAAAGAGAGAGAGATAATGGGTGCGCCAGGGCCTCCCGCCACTGCAAACGAACTCCAGACGCATGTGCCCCCTAGTGCATCTCTCTGGCTAACATGGGTCCTGGGGAATCGAACCTGGGTCCTTTAACTTTACAGGCAAACGTCTTAACTGCTAAGCCATCCCTCCAGCTCTAAGCTTTGAAAGTAGATGATTCTGTAGTTAATTGGATAGTTTAGGTTGGATAATTTTAAATATTTATTTTATTTTATTTTTATTTATTTGAAAGAGAGAGAGAAAGAATGGGTAGGCCAGGGCCTTTAGCCACTGCAAACGAACTGCAGATGCATGCACCACCTTGTGCATCTGGCTTACATAGGTCCTGGAGAATTGAACTAGGGTCCCTTGGCTTTGCAGGCAAGCTCCTTAACTGCTAAGCCATCTCTCTAGCCCTAGGTTGGATAATTCAAAGGCAGCAGAACCCAGGAAAATAACTTTCTAGCATGAGAATGCTATCCAACTGTATATTGATTACTTTATTGTAAATAATGGTGAATAGTGGTCAATAAATAGTTTTATATTCATTAGGGTAAAACCAAATGAATAATCTCATAGTAATGATCCACAAGAAGAGGAATTTAGACAGAATTCCAGACAGAATTTTAAAGAGTGATTAAAAAGCTCAATGAAAAGCCTTGCTAGTAGAATGGGTCATGTGGGAGCCAGAATTTCAGGGCTTGAAGAAAAGCTAAATAAATTGGATCATTCAATCAAAGACTGATAATTTTATTCAAAGGATATGAATAGAATGTGTGAAATCTTTAGTACACCATCAGAAAATCAAATCTATGAATTATGGGCATAGAAGGAGAAGAATTCCATGCCAAATACATATGAAATATCTTCAGTAAAATCATAGGGACTGGGAGATGGATCAGCGGTTAAAGGTGCTTCCATGCAGCCAGGATTATATTCCTCAGTACACACATAAAGCCAAATGCACAAAATGGTGCAAGTGTCTGGAATTTGTCTGCTGCAACAAAGGCTCTGGCATGCCCAACTTCTCTCTCTCTCTCTTTCTCTCTCCTTACAAATAAATATTTATTTAAATATTAAATTAAAATTTAAAATCCATGAGAAAGCCGGGCATGGCAGCACATGCCTTTAATCCCAGCACTCGGGAGGCAGAGGTAGGAGGATTGCCATGAATTTGAGGCCAGCCTAAGACTACATAGTGAATTCCAGGTCAGCCTGGGTTAGAGTGAGACCCTACCTCGAAAAACAAAACAAAACAAAAAAAATACTGGCAGGAAAACTGGACAGAAATGAAGGAAAAAATATATACAAGAGGGTACAGGGAAAAATAAACAATCGTAGGGTATTTAGTTGCAATTGCAAACCATGAAATCACCAAATACTACAAAATCACAGTTACAGAAATTAAAACATACCTTTCAATAATAATGCTGGATATTAATGGACTCAACTCTTCAATCAAAACAGAAGCTGTAGAAAGATGGCTCAGCAGTTAAGGCATTTGCCTTCAAAGCCTAAGGATCTGAGTTTGATTCCCCAGTGCCCATGTAAACCAAGATGCACAGGATGACACATGCATCTGAAAGTTGTTTACATTGGCTAGAGGCCATGGTGTGCCCATTCTCTCTTTCACTATATCTGCCTGTTTTTCCCTCTCTCTCACACACTCTCTCTCAAATAAATAAAATACTTTTTAGAGGCTACTAAAAAACAGCATGAGCCATGTGTGATGGTGCACCCCTTTAGTCCCAGCACTCAGGAGGCAGAGGTAGGAGGATTGCTGTGAGTTTGAGTCTACGCTGAGACTACAGAGTGAATTCCAGGCTAGCCTGGGCTAGAGCAAGACCATACCTTGAAAAGCAACAACAAAACCCAGAATGAACAAAAACTTATCCTGGGTAGAAGCAAAAAATTATAAAGTATTTTGTGGAAGAGGGAACAGAAAGATTGGAAGAGTCACAGGTTGGGATGTCATGCCAGAGGTTCTGCCTTCCCCCACTTACTGACTGCTACTCCCACAACACATAACTGACAACCCCATAGAGAATACCAGCAACCCATTGAGGAGGGCCCCCTCCAGAGTGAGGGCAGAGAGGAGGGAAAAGATGGTACCAATACTTGATGTATCCGTACACAATATGTTATTAATAATAAAAAAAAATTGAAAAAAATTATCAAGTATAAAGTGAAACTTCAATGAGTTGAATCTTTTTTACTTGACCTTAATATTTGTTACATGTTTATTTTACCTTTTAGATTCCTGTTGGTATGTTATTCTTTTTTTTTTTGGTTTTTCGAGGTAGGGTCTCACTCTGGTCCAGGCTGACCTGGAATTAACTATGTAGTCTCAGGGTGGCCTCGAACTCTCGGCGATCCTCCTACCTCTGCCTCCTGAGTGCTGGGATTAAAGGCGTGCGCCACCATGCCCGGCCTGGTATGTTATTCTTAATATATATTATCATGAATTTCTTTTGTTTTGTTTGATTGCTTTTTGAAGTAGGGTCTCATTCTAGCCCAAGCTGACCTGGAATTCAGTATGTAGTCTTAGGCTGGCCTTGACCTCATGGTGATCCTTCTACCTCTGCCTCCCAAATTCCAGGAATAAAGGCATGCGCCACCATGCTCGGCAAGAAGTTTTACTTTTAAGCAAATTAATTGCATCATCATTGAAAAAGACTATGAATTAGATTTGGCAGTCTATAAGCAGGAGTTGAAGGATTTTAGATCGTATTGTCTGTGTATAACTATTTTAGTGGCTGTATATATAAGTATTATATAAAGCCATTTGTGTATTCACATATAACAGAATTTTATTTACCCCTATAAATTTCCTATTTGTAGACCAGCTTAGTGGATAAAACTAAACCATATCCCTTCTGCTTGAACATCAGAGTAAAACATCAAAAACCAAGGTATCGAAAAAAGTTAAGTCAATTACAGTATTCTTGTCCCGATGAAGCCCAGGGTTTCAGTGCCAGTAATTTAAAATTTGTTATGCATTTATAAAGTTCGGTTTACATAGCTATGTGAATCATCATACTATTTTTAGAATTACATTTAAGAAAGAATAATCATGACAATTATTATTGCTTACAGATTTACAAATTGTGTACTTAAAGAAAACTCACTTGCCTTTCATTTCTGAGTGACTTATCTTAGAAAACCAAAATTAAGTTTCAACTGGGAATTTTTGCCTCTTGTTAGCCATAAATAATGATTGCAATTATCCAATTACTTTTTTCTTCCTAGATTTTACTTAAAGTTTTATTCTCTGAAATGGGTGCATTTAAAGAGAGAAGCAAGGTGTCCATATCACTTTTCTTTAAAACTTGTGTGGATGAGTACTAAGGAAAAAATACAAATTTTAAAGGAAATTATTATTATGTTTTATGAAAGAGTGGGAGGACTACATTTCAGCAATGAACTTAATAAAAGGAAAACTTGGTTATGTTCCTAAATTTAAAAAAAAAAAAAAAAGGCAGCTGAGCTGGAGTGATGGTTTAGTGGTTACGGGGCTTGCCTGGATGCCTGAGGACCCAGGTTCAGTTCTCTAGTACCCACATAAGCCAGATGCACAAGGTAGCACATTCATCTGGAGTTTGTTTACAGTGGCTACAGGCCATGGTACATCCATTCTATCATCTATCATCTATCTATCTATCTATCTATCTATCTATCTATCTATCTATCATCTTTCTTCCTGCCTTACTCTCTAATAAATAAATAAAAATATATTTTTTAAAAAAGGCAGCATCCCTAGCTAGAGAGACGGCTCAGCAGTTAAGGCACTTGATTATAAACCCTGATGGCCTGAGTTCAGTTCTCCAGTACCCATGTAAAGCCAGATGCAAAAAGTGGTGCATGTGCCTGGAATTCATTTGTTTGCAGGAGGCCCATTCTCTCTCCCTCTCTCCCCTTGCAAATAAAAAGCAAAAACAGCAATCCTGTTTTTGTTATCTGCTAAATACACCTCCCCACCAAGGATACACAGTGCCTTAGTGTAAAAGAATGGGTAATGGCATTACAAATCAATACAACCAGGAAACCAGCAGGTGTCGTGTTGTAATATCTGACAAAATAGACGTGTAACACCAGAAAGTCTTCATATCACAAGATTCTTAGCCCACCACATCTTTAAAACCTCTTTTACCATATTTTGTAACCCTTCCCAGTGGGAATGAGGATATTTTTGGAGTCCTTCTGCTGCTTGTACAGGGAAAAAAAATAATTATTTAGTCTGGGGACTTCCAGCTAAGATGGAAGCATAGTAGCCATGCCAAAGCAGCCAGGGGGTGGAAAATGCAGAAAAGCAATGAAATACACTCTTCTACTAAAATGTAAAGGTGTATAAGGAATTATCAACCACAGCAGAGTATTAGGAGGGACCCAGAGCTTCTAGCCAGCAGGAAACCAGCCAGAATCAGCTTCTGCCCTTGTGCCAGTGGCCCTGATCTGAATTCCCACTGGGCTTGGTGCAGAGCCACAGGAGCAGAAGCCAGGTGAAGGGATTTTCCGTTCTCACCAGCCTCCTCACACAGTCAAGAAACCTGAAGGGGAAGACAGCAGGGACAAGCTGAGCAGCTGCTGAAGGAGATCAAAGTGGGACTAGCTGGGGCTGGAGAGATGGCTTAGCAGTTAAGGCATATGCCTGCAAAGCCTAAGGACCCTGGTTTGATTCTCCAGGTCCCATGTAAGCCAGATACACATGGTAGCGTATAAGTCTGGAGGTCATTTGCAGTGGCTAGAGGCCCTGGCATGCCCATTCTCTCTCTCCCTCTCTCTGTCTCTAATAAATAAATAAATAAAATCTTAAAACAAATTGGACTAGCTGAGCATCTCTGGTACCACTCCAGGCATACTGCACAGCCTCCTCTCTCCCAACTGCCAGTGCCACAAACACCAGAGAACTCATCCACCCCCTGCCACACAGTATCTAGCACAATCAGAATACCAGACCCAGCAGCACAAGCAGCTGAACCAAGTCCACAGCTCAACAGAGAGGGACTGAGGTGGGCACTCAGCATAGGTGAGATTGGCAGCCATCCCAAAAGGTAACAGTGTCTACCTACAAAAAGCCAGGTACATAGGTCTGCACTGGAAGTGCTAATCTCACTTTCCATGTCAGGACAGGTTATGTGTTAGATTTGATTGATGTGTTACCATTCTCAAATAAGCTGGATTTTAGTGTTGACACATTTCCCAATTTAGAGGGTCTTTGTCTTTTTCTTCTCTCATTATTGGGGTCAAGGTCTCATTCAACCCCCAGGCTGACCTGTAACCCATTTTAGACCAGAAATATCAGCCTCCCAGTGGACAGGATTAAGGGTGTGGGGCAACACACACACCCTTAGGGACTTTGACTTTATTAGACTATCTGTTTGTATTAATCCCCACTCCTGCATAAATACTCTGTGCTGCTTGAATGTGTATATTTCTCAGTTGAATTTTAGAATTTGCCTGTATTTTGCTTCATCCAGCCTACTTCAATACTTCCATAGCTGGCAAACTTAGCACCTAGGGTTACTTCTGCTGTTACTCGGGGAGTAACATAACAGCCATATCTGGCACCTTAATCTCCTATCCTGAAGTTGGCTTTACACATCTAAGAATAATGCAGATAATTAGAAAACCAAAGCATCAAATTAACTCAAGATGCAAAAATCTGTACATTATAAGAAACATAAGAAATCAAGACAATTTCACAAAAAAATAAATCAGTAAGATTGATTTAAATGAAATGCCTGACAAAATTCAAAAAATTATTCAAAGAAATCAAAGAAATCAAAGGAATCATAGAAGAAAACAAACTCTTGAAGAAATTTTTTGAAATTTTTATTTATTTATTTGCAAGTAGAAAGAGGCACGCCAGGGCCTCTAGCCACTGCAAATGAACTCCAGATACATGTGTCCCTTGTGCACCTGGCTTACGTGGGTCCTGGAGAGTCATACCAGGATCCTTTGGCTTTGCAGGCAAACACCTTAACCGCTAAGCCATTTCTCCAGCCCTCCTGAAGGATTTTAAAGAAAACACAGGAAACCAACTTAATGAAATACAAGACACAAGTAAGGAAATTGAAATAACAAAAAAATACCAAAAAGAAATATTAGAAATGTAAAACAGAGTATGTCAAAGAGAAAACTCAGTAGAAAGTCTTCCCAGTAGAATGGATCAAGAAGAGGAAAGAATATCTAAACATGAAGACATGGTGGCATATCTAATACAGTCGAATAAAGAGAAAGCTAAAGTAATAGGAAGGCATGAATGGGAATTTCAAGACATTCAGGACACTATGAAGAGATCAAACATAAGATTTCAGAGTATAGTAGAAGGTGAAGAATTTCACTCCAAAGGCATAGTAGGTATTTTCAAAAAAATCATAGAAGAAAACTTCCCCCAAATAGGAAAAGAGATGCCAAGGCAGATACAGAAAGCCTTTTGAATGCCAAACAGACAAAATCAGGAAAGAACCTGTCACCACCATAGCATAATTAAACTACTAAATATGCAAACCAAAGAAAATATATTGAAAGCAGTTAGAGAGAAAAAGCAAGCCACCTACAAAGTCAAGCCTATCAGGATCACAGTAAATTACTCAACACAAACTTTAAAAGTCATAAGGGCTTGGGATGATGTATTCCAAGTTCTGAAAGATAACAACTGTCATCCAAGATTACTTTATCCTGCAAAGCTATCAATCCAAATTGAAGGAGAAATAAGGACATGTCACAACAAAAACAGGCCAAAGGAATATATTCTCATACTCAAAGGCTCTTACCATGTCTCTACAGCCATTATTTCTACCTACTCCCATTTGTATATTTCATCCTATCTCTAATTTCTTTTTCTTTGTTCAAATCTTAGCTGTGCGCTAAACATCCTTCAAGTTGAAGATTTTAATTCTATCACAAGAGCCTGAACTGTCTGAACTGTTTTACTTCACACAACAGAATATGTATACCATATCCTGAGGTATTAGTATATCATTGTTCTATGTCCATATGAATAGCGAGGACACATATCTTTTATTTATACCTTATTTCCAGCAGCTGTTACAGTGACTTACATATGGAAGTTTCTTAATTGCTTGCCTGTAAACATCATTTACTTGTCTTGATTAGGTTTCAGCCCTCATAATAGGCCATTTCACAGTAATCTCATTCCATTTCTCTCCACAAGTCCCAACTCTGTTTAATTAGATGTAGCCCACTGAGCAGGCCATTCAACATTTACAACATATGGTCTCATGACTATTTGGCCTGAGAAATAAAAGTACAAAATTTTTAAAATATATATGAATAGATAATTGAACTGTGCAAATTAAAATCCATATAATTTAGCACACATTAACTGAAATTTATAGGCTACACAAAAGAGTTGGTAAAGTTGAGTGGTATCAAGCCTTAAAGAAAAAATAAAATACAGAAGCTGTTTAGGGTGCAAATGAGTGATGTATAATAAAGAAAAAGTATGGAAATTGACTAAGTGGAGAGCAGAATGAGGTGAGAGTAGTTATACTGTGTTTGGCTTGTTCAGGAGCTGGCCCTTCCACTTCCCCATTCCTCCTCTAATTGGCCCCTGCTTTCTGCACCTAGGATGGTCTCAGAAGGGGCATTAATGTGACTACTTAAGGCTCTTAGCCCACATTGTCATCTAGAACATGGAGTTTCTGAGCAGGGGACAAGGAGAGGACATACACAGCCCAGAGTTCTTACATGCCTACACTATGATTCCATGCAAGACAAGTCCCACAGCTTACACTGGCCTTCCTGTGACATGCTGACCTCAAAGTTCACCAGAGCCAGGGATAGCTGAGTTGAGTACTGTTACAGTTAGCTTTGTGTTACAGGCAGGAAACACCTGACCAAAAGCAGCTTGTGGGAGGAAAGGGTTTATTTTGGCTTACAGACTCGAGGGGAAGCTCCACGATGGCAAGTGAAAACAATGGCATGAGCAGAGGGTGGACATCACTTCCTGGACAACATAAGGCAGACAATAGCAGCAGGACACTCTGCCAAACACTGGCAAGGGGAAGCTGGCTATAACACACATAAGCCAAATAATATGTCACTTCCAGGAGGTGCCAATTCCCAAATTGCCACCAGCTGGGGACTTAGCATTTAGAACACATAAGGTTATGGGGGACACCTGAATCAAACCAGCACAAGCACCTGATCTAAAAGAATAGGTGAGAGGAAGTAGAAATGTCTGCAGTGAGTAAAAGCAGATACATGTGCAGAAAGCCCAGCTCCAGCATCCCAGAGAGTATGGGAATGCACTCTTCTACCTATTCTAGCACAATGTTATTCTTTTAATCTGCTGGATGGATGGATTAAAAAAATGATGGCACAACAACAAGAAAAGATAGCCACTGCCTAGCATGACACAAGCCATCTCTACCACATCTATATCACATCTATCACATCAGTCCAGGAGGAAATGGAGATTTAAACACAAGTGCTTCTCTCAGTGCTATACTGACAACCTTCTCCAGGGAGATGGTGGTAGACATAGAGGAGACTCAAAACTCGTCAAAGCAGAAATTCAGAGGATCCTGAGAGCTCTACATGCCCTCCAAGGATCAGGGAACACTGTAGAAGAGGGTACGGAAAGATTGTAAGAACCAGAGGGTGGGTATCCTGAGGCATTGCTCTTCACAGAGACTAGTACATTCATGATCCCCACCGTGAATACCAATAATCCTGTCTTTGGCAATAACACAGTGAGCATGCCTGATCTTGTCTGAATACCAAGGAAGACCCTCAGTGGAATGGGGGCAGGAAGGGTGGATATAAGATTGTAACACAATGGGAATATGACCAATATGCAATATGTACAGCTAATGTATTTTACTTGTTTTACTATAGGTATGTTTAGCTTTCTCTTATTAGATTGACAGACCACTTTATATGTAAAAAATTTGACAGCCACATATGGAAAATGTTTTGAATTGTGTACTTAGCCCAGTGAACTGATGAAATAAAAATAAGAAAAGAAGCCGGGCATGGTGGCGCACACCTTTAATCCCAGCACTCAGGAGGCAGAGATAGGAGGATCGCTGTGAGTTCAAGGCCACCCTGAGACTACATAGTGAATTCTAGGTCAGCCTGGGCTAAAAAAATCCCAGCACTTGGGAGGTAGAGGTAGGAGGGTCACTGTGAGGTTGAGGGCAGCCTGAGCTACAGAGTGAGTTCTAGGTCAGCCTGGGCTACAGTGAGACTCTATCTCAGGAAATAATAGTAATAAAATAGAAATAACCAAAATAATATTGTGAGCTAGAGTTTATCCAGAAATACTCCAGAATTGTCATCCCTTAGAGTTTTGGGCAAGTTTGTGTTTTCTGTATGAAATAAAGATGAGTGGCTGAAAATGTGGCCCATGGAACCAAACTTTCCTGGTTTCCTTGGCCAGGGAGGGAGGTATTTATTATATGTGTGACCTTGAACATTGCCACAATCCTTGAGCTTTGTTTCTTAATTGTCAAGATTGAAATAATAATATCTATTTCATGTGATTTGTTTTGGAAATAGAAAGAGAATTATATATCTTAGAACTGGTGCATCATAAGAGCTCAACTATTTTTTCTTTTTTCTTTTTTTTTTTCAATTTTTGTTTGAGGTATGGCTTCACTCTAGCCCAGGCTGACATGGAATTCACTGTGTAGTCTCAGTGTGGCCTTGAACTCATGGCAATCTACCTACCTCTGCCTCCCAAGTGCTGGGATCAAAGGTATGCATCACCATGCCCAGCTAAGAGCTCAACTTTTGTTATCACAGTTGTCATTGCCAATGAACATCCTTGTAACAATTGTTGTATGTGATGTCGAAAAAGTTTAGCAGACTTTGGAACCATGAAGGATTAAACATTTCAACGTTATCTTATGCAAAACCTGCCAGTTCTCTGATCAGAGGAGTAAGAAAGATGTTTCAAGTATATGATCTGTCTTTGAACTTAACCCTGAAATAAGCAGTCTATATTGGCAAAATAACCATCCTAATATAATTGTTCAGGGGCATGTCTGTTTCCTCTCACTCCTTCCCATTGTCATCATCTGTATGATTGAAGTAAGCACATACTCATGTCCATTTTGGGGATCTAGCTGTTGAGAAGAAAAGAGTCACAGGAGTTGTCCAATGCAATATGGTGAGCTTTTGGCTTAGAAAAGGCCCACATTACTTCTGCTCAGATAGCCTGGGAAAGGAAGAGGGATTCAGGCCTTAATATTGAGGAGGGTTGGTTGCGTGGGTATCCTAAAAATTCTACCATGTGACTCTGGTGCATGCCTAACTCTAAGAGCCCAGATCTCACCCAACATCTCCATGGTAGAGATAGGGAAACTGAATCCAGTGAGGCTATATGAGTTTTGGTGTGACCTCTCACCCCTTTTATTTGAGATATTGTGACACTGCTTCACTTCTTTTTGGGGTGCCTAAGGTCAGTACTTGCTTTTACTTAAGAATTGTCACTTAAAAGAAATGTGACACTCTCCCTGTTGGGAAATAAATAGAATGATTAGAGCCAAGAATGGTACTTTTATTACATCAAATAATCCCTCAGCATCTATTGTACAATCTTCTTTATCACTATTATCAGTTTCCTTTCTATCCCTGACTTTCCCTTCCACAGTAACCTTCATAACTGCATCTTCTTTTGCCTTTCAGCTACAAATGCCGATTTTTTTTTCTTTTCTTTTTTGATAGCATTTCAAGCATTTATTTTTCACATATAAATTGGAATTCGCTTAAATGGACTTATGGTTTGTCTATATTCAGTTATAGTAGAAGGTCTATAAATGGCCCCAAAGACCTTTTTCTTGTGGATTTATCACTATTGTGTCCTCTCCTGATATTGAGCATGGGGAAGACCTAGTGACTTACTTTTAACAAATAACATCCAAGGAATTTGATTTTTAAAATAATGATTTCTCAAAATTAAATTACATAAAAGATTAGTTTCCATTTTGTTTTGTCCTTTCTCATGGTCTTTTACCTGTCTTTGTTGGAGACAGTTTTCTGAGGTAAACCTGCTACCATGTCATATCTTTTTTTTTTTTTTTTTTACAAACTTTTAAAAGAACCTTTATTGTCTTTCTTAACATGTGCATCTTTGCAGAGAGGTCCAGGTGGCAAGTAACTGGTATCTCTGGCCAACATGACCCACAAATGAAGTTGGAAATGAATCATTTAAAACCTGTCAAACCTTATACAAGTGGTCTTTTTTATTTAATAATTTATTATTTTGTTTATATTATTCTAATTTTACATTCATATTGGTGACTCTATTATCCTCCTCCCTGTCCTCCCGATTTTTTTTTCTTTTTTAACAAATGCAAAGGCATACTTGGATGTCTTCTGGCCAGGCATAGCTCATGTAATTGAGTGGACTAAGATGAATGAAAAGGACAAGGATTGATGTTGGGGCAAGCTTACTGGAGGAGAGAAGGAAGGGCATAAGGTCTGTAGACAGTGAGGATAGCGGCCTCAAAATCACAGAGGTAGGGGGTGAGGGAGGGTAGGCTAGATATGGTGAAATGACAATTAAGAACCTGAAAGTTAGCTGGAGGAACTTAGGTATGAAGCTACAAAAACAAGGAAGCTCTCTCTACTTTGGGAGAAGAAAAGAGGTCTGATAAAAATTTGAAAATCTCAAATCCCCTACCCATTGCCTGATGAGGGACATCCATCAAAGGGGTGACAGACTTCTAGGGTCAAAAGTGCTGTCCCCATGGAAAGACCTGGTTGGAATCTGGAGGAGAGCCAGTCCCCAGACAATTAGTAGGGGGAGAGTGGCCAATATCTGTCCAAGAATCTCAAAGGTTAAGCAACTCAGAAGCAAACAACTTGACATGATGCTCACACAAGTGTAATAGTGGCACACAGTCATGGTGGGTAACCAACTGCTCTAGGATTGGCTAACAGATCCACTCAGTGGAAAGGAAACTGTATCTGGAACTGGGAAACAAGTCAGGATCATATCCAGATAATGATTCTGCTTTCCATTGTCAAATTCCCACTAACCTTAGAATATAAGAGGATCTACATCCTGTTAATTCTCTCTAAATTAATAATGGTTATCCCATTTAACCATTGCTGACTTCATTCTCCATTGGAGAATCTGCTGCTCTTTTTCAGGTAGGAGCTGGACCTGAGTTGATAAATGACCCAGTGCACTCCACCTCGGCCCCAGCTGAACCACAGAGGAATTGGGGAAACAATCAAGAGTGCTGCTTTCTTAGTTAATCTGACATCAGCACAAGGGTGATGGACATAGATACTAAGAACACTCAACACCTACCAAACCAGAGATCCAGAGGCTCCTAAGTGCCCATCACTGAAGTAGACTTAAAATGCTCCCAGCATGGCTCAGGGAATTTGTGACAGAGGGGGTGGAAAGATTGTTAGAGCCACAAGTTGGGGCATTTTGTACAGAGACATTGTCTCTATCCCCAATAGTGCATGACTCACCATCCCCATGGGGTTGACTGGGATCCCCAACGAGGAAGACCTCTTCAGAAAAAAGGCAGGGGGCTGGAGAAATGGCTTAGCGGTTGAGGCTTTTGCCTGTGAAGCCAAAGGATTCCGGCTCAATTCTCCAGGACCCACTTAAGCCAAATGCACAAGGGCACATACATCTGGAGTTTGTTTGCAGTGGTTAGAGGCCCTGGCATGCCCATTCTCTGTGTGTCTGCCTCTCTTCTATCTCTCTCTCTCTGCTTACAAATTAATTAATTAATTTTTAAAAAGGGCAGGGAGGAGGGAAAGGATGGTACCAACATGTGTAGTTTACATGCTATATATGTCCATATCTAATAAAAATAAAATAAATAAACATAAGTTCACCTGTGTTATTAAGTCAATATTGTTGTTATTATTAGTGGTCTATAACATGTTAACATAAAAATAGTCTTCATATTAAAAGAATTGGAGAAATAACAAAAAAGTGCTGTTCCTTTATAGCACCCACACATTCTTTTAGACCTCCTAGTATGATGATGGTATAGCTCCCGGGAGATCAGGGGAAGATCAGACTGGAAGGCTCTTCATTTCTTCCAAGAGGTGGAAGGTTTGATCTTATACACTTATGCACAACTCTTCAAAGGATACTTCTGGCCTAAAAAGAGGAACCTATTCTTTGTCTTTGCTTCTCTTTTCTGGTGAGAGACACAATCCATTCTAGGCAGGGTTAGCTTTTCATTGCACATTGCAAAATTGATGATGCTGCTGATGATAATTTACTTAGCCCTGGTGCTGACATGCTCTATTGGAACTATGCTCTATTGGATGGAACTCATTTCCATCCGGTGAGTGACCAAGCATTTCCCTTGATCACCCTCTCTTCTTATTGCCAAGTACAAACTGAGTGCTATTTACATAAGTTTGGCCAAATCCACAGTGAATGTGTATTTAAGCTGCCATCATACTGACAAGGAAACCCAGGTAAAAAGCACAAAAGTATTGTTGTAATGTTGCATATTGGTTGATTGTCACTTTTGTAGTCCCAAAATGAGAATTCTGTGCTAAAAGTGAAAAATATTGAGAAAAATCAACATATAATGAGTTATGTAGAAGAAAAATTTCACAGCAAGCTAATATTCATTTGCATGCATTTATTTTAAAGTATAACATTATAACACAAAATGGTCTCAGAATGAAGTAAGGACAGAAGCAGAAGCACATATTTGTATAACAGTGAACATTACTGTGATTTATGCAGTATTCAACCATGAAGATTTAGTAGTGAAAAACAAACTTACTATATAATATGAGAAAATATCAGTATTGAAGACCAATGCTGACTAATACTTGGCATAAACTTCATATTCCCATCTCGAATTTTGATATTTTTCCATAGCTTGCCATTCCATACCCACAGCTGCAGTCACAAGACTGCTTGAGTAAAAGCTCAGCATGAAGAACTTTATTTCTTCTCTTTGCAGCAGCCTGTGAAATAGGCATGCTGGTGGAGGGATGGCGGCTGTGCAGTACTGGAACGATTGGTGCTGAGAACAGCAGCTAAGTCTAAGGATCTCCTAGCATCTTCTAGACAGACTGGCAAACTACAGTTAGGTGACATGTGCTCACGCTGGTGCTCATACTTCTTTGAAAAACATGTGAAAAGTGACTATACCTTTCATCTTAACTCACTGTTTTTTCTGGTTTGGAGCTTTTACTGGTAATTTTGTCCACTTTGGTAGACTCAGTTTTACTCAGTGCCTTTAGAGCTGAGCTAGGATGGGATTCAGTTTGGTCCAGAGGGAGAAGCAGGAGGGAATATATTTGCATTCCAGTTATAAGTGCTAATTGAATTGTTCTGTCTTGAATTTTTTCCTCATCCAGTTGGTATAAGTAGTTTGCTATAGTACTAAAGGTACATGTGCATAGAAGGATAGAAGTGAGGGTAAACATGTCCCTCTTTATATAGATTCTAGTACCAGAGACCTATAAAATTTACAATTTAGAGCCACTGACTAGCCAGCTCATCAGAGAATGGCTTGTCATCACTGTCAACATCTTCTTTAATGAGGTAACACTGTGAAACTGGCACCTGGGGACCTGTCTGTCTGTAATGACCTTGCACATCACATTCTGCAGTCCTGGGATCTCACTGCAGCTGGCAGCAGGATTCTGTCCACATTTCCAACAGGGGGCCTTGTCAACCTTGTCCATCACTCCCATGAAGCCATGTATGAAGTCATTTCTCAATTTGCAAGACGCATTTTCTTCTAAAACTTTTCTCCAAACCATCTTGTCATCACAGTAGTCCTTCTCATTCCCTAAAATGTTTCTCTTAGGAATGCTGTAAGATAATCCTCTGAACATCAGTAGTGAGGAAGCCATTACATCCTTCAATATACTAAGGATGGTATTTTTATCTAACAGAGTGGAGTTCATTAATACCTCAACAGTGTGTTTTGCTTGGCCACTTTCCACAACAGCACATTGCGTCTCTTCCATCACACATTCTTCTTTTGTTATCCCCATGATGCTTTCTGAAGGTCCTGCAAGAGCCAATCCCAGCCCAAGCAATAGTAGCAAGAAGGTCTCCATCTCAGATATACTGTACTTCCTTTCTGTAGTGAAAATAAGAAATGATAAAAATGAGATGGTTTTCTTTCCTAATTGAAGTAATTCTCAGGAATGGTCCCCAATATTCTAAATATATTAATGGAAGTATGATATAGTGAAAAAAAAAAACAATCAGCTGAGAAGTCTGAGCACCCAAGTCAAATCTTTGCTTCACCTACACACAAACAACTCTACTTCATTCAACCCCAGTTAAAACAGCTGGAAAAAAAACTGTGATAAGTTTAAAGTGCTAGAAACAAATTTATTTATGTAATTATCTTCCCTTTCCCTTTTCTATGTTCTTGTTGATGGTATCTATTGTCTTCAGATCAAAATCATCTCACCCAACACATTCCCCACTCTTACTGTCTCTTACAACCTCACACAGGATTTGGTCACTTGAACAAACAACTATAATATATTATCTCCCAATCTCTCCATTATTTCCCCACTCATTCTCAGTCATGAATTCTCTTGTCTTTACTAGTTCCTTTGGCAAGTTGATCCTATATAGAGAGAGATTCTAGCTGGTTGTAGGGCTAGAAATGAAATTGTATCTTAGCCTGGGAGTTTTGGTTATTGTGTCTAACCGTAGAAAGAAGGGGTATAGAATCAGTGTAGGATACAGTGTGGAACGAAGGACACTCAGGGAGAACTGAATTAGACTGTCATTTGGCAGAAGAATCTCAGTGATCCAGGAAGTACCTCTACTTCCTCTTTTCTAAAGTCTTCTCTTGGGAGTGCTATTTATACTTCCCTTGCCATTTATACTTAAGACCAGAGTGTTATTTTTTCCTTTTGAAACCCTTTTGACACAGTTTACATTGTATTTAATTTAATATGATATTTTCATTATCTAGGGGTGAAAGACAACTCCTTGGATCTGAAACACAGTTTCTGATCATTGGTATTGGGTAAAACTTCATGCCCTGACTTACAACAGTACTTTCTCAGCAATGTTTGTCAATAGCTTAACATGGCTTGACTAGTGTAGAATATCTTTTATTGAGGTCAATGCTAGAAAATTCATGAGAAGCCCAGAAATGATTGTTACTTAAATGTGATGATTCTTTCTTTCACCCTGTAATGATTTTACCTTTACCTTCTTTTTTTCTCTAATCTCTAAAAGCTTTGCTTTTGTATTTTGTTTTTTTTTTTTTTTTTTGAAGCAAGGTCTCACTTTAGCCAAGGCCAACCTGGAACTCATTCTGTAGCCTAGGCTGACCTCAAACTCACAGGGATCCTCCTACATCAGCCTTCCAACTTTAGCCTGGCTAAGATTCTCTCTTTTTTCTTAAACTTTTACTGACAACTTCCATGCTAACAGCTTCCCTTACTCATGTATCTCCTTTATTATCACCCTTACTTTGTTTCTAATCATTTCTCCTCGTCCCTCCAATTCCTTTAAGACACCACTTGCAATGACACCATCTCGGAATTCTTGAACTATTCCTCTTTGTCTACAGGAGGAAGTCTAATCCTTGAGCCCATAAACTGAGATACTACTTGTTATAATCCCAATCAACACTTCAAAGCTTATGTCCCGTTATTTTGCTACACAAACCTGCTCTGGTCACTCAGCAGGTTCCTCCCTTCTCTAAATATATCAGAAGCTGCTATTGCTCCTTTTTTTTCTTTCTTTTCTGCCTCTCAAAATTCTTTAAGGCCCAACTCAGATCCCAGTCTTTGTTTTTTAATTAAATTTACTTCTTTATAATTTTACACACTTATATAATGTATTTTGATCACATTTTCCCTCCGTTGCTTTCTCTTATCCCCCTCCCATTCCTGTTGAACCCCTTCTTCCCAACTAGTCCCTCTTCTACTTTCATTTTTTTAAATATTTATGTATGTATGACCTACTGAGTTGCTTACCTGGGCATGGGTGAGAATTATTTACTGAAACATGAGCAACTTGCCAGTTGGTATACTACTGGAGAAAATGCATCCCCTCCTTGGTAACTATTAACTCCTCAGGTACCAGTAGGACCTCATGATCCTTCGCTCCATGATGGAATACTGAGGGGCCAAATTTTATACAAATCTTATGCAGGTAGCCGCAGCTGTTCATGAGTGCAAAAGCCATGTCATGTCAAAGGCAGCATTCCACTTCACTCCCCCCACTCTCCAGCTCTTACATTCTTTCCTCCTCTCTTCAGCAATGTTCCCTGAGCCTCAGAAGGAGTAATACATATGCCCCATTTAGGACTAAGTACTCATCAGTCACTTTTTCTTAGCATTTTGACCAGATATGAGTCTCTTTAGTAACCACTCCCAACTGCAAAACAAGCTTTTCTGACCAAAAATGATAGAAGCACTAATATGTGAGCACTAACATAAATACTTATAAGTCAATTTGATAGGCACATCGTGTCCATTTAGCAAAACAACAGCATTCCCTCCTGGGATCTTCCCAGCTGTGGTGGTTTGATTCAGGTGTCCCCCATAAGCTTAGGTGTTCTGAATGCTAGGTCCCTGTCTGATGGCAATTTGAGAATTAAAACCTCCTGGAGGCAGTGTACTGTTGAGGGTGGGCTTATGGGTATTATAGCCAGCTTCCTTTTGCCAGTGTTTGGCACAATCTCCTGGTGCTGTTGTCCATCTGATATTGGCCACAAGGCGATGTCCACCTTCTGCTCATGCCATCATTTTCCCCTGCCATCATGGAGCTTCCCCTCAAGTCTGTAGGCCAAAATAAACCATTTTTCCCCAACAAGCTGCTCTTGGTTGGTTATTTTTTACCAGCAATGCAAGCCTGACTGCAACAGTAAAATTAGTGCCAAGAAGTGGCATCACTACTGCTAGACACCTGACTGTATGGCTTTTGGCATTTTGTAGCTTATTTTTGAGAGGAATGTGGAAGGATTTGAAATCTTGGCCTAAGAGATTACTTGCAGTGCTGTAAGTATAGCTTGACGGACTATTCCGGTCAGAGTTGAAAGGCCTGAATGCAGTAAAAACTATGGACTGTGAGGCTTGGCTGGACTGGGCTAGAAGCAGTTTGTGTGAGAGGCTTGCTATTATGCCTGTGTCCTGAGAACTTGTGCGGAGTTGCGTTGCGTAGAAATAAACTCATGTGAACAGAGGGATATGGCACAGAAATGAAATATTTAGGCCAAAACTTCTGCCCATTCAGCTGAAATTGATTAAGAGATCACAATAATTGAGATTGGCCCAGCTGATCTGCATTGGAGCAACAAGAATGCAGGGTCTTTTGAAGGGTCCTGAAGGAGTGTCCTGTACTTCAAGGGCTGCTTTATTTCCCCCTGCATTAACAAGTTGGTAGCCTACCTGGTATTATGGAGTATAACAAATGCAGGAAAGAGACTGTCACTGAATTTGGATCATGGTTTTGTTTTTTGGAAATGGCTATGGGCAGTGTGAAGCAGGCTTGTTGGATTGCCTGCATGGAGACCTGATGGAACCATGAGGATGAACTATGGGTTGCAGTTGGAGACCCAGTGGAGATGCCAGGACTATGAAATGGCTGCCAAGGTGAGTTGCTAGCACCAGATGAAGTTTTTCAGGACTGTGAGTAGCACAGCTAGAGAGGAGGAATTGGAACTCCAGAGACTCATTGCTTTTTAGAATTATTGGACTTGGAGAATTGGCACTGACTAGAGTTGTTGGACTTGGAGCTACAGAGTTTGATGTTTGCCCTGTTTAAATCTTGTATTGGTTGATGATTTCTTTCCTATGCCCAGTGCCATCTTTTGCAATGTGAATGTTTATTCTGTGCCATTATCAGTTAGTGATTTTCTGGTTTTGTTTTGTTTTGTTTTTTTTTTTTGGTATTATGGCTCAGTTAAAATAACTTTTGACTATGAGGATGTTTGAACATAATTGGGATTGATAAAAACTATAGGGACTTTTAAAGTTGGATGAATGCATTGCATTTTACATCATGTATGGTTCTCACTTTATGGGGGCCAGGGGCAGAATGTGGTGGTTTGATACAAGTGTCCCCATTAAACTTAAGTTTTCTGAATTCTAGGTCCCCAGATGATGGCAATTTGGTAATTAATGCTTCCTGGAGGCAGTGTATTGTTGGGAACAGGCTTAAGGGTGTTATAGCCAGCTTCCCCTTGCCAGTGTTTGGCATGCTCTCCTGTTTCTGTTGCCCACCTGATGTAGGCCAGGAGGTGATATCCACCCTCTGCTCATGTCATCGTTTTCTCTTGCCATCATGGAGCTTCCCCTCAAGTCTGTAAGCCAAAATAAACCTTTTTTCCCCACAGGCTGCTTTTGGTCACGTGTTTCCTGCCAGTAATGTGAACCATGGGCATTTGATGAGGTTTATAGTACCAGATGTGAATTCCCCTGTGGAGCAGGTCTCAAATACAATTATAAAGTGGTTAATTGTCCCCCAAACAGTCTGCCAGTATTGCATCGGTGAGAACATCTTGGCCTGACTAGTCAATTGTGTAGCATTCAGGGACCATAGCTGGATAAGACTGTGGATGAGGTTTTTCCCCTAATAGCCTGCATAGCACCTTCTGGCCAGCAGGGAGGAAGCTTCTAGCTCAGCTTCAGATTGGTTTCTCTATACCTTACAACTAAAGCATATGATAGCTTCAGCAATATCATTCTTTTAAAATACATTTTATCACCATTTGTTTATCAAGTTCATTTCTCTTATAACTCATTTTTTCTAAAGGCAGAGTTTCATGTAAACCGAGATGGTGTAGAACTTGCTGTATAGCACAAGCTGTTCCCAAACTCATGAATGTCCTCCTGCCTTAGTCTCCTGAGTGCTGAGATTATAGGGATGCACTTTAATACATGGATATTGATATATTATTAAGAATTCAGTAAAAGGGGGGGGTTGAAGAGATGGCTTAGCAGTTAAATTGCTTGCCTTTGAAGCCTAAGGACACAGGTTTGATTCCCCAGAATGCACGTAAACCAGAAGCAAAAGGTAGCACATGAGTCTGGAGTTCATTTGCAGGGACTAGAGCTTCTGATGGGCCATTCTCTCTCCCTCCCATAAATAAATAAAATTAAAATAAAATATTTAGCCAGGCATGGTGGCTCATGCCTTTAATCCCAGCACTCAGAAGGCCAAGGTAGGAGGATTTTTATGGGTTCAAGGCCACCCTGAGCCTACATAGTGAATTCCAGGTCAGCCTGAGCTAGAGTGAGACCCTACCTCAGAAAACCAAAAATAAATAAAATAAAATAAAATAAAATAAAATAAAATATTTTAGAAAAGAATTCAGTA
The DNA here is from genome assembly GCA_036365145.1 of Orientallactaga sibirica. Taxonomy (NCBI): domain Eukaryota; kingdom Metazoa; phylum Chordata; class Mammalia; order Rodentia; family Dipodidae; genus Orientallactaga; species Orientallactaga sibirica. The sequence goes on along the minus strand of JAEOAD010000556.1, from coordinate 88,711 downwards.
AATCTATCTATGTGTGTCCCTTGATATTGTGTCCTGGGTATAGACTTAGTGAATGTTGGAAGAAGGAAAGAAGGATGTGTAATTATTTTATTTTCCATTGTCATTACTAATGAGGTTATAATAAGAAAACCAAAAGACAATGAGGAAGAAAGCAGGAAGAAGACAAGAATAGAGAGTCTTAGCCATTTTGAAACATGTATTCCAAGTGGACAGTATTCACAGTTTCCTATGTTTGATGTTAAATTATTAGGTACTCATAGCTGGGTGTGGTGGCGCACGCCTTTAATCCCAGCACTTGGGAGGCAGAGGTAGGAGGATCGCTGAGAGTTCGAGGCCACCCTGAGACTACATAGTTAATTCCAGGTCAGCCTGGACCAGAGTGAGACCCTACCTTGCAAAAACAAAACAAAAAAAATTATTAGGTACTCATAAAAAATATATGTAACCCCAAGCTGTAAATATCTAAAATTTCACAGTTCATATGAATTGGTTTTTATCCCTATTAAATGAAAATACTATGAGGATAGATTCCAGACTCAGTTACTTACACTTTAAAGAGAATTCACTACTCTGAAAGATTTTTTTTTTTGAGGTAGGGTCTAGCTCTAGCCCAGGATGACCTGGAACTCACTATGTAGTCTCAGGGTGGCCTTAATTCACAGAAGTCTTCCTACCCTTTGCCTTCTGAGTGCTAGGACTAAAGGCATGAGCCACTATACCCATCTAAGATTTGTTTTTAAGTAGATCAGAAAAGTTAGGAGGAAGAAGAAAAAAAAATCACCAGGAAGAAGGAAAAAAATCACCAAGAAGGAAAAATAAGACAATAAAACCTTGGCAATAAAATACAATCAAGAGCCTAAAGACACTTTTCATCAACTTCAAAGTTAAGCCTACCAAATCCACTTTTCATTTTTCTGAACTTGTTGCTCAATTTCTATTTAGATGCTGAAAGTGCTGTTCACTTGGTGACAAAACTTCACAAGACAGCAGAGATGGTAGGATTCCGACAGGGAGATTCAGCTGGAATAAGGGTCACTATAGATGCAAGAAGCCATGAGATGAGCAAGCATTGTCTACTTACAAGGCAGTAAAATGTGCTTTACTTCAGGATGGCCACCCTCTTCTTCCATAAACCTTGAGGTTTACAAAAGACAGAACTAACAGGTAGCATAGATATACCTCCTTCTTTGATATGACCTTGAATTAAGTCCAAATGACCAGTGTAACAGTTGAAGTCTCTCAACTGAGACAATCAGGACGGAAAGTACACTCTAAAGATTGGGAGTTATTCATCATGCTCTGGCCAGCTCACTTGTCAGAGTCACTGCCTTTCACATATAGGTCTTCATCGTTCGGAATGAGTGACTCCAGAAACTGACCTTTACTTGTCCATTATCCTTACCTCTTATTATTTTCCATCCCTAACCCTCTTCTACAGCAAAATCAGTTTCTGCACTATCTAAGTACTACAATTGTAGTGTAATGGACTCTGGGAATAACCTCAAAAATTATCTATCCAGGGCCGGAGAGATGGCTTAGTGGTGAAGGCGCCTGCCTGCTAAGCCTAAGAACAATGGTTCCAATCTCCAGGTCCCACATTTAGCCAGATGCAAAGTGACACAAGGGTGCAATGCCGCACTTGCCCACAAGGGGGCGCATGCATCTGGAGTTCGTTCACAGCGGCTGAGAGGCTGCTGGCATGCCCATTCTCTCTCTGCCTCTCCCTCTCTCTGTGTCTCTCTCCAAAAATAAAATAAAATAATTAAAAAGTTAAAAAAATTATCTATCCAAAAGCCCTCACTTTACAAATGTGAAAACTAAAAATAAGAGAACAGGGTTTGATAAAATTTTCCAGAATTAGGGGTCTTTTACTTGATTTCCTTTTCCATCTGACTATAAGATTATTAGGTCCATAGCCGAACATGGGGTAACTAAGCACTGAGTTTAGGTAGAAAAACTAAAAGAATGGGCTGGAGAAATGGCTTAGTGGTTAAGGTGTTTGCCTGCGAAGCCAAAGGATCCCGGTTCTATTTTCCAGGACCCACGTAAACCAGATGCACAAGGGGCACATGCATTTGGAGTTCGTTTGCAGTGGCTGGAGGCCCTTGCGTGCCCATTCTCTCTTTCTCTGACTGCCTCTCTTCTATCTCTCTCTCTGCTTGCAAATAAATTAATAATAAAAAAAAATTTAGAAAAGTAAAAGAAGTTGGTAATCTGGCCCAATGTTCTTTCCCTCCAGACTTTCAAAGAGGAAATGAACTAACTCAATCACTTTTGGGAAATTCCCATACATATTTCTCCATAGCCCTTAGGGTAAATTGTTTCTGACCACTGACCAGCCAGGCTCTTTCACCCAGGCTGACTAAGCTGACAGTCTCAAGCTGGCCTCGAACTCATGGCAATCCTCCTAACTCTCAAGTGCTGGGCTTAAAGGTATGCTCCACCATGCCCCAGATGAGAACAGCCAGGCTCATTCTGGTCGCCCTTCCCTTCCCTTTTCTTTCTTTCTTTCTTTCTTTCTTTCTTTCTTTCTTTCTTTCTTTCTTTCTTTCTTTCTTTTTTTGGTTTATTTTTATTCATTTATTTGAGACACAGAGAGAGAGATAGAGAATGAGTGAAAATGGAAGTGCCAAGGCCTCTAGCCACTGCAAAGGAACCCCAGACACATGTGCCACCACGTGCATCTGGCTAATGTGCTACCTGGAGAATTGAACCAGGGTCCTTAGATTTCGCAGGCATGTGCCTTAACTACTAAGCCATCTCTCTAGCCCCCTTCCCTTTCTTTTGAAGGAACTGCTGAACAGGAACATATACAGTATTCACTGTACATTCTATTTTTAGAAAAGATTCCAAGAAGCCAGGCGTGGTGGTGCATGCCTTTAATCCCAGCAGAGGTTGGAGGATTGCTGTGAGTTCGAGGCCACCCTGAGACTACATAGTGAATTCCAGGTCAGCCTGGGCTAGGGCTAGAGTGACATCCTACCTTGAAAAACCAAAAAAAAAAAAAAAGAAAGAAAAGAAAAGAAAGAAGAAATAGAGAGAAGAAAAGAAAGGAAAAGAAAAGGAAAGAGAAGAAAAGAAAACAAAAGAAAAGAAAAAAGAAAAGATCCCAAAAGGTAACCACAACTGCTTCTTGTCATCACAAGTGACAAGCATCTAGGATCAGGACAGGAATCGGGTGAAGTGTATGAAGTACTCATTCCAGGTACAAAATTTAAGGGAATGCCAGAAATCTCAGTTATCAAGATAAATAACATTGAAATGCAATAGTAAAAAAAAATAAATGCAGCACTCGGGAGGCAGAGGTAGGAGGCCACCCTGAGACTACATAGGGAATTCCAGGTCAGCCTGAACCTAGAGTGAAACCCTACCTCAAAAAAAAATAATAATAATAATGAATAAATAAATAAATATAATGCCATGTAATCCTTCATGTGCAGAATTAAGATTTAAAATAACAGAATCTGATCTTATACTAGCATAATTCATATAACACCTCACCCTACCCTCAGCCCTGCTGGATTACATCTCTAAAATGTAGATATTTTATGCATTGAGGATTTTTGCCATAATTTCAATTTTTTTTAGAATATGAACTTACTATTGCTTATCAAGATTACCTGTTGGGTTTTGTTGTTGCAATTGTTAGTTTGTATTTTTTTGGATATCTTCTTAAGTTTTGCACCTAGGATGACTATCTCACTCATTTTGTCTTAATCTAATTTCTACCTCAGATTCACTCTTGGGTCTCATCAAATGACTCAAAGACAAGGAGAAAAAAAGTTAAAACACAAGTAGAGTTTATGGTTTAATTCAGCAAAGATATTTTTATTGAAGCAGAATTTTTAAAAATTGCATTTCAACAACATTGGAAGGACATCAGCTATCAGTTAAGGCATTACCCTGTGTCCACAGTTTAAATCAACCAGTCCAGAACAGCCAAGGGAGGAGAAGAAAGGATAACACACTTAACCACTGATATCCAGTTACTCAATGTATCCCTGGAAATTCACTGGACCTAAGTCATCACAAATGACAAGAACAAACCCTTCTATGGGGGAAATCTGGTACCTGCAGGCAGGAAATCTGGTACCACCAATGAGCTGACAGACTGTCATTCTGAACTTTGTCTCACTCTGGAAGCAGAAAATTGTAGAATGGTTTGGACAAGCCACCTTCTTGGGAGAAACACAAATACTATTGATTTTTTGAGGCCTCTCATGGATGAAGACATGTGCTTGTTTGCATGTGTGGTCAGATTCCCTTATGTTTCTCTGGAGGATCATAAAGTTGCAGTACCTTTGAGGAACACCATTCTGAGGATAGTCCACATGCAAGTGCTCTATAGTAGTCGTCACTATATTCTCATTCAGCTCATTTTCCCAGAACAGCAGCAGCAAGAAAATAATCACCATTAGTATCATCAGAGGCAAGATTCCTTTCACATCCTTGGCTTTAACTCCTACTAAATAGAGGAGAAAAGAGTAGTTAGATTCCTCCGGGTCCAGCCCAGAACTGTTCCCCCATCGTCTTAGGATACTTTATTTCTTCTTTCTGCTAGCTAAAATCATGTTGACCTTACAAGAGCCATCTGGAAGTACAACATTCCCAGAAAGCCTTTTCAGCCCATTTCAGCCCTCAGACTTTGGTACTTAACCAGTCTCTGATTATTCCCATTGTGTTTCTCTTGTCTCTACATGCTCCTTAACATCTATTTCTCCCACAATCTTAAAAATGGTTAACACGTACAAGAGTACTCAAACAACCTATGTCAGCTTGTTTTATTCATACTGCTAAATGACTTCCTTTCCCACAATGTTCTTAACCTTAATTCCACATGCTTTCAGTACTGTTTACTGATCTGCTCTCCCCAACTCCTTTCTAATCCCTCCTTGTATTAATCCTGCTTGAGTCAGTGCTAGCACTTCTTACCTGTGGTTCTTGCTGTTGCTTTCATAGGTAACAACTTTGAGATAATAGACCTCAGCAAATCCTCTGTGTCTTGGTGTTCCCTGAAACTGATAAGGAGCCAGGCAAGCAAGTGTGGGGGAGGACAGAGGAGAAAAGAGCAGAAAGGGAGTGGCCAGTGGAGGAGTGTGCTTGGGTGCTACTGGAAAGTGATAGACCTTGCCTTCAGAGTGAACAATGGGTAAGGCAAGTCCTGGTTAGGTCATCATTATACAGTCACGGACTTTTTCAAAGCATTTAGTGATGTCTTTATGTGAGCTAGCCATAATGTTGTCTTTTTCCTAAGTTTTTAAGTCAGTCCTTACTAGAAACCTGGGAAGGAGCTTTATTTTCATTCCATTGACAAAGAAATGTGTTCCAGAAAAGTTATGGCAGAGATGTGAAATTATAAGGGTAACAAAATTTTCACCCTCTCAAGCTAAATACCTGAATTCAAGTTTTAGCCAGTTTTATTCCCATGTGGTATTTAGGACAAGGCAGAAACAATTCTCTGGGATTAATATTATTCATGCTAAAGCCCTGGGCTTCTGAAGATAGAATAATAGCTCCTAGACTATGCTAATCTTTGAAATACTGGGAAATTAAAAAAATGCTGACTTCTATTTTGATCCTTTTTTTTTACTTGATATTGGGTATGACCTGGGTTGGGGAATATTAAAAGATGTCCAAGTGATTCTAATATGTAAATGAATTTAGGAGCCACTTAAGTATGATATATTGGGAAATAGACATGGGAAATTAATACAGCAGAGCTCAGTGAAAGCATAGTGGCTTGAGATATTGAGACAACAGAAAAGGTCTTGTTATCACCTCCTTGGAAAGTTGACACAGGAAATGGAAAAAATGGACTTAATTTTGCTATATCTTTCTCTGACATCCTCTCTCTAAGCCTTGCACTCTCTCTCCCACCTCCCAAGGACTGAACTCAGAGCCTTGAGCATGTTAGGCAAGCATATTCTGCCACAAAGCTATACATCTAGTGCCCTCACTTGGAGACAGCACTCCAAAGTCTCCTCTGTACACAACTGTTTCTTTATAGTTCATATAAAAAAATCATCGTGGAACTTTAAAACAATTATCTAGGAAGAACAGAAACTTTGGAGAAAAGACTCAAACAAAACATCTCATGTGGGGCATGTTGCAACGCCAGCACTCAGGAGACTGAGGTATGAAAATCTCAATTTCTAGGCCAGCCTGGGCTACATGTGAGATTTTGTCTCAAAAATGAAAAAGAAGGACTTCCAGGGAGAATGGCAACCTCATTTATTAAACCAGGAATATTAAAGGATCATACACAATATCGTCTTTGGGGCAAGAGGCAAGAAACATAAATGAATTTATTATTAAGCCCAGTGTGAGATTTCCCCATAGAGAAGCAAGAGGGAGCTGCTTTAGTCAAGATGGAGTGGTTTGGCCAGCCACCAGGAAGTTTTCCTGCCATACAACTGCCCTGCTCTTCCAGAACCATTCAGAGCAGTGGAAGCTTCAGGGAAGGACTTCTCTCCCCATATACACGTCACCCTTGAAAGACTAGAAGAACCTGAAGGAGAAAACAAGGGACAATCTGATCTCTGAAAATACCACCACACAACATTGCAGAACGTCCCCTCCTCCATAGGTCAGCACATTGTAGCACAGAGATTGTAGTTTCAATACAGTACTGAAAGTCTTAGAGCAATAAGATAAGAAGCTAAAAAAGATACAAGTTGAAAATGAAAAAGTCAAATTATCCTTATTTGAGGATGTTATGATTTTACACATAAGAGACCTTAAAGATTCCATAAGAAAACTGTTAGGCCTGATAAGTGCTTTCAGCAAAGTGGCAGGATATAAAATTAGCACACAGAAATCAGTAGCCTTCCTATATACCACAAAAAAACATGCTGTGTGAAATTAATGGAGAAAATTCTATCCATGATTGCCTCCAAAAAAATCTGAAAAAAAAAGTAAGTTTGGGCAGATATATCCTGCAGAGATGAATAATGCTGCTTCCAGAATCCATACATTGTTACTGGAAAATCCAGTGCCAGGAGTGGGCTACCTCCCAGTGAGTTTTGGTCAGGAATGGCATCCCAGAACAATATAGCCTAATCCAGTGCTCTTGGTTACTCACCAGAACTAGATAGTAAGACCCTATTGCTGAAGACGCAGAATCAAATCTACAAACCAATGGAATCTTCCCTTTTACATAATTGAATCTGCCGAAAGAATACATTCAATCAACTATAAAGGCTGTTCCAGCTCCACTTTTCTCTCTCTGGATTCCCTCTCATCTCTGCTTGGATACATGTGGCTGGTAGGGCCAGGGGAGCAGAATGTGACCTCTTGGTCTGAGTAATTTTTCTGTTTGCATCTGCCTTATAGTTTGGGGTAACTTTTCTCTTTAATTAATTATATGTATGATTTTCCTCTGGTCTCTGAATCTACCATTTTTATAGTTTCCTTACACTCTAAATCTACCATGTGGGTGCTTTCACTAAATCTAGGCCTGTTACCTGTGCAATAAATCTAAACTCAGGGTAACCATGGGTATAATTCTCTTTAGTACTCATTTCTCATCTGAATATTTCCTATCTGGTATTCTTCCTTTAGCCCCCAACATTTTCCCTCTTAACTTCCTTCCATGAGGAAGCACAAGGTGAATGCTATGTGTGTTCCTTCTAAGTCTCCCTACACAAGCTTCTAGATTTTTAAAAATTTATTCTTTTATTGATGATGTCCATAATGGTAGACAATAACCCATGGTAATCCCCCCCCACTTTTCTCATTGAAACCCCACTCTCCATCATACCCCTTTCCCCTCTCAAACAGTCTCTCTTTTACTTTGATGTCAACATCTTTTCCTCCTATTATGATGGTCTTGTATAGGTAGTGTCAGGCACTGCAAGGTCATGGATATCCAGGCCATTTAATGTCTGGAGGAACACGTTGTAAGGAGTCCTACCCTTCCTTTCCTCTTAAGTTCTTTCAGCCACATCTTCTGCAATGGACCCTGAGCCTTGGAAGATGTGATAGAGATATTTCAGTGCTGAGCACTCCTCTGTCACTTCTTCTCAGCACCATGGTACCTTCTGAGTCATCCCAAGGTCACCACCATCTGAAAAGAGAAGCTTCTCTAACCAAAAGTGATAGTAGCATCAATATATAGGAATGAACATTAAGAGAAGTGCTTACTAAGCATTTTGGTGACTATAGTATATACACTTACCTAGACACTAGCAGACATTACACCCCTAGGGCTCATGACTACCCCTGTTGTAGGTTTTCAGTATCAGGAATATATTCCCTCTCATGGAGCCAGCCTCCAGTCCAATTAGAGAGTGGCTAGTTTCCCCATAACAGACATGCCACTATTGCACCCATTGGCTCATTTGTCCCAGCTGGCCAAATTTAATGTTTGCAGTGTTCACTGTAGAGTATCTCCACTGGTGATTTCTCTCTCCCATTGAACTGCATGCAGTGTAGCTTTTTCCAGCTTTCTGTCAGCTGGTCCATATGGGGAGGTTTTCAGCCCAGCTCCAGCAGCATTTCTCAGTGACCTTGAATCCCAAGTATGTGGAGTCTTCAGCAATAGGGTCTTACTGTCTATTCCTGGTGGGAAACCAAGAGTATCAGCAATGGCATGTAATGTTTTGGGGGTATCCGTGACCTCCCTGGCCAACAACTCACTGGAAGGTATTCCATCCCTGGCACTGAAAATTTTCTATTAAAAATATATGACTTAGCTGGGCATGGTGGCGCACGCCTTTAATCCCAGCACTTGGGAGGCGGAGGTAGGAGGATCGCTGAGAGTTCGAGGCTACCCTGAGACTACATAGTTAATTCCAGGTCAGCCTGGACCAGAGTGAGACCCTACCTCACAAAACCAAAAAAAAAAAAAAAAAAAAAAAAAAAAAAATATATGACTTGCCGGTTGTGGTGGCGCACACCGGTAGGAATTTGCTGAAGAGGCAGAGGCAGGAGGATCATGAGTTCAAGGCCAGCCTGGGCTACACATTTAAAAAAATATATATGACTTCTGAGTGTTCCATTGTTCAGAAAAGTAGGTTTCCATATGACTTATTTATATCCTCTTAGATTTTGATTAGCCCTCCCTCCACCGTTCCTTTACTCACTCTCTTCCCCTGATATTTGAGGTTATTTGTGCTTCCAAATGAATTTTTAGATTTTTTTCTATTTCCGTGAAGAATTGGACTTGTGATGGAGATTGCATTAAATGGTAAGATTGCCATTTTCACAATATTAATTTTTCCAATCCAAGAACAAGTGATGTCTTTTCACTTCCTAGTGTCTTCTGCAATTTCTTGCTTGAGTGTTTTAAAGTTTTCATTGTAGAAATCCTTCACTTCCTCTGTTAGGTTTATTCCAAGGTACTTTTTTTTGATGCAGTTGTGAATGGGGGTGATTCTCTCATTTCATCCTCTGTGTGTTTGTTCTTAGCATATAGGAAGGCTACTAATTTCTTTGTGTTTATTTTGTATTCTGCTACATGACTATAGGTATTTATCAGCTCTAACAGTTTGCTGGAGTCTTTAGGGTCCTTTATTATAGAGTCATATCATCTACAAATAATGATAACTTGATCAATTCCTTTCCAATTTGTATCCCTTTTATGAGTGTCTCTTGCCTTACTGCTATGGCTAGGACTTTTAGTACTATATTAAATAAAAGTGGAGACAGTGGACACCCTTGTCTTGTTCCTATTTTAGTAGAATAGCTTCAAGTTTTTTTTTCCATTTAGTATTAGGTTGGCTTAGGTTTGTCCTAAATAGTTTTATTATGTTAAGATATGTTCCTTCTAGTCCCAGTCTCTGTAGGACTTTTATCATGAAGGAATGCTGGATTTTGTCAAATGCCTTTTCTGCATCTATTGAAATGATCATGTGATTTTTGTCCTTCAGGCCATTTATATAATGTATTACATTTATTGGCTTGTATATGTTGAAGCATCCCTGCATCTCTGGGATAAAGTCTACTTGGTCAGGCTGAGTGATCTTTCTGTTATATTCTTGTATTCTGTTTGCCAATATTTTGTTTAGAATTTTTGCATCTATGTTCATGAGGGAGATTGGTCTGTAATTTTCTTTTTTTGTTCTGTCTTGTCTGGTTTTGGTATCCCAGTGATGCTGACTTCATAGAAGGAGTTGGGTAGGATTCCTTAATTTTCTCTTTTATGAAAAAAGTTTGAGAAGCATTGGTGTTAGTTCTTCCATGAAGGTCTGGTAAACATTCACCAGTGAATTTATCTAGGTCTGCACTGCTTTTAGTTGGGATATATATATCTTCTTGGAGCTCCATACATGTTATAGGTCTATTTAAGTGGTTAATCTCATCTTGATTTAATTTGGTAGGTCATATAAATCAAGGAAATCATCCATTTCTTTCAGATTTTCTAACTTAGTGGAGTATATGTTCTTATAGTATGTCCCTATGATTTTTTGAATGTCTCTGGTATCTGTTGGGCTGGTGCCTTTTTCATCTCTAATTTTATTAATTTTATTAATTTGTGTCTCTTCTCTCTTTCTCTTGGTCAGATTTGCTAAGGGTTTATTGATCTTGTTTATCCTTTCAAAGAACCAACTCGTTGTTTCATTGATTCTTTGGATTTTTTTTGTTTCTACTTCATTATTTTCTGCCCTAATCTTTATGATTTCTAACGATCTACTGATTTTTGGTTATCTTTGTTCTTCCTTTGCCATGGCTTTAAGGTGAAGCATTAAGTAGTTTACTTGTGACCCTTCTTGGTTTCTTAATATGGGCACTTAAAGATACAAATTTCCCTCTTAGGATTGCCTTCATTGTGTCCCATATGTTGTGTTCTCATTATCGTTTGATTCTATAATTTTTTTATTTCCTTCTTGATTCATTCATTGACTCATTCAATGAATTGTTTAGTTTCCATGATTTTGTGTATGCTCTATAACTTTTCTTGCTATTAATTTGTAGTTAATACCATTGTGATTAGATAGAACATAAGGAATTCTCTCAATTTTCCCATTTTTTTAAGATTTGCTTTGCATCCTAATATATGGTCTATTTTAGAGCATGTTCCATGTGCTTCTTCAGAAAAGAATGTGTATTCTGCAGCATTTGGATGAAAGGTCCTATATGATATTTGTTAGGTCCATTTGTTCTATGACCTCATTTAATCCAGATGCATCTCTGTGTATTTTTTACTGGGATGACTTGTCAATTGATGAGAGTGGGGTGTTGAAGTGACCCACTACAACTGTGTTTGGTGTTATCAGTGACCTTAATTCTAATAGTGTTTGATGAAATTGGGAGCCCCCATGTTAGGTGTATATATGCTTAGGATCGTAATGTCCTCCTGTTGGAGTGTTCCTTTAATCGATATAAAGTGACCTTCTTTATCTTTCCTAACTAATGTTGGTCTGAAGTCTACCCTGACAGATATTAGGATAGTGACCCTTGCTTGTTTTTGAGGCCCATTTGCTTCAAACACCGTTTTTTAACCTTTCACCCTAAGATAGTTTCCATCCTTTGTGTAAAGGTGAGTTTCTTGGATGAATCCTGCTTTTTAAATTTTTAAATTCTTCTCCTTCTACTATAGCCTGAATTCTTATGTTTGATCTTTTCATAGTGTCCCAAATATCTTAAATTTCCATTCATACCTTCCTATTAGTTTGTCTTTCTTTTTATTGGGTTGTATTAGATCTGTCACCTGGTCTTCTGGTTTATATATTCTGTTTTTTTCTTCATCAATTCTACTGGTGAAACTTTCTACAGAGTTTTTTATTGGACTTCTGTGTTTTTCACTGCTAATATTTCTGACTTGTTTTTCTTTATCATTTTTATTTCCTTATTTGTGTCTTGTATTGACCTCATTTCATTAAATTGGTTTCCTGTATCTTCTTTGATTCCTTTGATTTCCTCTTTGATTTGTTTGAGTATATTTATATCATTCTTTTTCTTATTCCTTTTTTTTTTTTTTTTTTTTTTTTTTTGAGGTAGGGTCTCACTCTAGCCCAGACTGACCTGGAATTCACTCTGTAGTCTCAGGGTGGCCTCAAACTCACAGCGATCCTCCTACCTCTGCTCCCGAGTGCTGGGATTAAAGGCGTGTGCCACCACGCCTGGCTCTTATAATCATTCTTTTGAAATCTTTCTCAGGCATTTCCTCTAATTCAGTCTCACTGGAGGTCATTTCTGATGGATTTATAAATTGTTTTTGGAGAGAGTCAGAGAGAGAGAGAATGGGCATGCCAGCAGCCTCTCAGCCACTGTGAACGAACTCCAGACTTTTGGGCAAGTGCGGCATTGTGCCCTTGCGTCACTTTATGTCTGGCTAAACATGGGACCTGGAGAATCAAGCCAGCTTTCTTAGGCTTAGCAGGCAGGTGCCTTACCCACTAAGCCATCTCTCCAGCCCAGATTTATAATTTTTGCTGGATTTATATTGTCTTGGTTTTTTTGTGTTTCTTGTATTATAATGTAGAGATTTTTACATCTTGGATTAATTTAATGCTTGTTTTCCCCAATTATCTGTAGTATTATTAGATGTATCAATCAGTCTGACATTATATACCTTCAGGGTAGGAACTTAAAGTGCTAGGCATGGCTCTTAAGACTCTCAGAGTAACCACAAAAGTGATCCCAGGTTTTGGGTTTGCCTGCTATGAGAGTTTTCTAGTAGGCTGGATGGATGAAAATACAGGCAAATTTTAAAATTTAACTAAACAATGTACACATTCAATGACAACCAGCACAGAGTATTTATGCAAGAGTAGATATTGTGACAAATAGATCCCCTAACAAAGTCAAAGTCCCTAAGGATGTGTGCTTCCCCCCACCCTTAATCCTGTCAACTGGGAAACTGAGATTTCTGGTCTGTAAAGGGTTCCAAAGTCAGCTTGTGACCCAGTAAGTGTCTGCCCCAACAAATGACAGAAGAGGAGACAAAGGCACTATACTATAAATCAGGAAGCAACAAATGACAAGCCCAAAATATAGCTTATTTAAGAATGGAAAATCCAGCCATCCATCAGATTTAACATATAATTTACCCTGACATGGATGGTACAATTAGCACTTCTGATGCAAGACTATATACCAGGCTTTTTTTTTGGTGGGTACTGCCTTTTGGGATGGCTTTGGTCTCAGCTATGGTGCATGCCCTTTTGTGTCCCTCTTTGCTGTGCTGAGGGATCAGGTAGGCTGGCTGGGTCTGTGGGTCACTGCTCTGATAGCCTATGTTGGGTGCTGTGTAGTTGAGTTCCCTTCCCCAGATCTCTGATGCTTGTGCTGGCAGTCAGGGGAGGGGAGGCTGTAGATGGTGGCTGAAGTTTTCCCTTTCTGCTTGTCACTGCTGTTCTCCTCTTCATGTTTCTTGAGTTTGCAAGGAGGTTGGTGTGAATGGAAAATCCCCCTTACCTGGCTTTTCCTGTGGCTAGGCTGAGCCTGCTGCTGGAGCCACTTCTGCTTGCTTCTGTGGTCTCTAGATGCTCTGGATCTCTCCTACTACTCCATGGCCGATAATTTCATATATATTTACCTTCACATTTTAATAGAAGAGTGTATTTTTCTTTTTCTTTTTCTCCCCTAGGTTGCTTTGGTGTGTTTCCTATGCTGTCATCTTCTAGGTTTTATCTTTCATGTGCTTGTGGCTCTACTGCAGTCTGTCCCTAAAAAACTCAATTTCTGGCTGGGCATGGTGGACATGCCTTTAATCCCAGCACATGGGAGGCAGAGGTACGAGGATTGCCATGAGTTTGAGACCATCCAGAGAATACATAGTGAATTCTAGGTCAGTCTGGATTAGAGTGAACCCCTAGCTAGAAAAACAAAACAAAACAAAATACTCAGTTTCTCTTAAATGAGCTTTATGAACTATCCTCCACATGATGTGGCTCTACTCCAGTCTTTCCTTAAAATACTCAGTTTCAGGCTGGAGAGTTGCTTGCCTGCAAAGCCTAATGACCTGGGTTTACCTGGGTCATTACCCAGAACCCACATAAAGCCAGATACAAAAATGGCACATGCATCTGGAGTTTGTTTGGAGTGGCTAGATACCCTGACATGCCCATTATCTCTGTCTCTCTTCTCTTGGCTTGAAAAACTAAATAACTAAATAAAACCTCAATTTATTTTAAATGAATCCTATGAACTATTCAGTGTTTTCCATTGAGTGTTTCTCATTTCCCACCTGTTTATGACTTGTTTATGACTGCTCTAGCCTTCTTCCTCAATTCCAAGTTTTTAAAATAAACCCCACAATTTGTGATTTCTCCCTAAATAAACTTAATAATTTATAATCCATCCTTCTTGAGTCCATATTACCAATTCTTTGTTAACAGTAGGACAGGAACCAAAATTGGGGATCATATATTTGGGGGATCCTTCCTGAACCCCAAAATCCTGCATCATGATGAAGTCTGTTTGGGGAACTCGTCCATAGTCTTAACCAACAGCATACATAGCAAAAGCTACACAAATGACCAGCCAAGCAAGATGCATATACTAGTGCAATAGTGGCATGACTGTTATAGGGTATAGTAGACAACTTCAGGTTTGCTGAGATGAACTTTCAGACCAGGCACAATTATGGAGAAAATGATTTATTGACTATAGAAGGGAAATTTCTTCATGGCAGAAGAAGCTGGCCCACTTTTACAGGTCCACGCAGAGACAGAGAAGACCCACAAGCCATAACCCCAAAGCCACACCACATAGCACACTGCAGGAACTCCAGGAAGAACTTAACACTTTCCATATCGTTAGACTGGAATTTCAAATCTACCACCACACCTTAGGGCTGGACCCTACAATTCACCCAGTGACACCTCCTCCAGCCAGGTGACTAAAGATCCAAACTACAAACTAATAAAACACTGAATATATTGAGGGCCATTGATTCAAACTACCACATAGGGTAATCATCTGCTCTCTGATTGGATTTGGGGCCTGCTTCACATGAGGGAATCCATGCCTTGTACAAAAAAAAAAAAAGCCTAGTCAAGGGCTGGAGAGATGGCTTAGCTGTTAAGGCACCTGCCTGCCAAACCTAAGAATACCAGTTCAAACCTCCAGATCCCCCTTTTAGACAGATGCAAAAAGTGACACAAGGGCACAATGCCACGTTTTCCCACAAGGGGGGGCACACATGTCTGGAATTCATTCACAGCTTCTGAGAGGCCACTGGCATGCCTATTCTCTGCCTCTCTTTCTCTCTTTCTGTCTCTGTCTCTCTGTCAAAAAAAAAAAAAAAAAAAAAAAAAAAAAAAAACCTAGTCAAAAGTTAGGCAGGGCTGGGTGTGGTGGTGCACACCTTTAATCCCAGCACTTGGGAAGTAGAGATCGGAATATTGCTGTGAGTTCAAGGCTACCCTGAGACTACATAGTGAATTCTAGTTTATCCTGGGTTAGAGCAAAACCCTATCTCAAAAAGCCAAAATTAGGGTGGTTGGAAAAGAGACCCTGCTTAGTAATCCATACCTGGTACTGAGAATCAAGTCAAAACCTATAACCTAGATGTACCTCAGAGGTAAGCTTCCACTGTCCCATAGCTAAACAGAGACTTATGCCCATCAAACAGTGTTCTACATGTATATGTTTAAGCCCTTTGATTTATAATGCTATTTTCACTCTTGGCACTCTTTTTAAACATGGTGGCAAATGCCAGGGAGACTCAAGACTCATCAAAATGATGACAATGCCCATAGTTACCACTGGACAAATCATCTCTATCATATTCACTAGGGCTCAGGGACCACTGGAAAGGTGGTCCTGAAAAGCATATGAGTGCTATTGTGGCTGCTAGTCAGAGAACTGTCTTCATAGAGATGATGGTAGACACTGAGGAGGCTCAAAATCCACCAATATTGAGATGCTTGAGAGCTCAACATTGGAAAATCTCTATCACACCCTCCAGGGATTATTAGAGAACATTGCAGAAGAGGGGGCAGAAAGAATGTAAGAACCATAGGGTGCATGGGCATACTTTAAGGTGTCATCATCCCAACATAAATTGACTGGAGTATTTATGATTCCCAGTGGTTACCAATACCACCACAAGACTAGTATGGTTCTGAGCCCACCAACATTTTGAATAGAAGACAGAGGAGGACAGAAGGAATGACATAAAACATAGGAAGGGGAGGGTCATTGGGGTATGAGGGTGTGGGGGAGACAGGACAAAAACCAATAGTTGTATCACCATACCCAATTTCAAAGTATATTACAGAGCTGTAGTAACAAAAACAGCAAGATGTCATCGCATAAATACTCACTAAAAAAAAGCCTCAGGTTGCAGAGAGCCTTAGCAGTTAAGGTACTCACCTGTGAAACCTAAGAACCCATGTTGAACTCTCCAGATCTCAACTAAGTCAGACACACAAGGTGACCCAAGCACGCAAGGTCACACATGTGCACAAGATGCACACATATCCAGAGTTCAATTACAGTGGCTGGAGGCCTTCCTGATGTGTAAATTCTCTCTTTCTTTCTCTCTCTCTCTCTCATTAAAAAAAATACAAAAAAAAAAAAAATAAGACAGCCTCAGCCAGGTGTTGTGGCACATGCCTTTATTCCCAGAACTTGGGAGGCAAAGGTTGGAAATTCATCATGAGTTTGAGGCCACTCTGAGACTACATGATGAATTCCAGGTCAGCCTGGGCCAGAGTAAGACCCCAACAACAACAACAACAACAACAACAACAACAACAACAACAAAAAAAAGACAGCCTTATATACAAATTGTATTGGGAAAACTGGATATTTCTATGTAGAAGAATAAAAGCAGATCCTGATCTCTCTCCATGCACAAGAATGAACTTCAAATAGACCAAATATCTTAACATAAGACCTGAAACTCTGAAACTGCTAGAGGGAAAAGTGGGGGAAACAGTCAAGATATAGGTATACATATGGACTTTCTGAACAGGTCTGTAGTCACTCAGAAATAGGAACTAAGGCCAACAATAAAGAAGTGGGACCTCTTGAAATTAAAAAATCTTATGTATAGCAAATTGAATGAAGAGGCAGTCTATAGAATAGGAGAAAATCTTTGTGAGATATATACATCTGAAAGAGTATTAATAAAAAGACTTCAAAATTCTTAATATGATATAAAACAACAGCTGGTCTGGGTTCCTTGCACAGACTGTGTGCAGGCAGGCATGGTAGTTTGGTGAGTAGGCCAGTCTCCAGTCTCCCATCTCCTCCCAGCACACTGGCCTGATGTGCAGATGATGTGTGATGTGTGGGCAGGTGCAGCGGCAGTGTGGGGGCTCCTCCTAGCTCCTCCCATTCCCCTGGGCCTGGTAGGTCCCATTGTGCCTTGCTTGGGAAGGTCTGCTCCCTAAGTGAGCTGTGGAATTAGGTCTTTTGCTCTGATATCCTGACTGGGCACTGGGTACCAACATTCCTGTTCACCTGAGTCAGAGGGTGCATGGCCCAAAGGACAAAAACTTGCTTCCTCCTCAATAAAATAAAGAGTCTCCCTAAAATGGGTAGACAACAATGAAAACAAAAAGCCAATGAAAGTCAGAAAACTGAGGGATCTCATCCAAAGATGCCTAGTTCTACCATGGAAACCTCCAATGAAATCAAAGAGAAATTAACAGAAATTCATTTCCAAAATGAAAACACAACAACCGATGAGACCCTGATCAAAAAAAATGCTGAACTAGAAGCAAATCATCAAAAAACCAATAATCGTATCAATGAAATTGAACAGAATCATCTCCTAGAGCATTCAGTTTTTGACAGTAGGCTTAACATGATGGAAGAAAATGTTAGAACCCTCCAAAGAGGTATGAATACATTGAAGGTAAGTCAAGAAATGGAAGATCTCAACAACTGGTTGGTTAAGCTTAATGAAGACTTGATCAAATGCAAGAATGAATTCTAGAAAGCATCAAGAAAATCAGAACTCGAATTGAAATCATACCTCAAAACACAGATGGACATGATGCCAAATAACACAACAAAACAAAAGTCAAATAGAAAATATAAAAACCTTTCTAGAACCCCTCACAAACAGAGTTATTCATGTGGAAGACAGACCCTCTGACCTGGAAGACAATACAGAAGAAATTGATTGGGAGGCCAAAACCTTTGCTAAGTTCAAAAACTCAAGTGAACAGAATATGAGGGAACTGTGGGATACCCTAAAACAACCAAACATCCTGATCATGGGTATACCAGAAGGAGAGGAAATCCAGCCCAGAGGCATAGAGAATATATTCAACAAAATTATTGAAGAAAATTTTTCCCAATCTCTCAAAAGGGAGGTCTATCCAGATACAAGAAGCCCACAGAACACCAAACAGATAGGACAAAAGAAAAAACTCTCCAAAGCACATCGTAGTTAAAACTCTCAACAACAAAAACAGTGTTAAAAGCAGCAAGAGAGAAACAACTTGCAACATACAAAGGCAATTCCATCAGAATTACATCAGATTTTTTAGTGGAAATCCTGAAAGCCAGAATGGCCTGGAAGTGAACACTTCAAAGTCTAAAAACTATGGCTTCCAACCCAAGCGATGCTACCCAGCAAAAGTATCCATCATAATAGATGGAGGAAAAAAACTTCCCATGATAAAGCTCAATTCTATGAATTATATGAACACAAAGCCAAATCTACAGAGAATATTTGAAGGAATACTTCACAGAGAATAGTCAAACAACCAATCTCAAGAGCCAACAAGGAGATCACAATATCCAAAACAGACCAGGCCCAAAATAGTATAAAACACAAGAAAGCACCAAACCCCAAAAAACACCTCATCATGGCAGTGATTAATTCAAACCTCACAGTAATAACGTTACATATTAATGAACTTAAGTCACCCATCAAAACACACAGGTTATCAGGGTGGATCAAAAAACTGGACACTACTATCTGCTATCTTCAAGAAACCCACCTCACCACTAAAGATAGACACCTCATCAGGGTGAAAGGTTGGAAAATGATATTCCAAGCAAATGGAAATTTTTTTAAAAAGTGGGTGTTGCTATATTAATATGTGATAAAATAGACTTCAAACCAAAAGTAATCAAAAAGGACAAAGAAGGCCACTTCTTACTCATCAAGGGAATGATCCAATATGAGCACATCACAATCATAAATATATATGCGCCAAACACAGGTGCACTACAATTTATAAAACAAAATCTAGGCTGGGCGTAGTGGCACACACCTTTAACCCCAGCACTTTGGAGGCAGAGGTAGGAGGATGACCATGAGTTTGAGGCCACCCTAAGACTACATAGTGAATTCCAGGTCAGCCTGGACTACAGTAAGACCTTACCTTGAAAAACCAAATTCAAGATATTCTGAATAAAACTTATGTAAACCTACTTTTTTGAATAATGGCACATCCAGAAGCTCTAGATTGTTACTAGAAAATTTTCAGTGCCTGGGATGGGATACCTTCCAGTGAGTTGTTGGCCAAGGAGGTCCCTGTATCTTCCAAAACATTAAAGGCTATTGCCAAGTGTGGTAGTTTGAATATATGTCCCCCAATATATTCAGTGTTTTATTACTTTATAGTTTGCATCTACAATCACCTTCCTAGAGGCAATGTCACTGGGGGCTGGTCTTAAGGTGTTAATGGTGGATTTGAGATTCCATTGTAAAGATATGCAAAGTGTGCCCAGTAAGAGTTCCTGAAGTGTGCTGTGACTTTTTGACAGTAGTTTTTGCTCAGTGTTCTGTGGTGGCTGGTTGGTTTTTTCTCTCTGCTTGGCTCTGTGAAGGCAGGCCGCTTCTTCTGCCATTATGGAACTTCCCCTGGATCTGTAAGCTTCAATAAATAATATCCCTTCCTCCATAACTGTGCCTGGTCTGGAAGTTCATCTCAGCGAAACTAAAGCTGTCTGCAACACCAAGGACCTTGTTTTCCCTTGAGAAACAGATGGCAAAACCCTATTGCTGAAGACATCTCTTGCCTGGAGTGGCAAGGTCACTGAGAAAGCAAGATAGTGCTGAGCAAAAACCTTCTCCTGTAGACCAGCCACCTGATATCTGGAAAAGCTGCACTGCATGCAGCCATATGGGAGACAGAAATCATCAGCAGTGAAAACAGTGGACACAGGCCCAATGACTGAATGGGTGCATGTCTGCTCTGCTCTGGTAAACCAACTGCTCCCTAATTCAATTGAAGGCTCTCTATGGGAGGGAATACATACCTGGTACTGAAAAAACTAATCAAAAACCTATGGCAGGGGAGGTCATGAGCCTTAGGGGTATAAAGCCTGCTCTTATCTGGCAAAATGTATATATCATTCCCACCAAACTGCCACATATTAATGCTGTTCTCACTTCTGGTTAGAGAAGCTTCTCTTTCAGATGGCAATGACCACTGGGATGACCCAAAAGGCAACATAGTGCTGAGAAGAAGGGATGGAGGAGTGTCCAGCACTGAAACACCTCTGTCACACCCTCCAAGGCTCAGGGTCCATTACAGAAGAGGGGGCTGAAAGAATGTAAGAGCCAAAAGAAGGGTACAACTCCTTACAATGCAACTGTCCAGACAGAAATTGGCCTCAATATCCATGACCTTGCAATGCCTAGCAATACCTTTGCAAGACCCTCATAATAGGAGAAAAATGATGACATCAAATTAAAAAAGAGACTAATGGAGAGAGGGAGCAGATATGATGGAGAGGAGTTCTGAAGGGAATGGGGGAGTGGAGGGAAATATCATGGCTTATTGTCTGTAAGTAAATTCATCATGAGTTTGAGGCCACTCTGAGACTACATGATGAATTCCAGGTCAGCCTGGGCCAGAGTAAGACCCTAACAACAACAACAACAACAACAACAACAACAACAACAACAACAACACAAAAAAAGACAGCCTTATATACAAATTGTATTGGGAAAACTGGATATTTCTATGTAGAAGAATAAAAGCAGATCCTGATCTCTCTCCATGCACAAGAATGAACTTCAAATAGACCAAATATCTTAACATAAGACCTGAAACTCTGAAACTGCTAGAGGGAAAAGTGGGGGAAACAGTCAAGATATAGGTATACATATGGACTTTCTGAACAGGTCTGTAGTCACTCAGAAATAGGAACTAAGGCCAACAATAAAGAAGTGGGACCTCTTGAAATTAAAAAATCTTATGTATAGCAAATTGAATGAAGAGGCAGTCTATAGAATAGGAGAAAATCTTTGTGAGATATATACATCTGAAAGAGTATTAATAAAAAGACTTCAAAATTCTTAATATGATATAAAACAACAGCTGGTCTGGGTTCCTTGCACAGACTGTGTGCAGGCAGGCATGGTAGTTTGGTGAGTAGGCCAGTCTCCAGTCTCCCATCTCCTCCCAGCACACTGGCCTGATGTGCAGATGATGTGTGATGTGTGGGCAGGTGCAGCGGCAGTGTGGGGGCTCCTCCTAGCTCCTCCCATTCCCCTGGGCCTGGTAGGTCCCATTGTGCCTTGCTTGGGAAGGTCTGCTCCCTAAGTGAGCTGTGGAATTAGGTCTTTTGCTCTGGTATCCTGACTGGTCACTGGGTACCAACATTCCTGTTCACCTGAGTCAGAGGGTGCATGGCCCAAAGGACAAAAACTTGCTTCCTCCTCAATAAAATAAAGAGTCTCCCTAAAATGGGTAGACAACAATGAAAACAAAAAGCCAATGAAAGTCAGAAAACTGAGGGATCTCATCCAAAGATGCCTAGTTCTACCATGGAAACCTCCAATGAAATCAAAGAGAAATTAACAGAAATTCATTTCCAAAATGAAAACACAACAACCAATGAGACCCTGATCAAAAAAAATGCTGAACTAGAAGCAAATCATCAAAAAACCAATAATCGTATCAATGAAATTGAACAGAATCATCTCCTAGAGCATTCAGTTTTTGACAGTAGGCTTAACATGATGGAAGAAAATGTTAGAACCCCCAAAGAGGTATGAATACATTGAAGGTAAGTCAAGAAATGGAAGATCTCAACAACTGGTTGGTTAAGCTTAATGAAGACTTGATCAAATGCAAGAATGAATTCTAGAAAGCATCAAGAAAATCAGAACTCGAATTGAAATCATACCTCAAAACACAGATGGACATGATGCCAAATAACACAACAAAACAAAAGTCAAATAGAAAATATAAAAACCTTTCTAGAACCCCTCACAAACAGAGTTATTCATGTGGAAGACAGACCCTCTGACCTGGAAGACAATACAGAAGAAATTGATTGGGAGGCCAAAACCTTTGCTAAGTTCAAAAACTCAAGTGAACAGAATATGAGGGAACTGTGGGATACCCTAAAACAACCAAACATCCTGATCATGGGTATACCAGAAGGAGAGGAAATCCAGCCCAGAGGCATAGAGAATATATTCAACAAAATTATTGAAGAAAATTTTTCCCAATCTCTCAAAAGGGAGGTCTATCCAGATACAAGAAGCCCACAGAACACCAAACAGATAGGACAAAAGAAAAAACTCTCCAAAGCACATCGTAGTTAAAACTCTCAACAACAAAAACAGTGTTAAAAGCAGCAAGAGAGAAACAACTTGCAACATACAAAGGCAATTCCATCAGAATTACATCAGATTTCTTAGTGGAAATCCTGAAAGCCAGAATGGCCTGGAAGTGAACACTTCAAAGTCTAAAAAACTATGGCTTCCAACCCAAGCGATGCTACCCAGCAAAAGTATCCATCATAATAGATGGAGGAAAAAAACTTCCCATGATAAAGCTCAATTCTATGAATTATATGAACACAAAGCCAAATCTACAGAGAATATTTGAAGGAATACTTCACAGAGAATAGTCAAACAACCAATCTCAAGAGCCAACAAGGAGATCACAATATCCAAAACAGACCAGGCCCAAAATAGTATAAAACACAAGAAAGCACCAAACCCCAAAAAACACCTCATCATGGCAGTGATTAATTCAAACCTCACAGTAATAACGTTACATATTAATGAACTTAAGTCACCCATCAAAAGACACAGGTTATCAGGGTGGATCAAAAAACTGGACACTACTATCTGCTATCTTCAAGAAACCCACCTCACCACTAAAGATAGACACCTCATCCGGGTGAAAGGTTGGAAAATGATATTCCAAGCAAATGGAAATTTTTTTAAAAAGCGGGTGTTGCTATATTAATATGTGATAAAATAGACTTCAAACCAAAAGTAATCAAAAAGGGCAAAGAAGGCCACTTCTTACTCATCAAGGGAATGATCCAATATGAGCACATCACAATCATAAATATATATGCACCAAACACAGGTGCACTACAATTTATAAAACAAAATCTAGGCTGGGCGTAGTGGCACACACCTTTAACCCCAGCACTTTGGAGGCAGAGGTAGGAGGATGACCATGAGTTTGAGGCCACCCTAAGACTACATAGTGAATTCCAGGTCAGCCTGGACTACAGTAAGACCTTACCTTGAAAAACCAAATTCAAGATATTCTGAATAAAACTTATGTAAACCTACTTTTTTGAATAATGGCACATCCAGAAGCTCTAGATTGTTACTAGAAAATTTTCAGTGCCTGGGATGGGATACCTTCCAGTGAGTTGTTGGCCAAGGAGGTCCCTGTATCTTCTAAAACATTAAAGGCTATTGCCAAGTGTGGTAGTTTGAATATATGTCCCCCAATATATTCAGTGTTTTATTACTTTATAGTTTGCATCTACAATCACCTTCCTAGAGGCAATGTCACTGGGGGCTGGTCTTAAGGTGTTAATGGTGGATTTGAGATTCCATTGTAAAGATATGCAAAGTGTGCCCAGTAAGAGTTCCTGAAGTGTGCTGTGACTTTTTGACAGTAGTTTTTGCTCAGTGTTCTGTGGTGGCTGGTTGGTTTTTTCTCTCTCTGCTTGGCTTTGTGAAGGCAGGCCGCTTCTTCTGCCATTATGGAACTTCCCCTGGATCTGTAAGCTTCAATAAATAATATCCCTTCCTCCATAACTGTGCCTGGTCTGGAAGTTCATCTCAGCGAAACTAAAGCTGTCTGCAACACCAAGGACCTTGTTTTCCCTTGAGAAACAGATGGCAAAACCCTATTGCTGAAGACATCTCTTGCCTGAGTGGCAAGGTCACTGAGAAAGCAAGATAGTGCTGAGCAAAAAACCTTCTCCCTGTAGACCAGCCACCTGATATCTGGAAAAAGCTGCACTGCATGCAGCCATATGGGAGACAGAAATCATCAGCAGTGAAAACAGTGGACACAGGCCCAATGACTGAATGGGTGCATGTCTGCTCTGGGGGAAACCAACTGTTCCCTAATTCAATTGAAGGCTCTCTCTATGGGAGGGAATACATACCTGGTACTGAAAAAACTAATCAAAAACCTATGGCAGGGGAGGTCATGAGCCTTAGGGGTATAAAGCCTGCTCTTATCTGGCAAAATGTATATATCATTCCCACCAAACTGCCCTTAAAGCACTACACTTAAAGTTCATATTCACATATTAATGCTGTTCTCACTTCTGGTTAGAGAAGCTTCTCTTTTCAGATGGCAATGACCACTGGGATGACCCAAAAGGCAACATAGTGCTGAGAAGAAGGGATGGAGGAGTGTCCAGCACTGAAACACCTCTGTCACACCCTCCAAGGCTCAGGGTCCATTACAGAAGAGGGGGCTGAAAGAATGTAAGAGCCAAAAGAAGGGTACAACTCCTTACAATGCAACTCTCCAGACAGAAATTGGTCTCAATATCCATGACCTTGCAATGCCTAGCAATACCTTTGCAAGACCCTCATAATAGGAGAAAAATGATGACATCAAATTAAAAAAGAGACTAATGGAGAGAGGGAGCAGATATGATGGAGAGTGGAGTTCTGAAGGGGAATGGGGGGAGTGGAGGGAAATATCATGGCTTATTGTCTGTAAGTATAGAAGTTGTCAACAAAAAAAATCTACTTGACAATAAAATGGAAATAAACACCAACACCATCCTAGTCGAAGACTTCAATACTCCACTATCATCAATAGACAGATCTTCCAAGCAGAAAATCAGCAGGGAACTAATAGATCTCAACAACATCGTAGATCAACTAGTCCTAACGGATATCTACAGAACTTTTCACCCCAATTCTACAGAATACACATTCTTCTCAGCAGTCCGTGGAACTTCCTACAAAATTGACCATATATTAGGCCATAAAGCGTGCCTCCATAAAGTCAGTAAAATTGACGCAACTCCCTGCATCAACTCAATGCTTTAATGTTAGAAATTAGGGCTAGAGGGATGGATGGCTTTGCAGTTAAGGTGTTTGCCTGCAAAGTCAAAGAACCTAGGTTCGATTCCCCAGAACCCATGTTAGCCAGCTACACAAGGTGGCACATGCATCTGGAGTTTATTTGCAGTGGCTGGAGATCCTGGCAAGCCCATTCTCTCTCTTTCTCTTTCTCTCTCTCCCTCTTTTGCTGTACAATAAACAAATGAATAAATGACAAAGGTAGAAATTAACAACAAGAGACACATCAAGAATTCCACAAGTTCCTGGAGGCTAAACAACACACTTTTAAACAGTGAATGGTTATGGAAGAAATCAAAAAAGAAATTGTAAGATGCCTAGAATTGAATGATAATGAAAACACAACCTTCCAAAACATATGGGGCACAATGAAGGCAGTCCTAAATGCTGTCATTACAAAGACAGAGAGATCTCAAATTGATAACCTGATTCTCCACCTAAAAGCACTGGAAAAACAAAAGGATTCCAACCTAAAGAGCTCCAGATGGAAAGAAATAATCAAGATTAGAGCAGAAATTAATGAATTGGAAATTAAAAAGACAATTTTAAAAATTGCTGAAATGAAGAGCTGGTTCTTTAAACATATAAACAAGATTGACAAACCCCTGGCCAATTTGATCAAGCAAAAAAAAAAAAGAGAAGTCTCAAATTAACAAGATCAGAAATGAAAGAGAGATCACAACTGACATCAATGAAAAGAATCACCAGGGCATACTTCCAAAACCTCTACTGAACAAAACTGAATAATCTGGAAGCACCTACCTACCAAAACTAAACTCAGAGCAGAATAATCTCCTAAACCAACCTATCACATCCAAGGAGATTAAAAGGTAATCAAAAACCTCCCCCAAAAGAAAAGTCCATGACCAGATGGTTTCTCTGCTAAATTCTATCAAACCTTCATTGAAGAATTGGAAACAATTTTTCTCAAACTGTTCCACATAATCGGAGACCGGGGAACCCTCCTCAACTTCTTGTATGAAGCTGGTATCACCCTAATACCAAAACCAGACAGAGATGCAACAAGGAAAGAAAATTATAGGTCTTTATCCCTAATGAACTTAGATGCAAAGATCATGAACAAAATCCTTGCAAACCAAATTCAAGAACACATCAAAGGCATTATCCATCTTGATCAAGTAGGCTTCATCCCAGGGATGCAGGGATGGTTTAACATACAGAAATCAGTCAATGTAATACACCACATAAATAAACTTAACCATAAGAATCACATGATCATCGTAATGGATGCAGAGAAGGCCTTTGACAAAAAGAAACAACATCACTTTATGATCAAAACACTGGAAAGAATAGGCATGGAGGGTTTATATCTCAACACAATAAAGGCTATATATAAAACTCCTAAATCCCAAATAATACTTAATAGGGAAAAACTCTAAGAGTTCCTGCTGAGATCTGGAACAAAGCAGGGGTGCCCACTCTCACCACTGTTCTACAACATAGTACTAGAAGTATGAGCCCAAGCAATAAGATAGGAAAAAGAAATAAAAGGGATTCAAATTGGAAAGGAAGAAGTCAAGTTAGCCCTATTTGCAGATGACATGATCCTTTATATAAGTGACCTGAAAATCTCCATCTCAAAACTTCTAAAGGTGATAAATTCCTTCAGCAAAGTGGCAGGATACAAAATCAGTGCACAAAAATCAGTAGCTGTTCTATTTGCAAAGGACAAATATACAAAGAAAGAAATCAGTGAGGCTGTCCCATTTTCAATAGCCACAAAAAAAAAAAATGAATACCTTAGAATAACACTAACCAAGGATGTGAAAGACCTATATAATGAAAACATAAAAATACTCAAGAAAGAAACTGAGGAGGACTTGAGAAGATGGGAAGACCTTCCATGATCCTAGATAGGTAGAATTAATTTTGTGAATTAGCAATTCTACCAAAAGCAAAATACAGATTTAATGTAATACCAATAAAAATTCCAGCATCATTCTTCACAGAGATTGAAAATATGATCTCAAAATTCATATGAAATGGCAGAAGGCCTCAGATGTCCAAACATATCCTCAGCCAAAAAAAAAAACCCACCTCTGGCAGTATCACCATACCTGATCTAAAGATGTATTACAAAGCCATAGTGACAAAAACAGCCTTGTACTGGAGTAAAAACAGAAACATAGATGAGTGGAACAGACATACGCTGTCAGCACAGACCATGGAGAGAACTGTTTGGAATCCAGAAGAGAGCCAGTCCCCAGACAATCAGACCATCTAGTGCTGGAAGGTGCTACATGAACTACTGGGAGGAAGTGGCCAACATCTGTCCCAGCAACTCAAAGTCTAAACAACTCAGAAGCAAACAACCTGACGTGATGCTCACACAAGTGCAATAGTGGCACACAGCCATGGTGGGTAACCAACTATTCTTGGATTGGCTAACAGGTCCACTCAGTGGAAAGAAAACCGTATCTGGAACTGGGAAACAAGTCAGAATTATATCCAGATAATGATTCTGCTGTCCATTGTCAAGATCTCACTAATCTTGGGCTATAAGAGGTCTATACCCTTTAAATTCTCTCTAAATTAATAATGGTTATCCCATTTAACTAGTGCTGACTTCACTCTCTGTTGAAGAATCTGCTTCTCTTTTTCAGATGGGATCTGGATCTGAAGAGATAAACAACCCAGAACACTCCACTCAAGCCCCAGCTGAAACCACAGTAAACCTGATATCAGCACAAGGGGAAGGAGATAGACACTCAACACCTACCAAACCAAAGATCCAGAGGCTCCTAAGTGTCCATTATTGAAGTAGACTTAAATCAAACCCAACATGGCTCAAGAAATCTTGCAGCAGATGGGGTGGAAAGATAGTTAGAGCCATACATTGGGATATTTTGCACAGATACATTGCCTCTCCCCCATGACTGACTGCTGTCCCCATAATGCATGACACACAATCCCCATGGGGTTAACCTGCATCCCCAATGAGGAAGGCCTCTTCAGAAAAGGGGCAGGGAAGAGAGAAAGGTTGATACCAACATGTGTTGTTTACATACTAGATATTTCCATATCTAATAAAAATAAATTATTTTAAAAAGAAATCAAACAACACAATCCAAAAAAAGTGTCCTATGGAACTGAACAGAGAATTCTCAAAAGAAGAAACACAAATGGCCAAAAAATATTTCTTTTATGTATTCAACAACCTTAGCCATCAGGGGGTACAAAAGCTACTTTGAGATGCCTTCTCACTCCTGTCAAAATGACTATAATCAAAAAACAAAATGAAAAGAAATGCCAGCAAAGATATGTGGTAAGACACACCCTTATTTACTGGTGATGGGAATATAAACTGGTTGCAGCCATTGTGGAAATTAAGTGGTAGTTTCTCAAAAAGCTAAAAATAGCCAGATGTGGTGGTGCACACTTTTACTCCCAGCACTTGGGAGGCAGAGGTAGATGAATCACTGTGAGTCTGAGTCCAGCCTGAACCTACAGAATGAATTCCAGGTCAGTCTGGGGTACAGTGAGACTCTGTCTTTAAAAAAAAAAAAAAAAAGCTAAAAAGCTGGGCATGATGGTGCATGCCTTTAATCCCAGCATTTGGGAGGCAGAGGTAGGAGGATCGCTGTGAGTTCAAGGCCACCCTGAGACTACATAGTTAATTCCAGGTCAGCCTGGACCAGAGTGAAACCCTCCCTCGAAAAAAAAAGAAAAAAAAAAAAAAAAAAAAAGCTAAAAATAGAAATACCAAATCACCCTACTATGTCACTGCTGGGCATATACCCTAAGGACTCTACACTTTACTACAGAAATGTTTGTACATCCACGCTTATTGATACTGTATTCATAATATCTAAGAGATGGAATCAGCCTAGATGCCTATCAACTGATGAATGGATAATAAAGGTGTGTTGCATAAACATTGGAGTTTTATTCAGCTCTAAAGAAAAATAAAATTATGAAATCTTCAGGAAAATGAATAGATCTGAAAAACATTACACTAAGTGAGGTAACTAACCCAGACTAAGAAAGACAAATGCCATATGTTCTCTCTCATATGAAGATCCTAACTTCAAATGTTTAGATTTGCATGTAAGTGGGAGTAAGAGTCAGCAGAAGCCTGGAACCTGGGAAAAGGGTCTTGGGATGTGGCAGAATGGGAGAGGGCTAAAGAGGAAAGGATAGTAGAATGCATGTGATGTGAAAGTAGAGAGGTTTACTGGGTGTAGAAAGGTTTAAGTGGGAATGGGGTGTGGGTTGAAGGGAAAGTGGTGAGAGGGCTAATCAAAACTAGACATGCTGGGTGTGGTGGCGCACACATTTAATCCCAGCACTCAAGAGGCCGAGGGAGGGGGATCACCATGAGTACAAGGCCAGCCTGAGACTACATAGTGAATTCCAGGTCATCCTGGGCTAGAGCGAGATCCTACCTCAAAAAAATTAATTAAATAAACCTAAAGACACATGAAAAGGGTTTATGGAAAGCTACTTCTTTGTTGTTAGCTAAATAAAAAGTATAATTTTTTAAATATTTTATTTATTTGAGAAGAGGAGATAAAAAGGGTTTACCAGGAAGATGCTAAACAAACCTTATTTGTTGTTAGCTAAATAAAAAGTATAATTTTTAAAATATTTTATTTATTTGAGAGAGGCAAGAGAGAGAAGGTGGCATGGTTTGAGATTCCATTGAAAGATAAAAATGAGAGAGGAGGGAGTGTGCTGAGAATGGTTTTGCTCCGGAACTCTAGATGCTGTAAACAAACCTTGCCTTTGCTTCCCTGGATCTGGCTTCATGTAATATCCCTTCCTCCATACTGTGCCTGGTCTGGAATCAAACTTGGGTCCTTAGTCTTTGTAACCAAGTGCCTTAGCTGCTAAGCCATCTCTACAGTCCTAAAATGTATAACTTAAAAAAGAGTTTGAGCAGAAGTACCTAGCCACAGTGGTTCAATAATGCTGCTCCTAGAAGCTATAGGTTGTTACTGGAAAATCCCAGCACTAGGGGTGGAATACCTCCCAGTGAGTTGTTAGTCAGGGAGACCCATAAGGACCTCCAAACAACATAGGCTGCTGTCTATGCCACCAGAATTAAATGGTGAAGTCCTATTGCTGAAGACATGCTTCAGTTGCAGGATACTGAGAAATCAATCTGAAACTGAGCTAATAAGCTTCCTCCCTGCTGGCCAGCTTTTATAGTACCAGAAAGTGCTATAAAGGCTGCTGGAGGAAAAAACTCATTCAACAACCTTAACCAGGTCATGTACAGCAGCACACACCCATCATCTAGCACAGGGAATATTCACTGCACTGGTCTAAAACCTCTGCAATCATCTGGATCACTTTCCTGGTGCAGAGCTCACACCCAAGGAAAGAACGCTCACCCAAGAACTCCCTGGACATCAAGAGGGTCTGCCTTCTAAACAACCACTGATCAAGAAAGAGTGCCTTGTATTTTTGAGTCCCTATTTACCTGAGTTCTTTAGCTTCTCGAGTCATGCAGAAGAGGAAAGTGAGAATCTGGAAGAAAGACAAGACAAGAACTAGAAATGGGCTCAGAGGTTAAGGTGCTTGCCTGCAAAGGGTACAGACTGGAATCCAATTCCCCAGTACCCATGTAATGCCAGATGTACAAGGTGATGTATGTGTCTGGTGTTCATTTGCAGTGGCTAAAGGCCCTGGTGCACCCATCCTCTCATTTTCTATCTATCTCTTTCTGTGTCTAGAATAAATAAATAAATATTTTTAAACAATAACTAAAAATGCCTTTGGGACATTTAAAGCAAAAAGTGCTGTCCCCCCTTTTCCATTATTTTATTTCATTTTTTCATTGACATTTTTCATCCATATACATTATGGATATACATATACATCCATATACATATACAAAAAAAATATGATCTTAATCATATTTTTCCCATTACTTGCTTTTTTTTTTTTTTTTTTGGTTTTTCAAGGCAGGTTCTCACTCTAGCCCAGGCTGACTTGGAATTCACTATGTAGTGTTAGGCTGGCCTCGAACTCACAGTGATCCTCCTACCTCTGCCTCCCAAGTGCTGGGATTAAAGGCGTGAGCCACCACGCCCAGCTTCTATTTCTTTCTTTTGTTCCTCTTCTTCCATTCCCCTCCCACTGAACCTGTTCTTTTTTTCCAACCAGTTTCCTCTTCTATTTTTAAAATTTTATTTATTTATTGTATTTATTTGAGAGAGAGAGGGATAAAAAGGCAGACAAAGAGAAAGAGAATGGGCATGCCAGGGCCTTCAACCACCACAAATGAACTCCAGATGTATGTGCCAACTTGTACATCTGGCTTACATGGGTCCTGGGGACTTAAACCTGGGTCCCTTGGCTTTGCAGGTAAGCACCTTAACCACTAAGCAATTGTTGGGCCCTGCCCGGTGTGAAGCCTAGTGGTTAGCCCAGCCAGTTTGTACTTGGCCTACGCCCGGTGAGGCCTCGTCGAACTTCCGGAGCCTGAGTAGAGTTTTGCAACCTGTCCTTGGAGTGACTCAGCACCTAAGCTGAAACTGCCTCTGCCCAGCTACTGCTGATGTGGTGAAATAATATTGGCCCTTATACCTTTCTCTCATCCTCTCTTCCCACCCTCTTCCTCAAAATATATAAACACCTTCCCATGACAATAAACGGAGAGATTTCCGCCAGACGGACTCCTGGCTCAATGTGGTTTTCTTTCCCCGGTGGCTTGGGGAGGTTTTTTGAGCTGCGACACCCGCCTTCCTGCTCAGCCTCGAGAGAAACGGCTGGCCCAACTCTCTCTCTCTTCCACGCTACCTGCCGGTGGTGGAGGGAAAAAACCGGCAACTGGTGCCCTGTGTGAGGAATCAAAATGGACTACGGACTGGTGACCCCGACGTGATGAAGGAAAAATACAAAATTAAGCTGACGGGCTAATCCGGACTGCTGACGGGTGTATCCTCATAAGTTATGAGGTAATCTTCATATTTAATATTCTAACCTTTGTTTCTGTAATCTGTGCTTACTTCAACATCTTCTCGTTCCTTTCTCTTTCCTTTCATTTCCGGGTTGCTGACAAACCACTTCTGCAGTACCGCCATTTATAAGCACCATTTCATGGCAGACGCACCACGTGGGCAGACCTAGAGGAGACTCACCACGTGGACAAACTTAAAAAAAAAAAAAAAGAAAAGAAACTCACCACGTGGATAGAGACTCACCACGTGGACAAACCTAAAAAAGAAACTCACCACGTGGGCAGACCTAAAAGAGACTCACCACGTGGGCAAACCTGGAGAACTCTCAAGGCATCCTGCCCCCTCATTTGAGTGGGGGCGCCATCTTAGAAAAATTCTACAACATGTTTAGCTATTTTGGGGGCCTTTATGCTTATGTTGTACTCATGTGTATTACTATTTCCCTGATTTTACAAAAACTCCTAAAATGTGGCTTAAAAGTAAAACAAAAAGACCTCCATGGATTTGGGGACAAAACTTTTATTTCAGCCCCATGGATTAATTCAATCCTCCTTGCCATAATTGCTGGCCTTAAAGACATCTCTGTAAAGGAGTTCATTTTTGCCCTTAATAAAAGCTATAAGAAAAAACTAAAACTGATTTTTAAAATCTCGTTCCTCCCAAGGCCGCCACCCAAACCGCCACTGGCCCTGCTGTCCTTTCAACTGTAACTGCCACCTAAGGCAATTGTGCTCATAGTGGACTAATGTGCTTAACTAAAGATATCCGACTAAGATTTTAAAATTTTAAGTTAAAAAACCTCAAACAAATTAACATTATAAAGATACTGAGGCTAATTCCAGGTTACTGAGCTGCTATTGTCATCCACATTAACAATCTTAAGGAAGGCCAACCAAACGGCGAAGAGGCAGGTGGGCGGACTCCTAACTTGCTTTAAAAATATCTTAAGAACAGGCAGGCGATCTGCTATGAGGCGAGTCACCGCCGTCACCGCCCCTTTTGCCTCTGCGCCCCCTCGATGCTCTTAGCTGAATGTCCAGCGGGGCCCAACTTTAAAAAAATAAAAGGGACAACTGGGGGCATTCATATTGCCCTGCTAGAGGTAAAAAAAACCCGTTTTTCGAGTCTGTATGGCTATATCGTACACACCATTGTCCCACCCTTCACTGCCTTCCCATTAACGTGGGGCTAAAGAGATGGCTTAGTGGTTAAGCGCTTGCCTGTAAAGCCTAAGGACCCCGATTCGAGGCTCAATTCTCCAGTACCCATGTAAACCAGATGCACAAGTAAACACATGCATCTGGAGTTCATTTACAATGGCTGGAGGCCTGGCATGCCCATTCTCTCTCTCTCTCTGCCCGCCTAGCTCAATTTATAAAACATAAGACTAAGCCCAACTAACTCAGTCAGTAATACAATCTTGACCTGGGATTAAAGTTTTCCCTGACAACTCTGCCCAACTGGAGGGACAAAATATGGTAATTTAAATATATGTCCCCCAATATATTCAGTATTTTATTAGTTTATAGTTTACATCTACAATCACCTTGCTAAAAACAATGTCACTGGGGGCCAATTTTAAGGTGTAATGATGGTTTAAAATTCCATTGAAAAGATATACAAAGTGTGCCTAACAAAAATTCCTAAAGCTACAATAATTTTGCTCTATGTACTATATAACTAATTAATTTCTTTCTTCTCTTTTGCTTGGCCCTATAAAGACAGGCCAACTTCTTCTGCCAGTATAAGCTTCAACATCATAAAAACTACTGTCAGCCCTGGATTGACCCTAACAATACATGTCTTATATCTTTTCTTCCTTGATTAATCATCCTAATGTTTTATTATTATTTTAGGTCATTCCAACCCATCTGATCTCCAAAACCTCACTGCTAAATGCCTTACCATTTTACAGGTGGCTCCAGAAAAGGTTCAAACTGCCCCTCCCTTCAAGATTTTGGGCTCCATGTTATTCCTTGATACTGTCTCTCCTGTCAAACCCCAACTCCATATTCAAAAATTAACTTACAAATCCTGTCACCCTTTCCTCCAGGTACCTCCTCTTCAAACTAGAAGAGCCAATCCTCGAGGGCTATGCCCTAATCACCTTTGGCAGATTGACATTACACACTATTCTCCATTTGGAAAACTTAAATATATTTTTCTCTCAGTTGATACTTTCTCCCATGCTTGCTGGACATCAGCACATGCCGGGGAAAAAACTAAACATGCTATTAGCCATATGCTTCAATACTTTGCCACCCTTGGATTGCCAGATCAAATCAAAACCAATAATGGTCCTGCTTCGTAAGCAGGACTTTTATAGATTTCCTCCAAACCTAAAAAATCTCACTTTCCACAGACATCCCATATAACCTGCGGGGCCAGGCCATCTTGGAAAGATATCATCAAACTCTTAAGTCTCAATTACAAAAACAAAAGGTGGAATCCCTACCCCCACATGACCAACTAAAAAAGGCATTATTAATCCTAAATATTTTAAATT
Organism: Orientallactaga sibirica; assembly: GCA_036365145.1. Taxonomy (NCBI): domain Eukaryota; kingdom Metazoa; phylum Chordata; class Mammalia; order Rodentia; family Dipodidae; genus Orientallactaga; species Orientallactaga sibirica. Next base: position 54,096 of record JAEOAD010000556.1, on the reverse strand, counting down.
TTTCTAAAGAAGATAGACACTTGTCCCCTTTTCAAAAACATTGGACCTCAGCTGTCACCTACAGCTCCATCTGGGTCAAATGGAGGGACCCATTAACTGGGGCCTGGAAGGGACCAGACCCCTCCTCACAGCAGGGAGAGGACTTTGAATGTGTCTTTCCTCAAGAGGAAAAAAGACCTATTTGGGTACCAGCAAGAGACTTAAAATATTTACCCCAACAAGGGGACGATAATAATCAATTCTCCAGGGAGTGTCCCGCCCCTGAGAACTATGCCTCTGTTTCTTCCCCAGGAACAACTGAAGGTGTGGATGCTACTAGACCCAAATGAAGCCAGAAAAGCTCCAGAAAGATTTACAGAAGAGGAGACGGGACTTCCAAGACAACCTGCTGTGGACAAACTTACATGGCTTCTTACCCTACCTTCTCCCTCCCCCTGAACCCCTCCTTCTTCTTATTCTCACTCTCGGGCCCTGTGTAATTAATAAGATTACACAATTCATTCACCAACAACTTGAGGCAATTAAACTTCATCAGGTCACAATTAAACTTCATCAGGTCACTCAAAAACAATGGCTTTTCCACTTCCTGGCTATCCACCTAACATCCCTCCCCTGCCCTCCATCGAACCAATGACGGGTAAGATCTCAGACAGGCTGAGACAACCTAAGACAGGGCGTGGAATGGTCAATGGGCTAGAGGCATGGTCCTCAGTGACGGGTAAGATTCCCAGAGGGGGACAGCCTAGGACAGAGGCCATGACTGTCCACCGTTCTTACAAAAACAAAAGGGGGAGATGTTGGGCCCTACCCGGTGTGAAGCCTAGTGGTTAGCCCAGCCAGTTTGTACTTGGCCTACTCCCGGTGAGGCCTAGTCGATCTTCCGGAGCCTGAGTAGAGTTTTGCAACCTGTCCTTGGAGTGACTCAGCACCTAAGCTGAAACTGCCTGCGCCCAGCTACTGCTGATGTGGTGAAATAATATTGGCCCTTATACCTTTCTCTCATCCTCTCTTCCCACCCTCTTCCTCAAAATATATAAACACCTTCCCATGACAATAAACGGAGAGATTTCTGCCAGACGGACTCCCGGCTCAATGTGGTTTTCTTTTCCCCGGTGGCTTGGGGAGGTTTTTTGAGCTGTGACACCCGCCTTCCCGCTCAGCCTCAAGAGAAGCGGCTGGCCCGACTCTCTCTCTCTTCCACGCTACCTGCCGGTGGTGGAGGAAAAGAACCGGCAAGCAATCTCCTAGTCCTCCTCTTCTATTTTGATGTCATCCTTTTTCTCCCTCTTTCATTATCCATGACTACATGTTGATGGGCCAACACTGTGAGATATTGTGCCAGTAATAACAGCCACTTCATGTTTGGTAGACAGCATTCCAAAGCACTCCTCCCCATCCTCTGGGTCTGACATTTTTTCCATCACGTCTTCCATAGTGATCTCTCTATCTATATTGTCCACAAAATTGCTCTTTAAATATTTATGCTTATGCCCATATATTAGTGCTGCTCTTACTTTTGGTTAGAGAAGTCTCTTTTCAGAAGGTGGAGACTCAAAACTCCTCAAAGTGCTGAGACATTTCAGTGGAGTGTTCGGCACTAAATGAAACAATCTTTATCACACCCTCCAAGGCTCAGGGACCATTTCAGAAGAGTTGATGGAAAGAATGTCAGACCCAAAGGACAGTGTGCAGGGGTGCTTTGGAATGCTGTCCTCCAGACACACAGTGACCATTGCATTCATGACCTCATAGCAGCTGCCATTACCTGCACAAGACCTGCACAATACTGGGCCCATCAACATGTGTGATGGACATTTGATGATGTCATCAATATAGAAGAGGGAGTAGCTAGGAAGAAGAGGGGATTTGGTGAAGGGAGGATGAGGAAAGGGATACAAATCAGGGTTGTGGGAGGGGATTATGATCAGGGTACAGTGTATACATGTATGGAGGTTGTCAATAAATTTATTTTTAAAGCTATTTTTTATTTTTATTTATTTATTTGCCAGATAGAGAACAAGAGAAAAAGAGGCAGATATAGTGAGAGATGGGGCATTCTGGGGCTCTAGCCACTGAAAATTTGAGCCACCTTGTGTATCTAGCTTACATGGGTGTTAGGGGGATTGAACCTGGGTCCTTTGGCTTTGCAGGAAAGTGCATTAACCACTAAGCTATCTCTCCAGCCCTTTGTTGCTTTTCTTTTTTCTAGATAGGGTCTCACTCTAGTCAAGGCTAACTTGGAATTCACCTCAAACTCACTGTGATCCTCCTACCTGTCTCCCAAATGCTGGGATTAAAGGTGTGTGCCACCACAGTTATTATTTTTTTTTATGCATGTAAAGGGTATTCTCTTAGAATGACAATTCTCTGGCTACAAGTTCTATTTTGTCACACACTAAGGAAATAGGGAGGTGGTATCTACTATGCAGTCCGAAGTGGGGTTAAAAAAACCAAGAAAAAGAAATTTGGATCCTGGTTACCAGACCCAGAGGTAGGGTCTGCCTTAGGAGTGTGGGCTATTCCTGTCAAATTGATCAAGAAATTGACAAAGTGGTCACAGGGACATCTCCTTAAATCAAAAGCAAGAAATATTGGGGGCAAAGGCCCGAGACACCACATTTTGGAAGGTTTATTGACTACCTCTGACAATGGTAGAGCTATTTCCTAAACAAGCTGTGGCTAGTGGATCCATGTAGTCTCCTCACCAGCACCTGGGCATTATTCTAACTCTCCCCACTGCCTCGTCTTTCCCCTTGCTCAGGTGAGGTGGGCAGACTTGGACCTGCCATGTCCAAGAATGAGCTGTTCCTGCCCTTGGACATGTTCTGAATTGGAAACTATCAATTTTTGCCTTGAAGTTACAGCCCCAGGCAGTGCACACTGGAGGTCCTGCTCCTTCCTGGGGGTGGAAAAGCTATCTCTTGTCTTATAACTTTCCCTGTGATCTTGAAATAACTGTCACATGCTATTAAACCATGAAAGACCACATCCAGGGAAAATTGCCTGAAGCATGCCCTTCTACCAGCTGGTTGGTAAGATTGGCCCTCCAGTTTCGGACTTTGAAAAGTTCTTTGATCATATCATATCTGGCTATTCATGTATGCCCTCAGCCTGAGCTTTCACCCATCCCCTCTGAATGCTAATTGATGAAGGATCACTAACCCAGCTTTTCCCACAGTGCCTCTTGGGACATTCATATCTCTCTTACGTTCCCAGGCCATGCTGTCCTTTCTGCACCTGTTCTCTTTCCTGTGAAAATCAGAAAAATTTCTTGGAAAAGATAAGATTTTCTAATCCCAAAAATCATCATGGCTCTGAGGAATCCAAATGGGTTAAATACAAACAAAAATGATCCCACAAAAACAAATAAACAAATAAAACCTCTCCCTGTTCAGAGGCTTAAGACCAGCTCTGCCTCCAGCTAGTGTTGGGACCCAGAGCTCAATTCCATGGGCCTCTCGGCCTCCTTTGAAAGGGATGGAGTTGGCAGAGTTGTGGAACAGAGTAGGTGAAAACAGAAGTCTTAGATTCAGTAAAGCACATTGAGTTGTATCTTTCTCTAAAGCAAGACTATGTTTGCTTTTCAGAATGTTGTCATGGTTCTCAGGGGCTTATTGTCAACCCTACTGCATCACAAACCTTAGAACACAAAATCTAGTTATATGTCTGTGATCTACTCCCACTTGAAATGTGGCAGTGACTTATTGAAGACAATGGCCACTGTCCTTATCTCTGCCTACAAGCCCTTGCAGAGAGCCTCACCTAAAATTTACTCTCAAAAGCCAGGCATGGTTGCGCAGGCCTTTAATTCCAATACTTGGGAGGGTGAAGTAGGAGGATCACCATTGAGTTTAAGGCCACCCTGAGATTACATAGTGAATTCCAGATCAGCCTGAGCTAGAGTGAGACCCTACCTCGAAAAACTAACACAGCTGGGGGAAATGGCTTAGCTGTTAAGGCATTTGTTTGTGAAGCCTAAGGACCCAGGTTCCATTCCCCAGGACCCACATAAGACAGATGCACAAGGGGGCACATGTTCTGGAGTTTGGTGGCAGTGGCTGGAAGCCCTGGTGTGCCCATTCTCTTTCTCTCCATCTATCTCTTTTTCTCAAATAAATAAATAAAATAGTTAAAAGAAAAAAGAAAAACCAGCATCGTGGCGCACAACTTTAATCCCAGCACTTGGGAGGCTGAGGCAGGAGGATCACTATGAGTTTGAGGCCACCCTGAGACTACATAGTGAATTCCAGGTCAGCTTGAGCTAGCAGGAGACTCTACCTCGAAAAAAAAAAAAAGAAAGAAAGAAAGAAAGAAAAGAAAAGAAAATTAGAAAGTAAAATTAAAAAAATAAAATCTATTCTCCATCACACTCCCCTCTGCAGGTTCAAAAACTCACCAGGCTTTGTTTAAACTCCCGGCTGTTAATACATCTAGTAGTTACTTTATGGAATGTCCCTTACAGGAACCCCTCCCTGCCCCCCCCCCAGCCCATTTTGCCTGGTTAAATCCCAGGTTTCCTGCCCTTGTTAGACAAGCCCTCCCAGGAGCCCTGGAGTAAACAAACAGCTTCTGTGTTGCTTGCATAAACCTTGTGCTTTGCTTTGCAGCCCTCATCAGTAACATACTCAACTAACTACATTTCTTGGCTTTTAAAAACATCTCTCCCATGAGACCACAGCTCCCTGGTTTACACTTTAAGCTTGGAATATAACAGCTGTTTAATAAATATTTGCTCAGTAAATATTAAATGAATGAGAAACGCATGGACGAGTGACCTAAAAGAACTATTTTTTCTCTGTATCTGTATGCTTTTCATTACCAAATTCAATCTTTTTTTGAGAGTGACTTTGATGAAATCCTATAGCACCATAATGGACTCAAGGCCTTGGGTGTATTACTGGTCCTTTGAAGTCCTCATTTGTTAAAGGCTCCCTCCTCCCTCGGGAGTGTTTTCTAATAGCTACCAGATCAGTACTTTTCTCCATCCTTGGTCAGAGGATGTAGTCTGTCTTAATAAATAGCTCAGCTTTCTTGCATGAACACCGTGTCACCGGAAAACAACACAGTTCTCTTCCTTTAAGTTCCACCCTTCTTCGTGTACAATAGTAGTCTGCGAAGCTTATAGAGTCCATCTACAATTTGTCTTTCAAGACCTTTAATGGAAGATCCATCTACAATTTGTCTTTCAAGACCTTTAATGGAAGATCTGTGGCAGTACCTTCCTTGCCTACAAGGGGGCAGATTCCAGCTTGATTTAGCACCTGGAGCAGACAAGGCTTGACTGGTTTTGTGACCAACAGGTTCTCATTCCCTATTCCATATAGTCCTTTCTCCACCAGCCCCAAATACAGCAGTTTTCTCGGAACTACATAATTGATTCTCTATCACAAAAACCTAGGCAAGTGAGGTTGACAAAGTGGTCCTGGGTTTGCAGGCCCTTCCTGATTTGGTCTGCCTGACGTAGGCTTGTGTGCCTTAGCTAGCAGATCGGTTCTCTTACGCCCTCTTCTTGAATAGCCTGCACTGTGCACCCCAAACAGCATGTGGTGCACTAAGTTCAAAGCATAGAGCCGCTGTAGCCGTTGGATCCTCAGCTCTGCCTCCAGCAGGTTTCAGGTCAGTGGCTGCACCAGAGAGCGCGCCTTGTGCCTTTCTGCATCCAACGAGAACCTTTGAAGAAGCATTTATAGAGCCACATTGTGGCCAGAAGCGGAACTGCGCCAGAATATTTTCTAGTGGTGCCCTTCCCAGCGGCTCCGCACCAGCGCGCATTTTTCTCACTCCACATAAACCCTCAAATCCCAAACTGGCAACTTTCCCCTGCACTTTATCTCCCCCAATGTCACAGGGTCAGGTCACCCTTAAAAGTTTCTATACCCCGCTGGAGTTCGTTTGCAGCAGCACTGGGTAGCTCCTGGCTCGCACATTCTCATTCATTCATTCATTCATTCATTTTTCTCTCTCCTTGCAAATAAATAAAAATATTTTTTAAATGTTTCCATGTCTTTTCTATTTAAAGCAACAATTCACACAGCTCATTGACAGAATATTCATTATCTCTAGGTGCCAAGACTTCTTTCAGTCTCAGAGACAACAGCTGTAATTAAAACCATGAGGGGGTCGGGGACCATGGGCTTCCATTTGAGTGGGGAAAGGGTGAATTAATTTCAAACAAACTAAACAAAAAGCAACAGCGTGAAATACAAGAACGAAGAAAACTGCCCGGAAGGAGGGGAACAACAGCAAGAGGGTGGGCTATTGTCTGCAGTGCTTAGAGAAGCCAACCTCAGGGGTGTGGGGCAGGGAAACCTTAGGCAGAGAGAAGAGCAGATGCAGGGGCACTGGGGAGAGCATTTATGCAGCTCTAGAGAGGCCAGTGTAGTTGGAATGGAGGGTGCCTAGGAGTCAAAGTCAAGGAAGCAGACACTTGGCCTATTCACACATATTCTGGACCAGGAGGTGGCCCGAGGATTGGCAAAATCATGCTGTCTTTTTCTTTTTTAATATTTATTTATTAGCAAAGAGAACCAGAGACAAAGAGGGGGTGGAGAGGGAGAGAGAATGGGCAACTCTAAGGCCTCTTGCTGCTGCAAACAAACTCCAGATGTATGTACCACTTTGTGTATTGGGCAATCAAATTCCGGGGTCATCAGGCTTTACAAGCAAGTGCCTTGATGGCTGAGCCATCTCACCAACCTTATGTTGTTTTTTTCATTGTTTTAAAGTCACAGCAAAGAGTTTTGATTTCATATTGAATGAAATAGAGATGGCCAGAGGGATTTAAGCAGAGGAATGAAAGATTTGTTGTGGGTTTTAACAAGAGGCCTCTGGCTGCTCTATTGAACACAGAGAGAGAGCACAAAGACATTCAGGAGATGTGCTGGAGGGGTTGCAGCATAGCACAGATGAGGAATGGTGACAGCTTGGTCGCTGGTGGTGAGACCAATTTGGATTCTGGAAATATTCTGAAGGTACAGTGGATGTCATTTGTTAAAAGGATGCATTTGGGTCATAAAAGAGAGTAGTAGAGGATTATTTGAAAAATTATTTTTTTATTTTTTTAAAACTTTTTTAAATTTTTTATTATTTTTTGGAGAAAGTCACAGAGAGAGACAGAGAGAGGGTAGGGGGGGAGACAGAGTTGGGCGCGCCAGCAGCCTCTCAAGCTGCTGTGAATGAAATCCAGATGTGTGCGCCCCCTTGTGGTCAAGTGCGGCATTGCACCCTTGCGTCACTTTGCATCTGGCTAAACGTGGGACCTGGAGATTGGAACCAGTGTTCTTAGGCTTAGGAGGCAGGTGCCTTAACCCCTAAGCCATCTCTCCAGCCCTGAAAAATTATTTTTATAGTTGCTGCAGGTACCTTAATATTTGCTAGAAGGTGAACGCTTGAGAGTGTCATTAGCAGTAAGTTTAACAGTCCTGTACCCACCCGTGAGTCAGGACCCATCTGGCTGAATGGTGACTATTATACACCCAGAAGGTAGGAGGGAATAGGATGATGAGTGTGAGCTAAGGGGTGTAGCCCTTGTGTTAGAAATGAGACACTTCATGCACATACTCCTCAAATAAGCAAATTGAGTCTTTCCCCTTGAGTTTCCTACTCTTTTTTTAAATTTTTTTATTATTTTTTATTTATTTGGAGAGAGAGAGACAGAGAGAGATAGAGAGGGAGAGGGAGACAGAAATGGGCGCGCCAGCAGTCTCTCAGCTGCTGAGAACGAAATCCAGATGTGTGCGCCCCCTTGTGGTCAAGTGCGGCATTGCACCCTTGCGTCACTTTGCATCTGGCTAAACGTGGGACCTGGAGATTGGAACCACTGGACATTGGAACCAGCATTCTTAGGCTTAGCAGGCAGGCGCCTTAACCGCTAAGCCATCTCTCCAGCCCGAGTTTCCTACTCTTAACCCAAGTCTTTCTGCGACTGGTTTGGGGAAAGAAAGTGATTCACAAAAGAGATAGAAAGTTGGGCTCATGTTTGGGCACTGTGGTGGTTTGATTCAGGTGTCCCCCATTAACTTAGGTATTCTGAATGTTAGGTTTCCAACTGATGGAGATTTGGTAATTAATGCCTCCTGGAGGCAGAGTATTACTGGGGGCAGGTTTATGGGTGTTATAGCCAGTTTCTCCTTGCCAGTGTTTGGCACAGTATCCTGTTGCTATTGTCCAACTTAGGTTGGCCAGGGGGTGATGTCCACCCTCTGCTTATGCCATTGTTTTCCCCTGCCATCATGGAACTTCCCCTCAAGTCTATAAGCCAAAATAACCCCCCCTTTCCCCCAAAGATGCTCTTGGTAAGGTGATTTCTACCAGCAATGTGAACATGACTATAACTGTAAAGTTGGTACCAAGAGTGGGGTCATTTGCTGCTAGACACCTGACTCTGTGGCTTTGTCTTTTTGAGGTGATTTTCAAGAGAAAAGATTTAAAATGTTGGCCTAAGAGATGCCTTGTAGTGATGTAAATACAGCTTAATGGACTTTTCTGGTCAGAGTTGAAAGCCTGAATGCAGTAAAAACTATGGACTGTGAAGTTTGGCTCATGGGGTGAGAAAGAGCTTTGACTGGACTAGAAGCAGTTTGTATAAGAGGCTTGCTGTTATGCCCATGTTCTGAGAATTACTGCAGAGTTGCATTGTGTAGAAACAGACTGATGTGAGCAGAGAGATATAGCACAAGAATGAAATCTTTGGGCTGAAACTACTGCCTTTTCAACTGCAATTATATGAGCAATTACAACTTTTGAGATTCAGCCAGCTGACCTGCATTGGGGCAATAGGAAGAATGTAGACTTTTTGAAGGGGCCTAAGTGCTCAAGGAGTGTCCTGTTCTTTAAAGTCTCCTTTATTCCCCTCCTGGATTAACAAATTGGCACCTGTAGCAGACAGGTTCAGGTTCGCTGAGATGAACTTCCAGACCAGGCACAGTTATGGAGGAAGGGATATTTATTGAAGCTTACAGAAGCTTACAGGGGAAGTTCCATAATGGCAGAAGAAGCTGGCCTGCCTTCACAGGACCAAACAGGAAGAACAAAGCCACAGCCACAAGCCATAAGCCAAAAGCCAAAAGCCAAAAAAAAAAAAAAAACCTAACAAACAAAAAAACCCACATAGCATAGCACACCTCAGGAACTCCAGCTAGGCACACTTGCGTATTTTTAGATTAAAATCCTAAACCCACCACCACACCTTAAGATCCATCCAGTGACATTGCCTCCAGCCAGGTGGATGCAGATGAAAACTATAAATTAATAAAACACTGAATATGTTGGGGGCCATCTATTCAAACTACCACAGCACCCTACATGGTATTATGGAGTATAAGAAATGCAAGAAAGAGAGGGTCATTGTGTTTTGGAAACGACCATGGCCAGTGTGAAGTAGGTTTGCTTGATGCTTGCATGGAGACCCGATGGAGCCATGAGAATGGACAGTGGGTTGCAGTGGAGACCCAGTGGAGATTCCAGGACCACAAGATTGCTGCTAAGGAAAACTGCCAGCTGGAAACTGAAGTTTTCCAGGACTGTGAGTAGCCTCGCTGGAGAGGCAGATTGGAACTCCAGAGACTTGTTGCTGGTTAGAATTATTAGACTTGGAGATTTGTTACTGGCTAGAGTTGTCAGACTTGTAGCTACAGAGTTTGATGTTTGCCCTATTTAAATTTTGCATTAGTTGAATATTTCTTTGCTATGCCCAATGCCATCTTTTGCAGTGTGAATGTTTATTCTGTGCTATTATGGGTTTGGGGGGGATTTTTTTTTTTTTTTTTGGTATTATAGATCAGTTAAAATACCTTGGATTATGGGGATGTTTGAACATCATTAAGATTGATGAAACTAGGGGGATATTTAAAGCTGGATGAATGCAATGCATTTTATATCATGTATTGTTATTAGTTTATGGAGGCCAGGGGTAGAATGTGGTGGTTTGATTCAGGTGTCCCCCATAAACTTAGGTATTCTGAATGCTAAGTTCCCAGCTGATGGAGATTTGGGAATTAATGACTCCTGGAGGCAGTGTATTTGGGGGAATGGGATTATGGGTCTTATAGCCAGTTTCCCCTTGCTAGTGTTTGGCACACTCTAGTGTTGGTATTGTCCACCTTATGTTGGCCAGGGGGTGATGTCCTCCCTCTGCTCATGCATTGTTTTTCCCTGCCATGATGGAGCTTTCCCTCGAGACTGTAATCCAAAATAAACCCTCCAAGCTGCTCTTGCTCAGGTGATTTCTGCGAGCAATGCAAACCTGTTACAGGCCTACAAGTAACTTAACTAGGAAAGGCTAAGTGCAGATTGGAGGGGGTGGCTCTGAGGAGAGGAGGTGGACATGATGTGCCTACAGTTGCTGGAATGCAGGGCAGGGTGTCCAGTCAGGCTGGTACATTAATTTTCAGTGCCTATAGCTGCTGGGTACCCTGGGTAGCACTGAAAAGAGAACCATGCCCAGGGTTCCATCATCAGAAATTCAATTTAATCTTAAGGTCTGGGTTTGGACCCAGCAGTGAATGGTTTAAAATGTGCATAACTGAGTCCAGTAAGGCTTGAGAAGTCCTATTGTGAAGTATGTTCCCAAGGGGCTACACAACCAGAGACTTCTTCATCTACACGCCATACAAAAGGGTTTGAGTGAGGTAGGGAACCCAGGTTTTCTTTAACAGGACACCTCACATTTGTTGCCCCACTGATGTCTTGGTATTCAAAGAAGGGTCCCTGTGATAGTAATTGAGGAAATTTGATAGTTTTGTGGAAATACTAATATAAAACATGTTCTTTTGCTTCTTGATGGTTGATTTTTAGTATAAAGATGTTTAAAAGAAATCCTCTGTAAGTGACGGGGGGGGGGCAGCATCTAGTATTTGTTCTCATTAGGAAGGCTGAAGTAGGAGGATCGCAGTGAGTTCAAGACCACCCTGAGAATACAGAGTGAATTCCAGGTCAGCCTGAGCTAAAGTAAGACTCTACCTTGAAAAAACAAACAAAATATAAATTTGAAATAGTGAAAAATAAAACATCATAACTTCAATAAATATTTGGATTTAGTGCTGCAGGCTTACCAGGAAAGTGGAGCTTCTGTGAGATTTGATCCTATAATGCTAGACATCCTAGGCCAGAGTCATACCACAAAGCCAAAGTCACTAAGAAAGGTACTAAAAGAGCCTTGATATTGCGATTCTAATAAGAAAAGTTTAGACTGCCTCCAACTTGGTCACCAGGTAGGGTAACTCTGGGAAAATGTGGTAGAAAAGAAGCTGAAAGCTGGACTGATACACTAAGTCACTGTAAGGAGCTGAACTTATCTCTGTCAGTAGCTAAAGGAATCCCAAAGACAGAACTGTTTAAGGGGGACCCAGAGGGGCAATAAGAGGGAAGGACAGTTTACACTAAAATAGAATAAAACAGAGGTCATGGTTAGGGTGACCCCCACTACATGATCCATATGACTGTTGACTCATAGGTATATTTTGAAAAATTGTTTTGAATCATTCATACAGAGGGCACAAGCTAACTGTCACGCCTGCTTCTGTAAACCAGGTGCCCGCTTGCTCGCTCACCCCTCCCTTCCACTATGAACACTAGAAAATGAAAGTAAAATCTTAGC